>OY756402.1:16841262-18041262 GCA_963576865.1 Anania hortulata | reverse complement strand
TGGCAATTTTGTCTTGAATTGAATAAATGATTTTTGACTTTTTTGACTTTGACTTTGAGTCATTGGTATCTTTGGATTAGCTCTGTATTATAAAAGGTTTGTTAGGGATTCTTACGAACTATTTTCATTTCAATTGCTTCCGATGGGTACAGGTGGGGTTACCATTGTAACGGTTAATCTGTCCAAGATCTATTTGTATTATTTCTAGGCGCCCCGGTGTGTGATTATTTGGATACCATTTCTCCTTTCCCGCAACTAGCCGAAGGGTCGCCGAGGTGCCGCCTAGGCTACGCCGGTTTAATGACACACCCGATCATCCATTGATAGAGCTTGGTGGCCAGATGATTTATCACATAAGGAGATGGAGGCTGGTGCAGTGTTTACTTGAAGCCTTGTATTCATCGGAAACATTCGGGTTTAATTACATTATTACACCATCTGCTGCCTTTGAGTGCTGCGTGCTGGTGCCGCTGTAACATTTGATGATCCAAGATCGCTGTGCGTTTCTAGGGCTTCTATGTGGATTATTATTTGGATACCATTTCTCCTTTCCCGCAACTAGCCGAAGGGTCGCCGAGGTGCCGCCTAGGCTACGCCGGTTTAATCGTCCACATAATCATCCGTTGATCGAGCTTGAAGCCCAGACGAAATTGCACATGTGGGAGATTGTCCTATGGTACAGTGTTACATAGCGCGTCGTATTTATTGGTGGTTTCAGATAAGTAATTTTCTTAGGGACCCCGTACCTTTGGTTGACTTTACATGAAGTCAGATAGGTAGATTTTAAGTGCAAGTAGTTAGTATTTTATATTAAATATCTTTAGGCTCAGTCTTTCCCCGTATTTGCGCATAATTTACGTTAAATGCGTTTTTCAGGTAGGTCCTATTCTTATGGAGGTGGCAAATTGCTTTTGGGATAACGTTTATCACATGGTCACCACTCCTGAATATGAGCGTTTGGTGTGGGGCTCTTCAGGGCCCTTCGGGGCTTCACTTTCCTCTTCCTTGAATGCGCATACACCCAGGAAACTCTAGAGAAACTTAATTAAAGCATCCACGTACCTCTAAAAGAATTTGGTTCACTACTATAATCACAACGTACGGTCCTACCATTTAAACTAGACGATCACACAGCCAATTTAGATTTATAAAAGAATAAAATAGGTTATTTACGTATTTAATTATTGATATTAAAAAATCAATTATTCTGGGATCAAGGGAGGATTCATTACAATTGGTGCCGTGACCAGGATTAAAAAAAAAAAAAAAAACACTGGATCATGTTTTTAGTAGGCTTATCAGCCTACAATTGTTGTCTGTGAAATGGAAAGAGGTTGAAAACGTGGAGGTTTGATTCAAGGATATCTGAGTTTGTTGGTGTACGTATTTGAGGAATTTGGAATAGTGGGGGCGGGGTGTTTAGTAAAAATGTCACAATCATAGTAAGGGAGTACAGATCATAAAACGAATAGTTTAAATCAATGAAAATAGATTCATTCATAGGTCCTGTTTATTTTACGGCATAGTTAAAGTTGAGATTTAGAAAAAAAAACACAGTAAGTATAAGTTACAGATTCGATTTAGCTTTCAAAGCATAATTTGATATACAATTTTAATAGGTTCCGTACGTGTTGCGAAAGTAATGGGGGCGATATTGGATAGTTAAATGTACAAACATGTTCTTACGTAGGTCGCTTAGGAAATTACAAGTAATTTAATTTTGTGCGACTATTCTTATATCATTAATTAAAAATTATTATATAAGTCTATAGGATATTATTTATGTGATTGTTGATTACGTCGTTTACGTAAATTAAGCGAACAGAGGGCACAAATTACTTTAATAAAAAAACCCATCAAATACTAACAGGTAAAGCTATTTTTAGAATAGTCCAGTGCCCAAGAAAGCGTATTGTATACAACAGAGGTTCTCAAGGCGTTATCGCCCACTTTGAGAATAACTGGTATACATCAATGCAGGTGTTCTGTTAGATATATCACATTTCATTTCAGTCAAATAAACATAACAAGATCACAGTTTAGTTCTTTGTTCAAGATTGTCGAATCAGTTAATAGCATAAGTTCATATTTCCGTTCTTTGTTTTGCTAGCTCGAGCTATCATATAAACACTTTGCGTATTTGATAAACAAAGAGAACAAAAGCTCTTGGTCCATAAGCAAAATTTGATAGCTTTAACATAAACAACACTCGCTTTATCGTTTCGTAGTAGATCTTGAGCGTGAGAGACCTTTTTGTCACATTAGCGACAAATGTGTTGGAATTTCGAGTGCATCCATAAGGTCAAAGTGTTGGAATTTCAAGTGCATTCATAAGACCAAATGTTGCGTTGAAAAGTAATAAATTACAGTTTAGGGTTTGTCAAGTGTGAAATATGCTAATTGCGTAACAGGATTTTAAGAAATTTGTTTTTTTAATTTACTATTATTAAACTAGCTTGTTAAGTTATTGATTAATTGGTACGTGTGTAGGTAATATTATTTATTAATAAATTATAGACTTGTCTGTATGACAATGGGCTCATTTTAATGTCATTCTAAAATGGCATTTCTAGCGGATCTATTTAACGTATACTTATTAATATTAATTTTATTTCGGTCAATAGTTAGTTTTAGGTACATACATAAAAAAAAAATTATCCTATGACTTAGTGGTTGGAAGACATACTAAATCCCTGGTTTAATTCCAGGACATGGATAGTTGAGATTTATGGGGGCGAATAATTAATTAGAAAAGCTATATTACTCAATTTCTGGAACAATAACATAGTCCCTGGTTTGATGCCGGTATTATTTAATGATCAATGAAGCTGGTTCGACTCTAGCACAAGATCGGATAGTTTGTAAGGCAGTAGATGTAACTGAGTTATAACAAAAGTTATATAGATAGCCCAGTGGATGGAAAGTTAGCATAGTCTCTGGTTCGATTCCAGTATTACTTATTGATCAAGGGAGATTGTACGACTTTAGCACAAGGTCAGTTAGTTGTAAGTCATTACAGGTGATTGGGTAATATAAAAGCTATACATAGCTTAGTGGTTGGAAAGTTAACATAGTCTCTGGTTCGATTCCAGTATTACTTATTGATCAAGGGAGATTGTACGACTTTAGCACAAGGTCAGTTAGTTGTAAGTCATAACAGGTGATTGAGTAATTATAAAAGCTATACATAGCTTAGTGGTTGGAAAGTTAACATAGTCTCTGGTTCGATTCCGGTGCTATAAACAAATGGGAGTTTGGCTTCGGGAGTGTTTATTTAAATAGGGATTAGACATAAGGTAGTTATAACTTTGTGATAAGACTTCGGTGGTTAAAAAAATAATAATAACATAGGTCACAGGTTTGACTCCGGGACCAGTTATTTATGATAAAGGCGATGACAAAATGTATAGAGAGAATTGCAGTTCTTTATGGTCATGGGTTCGATTCCCACGTAAGTTGATGTTTTTTTTTACACTAAACAAATCTTCAATTTAAATAGAGTTACGTTTGATTGTTTTGCATTAAACATTATTATTAAGGTTTCGTAGTTACGGTATTGGAAGTCTACGTTTGATTAGAATAAAGTAAATTAAGTGATTAAAGATTAATAGAAAGACATAAATATTAGATCACAATAATTTAGGTTGTCGTAATGACCCTTTGCGTATTTGGGTTGTGATTGGGTGTAGGTTGTGTTTGTTATTAATAGCATACGACTTTTGTATTTGCGTGCATGTGAGGTTTTGAGATTAAGATCTAGCGTTTTTATGTGATAGTGTAAATATTTGGCACACAATATACATAATATATTTACCTAATTTGAAGTTTTGAGTGTGAATTGACTCAATGTTTGCAATTGAGCAGCTGTGATTTGTTTATATCGAAGTTAGTGAGTATATGCGATAGGGTTAATTAAAGTATGCATTCGCGTAATTAAGCATTGTTTTTTTTACATTTCAGCGCTGTTAGTGTAATTAATGTAGCGTTTTATGTGCGTGTAATTAATACCATTCGTTCTTAGTAAATTAAACCATAAGTTAAATATGATAAGGGTCCAGTTTTCGTACAGAACAGATTTTTAACCTGATGCTGTTACGGGTACTGTAGTACCAGTAACATAAGATCCCGGAAATCTTCTTTGAGAACTATTGTTTAGTACTTAGTGTCTGAAAAGTGGATAGCTAAAGTATCTGAACATTTTGCGTAGAATTAATATTAGTCAAACTAAAGTAAAATAGATTCATATTGTTGTCATTACTTGTGTAGATGGATGGATGGGTATTTTATTTTGTTATAAAGATTTTTTTTTAATAGATGCTCTGTGATGTTAGGTACCTGCTATGAAGTTGTTCACCCTGTACAGTGGATTGGTGGACTGCAAAGTGGCGTGAAAGTGAGTTTGAGGAAGTATGTTACAATGAATCGTGGAAAAGTTTGTGGCTTTAGTAGTTCAGTAGTTTTGCTTGCGGGGTGATAATTTATTGACATTTTGACCCAAAGCACCCACAACATTGAATTGGTTGAGGGATAGGTGTTAGGTTAAAAGGTTCATGTTTGCTAATATGTAAACTGAACATTGTCAGTTTTGTACTGGTCCTCAGCCAATTCATTCTCTACATCCACCAGAACTAAGCACACTACACATGCTCCAGGTAGTAAATGGTTGTTAGCTGGTGCAGGACCTGAGTTGGAAGATTAATCGGTGTACGGTGATGTCTAAAGTTGTTAAACGTGATCTGTTTTTGTGCAGGGATGTGTCGGTGGTATCAGTAACAAACGTATGGCACGATGGGACTGATAGTGTCAACATATTGTCACTAGGACTGAGCTTGCCTCACAACCAAGTTTCCTTGCAGAGAATGGATTCCCTGGCGATAGTCTTAGCTGTACATAGGTTGGTTGGAGGCTCAGAACTTCTGTGCCATGCGGCAGCTATTGCTATTTGGTTTAAATACACAAAATACAACATTTTGGGTACAAATGTTAATAAATTAAATCATATATTAATACATGTATTGCACAAATACTAGTGAAAAAAAAGGGGTTTGTGCAAATAATATTATTTTTTGTTAGCAAGATGCCTATCTGTCTATTTTGTGCAGTAAATGTTAGCAATATAGCTTGTTGGTTGATTAAGATAGATTTATGCTAAGACATGTTAATTGCTGGTAGGGTAGACGAAAAGATACAGTAAAGTAATCGTATTAGATTATATTATCCACTTATTTGGCTTGGCTACCCTATGTGGAATTTCTCGATATGAATATTTTTCAATGAATTGATATTTTTTATTGATATTTGTAGACTAAACAAATTATAAAACTAGTTACCACTTATTTTGTGCTGGAATTATAAGTGTTTTTATTTTTCTTGCAATTTGCTACCACGAAAATAGAGATCATTTCTTTATAAGTACGGTATCAGACAAGAGACAACATTGATAACTCATAAATTAAAAAATAAAAACAGAGTTTTAATGATTTGAAGGGTTTGGTTGCTCGGATTTTGGAAAATTTCTACTCCAGTAAACTGCGTATAAATTTTGGGGGCGAATGTACCAACCCTACCCTTGCAAATCAAGAATAAAAATAATTGATTAATAAAATAATAATTAAAAATATATAGAAAATTCACCTTACTAAATAAATGACATGATTATAGGACGAATTTTCCAATGACCATGCTTTCTACTTTATTTACCTAAAGCGAAACTTAACACTTATAAAACAATGTAGCTATGATGGAATAATAAATAGTCAAATAAACAATTACATTGAAAATCTGATAGACTCAGCAATGCAATGCGCGGGCGCACGTAGCTAGGGCGCATGCTGTTGACGTCGAACATGATCATTTCGGACATAGGGTGCAAAATAGTATGTCAAAGCATTAACAAACTTTCGAGACGGACTAATAAATAAAAAAATGCGAAGGTGTACAAAAAAAAAAACCGAATTAACAAAAGGACACTGAGTAGTCACACCGTTGATTCAAGAGGCGAACTCACGTGCACGCCATACAATTGGGCTAAAACACGAAGTCAGATGTTGTCAACGTTTGAATGATAACGTTTTACTGTAACTTATTAAGATTTGATTCGTCATAATTTATTTAATGATCGTGAGTCTGGGATGTGCTTTATTTATAGGATACTTATAATATCAGTAAAGATTATTGAAATATTTACGAAGTAATTAAACGAAAATAAAGGAAAAAAAAACTAACAATATTTCCAGTCAATAATATTCATGTTAGTTTTTGTTTATAGTAGGAAAACTAAAATGATTTAGACGATGAGAAGTTAGTACTATGTATTTGCAAATCTGTCAAAATGTTACGCTAAATTAAGACTCGTATATTATTAAAGGTTGAGTACCTCTGAAAATTAGGAGAGTTCGGGTGTCAGCTTTAAAACATGGGACGCGGGGAAGAGATTTGGGTTAAATAGGTTTAGCAGCTTGGTCTCGGGGCAGTTGGCTGTGAGTTTCGGATTCGATTGCACCCTGATGGGTGGGTGACGTGTGTGAGGCTTCGGCTGCGTCCGTGAGTTACGTTAATTAGTTAGAATACCTGTTGAAAAGTTAATTAATTATATCTAATGTCAAAGTTTTGTTTAAATTAGTATTTCCTAATCCTTTTGAATATTAATCTCTATAATTTTTATGGTTTTTATATACACAATTTCTTTCAACAGGATTTTAACAGTTTTATTATTTAATTATCATTAGGAAATGGAAAGGGGTATATTTGAAAACCTTTTAAACAATAAATGTAATAAATATATTAAACTTTAACCACATATATCTCAGTTTAGTAAGTAAATTATTTAATTGAAATTTATTCTATAAATTGTTTGTTTTAACATTTTCAATTTATAATTGTTAGAATTTGTGCATTTTGAATTACGAGTATAGTATTTGTTTAAAAGAACCCATTTCCAATTTCTGTTGATGTAATGCATGCTAGTTTTACTTGTGTTTTACCTTTTTTTAAATTTCTTTACAGAAAATTAATGTTGTGTGTTTTATAGCTCAATTGAGTGTATTTTACGTACTGTAATTAATTGAATTTTATTTGACGGATTACGGGTTATCGGTACCGGTACGATTTTTGTTTGGTGACATTTTATTTTTGAAATCGGTTATTTTTATTGATGAATCTTTAATTTGCAATTAAGTCTACATATTATGCAGTGCATAGTTGAAACTTTTACATTTAACTCTTACTAAACTTATTTACTTTACAATTTGAAATCACGTTTGAATATTGGGGACATATTATTGAGTTCTAATATCATACATTTAAGGTAATTTATTTATTGTAGGTATTTAGAGTGATTCATACATTCCAGTGTGGCGACATCTGACTTTAATTAAAATAATTAAATTAGAATTTAAGGCATGATAACAAAACGTAGCCTCGCCATACGGCTAATCACAACCTAATAAATATTATTAATTATAATATTTTGACTGAGGTAGAAGTTCGATAGGTTTCAGTAAATCACATAGGCGTTTGTTTTAAGGTTTCTAGGTTCGTAAATATGTAGTTTAGGTGGAGGTACTGTTAGGTAGGAAAACCCATAATCCTATCCTAATCTCTGTCTTTTCCTGCACTCTAAAAATAGTTCCATTCATGTAGGTTTTAATTTAGGTAGTTAGCGAATGGGCTATTTTTAGGCTTCCATCCTTATTAAATCCTTTATACCTAATTCCTATATCCACAGAACTGAGAAAAGAATTTAATATGAATTTTGTGATTTTTACAATTATTTAAAAATTTAATTATTTTTTTAAATCATATTTTTTCTTAATTCCGACTATCATGAATAGACTACCAAGGGACAGTTATACTTGAACGTTTTAAATCCGAATAATGCGTGCTGATGTGGGGATATCGATGGCTTTTTAGGTTACATCTCAAACACTATTACCTCGCTACCACTACTACCTATAAAGAAGTCATTGGTATCTTTGGATTAGCTCTGTATTATAAAAGGTTTGTTAGGGATTCTTACGAACTATTTTCATTTCAATTGCTTCCGATGGGTACAGGTGGGGTTACCATTGTAACGGTTAATCTGTCCAAGATCTATGTGTATTATTTCTAGGCGCCCCGGTGTGTGATTATTTGGATACCATTTCTCCTTTCCCGCAACTAGCCGAAGGGTCGCCGAGGTGCCGCCTAGGCTACGCCGGTTTAATGACACACCCGATCATCCATTGATAGAGCTTGGTGGCCAGATGATTTATCACATAAGGAGATGGAGGCTGGTGCAGTGTTTACTTGAAGCCTTGTATTCATCGGAAACATTCGGGTTTAATTACATTATTACACCATCTGCTGCCTTTGAGTGCTGCGTGCTGGTGCCGCTGTAACATTTGATGATCCAAGATCGCTGTGCGTTTCTAGGGCTTCTATGTGGATTATTATTTGGATACCATTTCTCCTTTCCCGCAACTAGCCGAAGGGTCGCCGAGGTGCCGCCTAGGCTACGCCGGTTTAATCGTCCACATAATCATCCGTTGATCGAGCTTGAAGCCCAGACGAAATTGCACATGTGGGAGATTGTCCTATGGTACAGTGTTACATAGCGCGTCGTATTTATTGGTGGTTTCAGATAAGTAATTTTCTTAGGGACCCCGTACCTTTGGTTGACTTTACATGAAGTCAGATAGGTAGATTTTAAGTGCAAGTAGTTAGTATTTTATATTAAATATCTTTAGGCTCAGTCTTTCCCCGTATTTGCGCATAATTTACGTTAAATGCGTTTTTCAGGTAGGTCCTATTCTTATGGAGGTGGCAAATTGCTTTTGGGATAACGTTTATCACATGGTCACCACTCCTGAATATGAGCGTTTGGTGTGGGGCTCTTCAGGGCCCTTCGGGGCTTCACTTTCCTCTTCCTTGAATGCGCATACACCCAGGAAACTCTAGAGAAACTTAATTAAAGCATCCACGTACCTCTAAAAGAATTTGGTTCACTACTATAATCACAACGTACGGTCCTACCATTTAAACTAGACGATCACACAGCCAATTTAGATTTATAAAAGAATAAAATAGGTTATTTACGTATTTAATTATTGATATTAAAAAATCAATTATTCTGGAATCAAGGGAGGATTCGTTACAGTGTTGCAATTTCGTTGAAGTGCACGTTTGTCCTGTCACTTTTGTTAATAAAAACAAAAACTTGTTGTTTGTAGTAGACAACGTTTAATCTTTAAACTTATTTGAGTTTACAATAGTAATATTAATTTTAATTACAAAATGCGTCTGCGCGTTTGTCATGGCGGTCGCGGAAGGGAGTAGATAACGGCAGCCGCCAGGGGGCACCACAGTGTTCCTTTTGCGTTTCGTTTCATGCGTAGACATCTTATGTATAATAGACCCAACTTTTAACTTGTAGACGAAAAAGATATAATAACTTACAAAGACATATTACAAAATACTAACGCTCATAAACGACACTTTAACTCAAAAGGTCAAATACCCTTGATTTGACCTTTTGAGTTTAACAAAGATTTAAAATATCGTAAAATCATCAAACCTCTTTTTTTTCAACAAAATGTGATTAAAAAAAAAAAACTTATTGAACAAAACAAAAAGCGGTGGCTTCATACCACTACTTAAAAAATACAAAAGTAATACAGATTATTATTTTGGGATGATCCTAATGAATTGATTGAAAGGCTAAAACTATTGATTGCATCAAAAAGTGCTGGCAATACTAATCATGATAATACATTTTTATCAATCATTGAAAAACTAAAGGAAGCTGGTATTATAAGAGAATAAAAAGTCTCACGCAACATATTATAAATTAGTAACGAAAAGAGCTTTGATTATGAATGTCGATAGACTTAAAAAGCAAAAAGAAGTAATAAACGTGCTGAATAGTACAGTTATACCAACATCGTGTGAATTTAAATCTTATAATAGGTTTAACGAAAACAATATAAGGTCCTATTTTATTAGTGTACATCCCGTTAACCTGTGACTATATAGGTGAAAAGCAATCGTATAAACCAACTTTCAATTGTGTACCATAAAAACTAAAAAAGTTAAAAAAATAAATCAAAATCACCAACATTGACTTCATATTGCACAAACCCATCCTATCTTTAATACGTATAACCATGTGTTTATCTGTCTTATTCCTTCCCCTTGTACAGAGCGAGAAAGACTTAACAGACGTGAAAAATGGCCGAAGTTCATTCATAAACTTATACCTACACGGTCAGATGTTTGGCTTGAATAACTGAATAACTAACTTGAAAAATTAGGCTTAAATGTAGCTTAGTGCAAATTTTCAAATTTGAAAATCTACATCATTTAAAACAAACAAATAAAATCATAGTAATGAAAATTCTTAGGAAGTAAATGTTAAGTTAGCAGCTTACCTATTGTAAAACGGCCCTCTTATCAGTTTATCAGGTAAGTATCTACACTGATCTTCAGGGACTTCAGGGACCCTGACAGGGGAGTGTGTTTCCAGACGTAGTGATTCAAATCTTCCATCACACTTTCTCAGGCTGTGGACTGACGAGCTATCCAAAATCATGTTATGATTTATCGTATGAGAATGCGAGCGAGTTTATTATCAAATAAATCTAAACGAAAACGATAAGTTAGACTATTTTAACTCAATGAAATTCAAAATAACATAATTTTATGATACCTCGGCGTGTTTAAAAATTTGAATCATCTCTCTACAATGATTGTTTATTTACACACTGTTCCTTATTATCAAAAATCGAACTTGGCATGATTAAAAATAAAAACGATAACATTCATCATCATAACTCAAGATTTAGGTATTCTAGTTCCTACATTTTTTATTACACTGACTACTCACACACACACTCACATTGAGACTTTTGGATAGTTCTACATTGACTTACTAGTATCATAGAACGAACTAGGTTTTAACTTGTGTTTTTAGTAAATGATAGATTTTTCGATACTACGACGTGCGCGGAAGCCGGACGCGCATCCGTATTACACATCTAATCACGACAGACGCATGGCCGGAACTAAAAGAAAGCGCAGCCGCGGTCGGTCAAAGTGCCGCCGGCGCCGGCACCTAACGAAGTAGTGATGTAGTATTGATCGAGATCGCGCGGATCGATACGCTATCATTTAAATCATTTAATTTTAATACTTACACTTAAAGAATTAGTCAACTATTTCGATAGATGTACCTAATAGTACGGCTGCCCCATTTCAAAACCTAGTAAGTCTCTAGGATGCGATTTTGATATTTTTGGCTTAATACCATTTTCTAGTAAGCCCCTAATTTATGCAAAAACACCCACATCGATAGCTCAAATAGATAAAAAGTTACGGTCTAGTAAGTGGATGTACCTTTTCGATTTGAGCCGACTTGACCATTTCAAAACATAGCAAGTCACAAAACCATTTCAAAAGCCTAGCAAGTGCAGTTCACTTGCTATATTTTGAAATGGTTATTTGACATACTAGGTTTTGGAGTAGTTACTACAGGTTTTTAATGATTTTTAAGTCTAGTAACTGGAAATATAACGCTAGTTACTTGGTTTTTTAATATGAGTATTTCGTAGTTTAAAAGTTTAAAGCGCGCGAATCTGAAAACTTTTTGTGTTCTTGTAAGTGTTAAATATTTGCTTAATAAATGCCATAAACTTACTTTAGGAACAGATTTATCTTTTGTAAAGTAAAATACATACTTATTTAGTTTTTAGGGATTTAGGGATTTTTTTTCCTTTTACCTAATACTAGTGATGTTCTGAATAGTTAAATAATAATACCTCATTTTTATTGTTTATTTCATAAAAACTTTTTAAGCTTTGTTGCAAACATATACCTAGAACTTACTGACTTTAAGGGAGAGATTTCTATTGTGAATCTACAAGAAATTAATTAATCTGAGGTATGAAATTGACAGATTTTATTGCATATCTAACTTGTGCTTATACGATGTCGCTATTTTTGCTATTTTTATGCTGTTTTTTATTATTTCTACCTTAAACCTACTAGTGATGGTATGTATAGCTGCATAGTAATACTTCTTTTATTTCATTAAAATATAGCTCGGATTAAAAGCGAGAAATATCTACCTAAATCTAATAATTATTTTATAATAATTATTTTTTTTAATTAATTATTTTATTGTGAACGTGTTTGTCTATTAATTGACAAACCGAAGCAAACAAACTACTGAATACTTTTTGACGAATACATGATTATCATATTTTTTTCTGAAATTAGTTAGTAGTAGTAGTAGTAAGTAATAAAATAGTAGCGTCCGGTCAATTGTAAACCACAAACCCGGACACGTTTTTCCAAAGAATTGTATGTTTTTCTATAATAAAATGTTATTGTATTATTATTATAAAGTACCTATTTAAAAGTTTAAGTGCATCCGCTTCCCTCGTCAATTCAATACAATAGGGAATATGCATGAGATAAATATCGATCACCGTATTTGATCGTAAGGTACTTGTATTAAAAAGAAGACAATAGTGAAAACAAATCAAAATTGCCCAAATATTTGCTGAGATACACACCGTTTAAAAAGTCTCTATGAAAGTCGTAAACAAAATAATAATGTCAAGTCTATATCAGACATTTCTGTCTAACTAACCACTTTAAGATTTATAACTTTTACACCGATTATTAATTATTATTTACCTGTTGTGGTATTATTTTTTCAAATTATTTTATATTACTGTATATGTGGTTACTAGAAATTATAAATAAGAACGAGCATATTCGTTAAAAAAAAAACGTAACGGAAAAAAAATGAATTGAAAAAAGTGGAAGAAAAACATTGTGTTTACAACTTTAATTAAACTTATTTTTCTAATTACAACTTTACTTATTTCTCTATTACCCACATGCCTGCGGGTATATTTCATAAATATTTTCTCATCTCTAGAGCTCTTACTAGGTTTTGGTCTGGATAAATTAGTACCTAAATGATCAATTTAACCATATCAAAACCCAGTAAGTCCTTTCTAGCAGAGTTACTAGGTTTTGAAATGGTATTTTTGCTCTTCTTTTTTTAAGATAATCAATTTCAAAGTCAAAAAGTCTTATAAAACTTGTACTATTCAGAGTAAATATGTAATATATACTTTAAAAAAAAGCTAATTTTTTTCTCTATTTTTTAAATACAAACATGTTATCAAATTCTTTATACTTTTGGAAGGCTAGCATGAAACACGTTTTGCGCTCTCCTGTAAAGTTGTGTCAAACACACTTACTAGGTTTTGAAATTGGGCAGCCGAGTAGTTCAATATCATTTTTGTTTTTGTAAATTAAAAAATCAAAAGGTGATTCAATTTTAATGGTGTATGGCCGGGTATAGCAATAGTCCCATTAAATGCCACGGGATGATAGCTTGTAGCCGTTTGAGTTCTTGCTTTTGAAATTTAAAATCTACCTACTGTCATGACGGGTGGCGTGAAAGTAGGCCTAGCTCTGGTTATTTTAAACTTTTCTGCTAAGATCGACTGATAGAGAAGGCCACAGACAGAACGTTTGCCTTTTCTGCACTTTGTTTGTGCTAAAAAGCTTTTTTTTATTTTTAATAATGATATCTCTTAGTAATTCAGTCTTGTTATTAAATCAGAGGGTCGATGATAAATTGATCGAAATGTAATACAAATTTACTTTTACTCTTTGATGAAATCGATCGTAAGCAAAATTACTATTTTATAATACCTACTCGTAATAGTTGATATTGTAACGTTTACATCGATATGAATTGCATAGCGAGGTGAATGCCAATAGTCTTGCATATCGATATGTTTATCTTTTGTTACTCATCCCTAGGTGTCTTTCAAAATGCCGACAATTCAAATGGCATAGGCTTAGAGCTAATTTGGTCAAACTAAATAATTGCATGTAGGTAGGTCTTGCGTTTGATTCTCGGTCCATTCCATTGATGTTATTCAAAAAGTTACGGATAGCTTATCTTTGTAAATGACGCAATAGTCTAGTGGATAAAGCACTTCTCAATGGAGGTTTTATGTTCGATTGTTAATGGGTACAAATAAATCTGTACCTAATGGCCAAAAAAAATCTACAGGAAATCAGCACGATTCATAAACTAAAGACTTTAATTACCATGAACTGTGCCAGGAAAAGACCGCCATACCTCGTAACTTTATATCGCGCTTAGAACACCTATCTGGGTACGACGAACAGCCTTGGCCAACCTGGAAATCGCTAAACCGCCTTCGGGCAGAGGTTGGCCCCTGCAGACAACATTTGATAAATAGACAAAATCAAACTTAGGCATCTAAGTAGTTAGGGTAGAAATAAAAATAATAATTCATATTATTATTTCATGAGCCCTGCCAATACATCCAAATTTTTAGAGATTAGGTACCTGACGCTTTGAGACATCCAGAGCGAATGGGAACTTGTATAGCCTTTGCCTAGGTAAATGATCTCGGAGCTATCCAAAATCATGTTATGATCACTAGCTCCTGGTCAAATTTTCCTCGATCTTTTCGGTGCATCTCAAACGATCTAGATCAAAGGGGCCGCTTGTCGGCAAGTGTTTTCGCCGCTTGCCGACAAGGCGGCTAATTCAAAGAATGTTTGGCACGTGTCAAGTTAAAGATTCACCTGAATTTTAGTATCGAAAATTTTGTTGCACTAACAAGACGTGTGAGATCGATTCAATTATTTAATTATGCCTTACCGATACTCCAATCATGAATACCTTGAAATGGTACTCTGTTACAATGAGACCGGCTATAATTTAACCGCGGCCTCAGAAATGTTTGCGGAGAGAAATGGAGGAGTTCTGCCTTCCCGGCGGACTATTTTGAGAGCAGTGCAGCGGCATCGTGACTGGCAGACGTTCAGACCGCCAGCTGCTGACGCCGGCCGGCCACGCTTTTCAGCCGCGTTAGAAGAGGACGTGCTGGATTTTTTCAACAGACACCCCATGGCTAGCACCATGGACGCGGCCATAGTCTTCGGGGTTAGTGACTTTTACGTCTGGAGAATTTTGCGCGAGGAAGGGTTGTACCCGTATCACTTCACCCGGGTGCAAGAACTGGAGGACACCGATTTCCAGCCCCGCGTCCGCTTTTGCCAGTGGGTATTAGAAGATGCCACTCGAAACATTTTGTGGACTGACGAGTCAACATTTACCAGAGTTGGACTTTTCAATCAGCATAATGCCCACTTTTGGACTGAAAATAACCCACATGCAGTGCGGCCGGATCACTTCCAAGTGCGATTCAGTGTGAACGTGTGGGCTGGGTTATTGGGCGATAGGTTGTTGGGACCTGTTTTTCTCGAGCGGCTAAACGGGGAGAGCTATGTTCATTTGTTAAATACTCGGGTCCGGCGTATGTTGGAGCGCGTACCGCTGGCGTTGCTGAGAAATTTTTATTTCCAGCACGATGGCTGCCCAGCTCACTACGCCAGGACGGCTCGTGAGTATTTAACAAATGAGTATGGCGATCACTGGATTGGCCGCGGAGGACCGGTTTCTTGGCCCCCTCGTTCCCCAGACCTAACGCCCATGGACTTTCATGTCTGGGGTCGTCTAAAAGACCTTGTGTATGGACACGATGGCCATGTAATACGGACGGAGGACAATTTAAGGCGCCGTATTAAACGCGCCTTCCGTGTGATGCGCCGAGATCGTGGAGCACTGCGGCGTGTTGGATTGCACGCTTACAGACGTGCTGCAGTGTGTATCGCGCAAAAAGGACGCCATGTGCAACAGTTAGTGTAAATAGTGATTATTTTAGTGTAAATAAACTGAAACCTGTAGTGTAAATAGGAGGAACAGTGTGTAAATAGTCGTGTAAATAAACAATCGTTGTAGATAGAGTTGATTCAAATTTTTAAACACGCCGAGTTATCATAAAATTATGTTATTTTGAATTTTATTGAGTTTAATCTAACATCGTTATTAGTAAGATTTAATCACCTCACTTGATAATAAACTTGCATACCCTTAACACAATAAATTCTAGCATGATTTTGGATAGCTTGTCAGTCCACAGCCTGAGAAAGTGTGATGGGGAATTTGAATCAATCCCTAGTCTGGAAACACACCCCCTGAAGATCAGTGTACTTAGCTGATAAGCTGATAAGAGGATCGCTTTACATACATACATAGGTAAGCTGCTAACTTAACATTTACGTACTTAAGAATTTATAAAATTATGTTTTTATTTGTTCGTTTTAAATTATGTCGATTTTCGAATTAGAAAATTTGCACTAAGCTACAATTAAGCCGAATTTTTGAATTAACAAGGTTGAAGGTCATTCCCCCCAGTTATTCAAGCCAAACATCTGTGCGTGTTATGAATGAATTCCGGCCATCTTTGATGTTTGTTAAGTCTTTCTCGCTCTGTCTATGGGAAGGAATGAGACAGATGATCACAGATGGTTGTACGTATTGAAGATAGGACGAGTCTATGCAATATTGTGAAGTCGATGTTGTTATTTTGTATTTTTATTTTTAACTTTTTTAGTTTTTATGGTACACATTTAAAAGTTGGTTTTTACGATTGCTTTTCACCTATATAGTCACAGGTTAACAGGATGTACACTAATAAAATAGGACCTTATATTGATAAATTTCATGCTGAAATTTTTAAATTGAGAATATTGATAGGTTGATAAGAATTTTATTTGCCAAAATAAAAAAAACTGGAACAAAATATTGATATTTTAGATCTTGCGGGCAAAATAAACAAGCATTATGAGCAAAGCAGATGTTGTAAACGAAATATGTAAAAGTGCTCGAATTAATTATCCTAGAAGAAATGTAATATTAAAGGATATAGACGATCTTTGGCAAGCTGATTTAATACACATGCAAGCAATTTCCAGAGTTGGTGGTTTTAAATACATATTAGCAATTATTGATTGTTTTTCGAAATTTGCATGGGCTTGTGGATTAAAGAAAAAAAGTAAAGAGCAGGTATCTAATGCTTTTAAAACGATATTAGAAAATAAACGTATTCCAAAAAATTTATAGACTGATTGTGGGAAGGAATTTTATAATGATCAGTTCCAAAATATGATGAATAAATTTTATATTAATCATTATTCTACTTATTCTACTAAAAAAACTTCTATTGCAGAAAGATTTATAAGAACCCTTAAGAGTAAGTTGTATAAAGAGTTTCACTTAAATGGAAATTATAAATGGAATAATAGAGTACTCGATAAAACAGTGTTTAATACTCATTTATTCAGTATTTAGGCCCTCTTCCGGGCACTTATACACGTCCCAAAATATAGCTTTACCCTACCACCGCTTCGGGACTACATATCGGCTGGTGATGAGAAGAAACGGCGCAACAAACTCAGTCACCTTTGTCAGCCTTTTTTACAGGATTAAATACAATTACAAGACATGAAGTAAGTGCGAGCTAAGCAGGTTAAGTCCATGCACTCTTGTCGTTCAAATAATCGTCTACCTTATAATACCCTTTTTTCATAAGGTTTTTTTTAATGTGAATTTTGAACTCATGTACAGGTAGTTCAACAAGAGTCTGTGGAACTTTATTAAAAAATTTAATACATTTCCCCAAGAATGAACCAACTTTGTGTAGTCTGAAGCTCGGAACGGCAAGTTTATTTTTATTACGAGTATTATAATTGTTGAGTATGACGTTTTTATTTGTGCATTTTGGAGGTAGATACTTATAACTACAAATATGATGTACAATCCTTTTTCTCCCGCCAGTCGGGCAATAAACCGAATATGTAATAGACGTGCGGTGTTTTATTTATCAGTGGCGAACGAGGACGGTTATAATTTTGATTTTAAGATGGCGGCGGCTAAATTCAGTGAGTTCGATGTTGTGAACGGGGACTTTATTTCGTATTGCGATCGGCTGGACATGTATTTTGTGGCAAATAACATAGCGGACGATAAAAAGTTACCGACATTAATTTCTATAATTGGTGAAGCGGGTTACGAATTAATGGTAAATTTGTGCAGCCCTGACAAACCCCATAAGAAAGAATACAATGAAGTCGTGAAGTTAATGTCCAATCATTTACAACCAAAATCCTCGATATTAGCTGCGCGATATCATTTTCGTCTACGTCGGCAACTATTAGAAGAAACTGTAACTCAGTATATGGGCGAGTTAAAGCGGTTGTCACGTGCATGTGAGTTTAAAACCAACCTCGAAGAAAATTTGCGAGATCAGTTCGTTTGTGGCCTCCGCAGCGACGTCATAAGGCAAAGACTGTTTTCGGAATCCGAATTGAGCTGGACCAATGCCGTTAAGCTAGCGGTCAACATCGAGTCGGCAGCAAGAGATGCAGCTACAGTGGAAAGATCGTCATTCGGTGAGGGGAGCGGAGGCGTCGGCCTGTCGCCCGGCTACAGAGGCACGCGAGCATCAGGAAGTTTCGTTTCGCGGAGACAAAGCGGCGCGGATGAACGCGCGGATGTGAACCGACTCGTGGGTAAAACGGAGTCAAGGAGCACGGGAAGAAGCTGCACGGCGTGCGGCGAGAAAACCCACGTTTGGCGGGAGTGCCGATACAGAGCATTCGAGTGCAGTCGATGCAGGCGAGTGGGCCACTTGCGTCGTATGTGCCGGATGGGAGCAGGGGGTAATCTGGGCAACACGGATTGGCAAAACCCGGGTGTAGTAATGGGTGTGACACCAGACATCCGTGGCAGCGGCGCGACTGGCGGTGGCGCGCGCGGCGCGGCAGCACGTGGCGGCGCGGCACGTGGCGCGCGCGGCCGCGGCCGGGGCGCCGGCGCAGCGGGCCTGCGCACTCACTACGCGCAAGAAGAAATCCACACGGGTGAGGTAGAGGATGACCAGGATCCAGATGAGGAAGAAGAACCCATATACTTAATGTCTTTGGGAAATTATAAACCGGTGAGCATTCCGATCAAAGTACATGATAGGGTCATTAGAATGGAGATAGACACAGGGTCAGCATTGTCATGTATAAGTGAAAGTACATATTCAGAAATGTTTTCACAGTTCCCTTTGCAGACTTGCAATCTGTCTTTAAGATTTTATGATGGAAGCAGAATTAAACCTTTAGGAGTTTTAGAGGTGAAAGTACAATTCGGAACTATATGTAAAAAATTAGACTTATATGTGATCGAAAACGGCACTACGAACTTGTTAGGTAGGCAGTGGTTGACCGAATTGGAAATAGATATACCCAAATTTATCAGTAACTCGGCTCAAACATGTAACAAGATAGAATGTCATAAAGATAAATTAACACGAGACCTCTCTTCTAGATTTAAGGATGTGTTCGACAAGGGGCTGGGAAAGTTCAGCGGCGGTCGGGCTCGGCTCCGAGTGCGTCCCGACGCGACGCCGGTGTTCTGCCGCGCGCGCCCCCTGCCGTACGCGCTGCGCGAGCGCGTGGACGCCGAGCTCGACGCGATGCTGCGCGCCGGCATCGTCGAGCCGGTGGACCACTCCGACTGGGCTACGCCGCTGGTAATTGTACATAAACCTGATGCCTCTTTACGTCTGTGTGCAGATTACAAAGTTACCTTAAATCGTGCCTTACTCGTTGATAAATTTCCTGTACCGAAAATCGAAGATTTATTTTCTAAAATTAGTGGTAGTCGATATTTTACAAAATTGGACCTCTCCCAAGCTTATAACCAAATTTTATTAGATGACGCCTCCACAGCGTACACCGTCATAAATACTCACCGCGGATTATTTAAATACAAAAGATTAGTGTACGGACTCGCCTCTAGTCCTGGTATATTTCAAAGATTGATGAATGACATGTTGAAAAACATACCGAATGTGAGCTATTTCTTAGATGATATTTTGATCAGTACCACCACAATAGATGAAAATATTAAAACTTTAGAATTAGTACTTGAGACTTTAAATAAAAATGGATTAAAAAGAAAAAAAGAAAAATGTAGTTTTCTTGCTGTGGAAGTTAAATATTTAGGTTTCATTATTGATGAAAGGGGGATACGTGCCGACCCGGATAAAGTAAAGCCCATACTTAATATGGTTCCTCCAAATAATGTTACTGAATTACGTTCATTTATTGGTATGGTGAATTTCTATGGTAAATTCATAAAAAATTTAAGCGAAAATTTAGCTCCGTTGTACAAATTGTTAAAGAAAAATGTGCGTTACTTTTGGAGTTATCGACAAAATAATGCCTTTAATAAAATAAAAACGTTATTAAGAGGAACAGAAGTACTGGCTTACTATGATGTGAACAAGCCGGTGGTGCTGACGTGCGACGCGGGCCCGCGCGGCCTGGGCGCGGTGCTGGCGCAGCGCGACGCCGCGGGCCGCGAGCGCGTCATCGCGTACGCCTCGCGCGCGCTCACCAACCCGGAGTTAAACTATAGTCAAATTCATAAGGAAGCTTTGGCTATTATTTTTTCAGTAAAAAAATTCCATCAATACTTATATGGTCGTCATTTTACTCTAAGAACTGATCACAAACCACTAGTTAGCATCTTTGGACCTAATTTAGGCGTACCCACCATGACCGCTAACCGATTACAGAGGTGGGCGCTCATATTGTCTGCTTATGATTTCACTATTGAGTACATAAAATCAGATGATAACACGGCGGACGCCCTTTCGCGCTTGATTACCGCGCAAAAGGCAGTAGCAGGCAGGGAGGAGGAATGTCCGGAGCAAACATATTTACATTTCGCGTCTGAAGCGTTATTGCTTGATTACAATATCATTAGGAAAGAGACACGTAATGATACCATACTGAGCAGAGTATATAGTTACATTAGGGATGGATGGCCGATTGAAATAGACATCCGCGAATTAAAACCATATTTTAATCGCAAAACTGAGCTGTATTGTGAACTGGGCTGTATCATGTGGGGTCATAGGGTAGTAATCCCGGAAAAGTGTCGCGATAAGGTGCTACGCGAGCTGCACGATTCTCACATGGGAGTGGTAAAAACCAAGGCATTGGCTCGCAGCTACGCGTGGTGGCCGGGCATCGACGAGGCGGTGGAGGCGCGCTGCCGCGCCTGCGAGGTGTGCGCGGCGCAGGCGCCGGCGCCGCCGCACCACCGGCCCTGCTCGTGGCCGTGGCCGAGCCGCCCGTGGTCAAGATTGCACCTCGACTTTTTAGGGCCAATAGCGGGTAATAAGTACTTCGTTATTGTGGATGCAAATTCAAAGTGGGTAGAAATCTTTAGAATGCCTAACACTACGGCGCAGATGGTTATTAATAAATTTCGAGAAGTCTGCGCTCGTTTCGGTCTACCGAAACAAATTGTTTCGGACAACGGTCCTCCTTTTTCTAGCGAAGAAATGGGTACTTTTTGTCAAAATAATGGTATCGATCAGGTATTTACAGCTCCATATCATCCTTCGTCTAATGGAGCAGCAGAGAACGCAGTAAAATTATGCAAACGGGTAATCAAAAAGGCATTAGATCAAAAAGTAGACGTAGATTTGGCTTTAAACCGTTTTCTTTTAATTTACAGAAATACTGTTCACAATACAACCGGGGATAGCCCAGCTCAGTTGCTGTTAGGACGGGTAGTACGCACTAGACTCGATTGTTTAAAACCTGATCGTGAAAAAAGAATTACAAACTTACAACGCCAACAGGAAAATACAGCGGGAGGTAATGATCGTAACTTTACAAGTGGTGACAGTGTGTGGTATAGAATTTTTGGGGGAAAGAATAAATGGGAAAAAGGCTTAGTAACTGACAGGTTAGGAGACACAGATTATCAGGTAATAGGTATAGATGGACGGGACGTACACCGCCACGTAGATCAACTAAAAAGGCGCGAGATAAGGCAACCTATAGATATACAGGCACATGATTCGCACACAGATGGCATTTCATTATCAGCGGCGTTCGCAGCGGGGCGGGGGGCCGCAGGCGAGTCGACCGCCGGTCTGGACGCGAGCAATGCGACTCGCAGTAGGTGTGGTGAGTCACCTACGCGCGCGCTGGACCTGCGGCCGACGAGCAGCGCGAGCGCGCTGCCGGTAGTTAGGGACGTGGGTTCGGAACCCGACCCGACCGTAACACGCAATCTAAATCGTGTGCGTAGGAAACCCAAAAGATATGGGTTTGAGGAAATAGATTAAGTATATAGTTTTGTATTGGTAAAATGTAGGAAGTAGGTAAAACAATTATATTTAAGTAAAAATGTAAATTGATGATTACCTATTTATTGTCTCACTTGTTTTGTAATCTTACTATTATGCTAAAGGTTAAGTGAAGTTAAAATAAAGGTACATCCACTTATTATGTGTTAGGACACATTATTGTTTAATTTAATTTATTTAATAAGTCTTAATTAAATCATGGAGTTTAATAAGGGTGGAGGTGTTGAGTATGACGTTTTTATTTGTGCATTTTGGAGGTAGATACTTATAACTACAAATATGATGTACAATCCTTTTTCTCCCGCCAGTCGGGCAATAAACCGAATATGTAATAGACGTGCGGTGTTTTATTTATCAATAATGATGAAAATCACTTTTTAAGCTAAACAAACTTAGATTTTTTCGAACGTACATAATATTTTCAAAAATGTATTGAGAGGCTACTGTTAATATATTAATATCTTTAAAAATCACCCTCAGAGAGTCACGAGGTCCAAGACAGTATATTGCCCGTACGGCTCTTTTCTGCAACACAAAGATTGATTCAATGTCAGCAGCAGAGCCCCATAGCAGTAAACCATACGACAACAAACTATGAAAATAACTAAAGTATACTAGTCTTGCCGTTTCGACATCAGTTAAAAGCCTTATTTTCCTCACTGCATAAGCCGCTGAACTGAGCCTTCCTGACAGGGAAACTATATGGGGACCCCATTGGAGCCGGGAGTCTAATGTAATTCCCAAAAAAATTGTGGAATCGACTGCATCTATATGATCGTCTGACATATTAATATGCGTACTGACCTGCCTCACATTGGGCATAGTGAATTTAATGCATTTAGTTTTGTTTGCATTTAGCAACAGGTTGTTAGCTGTAAACCAGCGTACTACTTGAGAGAGAGCACTATTTACATCAATGATGTATCATCTGCAAACAATACTATCTCACAAAGATCTTTAGTGAAGTAAGGAAGGTCATTTATATAGATTAGAAATAATAGAGGTCCCAATATAGAGCCCTGGGGCACACCCATGCGTATTGGAGCTCCAGAAGAGTCAGTTCCATTGACATTAACTTTTTGAATTCTATCTGTGAGGTATGACTCTAACAATTTACCTGAATCATTTGAAACGCCATAATGCCGTAATTTCATTAATAAAGTCTTGTGATCTACACAATCGAAAGCCTTAGACAAATCAGAAAAAACCCCTAAAGCATCTTGTTTTCTTTCAAAAGCATCGAAGATATGCTTAAGGAGTTCAACTCCAGCATCAGTTGTGTTTCTACCTTTGGTGAAACCAAACTGCTTCTCATGCAACAGTTTGTTAGTTCTAAAATGTGATAGGAGTTGATTGAAGACTATCTTTTCAAATATTTTACTAAGAGCTGGTAGTATTGATATAGGTCTAAAGTTGGAGGGATCACTTATATCACCGGATTTAAATAATGGTATAATTTTACTAAATTTCATTAAATTAGGAAACGTACCTTCATCAATACACTGGTTAAATATACAAGCAAGATGAGTTGCTATACTATCGATTATATGGTTAATTATATTGGTCGAAATGCCCCATAAATCTTCAGTTTTTTTCATATTCAGCTGTCTAAATGTTTTAACAATAACATCAGGATTAACATGTCTAAACTTCAGGGAAGAATTGCATTCATCCACATTTGATTTCAAAAAAGTTTCCGCAAGACCTGGCGTAGAGTTTAATTTATTAGTTGTAACAATTGGTATATTAGAAAAGAAATCATTAAACGCGTTTGCTACTTCACTGTCTGATTTAATAATTTTATTATTAATATTAAGGCTAATAGTGCGATCCGATTGTCTGTTTCTGCTTGTTTCTCCATTAATAATGCTCCTAGTAGCTTTTATTTTATTTTTAGAGCTAACAATAATATCCCGAATATAATTAGCTTTAGCCAGTGCACATACCTTTTTGAAAATTTTTGAGAATTTTTTAACATATTCAATAATATTAGGGTCTTGAGTGTGCGCTTTTAGGTCGTATCATCATCATCATCATTTCAGCCATAGGACGTCCACTGCTGAACATAGGCCTCCCCCAGTGACTTCCAGATTGGCCGGTTGAAAGCGGCTCGCATCCAGCATTAGGTCGTATAATTCGTATAATTTTTTCCTACTTTTATGAATACCAGTCGTGGCCCAGTCACTAAATTTACATTTATTTGTGTTTATTTTAACATGTTTTTGTTTAAATATATTATTAAATTCATCTTTGACCAATCCAAACAGATTTCCATATGATACATCTACAGTGTTACTGTTGGCTGGTAATAGATTTATTCCACAATCAATATTATTCTTAAATCTATCTAATTGGCTAGCAGTGACTGGCCTACAAACAATATCCACTATAGGCGAGACGGCGACACGCGATCCATGATGGTGCTCAAATGTGGCTATTTGTCCACTATGATCCGATTGGAGACAATTTATAATCGATTTATTTATTACTTTACAATTACAGAAAATATTATCTAAGCAAGTAGCTGATGTAGGAGTGGTTCTTGTAGGTTCATTAAATAGATTAAATAAATTATAAGATTTAAAAAGATTTAGGAACCTTGCAGAGTTTTGTGTATCTACTAATAAATCAATGTTGAAATCTCCACATACAACTATCTTCTTATTCGATTTACATACCTTTTTTAATACCTCCTCCATAGTGGACTCAAAAAGAAGGTAATTTGCTGATGGGGGTTTGTAGACACTAATAATAATATATTGCTCCAGCTCAGCACATGCTAGTTCAATAGTTTGTTCTATAGAGAGTGCCACGATATCTTTGCGTTCTTTGGACTTAATATTCTTTTTAATTAGAATTAGTGATCCCCCTCGTATAGCTGACTCTCTACTTAACAAGCTAATGACTTCCCAATTTTCAATTCCTATGAGCACTTCACATTTCTTAAGCCAGTGCTCAGTTAGACAGAGGACATGTATATCCATGTCTTGCAAATACAATGTTATTTCCAGTTCTTTGCCGGAAAAGCCTTGTATATTTTGATGAACAATATTAAGGCAGTTAGACTTTTCCTTTGTCGCTATAGGTAGGTTGCAAGAGATTTCCTCTGTTGTCTTAATATTTAATTTAAATGTATATAATTATTCGTTGGAACTGATTCCAACTTGTGAATTATTATGTCATTGCTCTGCTCAATAAAAGCAGTTTGTTTAGCCAAGTTCTTGGCTGAACACTTAATAAAATATGATAGCGACATTGCTATCTGTCTTTTAATTTTACTGCTGAGATAATATTTATCTCGGGTCAAATAAATTGAATTATATTTTAAATAATAATTAATGTCAAAAATATGAAATTTTTCTGAATTATTTATGTCATAGTATTTAAACACAAATTAATTTTATATCTAATATTATTTTCTTTCTGTGGCAAGCCGTCACTGTAAGGTAATGTAAACATTACAATTTTATTTAAGTTTAACAATTGTAATGTGTCTAAATATTTTACTAACTCATTTTTGTTTACACTGCCCCTATTACCAATCAAAATTATTAAAGTAGTTTTTTTATTGAATTTATAATTAATAATACTATTTACAATTTCATAATATGAAGAACCTGGCATGCAGTGGTTAATAACACTCTGTCCCAAATATGAGTTCAATAATAGGCCCATGTTTTTACCTACTTCATCGCTGAACATAACTATATTCGATTTTACAGGTCTATTTATATGATTATTCTTTGCTTGGAAATTAACGGAGACATTACATAGGTTGTGACTTTTTTTGTTTTTTAATGTTTGAGTAACTGGTGACTCACATCCTAACTGAGAGCCGAGTGAGCAACTTTCATTAATAGTTATATTATTGCAACTACACGAAGAGACCAGACTCGTCAATGCCAAGATATGTTCACCACACTTCTTTTTTGTGCTTATGTATCGCTGAGTCATTACATCTAATGATTTCTTAAGTTTACGTAATTCTAATTCTAAGTTTTGAACATTTTTCTCATAATCACTCACACTTTTTTCTAATAATAATAAGTACATATCTAGTTTGTCACCTAATTTTCTTCTTTCATTAATTTGTCTAGTGTGAGATTGCATACATTTTTGGTGTTTAATTAATTTTTGAGTTTTTTTAATAAACCTACTAATTTTTACATATTTTTAATTTTTTTTATTACTAAATTTAGCAAGGCCGGCAAAGTTAGGAGTTCCACGAGTAAAGTCGAGTTAATCGCTACGTTAATAGTAAGTGCTTACGCTTGCATTCGTAGCCTGTTGTTTACAATCTTGCGCGCTTCGATTACTACCGCAGTTCGATTCAGTATCTGACGGGAGGAGCATGCACTCATTTTTACTCCGCGCGCAATAAAAATCGCGCGAGTAATTTAATTGCATTTTCTAAACCTGTTTACCAGTATTTTCTTAGTAGTGATAATTATTTAAGCCATTTCGCTATGGGACGTCATAAGAATATTGACTGCTTTTATATTAATCAAACATACACCAAAATACCCAAACAACTAATAAGAGACAATGCTAACCTTATAATATTGTTCAAGCAAGACGACATAAATCTTAAACACGTTTATGATGAACACTTAGGAACTGACATGACTTGGTCTCAGTTTCGCGAAATGTGCTCAACTGTTTGGAGAAAACCTTTCAATTATGTCGTCGTCAACAAGGACTGTGATCGAAACAAAGGTTGTTACAGAATGATGTTTGATACATTATTGGTAGTTGACTAAAGTTTTTAAGTAGCTGCTAGGTTATTAATGAATCAGTTTTATTAGTGAAGTCGAAGAGACTGGAACCCTTATCAATAGAACGAAATCTTAAAGAACAAATTGTAAAATCGGCATCAGCTGTAAAAAGAAAGGTAAAAATGCTAAAAAATTCAAAACACACAAATGATATGGCTATAGAAACAATATTTAAACCTATTATTAGTCCACTTAAACTTTTAACAAGTAAAACTGATGGTAAACGTCATATAGAAGAAGAAATTAAGCAAACCCAATTACCGAAAAGAACTAAGCATGCCAAAAGTGAGTTGTCAAATACTTCTATTGAAATATTTAAATTACTATAAGGAGGTTGTTGACGATGAAGAATATTCAGATAATGACGAAGATAATTCAGATAATAATGATTGTAAAACACCTAACAAAATCCTTACTACATCACCCTCTGAGGATCATGATGTTCATGAGAACTCTTTTAAATCCTTTCAGTCATCACCGAGTATTGCCAATAATTCTTTATCATGGTCCATGTCATCTGAAATAATGAAAGATATACCTTATGGTGTTAGAAATGTGAAAGGAAAACTTATGCTTGTCAACACCCGTGTTCATGACCATGATTACATTGTGAAAATTGGAAACCGTAGTTTGAAAAAAACTCAAGGCTTAAAAGAATTATTATACAAAAAAATACCAAATTTAGATATTATTACAGACGAAGACTTACAAAATTATAAATTATTACTCATGGATACTAATGCGCACAAACGTAGTTGCGATCCATCCAAACCCATAAACAGCAACAAAGGATTTAAATATATGCACGTTATCAAACCATTGTTTAAGTTCTCTAGAAGTCACACGAGCAGTGTAGAAAGTCTTCCAAGAGGAAAAGGTATCGATATTCTTAAGGAAGTTAAGAAAAATACTGATTTGGTTTACTGGGATGATCCAAACGAGTTAGTGGAGAGATTAAAATTACTACTTGCATCATGGGCAGCTGGTAACACCGGAGTGAGTAGTAAATGAATTGGGAAGTCTAGCACACGCTGCTGTATTCCAACCGCTCGCAAGCTCGCCGCAGGAATACAGCAGCGTGTGCTTCTTCCTAATTCATGGGAGTAGTTAAAAATTGAGCAACCTGGATCAAAAGAAATCCACACACCTTGTTTTCACTTTTCATTTATTCATTGTAACGTTGCACGTACATTTTCACATAATTTTACATATTTTTTACTATTACACACATTGCTTACACTTAAAAAAAACATAATAAACCATTTTAAGTAATAAATAAAGCCAAACCTATTTAAAAACTAATTTACAATTAAAACTAAACATAACATCATCCTAAATTTAAAGTATTACAATTAAAAATTAACTAAAACATTACAGTAAACGATCAACCGTTTTACTATTTCACGAGTTACAGCGCGGGACCCTAAGACACGCACGTAATGACCTATTATTCTCTCGAATCTTCGAGACGGTCAGAGGTGGCTGGATGTACCTACCAAGCCTGTCGTTCCGTTACGTACGGACATTCACTTTTGAGCTCGCCTTCTGTGTGCATGTTCACATGAAATCAATTTATTAGCGGACGTTATCCGTAAAGAAAACTATACCGGTCACCTAATGACATAGTTTCTTTTTCTCCGAAATTTATTTAAACAAGTGCGTGTTGTGCTATTCCCCGATAGGGTAAGTGATGAACAGTGTTATTTTGCTTGTTTTTGTAGGTAATTGCGTAGTAACTTTGTGTACGACCAATATAACGGTTTTCTAAACCCATCTCAGAAAGTCGAGTATACATAGGACACACTAAACGTTTTGCACTTCTTGCTAATCGGAACTATTTGAATTTCGAATGTTATATTTTTTTAAACGTTGCAACCTTCTTAGTAAAAAACAATTGGCGGGAAATGATTTGTCAATTGTTTTTTATCACACATCAAAGTTCTACGTACGCAACGAAAATTTTAGAGCGATGATTTTTTATGATTTTAAAAGTTCTCTCTCTCCGCAAGACTGTGCCGCTCGTCTTCAAAATGCTTTTGGGAGAGAAGCACCTTGTTTGAGCACCGTGAGGCGATGGTTTGCTGAATTTGGGAGAGGTCGAGTTTCTTTACATGACATATTTCGTGAAGGGCGGCCTTCAACTACTGTCAACGAAAATAATGTGGCTACTGTTAAGCGGCTAATTGAAGAAAACCCGCGGATTACCTATGAGACAACTCGAGGACTATTGGGGATTGGTATGAGCCAAATTCAGAAAATTTTACACGAAGAATTGAAAGTTCGGAAACTTTGCTGTCGTTGGATCCCTCATGAACTGACAGCGGAGCAGAAGCGGGTTCGCGTGGAATGGTGCTTACAGATGCTAATGAAGTACGACCACGGACATTCTATTGCTGTTTGTGACATAGTCACAGGAGACGAAATGTGGATTTATTGTTTTGAACCCGAAAAAAAACAGCAATCTTGTAAATGGGTGTTTGAAAATGAGAACAGGCCTACAAAAGTGAGGCAAAAAAATTATCGCGTTGTTTTTCTCAGCTACGGGTCCCATCTGTACAATTCCACTTGAAGATCAAAAGAGTGTTAATGCCGAGTGGTTTTCTACCATTTGTTTACCCAGGGTGTTAGAAAAAGTTCGCGAAAGACGACCCAAAAGCCGCGTTCTCCTACATCATGACGACGCTTCTTCACACACGGCCAACAAAACAAAGTTATTTTTAGCTTCCGAAAAAGTACAACTCGTCACCCATCCTGCGCATAGCCCCGACCTAGCACCCTGTGATTTCTGTATTTTCCCCAAAATCAACGATTTGATGAGAGGTTTCACTTTTACCAACTCCGAAGAGGCAGTGATAGCGTTAAATCAGCACGTAGAAAACATGCCTTCAGATCTGTGGTCCTCCTGTTTTAAATAATGGATCGATCGCATGAAAAAATGCTTAAAATGTAAAGGAGAGTATTTTGAAAAGCAATAGACATATTATTTTGGTTATAACATGTTGTTTTTTTAAGTTACGCAAAACTTATAGTGTTTCTGAGTGACAATAAAAAAAGGATTTTGCAATTATTGAATATGTCCTTAAAGAAGCATAATTGTATTTAAAGTAAACTTTGAGTTATTTATACATTTTAATTTGCCAAAATCAAACGAAAAGCATCTTAATTCTTTTATGACAAAATAAGAAAGTGTTTATCAATCTACAGATTTGAATGAACTGTTATTCAATTTGAATGAATATTTAAAAACAAAAGTAGCCGAGATGCAGCATTGTGATTCTGGTTGGACTATCTTAAATATAAGCCATTTAGAAATTAATATTAATAAATACTGTCATTTGAGAGGTGGTACCTACATACATCGATCTACCACAATCTATAAAGAATTCTAAAAGTTGTATTAATATTCGAAATAATGATAACCATTGCTTTCTATGGTGCAGAATTGCTGCTTTATTTCCTTCGAAGTCTAATGTGAAAATGAAAATCATGTGTATTTTGCACCAAGTCGCTATGACTTCTACCAATTTTAGCCAGAGTTTGGTTTGCAAGGCCCTTTCCTATTGAGTTGAAGTATTTGTTAACTTCTGATATCGAGTCTTTTGGATTATTTTTATATAGATTAATAGAAAGGAGCTCTGTGCTTGATATTTTTGGCTTTTTAAGATTGCAAATTTCCTCAATAACATTCCATGTTTGCTTTATATTGCCTCTAGAATTACATAACAAGCTCTGGTAGTATATTTTTTTCGCGTTCTTAACAATTTTATTGCCGATATTACGGTAAGTTATATATTCTAGACAAATTTGATCGTCATCCGGTGATTTAATAAACTTTTTATATAACTTGTCTCTTTTACGCATGGATTTAACCAAGCCCACCGTAATCCAAGGCTTAAGGGGTCTAGTTTTTTTTGGAACAGATGTTGCATAATTCGTGTGTTTACTCAGAATCATTTGTAGACGCGAGATTAAAATATCCACTACTATGTTAACATTCTCCGTTGAATACAGGTCATCCTAATTCTGTTCTTTTAGGCATTTTTCGATGTTGATATTGTCAAGTCGTACTTTAACCAAATTTTTAGTCTGCTTTTTAATTTCTGTCTTTTCAAGCAGTAGTAAGATGAAACTGTGTTCCGTAAACTCATTAAAAACAAATGTTAGCACATAGTGGTCTTCACCATATGGCGGTCCAAACATGATGTTTTCCTGGTAGGTCTATCGACGCCTTGTTTTAGTCCGTGTAGAGCAGTAAGGTTTAGGTAAATGTGTGCGTGGCCTTCTATATTTCCGGGCAGAATATCTATATTAATGTCTCCGGTAACAATAACGTTCTTTGATTTTTTTCCTTTTAGTAAAAGATCTAGAGAATTTCATTTGAAATATTATAATTGTCTTTATCAGCTGTGAATGTTAGAAATTAAGATAGAGTGCCTCAAAGGTAGTACACATATTAAGTAGGGAAGTTTACGGATTATAATGTAATGACGGGCTGGATGCACAGACAGAGTCCTCATAATTTAAAATGTTATTATAGCAACAAGCCGTTGATTTAGATAGGATAAGTAAATACCAGGAATCTAAAAATTTGTTTAGGGTATCATTTTGTGTCGGTGTTAGGCTGTGTTGGTGTGTTTTTATTGTGAATTTCAGTTTGAGGTGTGGTGTAGACATTGTGACTAGTTCGAATGGGTGTGTGTGTCTACGTTTTAATAATAAAAGAACATGTAGTTTCTTAAAAAGGTGATAGGTAATATAAAATTACTTAAACTGTAGTTAACTATAGTGACTCCAGATTGATAACATTTTGGTGTAGAAAGACGCATAATGCTTAGGAGCTTCGTTAAAACAAATGATAGTCATATCTGTAGTTTTACTAGGTCATTTTCCTCAATGATATAATTCGCTGGTGACCCTTCCGCTTTTCGTAGGAATACTGTGCCTTGTGATGTCCAATTATAATTATATGGGGGCACTCTGTAGATGTAGAAAGAGCCTTTAAAGTACAAAAAAAATGCATTCGAGCCTTATGTAGTGTCGGTTATCTAGACCACTGTAGACCACTATTTCAACATTTAAAAATACTACCTCTACCCTGCCAGTACATTTTGGATATCTGCATGTTCATAAAGAAACATCCAGATCTCTTTCCTTTACATGACACGGTGCTTGGAAAGAGTAATAGTAGAGATCCATATAAATTATTTATACCACCTCGAAGGTTACAACTATCTTCTAACAATGTATATTGTCATGCTATAAAAATTTATAATAAGCTGCCTAGAAAAGTTAGAGCCTTACCGCTCAACAAACTAAAATATGTTTTAAATAATTGGCTTTTACGGGAATGCTTTTACTCTAATAAAGAATTTATGGACACAAAAATAAACGATTGTACCTTTGACTGTTAACTGACGACTCATGAGAAAATTATTTCAATTAATAATAATGTATAATTTAATAATAATTTAATAGCAGATTTTATAACATTAACATTTCTACGCCTAAACCAATGGCAGAATATGTTGTACTTTTGCATAGCTCTACGATCTTGTGTTACCATGTTCTTGGAAATAAATTATTTATCATTATCATTATCATTATCATATCATTATCATTATCATTATCAACAAAAATGATAGTTGAATGTTTTAGCATGTTCCCTAGCCATTGCATACAGTTTTTTATTAGGTTAGGCTTTCTGATATGTAGATTGGCTTGGGACTGCCTTCAATCGACATGTGCGTAGTGTTCATCTTATTACCTTTATTCTTTCTGTTGAAGCTCTTGACCGCTGTAATTTTTTCGTTCTTTTTTAGAACACTATATTATAGGCTTATATTCTTGATTGTTCGTATTTACTCTATATATGTTTTTAATTTCACTCCTTTGGAGCTCAGTGCTCAGCGCTTTGCATGTTTTACTAACAATATTAAATAGGTCATCTTTAGTTTCCCCTTTACTGTAAGGAATATTTGTAATTTCGATATATGACATACGGCTATTACGTTCAAGACTCTCTATTTTGTTCTCAAGTTGTCGTATGTATTTTTTATCCGCCTTTCTCTCCTCTTCAAGGTGGTCAAATCTTGTTAAGAGTTCATCGTATCTACAGGACATAAAGTCTACTTATGCCTGTATCTTGCCCATTTGATCTTTGATGCCTGTCATAAAGTTCATTATAGTTTCTAATTTTGTGTTTTGTGCCGAAATTATTGCCATTAATGTATCCTCAGGCGTTTTTTCGCTGCTTCCACGGTGCGTCGCTTATTAATGTGTCTCTCTGTTACATTTGTAAGTGACGAAACTATGTCCGACACTGGAACGATATCGTTCCTCTCCGAGGTGCATAAATAAACATGTTCTCAGTTCCGCGCTTGTCCAAGCGAACTGGGGTCCGTGACATGCCAACAAATAAAAAAGAAACAAAATGTAAGAAAGAAGGATAATGTAAAATAATATTGAAAAATTAAGTTACATACAATCAGTTGATTATTAAGTACGCCAACCAATAGTAATTTTATGATTTTAATAAATACCTAGTACCTACAAAATTTTTTTTAAGTAAAATTATTTAAAAACTAAATATTTATAATAAAAACAATTTTTTATAAAAAAAATTACTGACTCCAAAAACACTAAAAAGCTAAAAATCACTTTTAAACAATCATACCAAACAGTTATTTTTGGAGTCGGTGCAAACAACCACACTCAAACATTCTACGGCTGGCACCGACTCCAATAATAACTGTTTGGTATGATTGTTTAAAAGTTATTTTTAGCTTTTTAGTGTTTTTGAAGTCGGTTATTTTTTTAAATAAAAATTTGTTTTATTTGTCGGTTTTTAGTGTTTTTTTACATTCTAAATGCGATCTGTGATGTAATTATAGCTGTTCCGGCGCTCAACGCCTTTACAAACTATGATAGCAATGCTACTCCGAAAGACATTACGACTGTATATTCCTATAAGTAATCTAGCAATGTTAATGGGTGATTTGATTATCTCGTACATTTCGTTTCTTACACTTGTCATGTAAAGACCTTTTTTGCTCATTATATTAATTCAACAAATTTGGGCGTTTTAATTAATGGCTCCAATCTGTATAACTAAATATACATGATGGTGGCCCATGAGGGGAATTAAAGAAGAAATAATTGCAAAATAACGAAAATTACACCGACCAGCGAGACCAGTGGTGCAGCGAAAGTGCCCTATCACGCGGCGGCTCTGCGAACAGATAAGTGTCCTTCCTTAACCATCCTATACTAAACCTATTCCAGGATTTCACCTATTGAGAATTTGCAGCCATTTGTAGTGAATAATTGTGGAATTTCTTTATTTTTTTTGTAATTTAAGTGCGATTACTATACGTGAGTGAAGTACCCACGTATAGGTACCCACTCTCAATACAAAAGAAAAATAATTTACTTAGAATTTCTCTTTGAATTTCAACAAATATCCTTATTAGATTAACAGTTTAAAGGTACTAATTTAACGTTAAACATCATCTTCCAACATAGTAAGAACCCAACTTAGATTTTTTCGTGAATACCTCCTCATCAAAGGTGACTTGCCCGATCTTTATAGAACAAGAATTAAAGTATTCTGCTGATATTTTCAGGGTGCAATTGACGCTGCGCTGCGCAACTCTAATAGCCTCGTAGTTAACTAGCAGCCATCCCATACCTACACAAGCGGGAGTCAGCCGTGCGATACCGGTTCCTGGACGGCGCGTCACCGAAACGAGGAGCGTGAGCGTTCTAACTATCATTAATACCTATTACAGTTTGCTTTATTTGTTTGCCTATTTTTCTTAATCATTTTAAACATGTCTAACGCGGAAGATAATTTCGATTTAAGCAAATTATTAACAAGGCGATCATCTGCTAAAGGACAAATAACTAAGTTTAAAAATTATCTCAACAGTATTTCAAATAGTAAAGATTTAACAAACATTCAATTAACGGAATTAAAACTTAAACTTGCAAAATTCGAAGCATTATCGGTTAAGGTGGATGACTTGCAAAATGACATAGAGGTTTTGAATTCGGATAACATTGCCAATGAAATTGATGAACGCGACAACATCGAGCGCGATATTATCATCAATATTGCTACAGCTAAAGCTTTATTAGAAAATTTTACTAAAAAGCTAGAATGTGAAAAAAGGCGTACTTCAATGTATGATGCATCCTTTTGTGTAGATACGCAGGATAATTATGGTCTTAAACTTCCTCAAATACAAATATCAAAATTTGACGGCGCATATTTCCGTTGGCTTGAATTTCGGGACACCTTTGAAAATTGAATTCACAATAATTTACGCATTTCATTATTTAATTTCATACCTGGAAGGCGATGCTGTCAGAGTTATTTCCAATCTCGAAGTGTCATCTGTAAATTACGATGAAGCTTGGAAATTGTTATGCAATCGGTATAATAATAAACGCATATTAATCAATCACCATTTAAGTGCTCTTTTTAATGTGAAGCCACTTCCGCGCGAGTCTGAAAGGTCCCTTAGATTCATAGTCGACCACGTCACAAAGAATTTGCGTGCCCTTGCCAGCTTAGGTCAACCCACGGACAAGTGGGACGTCTTAATTATATTTATGCTATCATCCAAGTTAGATAGTACAACTTTAGCCAAGTGGGAAGAACACCGTAGTAGCTTAAGCGGCGATACTACTACTTTGGACCAGTTTTTTAACTTTATTATTAATCGCGCGAATGTATTGGAGTCACTTGCAAGAAACAAGTTTCACGATACGCAAAATAGCATTGTCAAGCCCCCAGCTATGAATGCGCGTAATAGCTCGGGGCCAAATAATAAACAAAGTTCTACTTCATACGTAAAATCATTTGCGAGTTCGAATAGTAAACCGCAAAATAAAGTTTATAAGTCAAATAATTACACATGTGTCATTTGTAACGACAATCACAAAATATATGACTGCCCTGTTTTCAAGGCCAAGGATATCAACGAAAGATTAAACGATGTATCTAAATATCGTCTTTGTTCAAATTGTCTTAGGCAGGGTCACCCGGTGAGTGAATGCCGAATGGGGCCATGTCGCGAATGTAATGCAAGGCATAATAGTTTACTTCATGAGTCGGCATCCAAAAACATTGAATCTCTCATCGGCTGGCACCGACTCCAAAAGTAACTGATTAGGTACTTAAGTGTTAGGATTATTTTTAGCATTTTAGTGTTTTGAAGTCGGTTTTATTTTTTTAAATAAAATTTACTTATAACGTCTCTTTTTCATGTCTTGTTCTAAATGAATTGACCGGGCGTCTACCAAAGTACCCCGTCAATATTGAGTCTATCAAATTACCAACAAATACACTACTAGCTGATCCTAAATTCTATGAACCAGGCCCTATAGATTTATTAATAGGAGCTGATTTACTCTGGGACATTGTTAAAAACGAGCAACTTTCTATTGGTCCTCAAAATCCTAAATTAATAAGTTCGAATCTTGGTTGGATAATATCAGGTTCCTTTAAATCAACTTTGGCTAAAAATAATACTTACTGTATCCATGCTCTTACTTCACCAGTTGTTACAATAGAAAATAAATTAGATAACATGTTAACAAAATTTTGGGACTTAGAGGAAGTACCCACAAAGTCCATAATGAAAAAGAATGTGAAAACGCGGAAAAAGAATGTGAAAAACACTTCGTTACTCACACGCGTAGAAATAATGAAGGTAGGTTTTGTGTCAAGCTGTCATTGGTCGTGACACCTGATTGTCTGGGAGATACTTTTAATCTAGCTAAAAAGCGTTTATATTATTTAGAAAAAAGATTCAGAAAAAATCCATTACTAAAATCCGAATACAGTAATTTCATTAAAGAATACGCAGAGTTAGGTCACTTATCTCTTGCCACTAACAAACCAGATCATTATTATTATTTATGCCATCATGCAGTATTTAAACAAGAGAGTGAATCAACCAAATTAAGGGTAGTGTTCGATGGATCTGCTCCTTCTTCAGCTGGCTTTTCTTTAAACGACATACTAAGGGTGGGTCCAAGCATTCAGGATTCTCTCTTTACCATTCTAATACGGGCTAGGCAGTATAAGTTTGTGTTAACGGGCTATATTGAGAAAATGTATTGTCAAGTTGTAGCCGAAGAAAACCGGGATCTGCAGCGTATATTACGGAGAGAAGATGAGTCCAAACCCATCCAGATATTTAAACTAAATACTATTACTTACGGTACCGCAAGTGCTAGTTATTTAAGCACACGCTATCTATGGGAGCTGGGGGAGGAGCAGGATGATGAGCTCATAAAGACCATCATCCAAAAGGACTTTTACGTTGACGACTTGATTACTGGAGCTAATAGTGAGCTAGCATTATCATACATACAGCAATCGTGTACCCTACGCGCCCGCAAGCGCTCGCGCACCAGCGCGGGCGCGTATATAAGGCGCTATATAAGGCGTGGTGGGAGGCAGCTCCGGGACCCCATCCGCGCCGGCGTCCCGCAGGGATCGGTGTTATCGCCGTTACTCTTTTCGATCTATGTCAACGACATACCCAAGACGCCGGACGCGGAGTTAGCCCTTTTCGCGGATGATACCGCTCTATCGCTCAGGACATAACCGTCGTTACATCACGATAGCGCTATAGCGCGCCGCCGATGCTCTCGGCGAGTGGTTCAGGAAGTGGCGTGTGGAGGTGAACCCCGAGAAAAGTGCACTTTACTCGAGGTCGCTTCGTATCGCGGCCTTCCAAGCACCCCCACCGAAAGAAAACCCGTTTTTACGTCACCTTATTTGGCCGACCGATCCCTTGGGTGAAGGAGGTTAAATATCTAGGTGTCACTCTCGACCAACGGTTATCGTTTGTACCCCACATTACGCGCGTTCTTAAGCGAGCGAAGTTCTATGCCCACCGACTACATCACCTTGTCGGTAGCAAGAGTAAAATGTCGCTTAGGAATAAGTTGACAATTTACAAAACTTGCATCCGCCCCGTGATGACATACGCCAGTCCGGTGTTTGCTCACGCTTCTTCTAACAGCCTTAAGGGAATGCAAAGTTTCCAAAATAATTTCTTGCGTAGAGCCTCGGGTCAACCGTGGTTCGTACGCCGTAAGAATCTCCACAGAGATTTCGACATACCCTCAGTAGCCCAATATATGAAAGAAGCGTCTAAGCGCTTCTTTGATAAGGCAAAAAACCACTCCAATCCGCTTATAGTCAAAGTCGCCACGTACACGCCCCAGGAGGATGTCGCTGCCCGACTCCGTCTGCCTTGGCACGTTCTGGACGACCCTGACGATTCCTACACCGCGTATTGTAGAACAGCAGCCAACACCGCCTTAAGCCCTTCAAGTACTGCACAACATTTTAGCTCGCATCACCGCACCCGCCGAAGGGTGCGAGGTCCCGTATTTCATTTTGGCCGACACAGACATGTGCCTGGCCGTTTTTCCCCTGCCCACCCTACGGACGACGGCCCAAGCCGAGGTCCGAGCCTACAGAGGCGCCTTTGAGGCCAGAGTCCGACTCACCCCCAGATCGGGCCTGCTAGAAAGGAGCCCGACAGCGGTCCGGCCTGTTTCGGCAGTTCCGGTCCCGTCGGCGCCACCACTAGTAGGTTCGCTGCTTGGTAGGGTGCCTTTTGAACTCCACATTGGCCCGATCACGCCTGCTAGTATGGGGCTCGACACGTACGAGTCTACGAGTACGGCCTGGTCGCGGCGACCGCTAGCGGGGCGGACCTAGGCTGTGTGTGTGTGTGTGTGTGTTCAGCGCACGCCACAACTGCCCGGGTTAAGCTGAAGAATGTCTTCCTCAAAGGCACTCAGCGATAGGTCCATAAAAAAAAAAAAGCTCCGGGACAGTCGTCCGAGTTCTACAGACTTGGCAAGACGTCTCCGCGCGCGCGCACGTCACCCGTTGCCATTGCCTTGGTACGGTGGAACTCTGGCGATTTGTCGACCCGTGCTCCCTACTTACTTAGTTAAGTTACCCGACCCATCTCCTGATCCGAAGGTTTGGTAGGCTAGCGGGCCTTCGTGGCACTGTATGACGGCAAACCTTCACTCCCGAACCTTGACCGCGCTCCTGCGGTGAACCCATCCCCGGCCCGGATGCTCTTGCGGCTTAGTGTCGCATACGACTCCGCATGCCAGCCTTCATTACCCGTAGTGAGAACGTAGATACAAACTAACAAAACACCCGCCACGCTCCGCGTCGATATACCGCGTAGGACGTGATCTCGCAACCGCTCCAGAATCCGTCCCGTAGGGAACCGCGCAGATTCTCGTTGCCCTCTCTCGCCGTCCAGCCGTAATGGCAGTCAGACAGCAGTCACAGTCTAGGTCTAGTTTAAGTATTAGGAGTGTATTAGTCTAAGTAACTATTGTGGAACTACAAAATATATAGTGTGAAAACGTCACGTTGGTTTCTCTGGTCAATCCCTGGCAGGTTACCCTAAATTAGGTACACATCCCCTCACCGCACGCACGGCGGGCTGGAGCCAGTACATATGCTGACGAGGAACTCAGGCTGAGCTAGCTGAAAAGGTTCTTCGTCACAATCTACTTAGCAGTCTTAGTGACTCACCCCACTTATTAATGTTATTTATACTAAATACTTAATAAGTACTTAGCATAGTATTTAGACATTGCGTGTCAAATATTATCACATTCGCTTATTCGCTCAGCAGAGCATCCGTCCACGTCTCGCGTACTGGACGACATACTTTACTAACATTTATTTCGTAACGTTGCGCGTTACAAATAAACTTATTTTCTTAACTCACAATTATATTCCAAGTCTAGCAAAATCATTACAGACAAAATAGCCTTATCTAGTCGAATAAATAACTATATTTACAATTTTAACAATAACTGCGTACTTATATTACACTTAGTTAAATACTAACTACCTTCATACTTCTTACAAAAACTACTCAAATATTTACCTATCTTATAGGGTAAAATCCCACTTTTTTAAAATGCTCAATAAGATATAAATTATGTATGTACTTACAATATACTCGGTATATATTAAAACATTGGTCTTTAATCTTTTATTCTACACCATTTTTTGTAAACACTGTTTAATTGAAACAGTATAAATTTATGAATTGAGCTTTATTTATAGATAAAGACAACAACTTTACAGATAAAATTGTTGCTCACACAATGGCGGATAACGCAAGAGAGAGAAAAAGCATAGTGCAGCCCATAGACTGCGATTTATTTTTTTGTACAATGCACATTTAGGCATAGGCAGTTTGAATAACGCTATCAGTAACAATAATGATTAAACGTTAACTAATGTAATTTAAATGTATTATATTTTTTAAACAAAACAAAACTAATGTTTGTATCAAACATAGTTGGCCTACAACAAATACTGACCTCGACCAATCGAGGACGATAAAAGACAAACAAATATTGGCCTCGACCAATCGAGGACAATAAATGACAAACAAATATTGGCCTTGACAAATCTAAGACAAAGATTACAAACTGGTGAACGAATTACTAAAATTAAAATTAAAACTATAAATTTGGTTGGCTTCGGTAATAGTGGATGAGAACAGATCAGATTATTCTATAATGGCAACGGACACAATTTATGGTAAGATCTTAAATATGTCTTTCTGTTCACACCCATCATTACCTCGGCCACCCGGACTTTATCATCGCTGCCTGGAAATACTTTAACAACACGAGCCATAGGCCAATTCATAGATGGCACATCACCCATCTTTACAATTACAAGATCACCTGTTTTTATGTTATCATGACTATACTTCCATTTCGGCCTATTTTGTAATTGAGTTAAATAGTCCCTGGACCACACCTTCCAGAATTCCTGTTTAAGCTTAGTACATATGTCCCAGAATTTGAGCCTGTTTATATTGGTATCTGAAAGATCTGGTTCAGGCAAACTAGTCAAAGGAGCACCAATAAGAAAGTGGCCTGGGGTCAAATAATTTAAATCTATAACATCTGAGGTCATTGGCAACAACGGTCGTGAGTTTAATACACTTTCTATCTGAGTAATCACTGTATAAAGTTCTTCGTAAGTTAATGAAGCATTTCCGACAATTCTTTTTAAGTGGTACTTTATACTTTTTACCCCGGCCTCGCAAAGGCCTCCAAAGTCAGGTGAGTAACTTGGTATGTTTTTAAATGTTATAGAGTTTTCAGAACAGAAACGATGCAATTTACACAAATCTTTAAGATAGTTAGATGCGCCCTTAAATGTGGCTGCATTATCACAATATATCTGAGTGAGCAAACCTCTCCTGGACACAAATCTTTTGAGACATGCTAAAAAGACCTCTGTGGTCAAACTGCTGACCAGTTCCACATGAATGGCTTTTGTAGAGAAGCAGACAAATACAGCTATGTAGGATTTAGTAACTAAAGGTTTTCTCACACGTGCAATTTTTTAATCAAATGGACCACAAAAATCGACTCCTGTTATTTGGAAAGGCCTAGAAGCGGTGATCCTTTAAGACGGCAGCGAGCCCATCAGCTGCTTGGCAACTTCAGCTTTATTGCGAAAACACTTGATGCAACTGTGTAGTACTTTTTTAACCTCTCGAATACCATTCACCAACCAATACCTCTGTGACAAGGAACTAAGAACAAGCTTTGGTCCAGCATGTAGAAGGCGGAGGTGTTATCTTCGTATAATCATGCGTGTGATATTATTTGACTTGGGTAATATAGCTGGGTGTTTCTTGTCATAAGATAAGTTTATAGCATTGTGCAAACGACCACCCACTCTAAGTATATTATCATGATCCAAAAAAGGGTGCAAACTATGGACCCAATTTTAATATCTTTATTATTCGACAGATCCTGTATTTCACTTGAAAAACTGTTGCTTTGAGCATGACGAACAAGTATTTTCATAGACAGATTTAATTCAAAAGGTGATAAAAATCCTATTCTTTTATTATTTGAATTCAGACAATTGTTTTGAAATCTCATAATAAGAGCAATAATTCTCTGTAATTTTGTCACATCAGAGTATCTATCAAAAACATTGGGGTCAACTTTAGCATTTACTTTTAATATTAATTGCTGTGGTTTCTGTGCTTTTCTCATGTATTTGTGTTATATTTGTTGGTATAGAAAAGTATGTAGGTTCTTTGATGAACTGATGTTCTATATTAGATAGATATTGGGGGCCATGCCACCACAACTTGTTGTTCTGAAGAGTTTGAGGACAGACACCTTTGGACAATAGGTCCGCAGGATTTTCAGAAGATTTTACATAAAACCATGAGCACTCTTTTGTGAGTTTTTTAATTACTTTGATTCTGTTAGCAACATAAACTCCTTTTTTGTTATCAGAATTATCTATCCATGATAAAACTATTTGTGAATCACAATTTAAGATCACTTTTACAGGAAATCTATTTTTTAAGGTTAAGTAAACCCTTTGTGCAAGCTGAGCAAGTAAGAGAGCACTGTTTAATTCAAGATTTGGAATAGTAAGAGATTTATTTTTGGGTGCAATACGAGACTTTGAACTGAGCAGATTGACTTGAACTTTTTTATTATCATAAATAATTTTGAGATAAAGACAGCAACCTATAGCTTTGAATGAGGCATCACAGTAACCAACTAACTGCACGGAACTCACATTAGCATCACCACCCAATATGCCCCTCGGTGTTTGAATTGATTTCATATCTGTTAAGGCTTGTAAAAATTTCATCCACTCATTAAGTTGTTTGGTAGGTATTATAGAATCCCAATCAATTTTCAAACACCAAAGTTCTTGCATAAATAGTTTTGCCTTGACTATAATTGGAGCTATGAGTCCGAGAGGGTCATACATTCTGCCTATAAATGCCAGGATGTTTCTTTTAGTCATAAGTTGCTGACCTTCGACAGAAGGACATGAGAAAGTGAATGAATCAGTAAGTATGTTATATTTCAGCCCTAGACTTTTGATAATATTGTCTTTACTCATGTCTACCTGTTCGAAAAATCTGTCACACATAGGGATATCATCCAAGACTTGAGGAAGATTTGAACACCATTTGTGTAGTCTAAAGCTACCTAACTGTAATAAATCTATTAATTGATTTTTTATGACAGAGATCAATTCAAGGTCGTCTGTGCCACAGATCACATCGTCAACATATGTATTTTGCAGGATAGCATTGGCAGCATAAGGATATGAATCTTGATAAAAAAGTGCTAGTTCGACTAAGCAACGAGTACTTAAAAAGGTTGATGCTTTCAGCCCGTATGTGACTGTCTGAAGTTGTAAACAACTGATGGGCTTTGTTGGATCATCTCGCCATAAGATGTTTTGCAAGGGTGTGTGATGTTGATTGATATATACTTGCCTAAACATCTTCTCAATGTCACACATAAGTGTATATTTATAAGTTCTAAAAAGCAACAAAATGTCAAACAACTCGTTCTGAACAATAGGTCCATTTAGCATAACATCATTAAGAGAAACTTTGTTTTTTGATTTCATGCTGCCGTTAAAAACAACTCTCAACTTTGTAGTTTTACTTGTTTCATTAAGTACTGCATGGTGTGATAGAAAATACACTGGATCATTGTTCACATCATAACCACTAATGTCGACCATTTTAGCATGTCCCAACTCTAAGTATCCATTCACAAATGTTTTGTACTGTTCAAATTAAGAAGGGTTTGTTTTAAATTTCTTTTCCAATACATAAAATCTCTGAAGGGCTATAGAAAAAGAATCACCTATTTGCAACTCATTCAAATCAGACTTAAGTGGCATGTCCACATAAAATCTATTGTCTTTAATTTCAACAGAGTTCTTGAAACACTGTTCAGTTTTCTGAAATTCAGAAGTGACCTTTTCCTGACCTTCAGGTATTTTTTCTGACAACCAAAAATTTTCCATTATGTTTTCTAAACTATGACTCGAGTTATTGATAGCAAAGTTTGTAACTAATGTAACATTTTTACTTTCATTATCACTTTTATGAAATTTTACATTACCACCACAGACATAACCAAACAGAGTATTTTGCAAGACAGCCCCACTGTCCAGTTTTATGTGACCATCCAATAATGTTTTGAAATACACATCAGCACCTAACAATATACTAATGTCAGAGGGAATGCAAAAGTCACTGTCTGCCAATAGTAAATTTTTAGGAATAAACAACTTTGAAAAATCTAATAATTGTTGTGGAAGTTTTGTAGTGATATTTTTGACAATATGACATTTTACATTAAATTTTACATTATGTGCACAAGACTGCAACAAAACATGAACACATTGGTTTATTTTATTTGTGTTATTTGCTATACCAATAATGTTAGAATTTTGAGTGATGGGAGTCACACCCAATTGAGTAACAAGAGATTCCTTAATAATAGAAGCCTGACTGCCGCTGTCCAGCAAAGCCTTTACAACAATCTCACGCCCATATTTATCACACAGTTTCACCCGTACAGTAGGTAATAAAACAGTATCGGACAAAATATTATTTGAATGTAGGGAAACTATAGGCTCCTCTATTTGTTTGTCTTGATGCAGAAGTGTGTTATGGTTCTGTTTACAGTTCTTACACTTGAAATTTTACCTACATTTGTCAGTATGTATGTTCAGACATGTGGTACACAACTTTTTTGATGTAACAAATTGCAAACGCTCTTGTATAGAAGCCATTTTAAATTTAGGACACATGAACAATAAGTGATCCATTTTATTGCAAAAAACACAAAATTGGTTTTTATTTTTAGTATTCAAAACAAAATTTGTTACTTGTGACTTAGAGGAAGGTTTAGATTTTGAAATATTATGAGGAGCACTGTCCTCAAGCGCAATTGCACGTTTTTCAATAAAAGTAAAAAATTCATTTAAAGTGGGTAACTTGTCTGGGCTTGTTCGATCAAGATGGTATGCTCTGACTGTGTAAGAATCTAGTTTCTTCACTAAAACTGATATTAACAGCATATCCCACTTATCCGTGGGCTGTCCAAGATTTTTGAGCGCATACAATTGTTGCTGAACTTCTGAAATAAAGGTTCGCAAGGCAGTGGCAGTACCCTTCTGCATCTCCTGCAAGTCCAAAATATAGTTTAAATGATTTGCTATAAGTCTAGCTTTATTGTTATAGCGTTTATTCAATAAATTTAGAGCTTCAGGGTATGATTCATTTGTAATAGGTAAATTAATAATTATAGACAAAGCCTCATCTTGAAGATACTTACGCAAATAGAAAAGTTTCTGCACATTGCTCAGTGTTTTGTTGTTATCAATTAAAGCTGTGAAAAGATCGATGAATGGTTGATATTTTGAAAAGTCTTTCCGTCAAAAAATGATATTTCAATGCTAGGCAATTTGGAACTGGATATGTTGTCATTGCTTTGAGTTTCACACCGCTTTAAGGTCTTAAAGGATTCCTGTAATTTTGACAAAACACAGAAATATTGCGACTCCACATCTTCGACACTTTCTGTGTCAATTTCATCCAATGACTGGATGTCGATATTGAGTTCTTCGTACTCTTTTAGGGTGCTAATTAATTTATCTCTTCGTGCCTCGAGCATGTCTATGCCTACAGCGAGGGCAACTGGATCTGTGACGAAATTCTGTATGCGGGTTATAGTCGCTTTACAGTTTCCACGATTTTTCTTTAAGCGTTTAAGGTCGTCCATTGCGCCTTTAGGTTCCATTTTGATATGCACGTGTCACCACGATCACGTTGCGCTGCTTTCTCAGTATATTGAGCTACAAAAGGTACGCACCGTTGCTGGCTGTCGATGACTGTTCCACTGAGTCGGTGTCAGGGCAATCAATGCTATTCCTAGACTTGGAAAATATGGTTTCCAATAACCACACCGTCTACACGCCGCCATCGCAGGTTATGTTTTAGACCGATTATGTTACTGTGTTGATTCAAGCCGAAAATTAATTGTATTTTAATCGAAGGACCACTACTGTTTAATTGAAACAGTATATATTTATGAATTGAGCTTTATTTATAGATAAAGACACAACTTTACAGATAAAATTGTTGCTCACACAATGGCGGATAGCGCAAGAGAGAGAAAAAGCATAGCAGCCCATAGACTGCGATTTATTTTTTTGTACAATGCACATTTTGGCATAGGCAGTTTGAATAACGCTATCAGTAACAATAATGATTAAACGTTAACTAATATAATTTAAATGTATTATATTTTTTAAACAAAACAAAACTAATGTTTGTATCAAACATTTAATTAATATTGTCTATATGGAAATCTTGTTTTATTTGACCCCTCGAAAAAGGGATAGTTGCCTACTGTGGCGGATAGTTGCCTCACGCTAAAAATGCTTCGCAGGATACTTGCCCCACGATAAAATGGCTTTAATTTATTTATTAGATTTCTTTTTAATTTTTGTTCTTTAGTTCTTTGAACCCTAGTGCTTAACTGTCTTCATTCAAGCTGATGAGACGCAGGACCACGCTAGATTTTTGCAAATATTTGCTGGTCTTTTTTTTTACCTGCAACATGAAATCTTCAAGAAATAATAGTTGCCCTTAAGGCAACTATCCGCAAAAGTATATGGGGCGACTATCCTTTTTAATACGGGTACTTGCCTTTTAAATTAAAAAAATAAATAAATGCTTTTTGTCATTAAAATATAATGGACCGTATAGTTTAAACTCCAGTGTATACGAAGAAACAAAAAGTTGATTAAATCCATAGCCATGTAAAAAAATATTACATAGAAATGACTCACAAATATAATTTTGACGCTCGTGTTGGTCATGCCGTGGAAGATTTTTACTTACACACATAAAACGCATGGACTTTTTCTTATGGCTTGTATGGCATTGAGACTGGAGGCATCTCTACACGGAAAAAAACCTCGTAGGTAATACTAGAATTCTGGTCAACCCAAAGAAAATTCACGTGCTATTTGTGACAGCGAAAATCGCATTGTAAGAAATACAAATCAAGTCTAGTAAAAATTTTGAGTTTTTCCTACAAGATGTTTGATATGGTGTACTATAATTTCTTGTAAGCATTACCGAATTTTTTGTACCCTCTACATTACATTACATTTGTGTATACTTTTTATTTAGTAACATTCACGATGTGAACGTTTAAGTGCTACTGAATTATAGTGTTCCGACTACTATTATTTAATAAGGTATACTTTTTTATTTAGTTGTATCCACGATATGAATGTTAATGGTTACTGAATAAATGTGTTCATACTACTATTTATTTACTAATGATTACTAAATAATTTGATTAAGTGTACAAAATGAATCGTATGTGTCACAGAAAAAGTACCTGTCTATGTAATAGGTACGTGTATGTATAGATATAGCATAGCCTACACAAAGTGTAAAAAATGTCATATCCAAATGGGCGACTTGTGCTCAAATACAAGAACTTTTTGTATGGGACTAACATCAAACGAAATCTCAAAAAGAGAGATTTGAAATTTCGATGATAGTTTCATACAGAATGTCTTTGTATTTGAGCACAAGAATCAACTCGGTTTGGATCGGATAGAGTTTTTTTACACCTTGTATAGGCTATATTATATCTACACATACAAGTACCTATTACATACACAGGTACTTATTCTGTAACACTTTGATATTCTGAAACAGATATATTTGCACAATTAAAATTAGGAAAACTTGTCTGAAAATAATAATAAACAAAAGACAAATAGCAAAAGAAATCCATATTTATTTCTTATTATTAAAATCTTAACAACTTAAGTACTTATATTTTCCTTTGGAAATAATTATTTTTTCTGGATTACTATGCCTTTTATATAGCTCATTTTTTCTGCGACTACTACTAGACAATAAGCCACTCTCTTAAAGTAGGTTCAGTTTAGCTTTTTCTTCTTTGGTGCGTTAGAATGAATCTTGAAGATGCTGAAAAAGGAATTAATATTAATATGAATTCACCGACAGGGATAAGTGGAGAGGTTTGGGGGAGGTCTTTGCCCAGCAGTGGGACAGAAACGGCTAATTAAAAAAAAAAAAAAAGAATTTTAAATATAGCCTTTTACCTACACAAGAGTAAAGATCAAATCAGGTTTACGTTCAGAAATCAGCTGGTAGACAGTCATTTTGTATGTTATCCCAACTTTTAGCTCCGGTTTATAAATTAATACAACTAACTAATTAAAACTAATTTAAATTAAATCCATAAAATAAATATTTCAATTCTACCCTTCCTATCCAAAGTGATGGAGCGCGTTGTCCATCACCAACTCAGTCACTTCCTATCCTCAAACCAACTCCTTAATCCTTATCAATCCGGTTTTCGCCCAGGCCATAGTACAACCACTGCTTTAATTAAAATAACAGACGACATCCGACAGGCTATGGATAAACAACAACTTACTGTACTGGCACTACTTGACTTTAGTAACGCGTTTAACACTGTCGATTTTGACATTTTACTTGGAGTGCTACGTTCTCTTAACATATCTCCAACCGTGCTTGACTGGTTTCACAGTTACTTGTATGGTCGCCGGCAGCGCATCCGTTCGGAGGACTCCTCCTCTGCTTGGTGTGATATCAGTGCCGGTGTCCCTCAAGGTGGCGTGCTGTCTCCTCTCCTCTTCGCACTTTTCATCAATTCGATTACTCATAACCTAAAATCTTTTTTTCACTTATATGCAGACGATCTCCAAATATATTCACAAGGGCGCCTTGAAGACCTTTCTAGTGTTGTACGGGTAGTTAACGATGACCTTAGTCGTATACTACATTGGAGCAAGTCATTTGGTCTCAGGGTTAACCCTACTAAAACGCAGGTAATTGTCGTGGGAGGTTCTCGGCAAATTGCTAGGATTGACTGGCCGGCCTTGCAACCCATCACATTTGACGGTGTCCATGTCCCTTATAGCAAAATTGTAAAGAACCTGGGCATTCATATTGATAGCTCACTCACTTAGACAACACAAACTGCGGAAGTCAGCAGAAAAATGTATGCAGCGGCAGCGTCATTAAATAGACTTCGTAATTTCTTGCCTATACCCACTAAAATTGCGCTTGTTCAGGCCCTTTATTTCCCATCCTAGATTATGCAGATTGCTGTTACTTAGATTTAAATGAAAACCTCCTTAATAAGCTTGAGCGTCTACAGAACTTCTGTATACGAATAGTTTTTGGTTTACGGAAGTATGATCATGTTACCGAATACCGGACTCTGCTTAAATGACTTACAATCCGTCGTAGGCGTGACTTGCATATTCTTTCGCAATTATTTAACATATTGTTCAGTCCGAAATCACCACCCTATTTAAAAAAGCGCTTTCAATTTTTGCAGTCATCACAGGGTCATGACATGCGGTCATCCAAAAAACTACATCTTCAATTTCCTCCCCATTCTACTAATTACTATACGCAGTCGTTTACTGTCCAGTCCATTCGCCTCTGGAATTCCTTACCATTAACAATCAGAAAATCCGAATCGATTGCTATTTTTAAAAATCGGCTTAAAGCACACTTTCTTTCTTCTTGACACAAACTGCCTTTATATCTTAAAATATTACTGGTCACTGTTAGTTTCGACATCTCCTCGTATATATCAAGTAGTATGTATGTTTATTGTATGTATGTATAATTATTGTTATGTATTTATTTTATTTTATTTTTATTTATTTATTACTGTATGTTTACGTTTATGCCATAAATTTATGCAATTCTATTTGTATCAGGTAAGAATTTTAAGAACTCTGCAACACCTTCCCCTTTCTTTAATGGTTGTCCTCTACCTAAAGGTTGTCTGGAAGAGATCGCTATTAGCGATAAGACCGCCTAAATTGTACATCTTTCTGTAAAAATCATGTGTATTTTACTTGTATGGTGTGCAATAAAGAGTATCTATCTATCTATCTATGAAACATACATGGGTCATACACATAGCGATGTTCGGATAAAATAACTTGGATTATTGAGGTGAAATTTTAATTCTATTATTTCTTAGTTTAACTATGCCTACCATTAAGTATACAGGAGTATCTAATAAAACTTAAATATTCGATAAATAGTTAAAAAAAAATAAAAATATTTCCATATGCCCCCTTCTGTGGACTGTTCAGATTCGTAGTATATGCGTTTGAATAGTTCCCATATATATCTTTAATAAATTTATTATAGAAATATCATTTAATTCGATTATAGTTTATAATGAACAATAACTTATTCGATATTTATCAAAAATGTTACACAATTTTGATCACAAATTCAAATAAACATATGGTTATAAGGATACGAGACTTTTCTGTGGACCAATAAATCAACCTATTAGAAATTCTTACCAAAACTACACAAAGGTCGAAGATTTTTTATAATGGTAACATTAAAACGCCGCCATTTGCCGGCGTCCATTTCGAGAGATCAGTGTGCAGTGCAGTTGTTAGAGACATTTAAAATAATATTTTAGTAATTTCGTAAAAGATCAGTGCAGCTTTTCTGTTCTTCGTGTACTTTGGTAAGTAATTGTTTATTATTTAAAGAAACATACTGCTGTAATGCCTCATGAGGAGTATTACCAAAATTCTTTTTGTGATTTTTCTAACCTTAAAAACAAGAGAGCAGCATTGACTTTAGACCGATATGTCCTTTCTGTGGACAACTTTTCAGTGGACAAGAATGACTACAGGAAAGAGGTGTGTCCACAGAAAAGTTATTAGTAAGATTTTTCATAATAAAACCGTGCTCCATTGACAAAATAATTGTTAGTGTGCGTATCACGTGGAGCCAGTAAGAAAAGTCAGACACTTAAAATTCTTAACATAACACAATATTACGATGCAATTTAAAAATGATACAAACTCTTAACTTCAAAGAACTAAATAATAATTAAAATATTTTCTAACCTAATAATGTAAATCAAGTTTTGTTGCTGCTAGTACATTATTATCATCAATGAGTTTGGCTTATCCTATTTTAGCACATGGGGCAACTCTAAATAAATACTCTGCAACTCTGCATAAATATTGCTTTGTTTTAGGTACAATGCCCCGCACAAGTAGGTCTAAGTCACAATTGAGTGAAGAGGAGAAGAAAAAACGCCGACGTGAGCAAAAAAAATTAAGCATGCGTAGAGCTAGAGCTAAACTAGATGCTATTGCTGTAGAAGACAGACATAGAAAATATAGAGAAAGATACCACCGGAAGAAACAAGAGGGTTTGATAAAGACGATTAAAGGTTTTACTCCTAGGCAGCAGTGCCAAATACGAAAAATGTGGCGTGAGAAATCCAAGCTAAGACGCGAAAAATGTTAAATGAAAATACGCCACCTTCATCGCCCTGTTCTTCACGTTTGTCTTTTTCACGAATCGCCATAGGTAAAGCAGTTAGAGTACGAAATAGACGTCAATTGAAGGCTCGCAATCAGCATTTAATTAATAGATTAAATATTTTAGAACGACGTTTGGCTAAATACAGAATGCGATTAGCAAGAATGAAGAAAAATAAGGTAGAGGGCAATATCATAAAGATGAGTTTAAAACAAAAGATACATGACTTTTTGCTTGATGACGAGAATAGTAGATTGACAGCCGGAAAAAAAGAAACTATCACACGCCGAAAAGTAAAAAAACAAATACGTCTTTTAAATGATACGTTACTTAACCTTCACAAGAAGTTTAACAACATTGCTGGCTTAAGCTTCTCCTATGAAACATTCCACCGGTATCGTCCTTTCTGGGTAATATTTCCTAGAGCAGCTTCAAGAAATACTTGTTTATGCTCCCTTCACACTAATATTGATTATGTTGTTTGCGCTTTACACTATGCAAAAATATTAACTTGTTCATCCGCTACTGACCTTGCCTAGTCACTTTGCTGTAACAATTCGCTAAATATTCCTTGTTTAGAACGCAAATGTTTAGGATGTTCAGAAAAACGTCCAAATTTCAGTATAGTCAATGGAAAGGACACAATTATATACCAAAGATGGGTAACTAAGAATGTTGAAGAAGTTGTCAAAGGGAAAGAGAGGCTTTGCAAGAAAACTGTTAAAGAGAGTGTTAAGACGTCACAGCAAGACCTAGTGAATATTTTAAATAAAAAATACCTATTTTTATGCAACATATTGCAAACATTATAAATCAACACAGAGCTATCCGACTTATAAAACAAAATCTTACATCATCTGAGGGACTACTCCTTATAGATTTCTCTGAAAATTATTGTTGCAAGTATGGATCAGAAATTCAATCGGCTCATTTTGGTGGGTCAAAATCACAGCTTTCTTTACACACTTGCGTCTACTACTCTTCCAGTACTGAGCCCCCACATAACTTTATAAAAACTACTTACATCTATTTGTACAGTTTCCGAAAACTTAAGACACGATCCCGTACTTATATGTACACATCTGTTACCGGTCATAAAAAAAATTAAATTGCTTACTCCAGAATTAAAGAAGCTACATATTTTAAGTGACGGGCCAACCACTCAGTATCGCAACAAAACTATGTTTTACATGATAGTAAATTATTTAAGTAAGATTTCTAATACAGAGGCTATCATATGGTATTTCAGCGAAGCAGGGCATGGTAAGGGTGCACCTGACGGTGTTGGCGGCTGTATAAAACGGACATGTGACAATGTTGTTGCAAATGGCAGGGATATATCGAACTTAGACAGTTTCATTCATTGTTTGAAGGACAATTGCAAAGGTATTGAAGTAATTCGTATCGATGAAACTCATATTCCTAAAGTACAAAACATAGCTGATTTAAATAAATGTCGTCCATTCAAAGGGACGTTCCAAATACATCAAATTGCCTGGAGCATCACTGAGCCCAATATACTCCACGCCAGACGGTTAAATTTTGTTACATGCGCAGCACACGCCAATTGTCCGCATTTTGAAATAGGACAAATCCAAATTGAATTGGTTTCAGATTTTTTAGAAGCTATATCAGAAGTTTCTTCTAGCTCCTCGGCACAAATAAATGTGCCTAGCCCAGCTTCTTCTAATAGAACAGCAAACGCATCCACCATCTCTGGACCGCCATCACCGGAACATTTTTTGGTTACACCATCACCAGAATCTTCAGAGAATATGATGGTCGCTCAACCACTTACTCCAAGAAAGAGAATTCCTCTTGAATATAACTATTCTGATGAATCGATAACACCACCTAAGAAGAAATCTAGAGTATTATCTTCTTTTTTCCATTCCAGTGACGAGAGCGACGAAAACATTTTTTAATTTGTATGTCATGTTTGTGTAATCATGTTTTTTATAATACTATTTGTTTTTAAGTTTTTATTTAGAAGTAAAGTCAACATTAGACTTAAATGTTCTACTCTGTGGAATTGTGTCACTTCTGTGGACAGAAAAAAAACTAAAAGTTGATTATTTTCGTTGTTTTTTGTTTTTCAAAATTCTTTATTGATAATAAGAGTTAGACAACAATATAACTTACGTTAGTCCGCATCATTATATGTGTGAAATATTTATAACATTTACTTTAGGCTGTACGCACCTCTAAAAGTGTTAAAAACATGTATACTTACGGCTATTCAAAACATATTAATACAGCATACTACATGAATAATCATACATTTTTGTATGCACTTATTGCTTAAGAGCATTTTTTTTTTCCATGGACTAATAACTACTTATTTACACACCAACACTGAACACACTAAATTAATATTACTATCTTGCAGGCCCCGCCTGACAAATCAAATAAAAGATCGCAAATGCATAGGCAATATTGTGCGTGTGAATTCCCCGCTACCGACATTATTGTAATAAAGTCTGCGAGTGAACCGGTCGTGCATCTCCGGCATCTCCGCTACCGCGCGTTTGGATGGTGGAAGGTGTCATAATAGCGACCGAGTCGCCCAACGTGACGTCACTTGCAAATAGGCAATAGTGATGTGGTAACCTGTATGTGCCGTACTTGTCGATATACGATAAATCTTCCTTACTTGTCTGACCAATGTTATGTACTAATTTATTATTATGATGTTTGTTTTTACAGTAAAATTTACGCGATTGTTTTATAATAAAGTTCTTAAGTGTAGGTAATTGAATATTTACATGTAGTTTATATAGATTTGTGTAAAAGGGGGTATTGTAAGCAATTTTAAGCGCCTTGTTTTGGATTACTTGTAGTGAGCTATAGTTTGAATTGCATGTACTGCTCCAGACTGGACACGCGTATGTGATACAAGGTCTGACCAGAGAGGTATAGATCCTAAGCTTACTCTTAGGGCTTATATTTGATCGGCGATTAAAAATAGGACTTAAAGCACCCATAACTTGTGCCCCTCTAATACGTGTTTTTGAGACGTGTTTAGACCAGTTACAGTTACAGTTACTTGCACATTATACGGGACAAAGTGTGATTAATCACTGCATGCCCGGAGCATCCTATGAGGAAATTGTTAATAAAATACTCTCTTTTAAATTTAGTGAAAATTCTACCCTAATAATTTTTATAGGTAATAGAGGTAATGTCAACAAAAATAAATTATTACATTATTTTGAGAGTTTGCAACTGTTAGAAATAAGTAAAATTATTTGGTTCACCTTACCTTATAGTAGCGGCTTGCCAGATGAAGAAAATAATTTAAGGTATAAAATTAACCTGAACATTCATAAATTGACATCTTATAATGAATATAAATTCCATGTTATTGACATAAATAATTATTTTAAAAATAAGATTTATCTGACGAGAGATAGTTATTTTGTCAATAATTATCTCAAAAGACAAATAGCGTTATCGCTATCATATTGTTTAGCCAAGAACTTGGCTACCAAGTCTGCTTTTATTGAGCAGACAATTGACATGAATATTCGACCTTTGGAATCCGTTCCAATTAATAATTATTTAAATTAGACATTCAGACAATAGAGGAAAACTCTTGCTTACAAAACCTAGCGAGCATAGAAGATTCAAATCATTTAAACATAGTGCACCAAAATATAGAAGGCTTATCTGGAAAAGACTTAGAAATTGAACTATTTGTACAAGAAATGAATATTCAGGTTTTATGTGTAACTGAGCACTGGCTCAAAAAGTATGAACTTATTTTGCACATAGATAATTGTAGCCTTATTAGTTCGTTCTCAAGGGAGAACGCCATCCGTGGCGGGTCACTAATATTAATTAATAATAACTTAAAATGTAAAGAGCGAAAAGATATTGTATCTCTCTCTGTCGAGCGAACTATTGAGATATCATGTGCAGAGCTGGACGATTACATTATTGTTTGTGTTTATAGACCCCCAAGTGGTAATTTTACATTGTTTGAGTCCATAATGGAAGAATTACTCAGGAAAATATTTACTAATAAAAAGAAGGTAGTTGTATGTGGAGATTTCAATGTCGATATCATAGATGAAGAAAAAACCTATCGGGTTAGGTTTCTAAGTCTTTTTAAATCTTTTAATTTAAAGCCTGTATTTGCTGAACCGACTAGAATTACTGCTACAACAGCTACTTGCTTGGATAATGTTTTCTGTAACTGTGTTGTGATTAAAAAATCTATCGTAAATTTTGTAAAATCTGATCACTGCGGTCAGTCAGTCACGTTTGAACACCGTTTTGTGCCGTCTAAAAGTGTTATTCAATATAGACCAGTCACTGATACTCGCAAAGAAAAATTTAAAACTAACTTAAGTGATAAAATACCGCTATTACCTTTTGTTGATGACAATGTTAATAACTTATATGAAGAATTGTTTGAACTAATCAAAAACGAATTTGACAAAAACTTTCCTAAAAAGAAATTAGTCATAAACAATTTCAAACCGAAATTCAGTGACTGGGCTACTGCTGGTATATATATCAGTAGGAGGAAAATGTTTGAACTATATAATCAAAAAGTGTATAGGAATAATGACCTAATATTTGTAGAATATGTTAAAAAATACTCAAAGTTATTTAAAAAGGTCTGTATGGTAGCTAAATCTAATTATATACGTGAAAAAATTAATAAATCGAGTAATAAAATTAAAGAGACTTGGAATATTATAAACAAAGAAACTTGTAAAACACAACATTGCGATCACACATTTACACTAAAAATTGATAATAAGCAAATTAAATCCGATGATGAGGTAGCAGGCGCTTTCGAAAATTACTTCTGTAATATACCTGTCGAAACCACAAAACAACTTAATTCATCTGCTCTGCATGCAAAATCACTGCTTGTGTCCAGTGTTGACGGGTGCAACTCCTTATTTGATTTCACTCATATTAATCCTGTAAACCATTACAGGATTAATATGAGTGAGTCAAAACTTTTATGGAATTGAAACAGAAAAAAACTGAGGATATGTGGGGCATATCAACTGACACAATAAAACCCATTATACCTCTCGTAGCATCTCACTTAGCACATTTATTCAATGAATGTATTGATCAAGGTCAATTCCCTACTTTAATGAAATATAGTAAGATTATACCTTTGTTCAAATCAGGAGAAAAAAGTGACCCAAGCAATTTCAGGCCAATTTCCATTCTACCTGCTTTTAGTAAAATCTTTGAAAAAGTTATATTTAGTCAATTACTCTCCCATTTTAAACTTAACAATTTACTGCACGAGAAACAGTTTGGTTTTTCTAAAGGTAGAAATACAACAGATGCTGGGGTGGCACTTGTCAAACACATTTTGGATGCGTATGAAGATAAGCATGATGCGATAGGTGTGTTCTGTGATTTATCGAAGGCGTTTGATTGTGTCGATCACCAAACACTTATTATGAAGCTAAAACATTACGGTGTATCTAATAACGCATCAAAATTGTTAAATTCTTACCTCTCAGGCAGATTACAAACAGTAAACGTTAATGGTACTAACTCTTCTGGCGCCCCGCTTCAAATGGGAGTGCCCCAGGGCTCAATATTGGGACCGTTGCTATTTTTGATCTATATTAACGATCTCCCTTTCTATTCTAAAGACTCCTGTGAGATAGTTCTGTTTGCTGATGATACTTCTTTAATCTTCAAATTAAAAAGAGGCGAAGAGGTATTTGACGATGTAAGCGGAGCTCTCTCTAAGGTATTAAATTGGTTCACAAGTAACAACTTACTTCTTAATACAAAAAAAACCAAATGTATTAAATTTACTATGCCTAACGTGAAACAAGCTAACACAGTAATTTTACTAAATGGTGAAAAACTTGATCTATCAAACTCCACTGTTTTTCTGGGCATTACATTGGATTCGAAGTTGCAATGGGGACCACATGTTGACACTCTGGCTGGGAGACTTGCTTCGGCTGCCTTTGCGGTTAGAAAAATTAGACATCTAACTGACGTCGTAACGGCAAGGCTGGTGTATTTCAGTTACTTTCATAGTATTATGTCTTATGGTCTTCTCTTGTGGGGTTCTGCTGCGGACATCGATACCATCTTTATTTTACAGAAAAGAGCTATTCGTGCTATATACAAACTTAGTCCGCGTGAATCCCTGAGAGATTTCTTTAAAGAAATTAACATACTCACTGTGGCCTCTCAATACATATTTGATAATATCATGTACGTACGCAAAAATTTAGATCTTTTTATAAAGAAAAGTGATATTCATTCATATAACACCAGATACAAAAACAAACTTGTGGTCCCTAACTTTAGATTGGCCAAAACAAGTAATTCATTCTTGGGAAATTGTATTAAATTTTTCAATAATATACCTCACAATATTACCAAACTTCCTATTAATAAATTTAAGTCACATGTCAAAACTACACTGATGTCTAAGGGGTATTATAAAATTCAAGACTATCTTGATGACAAGAATGTATGGTCAGTCCAGCCTGCACTAAACTGATGTACCTACCTGTTTATTTTGATTTATATTTTTTGTGTGGCAGCTAGTGGTGACTGAGTTTGTTCCGGCGTTTCTTCTCAGCACTTGCCAGATTGTCTGTGTCTTGTCTCGAAGCGCTAGTAGGGCCCAAAAAAAAAATAAGGAGACATGTTCTGGCCCCCTAGGGGCCTATAATGTTGTTATTGACGTTCATAAGTGGCAATTTTGTCCTGAATTGAATAAATGATTTTTGACTTTGACTTTGACTTTGAGTTAAGTTTATTGTTAATAGTGACGCCCAAGTAACGAACACTGTCTTTTCATGGTATGTTGTACCCGTTAATCCTCAGTGTTCTAGATGGCGGTTTTCTGTGTCGAGTAAACATGATTGATTCCGTTTTAGATGCATTAAGTTTGAGTTTCCATTTAGTGAAATACTGAAGCAATGATTCAAGGGACAACTGTAGGCGATCTATGATTAAATCATAGTCATTTGCCGATGTGTAAGATGCAGTGTCATCAGCAAAGCACGCCAGATGAGTACGTGTTTGTATGGATACATCATTGATGTACATTAGAAACAAATAAGGCCCTAGAGTGGAACCTTGTGGTACTCCTGCCGGCATTGAGTATGACAAAGATTTGCTGTCCTTAATGTGGACACGAAATGAGCGATTTGTGAGGTAGGATTGTACGAGTTTAACCAAATTTAGTGGTATATGATTCAGCAACTTATGAAGGAGGCCGTCATGCCAGACAGTGTCGAAGGCCTTTTCAATATCCAGCAAGAACATACCGGTAGATAGTTTTAGGTTTAAGTTATGTGTGATGTGTTCAGATACTCGAGCTAGTTGATGCATAGTGGAATGTGCCTTGCGGAATCCAAACTGCTCGTCAATGAGAATATGGCTAGAATGGCTCATAAGACGTTTGTATATAATTTTTTCAAATAACTTGCCTAGAGCTGGAAGTAGACTAATTGGCCTATAGCTCGCAGGCAGCGTTACGTCCTTACCTACTTTTTTAAAGGGAATAATTTTGGCAAGCTTCCATGCTTCAGGGAAATAAGATAAGCTTAAGCAACTATTAAATATTTTTGTAAGGTAAACTACCGCTTTTTGAGACAAATTTTTAAGAAGTAAATTGTGTAGTCCATTATCTCCAGGTGATTTACGCACTTTCAGACTGCAAAGAGATTTCCAAATTTCTTTGGGATAAGTCGGTTGGTTGTTAACACCTTCACTTTTGTGGTTGTTCAGCCTTTGAATCGAATCTCGAACCACAGCTTCCATGTCGCCATTGTTCCAATCGATCGTTAGGCACATGTTATTGTAAAAAGTTTCAGCAAGAGCATTACATTGCTCTAATGATGACTGAGTTACGGAACTAGCAGAAAGCTTAAGGGGTGGAATTGTATCACATTTAGGCTTGATAGAATTAACAACTCTCCATATGTCATTAGAAGGGTTATCAACTTTTGCAAATTTATGATCCCAATTTCTGTCATTACGTCTCTGAAGATTTAAGTTGATTTGCTTTTGCAATAAATTTATTTGAGAGCGGATATACCTTTTGTCTTCTTTGTCGGTCAGATTTTGGTCAATGCGGCGAAACCGGTTCTTTAATTTAATAAGTTTTTTGATGCGCCGTGGCAACTTAGAAATATTAACAGTTGCCGTAGATGTAGGAACATGACAGCTCCTTGCCTCTAAAATTACACTAGTTAGGTGGTTAACTGCGTTATCAATTTGAGTTTTGGTTTTGAGAGTTTGAGATGAGAGATGAATGTGTTCGTCGATCTGGGAACGATATCCCGCCCAGTTCGCGTCTCGATACCTATAGTACTCTTTGTTGGGTTTTGTTTGCAGTACCCCTCCAATAGTAAAATGTAAGGGAAGGTGATTCGATGACAGGGCGGGTATGGTTCTGACGGCACTAACATCAGACACATTTTGACATAAAACCAGGTCTGGGTTAGTGTGATTTAGGTCAGCTCTATAATTTAATTGAGAGGGAGTATCTGAGGCATAAATGGTATAATCGTTTTGAAGCATATGCTGGAAAAGACTTCTGCCACGAGTATTGTTGCGAGGACTATTCCAGCACTCATGATTGGCATTAAAGTCTCCTAGTATGAGAATATTTTTACCTACTTTCAATAGTAAATTGAGGTCGGAGTGTAATAACGGTAGGTTAGGTGATTGGTATATAGAAAGAATTATAATTTCGTTGCCAGATATTGATAATTTGACCCCTACTGCTTCCATGTATTTGGTTTTAGGAACAGAGATTAAAGAATGAACTAAGTTTTCCCGAACAAGAATTGCCACTCCTTGACCTCTTCCTGTGTGATGTTTGTCTTCCCGGTAACATATAAAACCGGGTGTGCGTAACTTTGTTTGTGGTGTTAATCGTGTTTCACAAACGGCAATAATATCGACAAGCAAGGCACTCACCGATAGGTCCATTAACTCATCCATTTTACAACGCAGTCCGTCCGCGTTCCATGATAAGATTTTTAATTCATCTTTACCTTTGAACATAAACGTATTAGGCACAATGAGTCAAGACTAGCATTACTTTATCTAGCATCGACTGACATGACTTAAAGCGGTCCTTTAGTTTTTTAATAATAAGAAGGATTTCTAGCATTTCTTTCGTGATTTGATCAGTATCTGATATATCAGGCGGGGAATCATTTATAACTGTAGGTAAGGCAATAGGAGATACTGTGGCTGCAGATGGATGCGATGGTTGTTGAGCTGTTACTTCGGCCCATGACTTCATACCCGGACGAACCGGAATACTTTTCACCAACTGCACTGAAGGCTGTGGGGTACGTTGTAATTCTTTTCGTTGTTGCAATTTCTGTAGATACGCCAAGCGGGCGCTGCATTGCCGGTAGTTTGCTGGGTGCTCTTTTTTACAATTACAACAGCGAGCTGGCTCTTTTCGGTCTTGTTTCGGGCATTCGGATGTGGCATGATTTTCAGTGCATTTAACACAGCGTGCAGCCATGTTACAATTTCTGGCAGAGTGGCCAAACTGTCACATCTGAAGCATTGAGTACCTGCTGCTCGTTTTGGCATGAACTTCTTTACTGTTACAACACACTGTAACAGATATTTTATTTGACGAAATCTTGCAACATCAGTGCCCAAAGGTAGTTGTACTAGGAAGAGCGGTGGACGATTGTCAGTATTGAGATTTGCCGACTTTAATCTTGTAACGAGGGCACCGCCAAAGCCGAGTCTGTCAAGTTCACCAGCAAGTTGATCCTCGGCATATGATGGAAGGCCTTGTATTACAACTTTAGGAGTTTTTTCATCTCTTCTTGTATAAATGATGAATGCAATGTCTTCTTTTCTAAATAATTCCTTTATTGCTTCGTGTGCTCCAGGGGTATAGCAAATAATCGCAACCTTATTCTGGCCACGATACTGAATATGATAGCGTGTTTCACACTTGCCGATAAGGTCTTTGAGGAATCCATGTGTGAAATCAGGTTTTAGCTCAATAATGATCGGTGGAATGTGGGCCGTTTTTCTGATTGTAGTTGTTCACTTTCACCATCTACTGGGAGTTGTTCAAAGCTGTTGTGGGTATCAATGCTACGCTGTCTATCATACCTGGAAGAATCCCTGATTGGTCGTTTAGCAGTTCGCCACTCAGGTTGGTCGTCAGCTCCTCGTTTGCTTCTTAAATTGCTTTCCGAGGAGGCCTTTATGAGATACTTGTCCATTTTAACTACAAGTAATGTATCGATAAAGTGTCGGACTCGACACGTCTCATCACTATAAGATTGACTAAGGTAGCGGGTATAGTCGAAACAAGCGTGCGCTCGTCGCGAGGACCACACACGATTGAATTATTTTCGTGGAATCGGAATAACCATCTGGTTTCTAGTTAGCATTTGATTACTGTGATAATTACGCAATAAATGAGACTGATTTCGAAAAAATATAACAACTTTTTATTATTCCAATTTTTTAGCACCGTTTTGTGTATGACCCACATATTATAAGGGTAGTTCTACGATAAGAGGTTTCGAGCCCATAGAAGATGTGGCCAGGGAGAAAAGTTGGATTTTTTTCATGAAAATGTTAAATTATGCTAATTAACCCATTGATTAACCTTTTCACCCAATGGCAGGTTACTTCACACATATTTTATTACTTTTTAGAAGGCCAGGGTAAATATCGAGGCCAGGGTAGAGACGTCATGATCAGGGTAGATATTTATTAGACCAGGGGAGAGATTCGGGCAATGAAATAATGAATTAAATTATTATTAATTATTTATAATCAACTTTTATTAAACATTACACTTAACTTTTAATTGGAACATCTTTTTTATTAGACTATTAATTATTGGTAATTTTAAATACTCTCACCTTAAAGCCTTTTATTAAATAAAAAACAAAATTAAATTAACGTGTCTTCATACATTTAACAAAAAATTTAACATCTTCTAATAATACTAATTAAATAAGTAGCTAGACTAGCACCTTTTAATAATAATCACTTGTGATAGTTAAGATAATATTCATCGTTTAAAAACGGTATAAAATTAACAAAATAAAGGCACCTCCTTGCCTATACAAACAAAAAAATAAGCTTTTTCAAAGACATTCACTGGCTTAGCACCTTTTAACAATAATCAGACTTGTGATAGTTAACATACTTAAGATAATATTCATCGTTTAATAACGGTATAAAATTAACAAAATAAGGGTACTTCCTTGCCTATACAAACAAAAAATAAAAATACTTAAGCTCTTTCAAAGACATTCACTGGCTTTTTGAAGGAGTAGAAAACCCTCAGCCCCTTTAATATTAGATTTGGCGTAGGGAGTGTCTGGACAATCTGATCTTCTGAGATAAATGAAATGTCTTGTTCATTAACTTTAAATATTTTTCCACTTTTGTCCCCTATTTTACAGAAAACTTGTTGGAGTAAACGCAAATAGTGGTGCCCTCTAGACTGACTTTACAACACTAGTCCCTGGTCCCCTCTCTATGACCTCTGTCTTTGCTCTCTGACTTTTAACTTAACACCGAGTGTGCGCTTACATGATTGTAACCTTTTATTAATTAAAACACAGTTAAACTATATTCCAGTTTCCATTTATTTACATCAGGTTATGGGCCGTCCCATCCTGTTATTTTTTCAAAAAGTTAAGCAAAATCAGTAATTTCAGTATAACCTCAAACCGCGTGGCGCAAAGTTTTTTTCTTTTCAGCTTACATACTTTATATAAATTCGTCATTATGGCTACGAATACATTAACCGTACAAAAATTAACGGGAAGAGATAATTTTTCCACATGGAAATTTGCTATGGAAGCGTACTTGGAGCACGAGGAGTTGTGGGAATGTATAACCTCCGTGGGCTCCGTAGATACGAAAAGGGACACCAAAGCTAAGTCTAAGATTATACTTTCAATAGACCCACAGCTATATGTGCATGTTCAAGATGCCACAACTGCAAAAATGGTATGGGAAAAGCTATCCAAAGCATTTGAAGACTCCGGCCTGCTCCGTAAAGTTGGGCTTCTAAGAGATCTGATAAATACTAATCTCAATTCAAGTACAAACGTAGAAGATTATATCAATAAAATCATGTCAGCAGCACACAAATTGAGAGCAATAGGTTTCAATGTTGATGATGAGCTCGGCTCGAGTGGCTCGGCACATTGATGTTAGCTGGGTTACCCGAAGAATACAAGCCTATGATTATGGGTATTGAGAGCTCTGGAATAAAGATTAGTGCCGATCTGATAAAGACTAAATTGTTACAAAAAGTAGTACTACTACCGCTTTTTATGTAAAATCAAAGACATACCCTCAACCCAACAAAAATAATGCAAGTCACTCAGAAAAACCTAAGGGACCCCGATGTTACAATTGTAATAAAAATGGTCATATCAGCAAACATTGTTGGTTTAAAAACAAAAAAGAAGAAAATTATGATACAAAGAATAGCTTTGTTGCCGCTTTCTCAGCCTCACTTTTGAATGACAGTTCCAGCTGGTATGTGGACTCAGGAGCATCTGCACACATGACAATGCACGACTACTGGCTTGAGAATAAAAAGGCACCGCCTGTTGATAACATCAGGATTGCTAATAATAAAGTACTTCATGTACACAGCTGCGGTACAATCACTATTCAAGTACCAAATGCAACTACTGGAATCCCTGACTGTATTCAGGTGAATGATGTGTTGTACGTACCTGATCTATCCACAAATCTACTGTCTGTAAGTAAAATTATTTCCAATGGGAATCGAGTGGAATTCAATGGAAATGGGTGTGCACTAATAAACAAATTAGGAAATGTAGTGGCCAATGCAAAGCTAATAAATAACACTTACAAATTAATAACCTGTCATAGTGAAAATGCAATGTCGGCCATTACTGAAGATAAATACCTATGGCACCAACGATTAGGTCATCTTAACTTTAATGATCTAAATAAGATTCCAGATTGTACATTGGGTGTAAAAATGTCTCAACAAAATAAAGAAATAACATGCACTTCTTGTTTGCAAGCAAAGCAGACCCGACAACCATTCAAGCATGAAGGTTCCCGAGCATCACAGTTATTAGAGCTTATCCACAGTGACGTGTGTGGACCGATGGAGAACCAGTCCATAGGAGGAGCAAGGTACTTCGTAACATTTATTGACGATTTTTCCAAAAAAGTATTTGTTTATTTTCTAAAACAAAAATCAGAGGTGTTTGAAAAATTTATAGAATTCAAAAATAAAGTTGAAAATGAACTAGACTGTAGAATTAAAATATTAAGAAGTGATAATGGAACTGAATACAGAAATCACAAGTTTGATATATGTCTAAAAAACTTTGGTATAAAACATGAGACAAGCACTCCATACACACCCGAACAAAACGGTGTAAGTGAAAGAATGAACCGGACTTTAGTTGAAAAGGCAAAGTCGATGTTATTTAATGCTTTATTACAGAAGGAGTACTGGGCAGAAGCTGTAGCAACCGCTGCATATATCATCAATCGATCACCAACTCGCTCACTGCCACAAGTCACTCCTGAGGAACGATGGACCGGATGCAAGCCTGACCTGAGCCATCTGAAAATATTTGGATGCCTAGCAATATCCCGAAGGAGAAACGTCAAAAGTTAGATCCTAAATCACGTGAGTTGACATTTGTTGGATACAGCGACTGCACCAAAGGGTATCGTTTTATTGATAGGAAGAGTAGACATATTGTGATAAGTAGAGATGCAGTATTTTTAGAGGAAAGCATTAATCAAAATATTAACAAATCTCAGAAAAATTTGGACAAATTTAGAGTAAATGAGCGCACACTTAAACAGGCAGAAATAAATCAGAATAATTATTTTCATGACTCCAATATAACTAATTTTGAAGGAGAACCTGCAAGTAATTCTAACAATGAAGAAACAAATAATGAAACAAGCTATAGTGACCATGATTCAAGTATGTATGAAGACCAAATTCTTATATGTTGATTCGTGGTCCGAACCCACACCCAGGCGCGTTGGATTTAACACGCTCAGTCCACACATTAACTAATTACGCCAGCCGCTTGTCTGGTCATGGTTACGAAATAATGCTGTACAAGTTAGTTTATAAATTTTATGACACTCGAAGTCCTTAGCATTGAAATGTTATTTTTTTAGAGCACCGCCACAACAAGAATTTATGTTGGGTTATGGTTGTAACGAGGATCCGGCGGCGAGACATCCCTAACACGCGAACCGATATTTGACAACCCTACGCGCCCGCAAGCGCTCGCGCACCAATATATAAGGCGTGGTGGGAGGCAGCTCCGGGACAGTCGTCCGAGTTCTGCGGCCCTGGCAAGACGTCTTCGCGCGCGCACGTCATCCATTTCCATTGCCTTGGCATAGTGGAACTCTGACGATTTGTTGACCCGTGTTCCCTACTAACTTAGTTAAGTTACCCGATCCACCTCCCAATCCGAAGGTTTAGCAGAGCTAGCGGTTACTGTATGACGGCAAACCTTCACTCCCTAACCTTGACCGCGCTCCTGCGGTGAACCCATCCCCGGCCCGGATGCTCTTGCGGCTTAGTGTCGCATACGACTCCGCATGCCAGCCTTCATTTCCCGTAGTGAGAACGTAGATATAAACTAACCGAACACCCGCCACGCCCCGCGTCGATATACCTACCGCGTAGGACGCGATCTCGTTACCGCTCCAGAATCCGTCCCGTAGGGAACCGCGTAGATCCTCGTCGCCCTATCTCGCCGTCCAGCCGTGACGGCAGTCAGACAGCAGTCATAGCCTAGGCTTAGGTTAAGTGTTAGGAGTGCATTAACATTTAGTAACTATTGTGGAACTGTTAAATATATAGTGTGAAAACGTCACGTTGGTTTCTCTGGTCAATCCCTGGTAGGTTACCCCAAATTAGGTACACATCCCCTCACCGCACGCACGGCGGGCTGGGGCCAGTACATATGCTGACGAGGAACTCAGGCTGAGCTAGCTGAAAGGGTTCTTCGTCACATTGGCGCCCAACGAAAAAACCCATATAAACCCCAGGGAATAGGGTACTTACCGAGCCGTCGCACCCAGGCTAGGAACCGAAAGAGAGCGACGCCCCGGGAGTAACCAGAATAAAACTATTGACCAGAAACCGAATCTAATGCCCACGTCCTGGATATATAACCTGAAAAAGCAAGAACTGGAAGAAGAGTGCAAGAGAAGAAACATTGACACCGAAAACTCGACAGTGCGAGACCTGAGACAAAACCACGCACTAGTGGTAAGGGCAGAAACCCCATCCACGTCACAAAACCGACCGTACAATACAGACCAGCCCTCCAGCGACACCGAAGAAGGTACAGACTATTCCGAACATACCGACTCCGACACAGCATTCGAAGACACAAAGATGTCACACGAGGACAAATACACCGAAGAAACAAAGCGCAGCACGCCACACAGTAATAACACAAGTGAGTGCATATTATCGAGGTGGAACTTATATTTCGACACACACGATGACCCCGTCGAGTTCCTCGAAAGGCTGGACGAGTTATCCGAAACAGGCGAAATAGAAAAGGAAAACCTACTAAAAGTAATACCAAGACTGCTAAAAGGTAAGGCTGTGTTGTGGTACCGTAACAACAGAGACTCGTGGACAACATGGAAAGAATTTATTGAGTGTTTCTCTATAACCTTCATACCGAAAAACTACGAAAATGAACTTCTAGAGAAAATAATAACGTCAAGGCAAACGTACCGACAAAAATTTACCGACTACCTGCTTAACATACAAACGCTAATGCGTAGATACGCAAAAATGAGCAAGGAAGAACAGTTAAATAGAATATATGAAAATATGAATGCAAATTATAAATACTACATAAAAAGAAGGGAATTTAGCACATTGCACCAGCTGATACAATTAGCAAAAGATTATGAAGATATCACAGACGATCGTCAGACAAATTTCATCCGGAAGTTTCACAACCGACCGTATATAATACCGCAAACCGAACAAACAGCAGAAGTACCGACAAAAGCAGCTGAACATATACACAATTACAACCCAGGTACATGCTGTTGGAACTGTGGAAAACCCGGACACATATCGTCAGAGTGCACAGAGAGAAAAATGTTGTTTTGCTCCGGTTGTGGCAAGATCGGCGTACTCAGTGTTAGATGTTGCAAAGTGAGAAGTAATCAGATACAGTCTATGTCAATCGTCACACAGTCACAGCAAGAAGACAACCGGCCGTACACTCAGATAACCGTACTAGGAACCGAATACCCGGCGCTCATAGATACCGGCGCAACTAGATCTTTCGTGAGTAAACAGATTTACGACAAATATCTACAAAGAAGCTTGAAACTAGAGACCGTGATGGAAACAGCATATATGGCCGACGGGACGACAATTGTCATAAAACAAGCCGTACCCGTAACCATGCTCAAAAAAGGAGTTAAAATTAACCATTGTATGTTATACCATCCACATATTACAAAAACCCTAATAGGAATGGACATTTTGAATAGGATGGGAGCGAAGATAGTATGGCCAGAAAGCAAGAACACCGCTGAAACTACCACTAAAATGACCCACGTACCGAAACGATTAACGAAAAAACAAGACGAAATACCGCACAAAAGTACCCGAATAATACCGAATCCGAATTACCCGATTCATCAACAACCGACAAACCAACAATCCCGTCCGAAAAAGCCTATACTCAATAGTACTCATTTAATTAACCAGAACGAAAAGAAACGGTTAAATAAACCACACAGCTTATCAACATTAATCATAAAGGCAAATAAGAATACTGAGATAACTAGAAACCAGTTTTCACCGAAGCACTCGACTACTACAGCGTATCATAAAAATTGCTTCCGAAACCGAACATTGTCGCCTGGTTCGACCGACAGTATTACGCCGAAGAAGGGACCCGCTAGGCATAGGCATGACATTGTCTCATTGAGAGCGATCGCCTCTAGCTCAATACAACCACCACCGAACCAAGTAATTACGGAAAAACGAGATACTTGCGCGAGTCAAGTCGGCACAACGCCATCTAGCGGTGCGCGCCAAACATCACGGAATGTGGTACGAAGACGCGACGGGTCGTTCCAACCAATTCCAACCGCATGAAGACTGAACTGAGTCAGCGTATTTTATTTATGTTAATTATAAAATTATGCTTTCCGTAGCTATAGTCTTATGTTAAGTATTATTGTTATATAAATCATATTTTTACAAGTAATAACCGCAATTTGTTAGAAATCAGTTTAACCGACCTCTAAAAATGAGGTGAATGAATGCTTCCCGTAAATACAAAACCGTAGCACGTAAGAGTATTTGTTATAAATTGTTAGCAACCGCAGTCTGTCAATAATCCGTTTGACCGACCTCGAAAAAAGAGGTGTGTGCAAAGTTTGCAATTAATTCATAGACCGAAATTAAAAATTAATTGAAATTGTTTTTACCAGTAAACCAGATCAGAAAATTAATAAATTATTATTATAACCGACTTAAAAAAAAGAGGTGTTTGTAAGCTTTGTAATAAATTCATAGACCGTAGTTAAAAATTAAGTAGAATCGTTTGAACGTGGTAACCAAATCTGTAAATATATTGAATCCAGACCCATTGTTAGCCGTTTTGATAATAGTAGCAAAGTCATGTTTGTGAAGAAATATTATAGACACAAGACAACAAAACAAGTCTTTATTATTTAGGACTGTTAGAATTAAACAATTGTTTCAGTTAACAAAGTTTAAGAAACCGAACCGTAATAATTTTACCAGCATTAAACGAATGATAGTAAATTATACCCAGAAGCTACGTTTATTTAAGTGTTTTACCGTATAGATTGTATACCAGACCTTGTGATTTTTACAGGTAAAAATCTCCAAAAGCGGGGAGGAAGTATAACGAGGATCCGGCGGCGAGACATCCCTAACACGCGAACCGATATTTGACAACCCTACGCGCCCGCAAGCGCTCGCGCACCAATATATAAGGCGTGGTGGGAGGCAGCTCCGGGACAAGCTTACGCAGCTTGCAGCGCGCTGTCAAGAAGCGTATTGCGGAGCTCCGAAATAATCGGTGGGACGATCTGCTAAAAGAGATCTCGCCATCTCACCAAGCTTATTGGAAGTTAGCGAGGTCCTTTAAGTCGGATGAAACAGCGTCTATGCCCCCCCTGACTCGTCCCGATCAATCCTTAGCGTTTGATGACGACGACAAAGCCGAATGTATGGCTGACAGTTTCGAGGCGCAGTGCGCCCCTAGTACTCTCCCCGTAGACCCCGTCCACCTCCATACGGTGGACGCCGAGGTCGACCACCGCTCGTCACTCCCACCCACCGCCCCCCCTCTCTCCCCTACTAGTGTGGACGAGGTACAGGCGATAATTAAAGGGTTCCGTCCCAACAAGGCCCCCGGCCCGGACCGTATCTCTAACAGAGTTTTACGCGCCCTCCCCGCACAGCTTCTCTGTCTGTTGGTGTCTATCATCAACACCGCCATGGCGCACTGCATCTTTCCCGCTGCGTGGAAGGAGGCAGAGGTCATAGGCATCCCTAAACCGGGTAAAAACCGGTCAGACCCCACCAGTTACAGGCCCATCAGTCTCCTAAAGACCATGGGCAAGTTATACGAACGAGTATTAGTTTCCCGACTAAAAGATTATATTTTCTCTAATAATCTTTTAATTAATGAGCAGTTTGGCTTCAGAGCCACTCACTCTTGCGTCCACCAGGTGCACCGCTTAACGGAACACATTCTGGACGGACTCAACAGAACCCGCCCCTTAGAGACGGGAGCGCTATTCTTCGATGTGGCGAAAGCGTTCGATAAAGTCTGGCACAATGGCTTGATTTACAAGCTATACCAACTCGGTGTGCCAGATAGGCTCGTACTCATCTTGCGAGACTTCTTATCGAATCGTACTTTCCGCTACCGCGTCGATGGCACCCGCTCGTCCCCCCGCCCCGTCCGCGCCGGCGTCCCGCAGGGATCGGTGCTATCGCCGCTACTATTTTCGATCTATGTCAACGACATACCCAAGACGCCGGACGCGGAGTTAGCCCTATTCGCGGATGATACCGCTCTCTATCGCTCAGGATACAACCGTCGTTACATCACGATAGCGCTACAGCGCGCCGCTGATGCTCTCGGCGAGTGGTTCAGGAAGTGGCGTGTGGAGGTGAACCCCGAGAAAAGTGCAGCAGTGTACTTTACTCGAGGTCGCTTCAAAACGCGGCCTTCCAAACAACCCCGCTGCAAGAAAGTCCGTTTTAACGTCACCTTATTTGGCCGACCGATCCCCTGGGTGAGGGAGGTCAAATATCTAGGTGTCACTCTCGACCATCGGTTATCGTTTGTACCCCACATTACGCGCGTTCTCAATCGAGCGAAGTTCTATGCCCACCGACTATATCACCTTGTCGGTAGCAAGAGTAAAATGTCGCTTAGAAATAAGTTGACAATTTACAAAACTTGCATCCGCCCCGTGATGACATACGACAGTCCGGTGTTTGCTCACGCTTCTTCAAACAGCATTAAGAAAATGCAAAGCTTCCAAAACAATTTCTTGCTGAGAGCCTCGGGTCAACCGTGGTTCGTACGCCGCAAGAATCTCCATAAAGATTTCGACATGCCCTCAGTAGCCCAGTATATGAAAGAAGCGTCTGAGCGCTTCTTTGATAAGGCAAAAAACCACTCCAATCCGCTCATAGTCAAAGCCGCCACGTACACGCCCCAGGAGGATGTCGCTGCCCGACTCCGTCGGCCTCGGCACGTTTTGGACGACCCTGACGATTCCTACACCGCGTACTGTAGAACAACAGCCAACACCGCCTTAAGCACTTCAAGTACTGCACAACATTTTAGTTCGCATCACCGCACCCGCCGAAGGGTGCGAGGTCCCGTATTTCTTTTCGGCCGACACAGACATGTGCCTGGCCGTTTTTCCCCTGCCCACCCTACGGACGACGGCCCAAGCCGAGGTCCGAGTCTATAGAGGCGCCCTTGAGGCCAGAGTCCGACTCACCCCCAGATCGGGCCCGCTAGAAAGGAGCCCGGCAGCCTCACACTCGGCCGGGTCGGGCGACCGCTAGCGGGGCGGACCTAGGCCGTGCGCCTTCAGCGCACGCCACAACTGCCCGGGTTAAGCTGGCGAATGTCTTCCTCAAAGACACTCAGCGATAGGTCCGTCAAAAAAAAAAAAAAAGCTCCGGGACAGTCGTCCGAGTTCTGCGGCCCTGGCAAGACGTCTTCGCGCGCGCACGTCATCCATTTCCATTGCCTTGGCATAGTGGAACTCTGACGATTTGTTGACCCGTGTTCCCTACTAACTTAGTTAAGTTACCCGATCCACCTCCCAATCCGAAGGTTTAGCAGAGCTAGCGGTTACCGTATGACGGCAAACCTTCACTCCCTAACCTTGACCGCGCTCCTGCGGTGAACCCATCCCCGGCCCGGATGCTCTTGCGGCTTAGTGTCGCATACGACTCCGCATGCCAGCCTTCATTTCCCGTAGTGAGAACGTAGATATAAACTAACCGAACACCAGCCACGCCCCGCGTCGATATACCTACCGCGTAGGACGCGATCTCGTTACCGCTCCAGAATCCGTCCCGTAGGGAACCGCGTAGATCCTCGTCGCCCTATCTCGCCGTCCAGCCGTGACGGCAGTCAGACAGCAGTCATAGCCTAGGCTTAGGTTAAGTGTTAGGAGTGCATTAACATTTAGTAACTATTGTGGAACTGTTAAATATATAGTGTGAAAACGTCACGTTGGTTTCTCTGGTCAATCCCTGGTAGGTTACCCCAAATTAGGTACACATCCCCTCACCGCACGCACGGCGGGCTGGGGCCAGTACATATGCTGACGAGGAACTCAGGCTGAGCTAGCTGAAAGGGTTCTTCGTCACATGGTTATTGCGAATTGGTTTGTCACTGTATTATGTGAATGTTTTTAACGTAGTGTTTTTATTTAAATACACAGTTTTAACACAGTTATTTATGTCACCAATATAATCACTTCATATGTGTTTATAATCGCTGAGGTAGTTTATCACACACTGCATTGTTCACATTGTTTTTGATTTTCTTGCGCATTAAATGATTCTGGGAGATAACATTAGTAGTCACAAATCACAATGTTTAACGTTGATTTATCACATTTTTGGGTAAAAATACTGCCACAAATGATTTTAAAACTGTAAAATACGCGGAGCCGATATAAACATGGCCGACAGCGCCATCTGTCCAAATGAGCATCATGATAAGTGTTTTGAAGATTTAAAACAATGTTTGATTAGTCCCCCAGTACTACAGTACTATAGTTTAGAGAGACCTATAACATTATCGGTAGACGCGAGTCAAAACGGTTTAGGCGCGTGTTTGCTACAAGATGGAAAACCGGTTTGCTATGCTTTAAAGTCACTAACAAAGACCGAACAATCTTACGCCCAAATCGAAAAAGAATTATATGCGTGCGTATACGCGTGCGAAAAGTTTTATACATATATCTACGACCGTAGTGATATTATTATAGAAACGGACAACAAACCGTTAGTAAGTATTATTAATAAACCTATAGCATGTGCACCGCCTCGATTACAAAGGATGTTGATGAGATTGCAGCCTTATACGTTTAACCTCCAATACAAACCGGGTAAATACTAGTACATTGCTGACACTTTGTCTCGTGCCGTGGCGCCGGACGCAGGCGACGCGAGCTCAGAGCCACGCGATCACTTGGATGCGCGGGCACAGGTGTGTACGGTCGCGGTGAGTAATCCACTAACAGATTCACATTTTGTTAAACTGCAGAAGTTTACTAGGTTAGATGAGGAAATGCTTTTGCATTTAATTGCTTAGAATGATTATACAAAATGGTTAGCCGGTGCAAAAGAGTGAACTGATACATATATTGAAGCCGTATTGGGACTGTCGGGATGAATTATATGTAGCCTATGACATGATATGGAAGTGTAATCGTATAGTGATTCCGAGATATATGCGTGCGGAAATGTTAAGGAAAATTCATGTAGGTCATTTAGGTGCGGAAAAGTGCAAACTCAGAGCACCTGAGTTAATGAACTGGCTAAGTATGAATAGCCAAATCCAAGATCTGGTATCGCGGTGTCAGGCGTGTCTATCGCATCGCAAAGAAAATTCAAAAAAACCACTCTTGTCTCATGAGGTAATTAATAGGGCGTGGTCGAAAGTAGGTACAGACATTTTTCACTTTGGGAGTAAAACATTTTTGATTGTGATTGATTATTATAGTAAATATACTGAGGTTATTGAAATGGAAAACATGACGTCAAAAATGTAATCAAAACGTTAAAAGCGGAGGTATACCTTGTCTACTAGACAAGGTATACCTGATGTGGTCATGTCGGACATGGACCTGAGTTTTCTTCAAAAGTATTTAGGGAATTTAGCCAATCTTGGAAGTTTCAGCACATCACTTCTTCACCTAGGTACCCTCAGTCAAACGGACAGGTGGAACGAGCGGTAGAGACTATTAAATCAATTTTGAAGAAAACTCATTTTGAGGGTGGAGATTTCTATTTAGCTTTGTTGGAATATTTAAATACGCCTGTAAGTAGTTACCTACCATCACCTTCGGAGTTATTGAATAATCGAAAACTTCGCAGTATTCTTCCATGTCAGCCAAAATTATTGCAACCGAAAATACCAAATAAGATAAACGTTCAAAATGTGTTAAGAAATAGACAGGTTACACAGAAAAAGTATTTTGACAGAGGAAGTCGGAACTTAAAACCATTCAATGTGGGTGATAAAGTAAAAGTGAGAATATATAAGCAATGGGTCAATGGAACTGTCAAAGACATAATAGGGCCAAGGTCATATACAATAAGGTTAAATTCAGGTAGAATATTTCGTCGCAATCATAGGCAAATGATATTAGATACGTCTAAGCTTAGTAACATCTCATTTGATGACCGATATCGTTACGACGATTTTCCAACACCGGAAGGTTCATATTCGCACAGCTCCAGTGGTCCGCCACAACGTACAATTGGAACAACAAATGACAGTTATCATGTAACTCGCTATGGCAGGACAGTGAGACCTCCTGATCGGTGGGGACATCCGCCTCCGAACGTGTCATCCCGTACCGTAAATCAAGAACCTTAAGCAGATGAGAAAGAAAATATAAAAAGTAGTCAAAATACCAAGAAAACAGTGTAAATAGTGACTTTTCGTGCTAAACCAGTAGTGACATTGTTATACAAACTAAATATTATCACATAAATAAAATATATTTGTCACACTACAAATGGAAAAACGCAAAAACAAGTGATTACAGTGCAAACTTATAATAAAAACATTTAAATAAAGTGACTTTTAAAAAGATACCTACTGTGAATCAAATTGAATCGTTTTAAAGTGCTAAACAAACATTAAAGCAAAAATAAACTGACTGACATTCCTGCAAAATATTTTGAGCATGACTCATAGTAACGAATTTTTTAGACTGATACACATTTACACTACATTATGACTCTTAAATTCGTAGTGTAATGCATCGCACTCGTGGTGTAGCGCTCAGAACTGCCTTGCAACAATACATCGCCCGGATTGCATCGTGGTTCAAATCCACGCTCGGACATTAATATTGTTTTTTAGAAACAATTATTTCAAAGTTAAATTGAACTCGCATTTTTCTTACTGTATTCAAATAAGCGACATCTGTTAGGATATATTTCAACCAATTGACTTATAGCAAAATAATACCAAGCAGACAATAATAGCATGTAATAATAACAGAGGTCGCCAGAGTATTAGAAAAGATATGGTTGCGAATAAGTCCATCCAACGACAATGTACCAGATGCAATAAAATAATAAAAACTCGCCAGTTTCTTAAATGTGGTGTCTGTGAAAAGCCATTTGACGTTGAATGCACTGAAGTCTCTTTAAAAAGATTTTTCTTAATGACTAAGGACAATAAACAAAAATGGAAGTGTAATGGATGCCATCGACCAAACTACGCGAGACAAGAAAGTAATCTAAAGGCTATAATTAAAGGCGATATCCAACCCACAAGTAGTACTCACTTACATGATAACTCACGACTTTATATTAGTATTCCAACAGAAAACTCATTTGAAACGCTTACTGACAGAGACTCAATTACGAGAATGATTTCGGATACACTAGAGGACGACAATGTAACGCATAGACTGAAAAATAGGATTCCATCGTTGCCAGATCTATCAGAATCCTTTGTAACAACTGGTGAAAACAGCTTCGGCACCAAATCCCAGAGCCTTCCCGACATCAATGCTGGAGAAAGTCTACTTGTTCAAGAATTGAAGGAAGAAATTCGGAAACTACAAATGGAATTACAAACGGCTATCTGTGAAATAGGAAATTTGAATATGGCTAATGGTCAATTAAATAAGAAAGTTCAAAGTCAAGATAAAATTATAACGCTGTATAAAACTATAGGAGTGGACAGCATCACAAAAAATTGCGAATCTACTATGTCTACACCTACTAGAACATATAAAGGATCCACAAAAAGCTCACACAAGAAAAAGCCAATTACTCCAGAATATTTTCAAAGCACTGAAATCACGACTCCGTCTTCTGAATAAAATATTATCTTAAAAACAATGCCGACTGCCATGACATCTAGTGTAACTAGACCAACGGATGAACTGACAACAAGCAACGACAACCAAGGAGCACCGGGAGATGGCGCCACTACTAACAATACATTGACGACGGAAAAATATTTAAACAACAAACACAAGATATTGATACTAGGAGACGAGTTAGTGTTAGGCTTGGCTGGTAAATTAGACAAATCTAGGCACAACAGCTGGAATGACCATTATAAACCCTTTGCATATGTTAAACCAAATGCTTCATCGTCAGAAATTCTCAACGACTATATCAAAATAAAACATAAAGTTTCTGATAATGATTATGTAATATTAGGCACTGGCAGCCACGATAAAAACCCTAACATGCTAATTAAAAGAATCTGCATTGCATTACATGAGTTAAGTGGAACAAATGTGATCCTATTGCCAATTAATAAAAATAGGTACTTAAATGAAAAAAAAATTAATGACTGCTTAAAACAAATATCCAACATATTTTCAAACTGCACCCTGATCAATATTTATGACTTCAATCAGCCTCATAAAATATTTTTGGACTCTGTGTGCTCAAAAATTAATATTGCGATTGACTACCCGGCTTACGAGTCTTGCTTTTTGAAACGTATTTTGCCGTCAACTAACATCTCGGAAAAAAATTATAAAAAGGAACCCAAGGCTTCGTCAAATAAGGGAACAATTCCATTTTACTTTAAACCTATCTTAAAAACTGACAAGGAGACAGACTTAAAAAGCTCAATAACTACCCCTAAACCTGACACAGCTTTTTTTCGTTCCTAAAATTGATAAAAAGATTAATAGTAATCCAAACTTAAAATTTAAAATAATGCACCAAAATATAGCTAGTATTCTATCTAAACAGTCATTATTAGAACTTACGTTACAGGAATTGCGCGAGATCGATAAAGAACCCGATGTAATTTGCTTAACAGAGACATTCTTAAAGGAAGGCTATGGCTCCTATCTTAGGGTTACTGACTTTAAATTGGAAGCCACCTTCTGCAAGGAAAAATTTAGAGGTGGGTCCTGTATACTGATTAAAAAAGGAATGTCATACCTTGAGCTAACGTGCTTAAGAAAATATGCTACACAAAAGGTATTTGAAGTCTGCGGTGTGGAGATTCCATATTACAAATTAGTAGTTATTGCCTTGTATAGAACCCCAACATCTGATCCTGAAAGTTTCCTAAATAAACTCAATGCTATGTTTCATGATATTCTGAAAAAATACAAATCCAATATCAAGCTTTATAACGGGTGATTTCAACATAAATTATTTGCAAGACCTCGCCTATAGCTATAACTTAAAAATCCACATAAACTAGCCTACTCGAAGAGACTCATGCATAGACCACATCCTTAGCAACATTAAGGATGCAACTGCGTCAGTTCTACCGCTCTATCTGTATGACCATGACACTGCACAGCTCTTAAGTTTTCCTATACAGCGTAAAGAATTTAAACCGGCAGCATACTTCCTGTATAAAACAGATTTTAGCCCAGAGAATTTAGCTAAATTCAGAAACTGCCTAAAAAGCCTTTCATGGGCAGAGGTCTACGAGCAAGATAGCTTTAATGTAGCTTTTACTATATTTTATAAACAGCTGTGCTTGTTCTATAATCTATGCTTTCCAAAACTAAGAATTAAACACAAAATAATAAAAAATAGTAAAAAGTGGATAAACAATGGCTTAAAAAAATGCTGCAAAACAAAAAGGTTGCTTCGTTTTCAGTATTATAAAAATAAAACACCAGTCCACAAAAGCAAATATTTATCATACGCTTCTGTACTAAAAAAATGCATTTATAAATCGAAAAAAATCTCAAACTACATGGAGTGTAATCGAAAACGAAATTGGTAATAAAATAACTGACAAAGACATCATCACGATAAAAAGAAATGACATAGCAATTACAAATCCTTCTGACTTAACAAACCTTTTCAATGACTTCTTTATAGATACTACTAACACATCAAACCAGGTAACTTCTAGACAAACTAAATACTTCAAGACAAACGGTTAAAAGTGCTTATCTCCCAAACTCGATGTTCCTTCGAGCAATGTCTGAAGAGGAAGTAAAAAAGGAAGTTATGACTCTGAATTGTACTAACTCAGTAGGTTACGATGAAATCAACACGCATATTATCAAAACCTGTATAAATGAACTGATTACGATTTTAACACACTTGATAAATCATTCATTTAGATCGGGGATCTTCCCTGACGCGTTGAAGCTGTCCATCGTGAAGCCTCTGTACAAGAAAGGTGACAAGGAGGACGTTAATAATTATCGTCCTATTACACTCATTCCGATACTTTCAAAAGTGTTTGAAAAGTGCATGTACTTTCAACTCATAGGTTTCTGCAGCAAATTTAATATTATCAAAAACGAACAGTACGGTTTTCAAAGAAACAAGTCTACAACACTTGCAATTTTTAATCTCTTAGATGTAATATTAACTAATATCAATAACAATAATTTGACTACTGTTATATTCTTAGACTTATCTAAGGGTTTCGACGTCGTGCCACATAATCTGTTATTGAAGAAACTAGAGGTCCTGGGCATAGGGGTCTACCCAATAAATGGTTGTCATCCTATCTGCACGATCGAAAACAACGTGTTGTAATAACAAGGGTACATGATAATGAAATGAGGATCCACTACTCCAAATACAGAAATAATTATTACGGCGTCCCACAGGGCAGTATACTGGGCCCTATCCTATTTATTGTATACATAAATGACATAGTTGACATAGTAGAACAAAATGTATTATAAATGCCGATGACATCTCCATAATAGTGACATCTAGCAAACATCATAATTCAATTATTAGACATGAAAAAGACGTTAACGATACGCTTGACAAAATTATTCAATGGCTAGAAGATAATAATTTGAAAATTAATTTAAATAAATCCAATTATATTCAATTTAATAAATCCAAACATTCCAAATATAATTTCAAACTAAATATTTCAAAAATCAAAGAAGTATCTCAAACAAAGTTTTTGGGTGTTATCCTAGATCAGGATCTTAACTGGAAAATGCATATCTCTGACCTTTGCAAGAGAATAAATAAATTTGTATACGCTATTTACCAGATCAAAAACATTACTGATAGAAAGACCGCTATATTGTCATACCACGCATATGTAGAGTCTATACTTCGCTATGCTATCGTTATTTGGGGTAATAGCACAGACAAGAACAAAACATTTATTGCACAAAAAAAATGCATAAGGGCAATATGTGGCATTTCACCAGAAAACTCTTGTGAACCACACTTTAGAAATCTATGAGGTATGCAACTTTGTAACTAAACATAAGAATTGTTTAGTAAGTCTAGTGATCTAAAAAACTCAAGAGTACGCAGAGATCCTCATAGACTTATTCTAAAAGACAATCCAAAGTCATCAAAATATAATAAAAGTTGCTTAGCTATGTGCGTTAATATCTACAACCATATACCAAATCAAATGAAAATGCACAGTGCTGCGGTATTTAGGAGGCATTTGTTCCGTTGGCTCAATTACCATAATTTTTACAGCCTTAAAGATTTCTTAAACTTTAAAAAATGAGATTCCTTTGACACGTAATAATAATTTACAATGAATGGGACATTTAATTTTAGTGAATGCGCTTTGATAATATGGATGATGATAATGACATTTTGTATTTCTAATATTAATTAATTTGGACCTATTATTCGATTTGACATTATTTCATTTTAATATTTAATTTTCTTTATATTGCGAAAGGATGTCTCTCCGACCACTGGAGCGGATGACAGCTTACAGACTGCCTCAGCATCACCAGCCACCTCTCAGTGGACGTCTCACTCACCACAGGTGCCGACGATTCTCAATTGGACGTCTCACTGACCACTAGTGTAGATGATTCTCCAATCTCTGGGATGGACGATTCACAAGTTCTGCTCGGCCGCCATGACTTACTTCAATCGTTAGACACCACAAATAAGATATTATCTAAAAGTGTCGATTTCACTGAAATAGATTCAACTCAAATACAAGACCTGAGAGAAAATATTGGATTACTTCGCTCAAAATATGAAGTATTACAGAATGAGTTGGATAACACTTTACTGGAAAATAAAAAACTATACCAACAGATTAATAAATTAACTAAAGAAAATGAAACGCAAAATCACTATGTCGGTCGCCACTGAGCAGCACGGAGTTAACTTGCGACAGCTCTAAAAAACATAAACAGCCTCGAAGACGACCTCAGACTGCTATTCCCTTTAGTGAATTCGATAAGTCCCCAGTGCTTACAAAATCGTCTCAAATCGACAACACTACAAATTCATCAAAAAAAGATACGACAGATCTAAGTGTGTCTAATAACCAGGATTTATTAACGACTCATGAAGTACATAAACAAGATTGTCCTCAAAATGACAAAAATAGACCAATATCAAAGAATCGCGAAAACCACAAGTTATGTATACTTAGCACCAATAAGCGTAATAATATCCTACTGAGAGCGGAACGAACATTTTCTGATGACTATACATTATGTCACTACCTGATGCCGAACTGCGGTATAGAAAATCAGCTATCCGGACTGAAAACAAAATTAGTTAATTATACGATGAATGATTATTGTGTTATATTTGTTGGTGAAGAAGACTTTATAAGAACCAAGAATTATGTTGATTTGGTTATATATATCAGGGGTACTATTTTGCCACTCAAACATACTAATATTATAATCTGTCTTCCTACGTACAAACTCGGTGCCTATACCAGTATGTATAACTGGCGAGTTGAGCATTTCAACAATTTATTGTACTTAGATATGTTGACACACGAGCATGTGTATTTATTAGACTCAAATTTAAACATTCAATATGACAAATCAATGTTTGATATTTATAGTGGTACCATTTGGAATCAGGGATTAGACATTATTTTTGGAGATATTTTTAATACAATGAATGACATACGTAACTTTTTAAACAGTGAATCCGACTTAAAAGAATATGTTACTAATAATACTAACAACCAAACAAATGATATGACTACAAGGCAACTAACCATTACTAACACCAAAGAATCGATGACTAAGTTTTTTCGTATATAAACACCTTGTTATACTGCATCAGAACATTGCTGGCCTTATTAGTAAGTCAGATCTACTTGCAATTTCTCTGTAAGAACTGCACGAGAGGGATGTCAGTGTTGACGTAGTTTGCATAACAGAACATTTTATTATGGCTGAGTATGAGACTTTTTTAAATTTACCAAATTTTTCTTTGGCATCATGTTTTAGCAGAAAAAACAGTAGTAGAGGAGGAGCATGTATATTAATTAAAAATGGCCATCAGTGGAAAGACATTCCTGAAGTAGTTAAACTTTCAATTTCAGGAGTATTTGAGTGTTGTGCCGTAGAACTAATTGACCATAAAATTATTGTTGTATGTATTTATAGGATACCTAAGACTACCAACTTAAACATATTTTTTGAAAAATTAGAAGCAATGTTACTTGTTTTGACTAACAAATATAAAAGCCGTATTATAGTAACAGGGGATTTTAACATTGATACCTTAACACGTGATAGTACGACTCGAGATTTTGAATGTCTCCTTTTAAGCTTTAATCTAAAATTAGAAATTAAAAAGCCAACTAGACCTGCTAGCAAAACATGTTTAGATAATTTTGCGCATGACTTTAGTAAAGGATGTAAATCGGAGGTTATAGAATTTGCTTTGTCAGACCACACAGCACAGATACTTAAAATACCAATCAAAAGAAATTGCGTATTAAAATACTGGCGTTTAAGACGACGTGATTATAATCCAGAAAACATTTCAAAATTTAAAAACTGTCTAATGAGTTTGTCTTTTTCGGAAGTGTACTCAACTGATGATCCTAACGAGGCTTACAATAATTTTATGGAATTGTTTCTTCTTTTTTATGATATGTGTTTTCCTTTTAAAGTTGTATTAAAAAAAACAACCAAAAAACCAAATTGGATATCCAAAGGAATCAAAATCTGTAGCAAAAGGAAAAGACGTTTATTGTGGCGCTCCAGATGCAAGCCAAGTGACGAGAATACGAGTGCACTAAAAAAATATTCGCGTGTATTTAAGACCATAATCAAACTGACACAACGTGCACAGAATGGATATAAAATTAAAACGTCTACAAATAAAGCCAAAGCAACCTGGGATTTAATAAAGACTGGTTGGAAAAATCTAACTAGGAATTCCATAGACAAGATTAGAATAAATGATACCGTACTAACAGACTCCAATGACATTGCTAATGCTTTTAACGACTACTTTATCGATAAAATAAAACCTTTGCAAGGCTCAGGAATAAACGTCACAACCAACATTAAGAGCAAAAGTAACTCAATGTTTATGGCACCTAGCCTACCATCTGATATAATAAAAATAATCAATTCCCTAAAAAATACTCCAAGCGTTGGTTATGATGGTATCTCAACTAGAGTCGTTAAGACTGTAGCCAATTATATAAGCAAACATATAAGCTATATTTTAAACCTTAGTATATGCCAAGGTATTTACCCAAATAGTTTAAAAATAAGTATAGTAAAGCCTCTATTCAAAAAAGAAAATAAAGAGCTGATGGAGTTTTATAGACCAATCGCTCTTATTCCCATACTCTCAAAAGTTTTCGAAAAATACATTTATCAGCAAATGTATATGTATCTTGAAAAACAAAACATATTGACTGAGGAACAAAAAGGGTTTAGACAAAAGAAGACTATAAACATGGCTATCTTTGACTTTTTAAATATTGTACTGTCGAGTGTTGACAAAAGGAGTCCTATTTGCACTATCTACTGTGATATGACCCAAGCATTTGATTACGTTGACCACTCAATATTATTACGGAATCTTCACGCGTACGGAATACGCGGAAATGTTTTACAACTGATAGAATCTTATCTGAAAGATAGAAAACAATATACTGAAATCACTAAGATTAATCGTGAAACAAAAAACGAAGAAACTTATCAGTCACACGAAAGAACTAGCTTATATGGCGTGCCACAGGGTAGTGTATTGGGACCCTTACTATTCATAATTTATATAAATGACCTGCCAAAAGCGATGCCGCAACCTATGACATTATTTGCAGATGACAGTACAGCTACTATAAGATGTAAGAAATTTGACATGTATGAAAAAGACATTAATGACACTTTACAATTAATAATCGAATGGCTTAACAATAATAATCTTCTCATTAATTTGAATAAGACAAAATTGGTACATTTTAGTCAGAGAATAGCGCCTATGCCGATGACAATACACTATAATCATTCAACTATTTGTCAAACAGACTCGACAAAGTTTTTAGGGTTATTAATAGATAACAGGCTCAACTGGAAGGCTCATATAGAAGCGTTATGTAAGAAGATTAGTACTTCCGCTTACGCCTTATATAAACTTGCATCTGTTTTAAATACAGATGCTTTACTTACAGCATACCATGGAATTGTTTCGTCCCATCTAAGATATGGCGTGATATTCTGGGGTAATTCAACGGATAGGGATGTAGCATTTCGTGCTCAAAAAAGATGCATCAGGGCAATGTTTGGGCTCGATCCCACCGACAGCTGCAAACCCTACTTCCAACAATATAAAATCCTGACACTGCCATCATTGTATGTGTTAGAAATAGCTATGTTTGCAAAAAACAATCCAACAAGGTTTAAAAAAATGACAGATGTAAATGATCGTAGTCGACGAGACAATAGGTTAGTTGTTCACAATTCGAGCACTGCACTTATGCGTAGGAGCGTTCTCTGTATGATACCCACTATATGTAATAAAATTCTAAAATCAATACGAGAACTAAGTGTAAATGCATTTAAATTAGAATTAACCAGTCTTCTAGCTTCAAAGTGTTACTACAGTGTTGATGACTTTTTGAGAGATAAAATTTGATTTGATTAATATTTTATTTTATTTTTTGCTTTGGAATTTTGTTGACATTCTAACCGAAAAATTCTTTTAAATTTTATAATAACTCAATAATGACATTGTACTGTACAGCTTGAAATTTATTTATTATTTTTAAGATATCGAAATGTATAATTTTTATAAATTACCAATTAATAATCAAATTTTTGTGTTAAATTTTATTTTTATTCAAGCATGCCAGACTGTCAGTTTTTCTATTTTATAGTTATTAAGAAATTATTGTATGCCTATCAGGCGGAACATAGTGATACTATCACCAATTGTATGCCTATAATTAACCTATGATCCAAAATAAATATTTCTGATTCTGATTCTGACATTTGCATGCTAATTATTATGTAGCCCAACATGTGCATCTATATTTTATAAATTAAGACCTTGTATACCATATTGAAGCAAATAAAGATTTATGATTTATGATGAAAATAAAACCTATTTTATATAAACTTATTTGAAAACGTTGGAATGTTAATTTATTGCACGTAGGAAATTAACATGAAATTATTACTATTAAGAAATACAACTAAATCCATTGAATTAATGTAGAAACTTGGAATTATTATGCCAAAATACAATTTTTTATGTTTTTTTTAAATAGTAATCAGATAAGTTAGTGTTATTTGTTGTCTAATGTTATTACTTATATTAATGATAACCATTTATTTCAAAGAAGTAGGTAAGTATTCATACTATTCATTATTGTATTAATATTAAATTGTAATATGCAGTTTTATACTGATAACTTTATGCTAATGCTCAATTGTTTATTCCATTACGTGTATTTTTGTTAAGCCAAAATGCATAGTGATATTAATTACAGTTACTAAGTAAGTATATCAATGTATGTTTTGAGGGGGGAAAAGTGTTAGATGTTTGTTTTAATTGTTTTGTAAAAGAAGGAGTTGTGGGTATTCCCATATCTAATTTTATATTTCTGTGTAGGGTCATTGCTTCACAATAAATCAGTCATTGCCTAGCATTTGGTGTTTCAATACGTCTCCCCGTCCTCAGTACTTTCACATTCGTCATCTGTGAGGTCACACCTTAAGACAAAAGCGAGCCAAAATTGTACATTGAAGCACTCATTTTACCAAAAATAACTTCTTACGTCCCGTCCATTCCAAACTCTTTCGAGTACATTTCTCATTTGCAGAATTTGCCTCTCGCAGATCCCGAGTTGCGCTCGGCGCGTCCTGTCGAACTTTTAATTGGTTCAGATTACACTGACCAAATTATTCTCCATGATAACATCAAGGGCTCACCCGGCACTCCGGTGGCTATCGATAGCATCTTTGGATATTCACTAAATGGAACTATTGCACATTCAATTCCTGTTAGATTACATTCTAACCTCCGTGAATGTCAATTTCACATACAATTCCAAAAGTTCTGGGAACTTGAGTCCATTTCTGAAGTCAAATTACTTACTAAAGAAGAACAGATCTGTAAGAAGATCTTCATCGAGATTCACAGTCGCGATAAAACAGGGAAGTACACGGTTTTACTACCATTCAAAGAGGATGCTCCTCCTTTAGGAGGATCACGCGAAATTTGTCTCGTTTAAATAAACTTGAACAACGCTTTGAGCATCAACCCGCTTTGCGAGTGGAGTACGCCGCGTGTCTTCAAGAATATTTAGCGATGGGACACATGGAACTTGTAACAGATCCAACGGATTGTAACAACATTCCTCATCATTGCGTGGTGAAGTAGAACGCAACTACGACAAAATGTCGCGTAGTTTTGATGCATCAAGCAAGACTAGGTCAGGCCGTTCACTTAACGACAATTTACTTACTGGGCAAAAGCTGCACCAGGACATTTCTGAAGTTCTTTTTAAATTTCGACTTAATAAATTTGTTTTTACCGCTGATATCAAAATGATGTATCGATACATCAATTTGCGAATCCAAGATCGTGACTTTTAACGCATTTTGTTGAGAAACTCTATCTCAGATCCCATTGAAGAATATCGACTGTGTACAGTCACATTCAGTGTCGCGTCGTCTCCATTTCTTACTCTACGCACATTGCGTCAGTTGGCATTGGATAAAGCCAAATCTTTTCCACGTGCTGCACAAGTTCTTCTGTCTTCAGTCTTCGTAGACGACATCTCCAGCGCAGATACTCTGCCCGAAGCACTCGCGCTACAACGTAAACTCACTGCTATCTGTAAAGCAGGCACTTTCGACCTTAGAAAGTGGACAAGCAACAGCCCCAATTTCTTCCTCGTGTTAAACATGAAAATTCTCATCAAAATGACGCACACCCTTTATCGGCACTTGACTTAGACTCTGCTGTCAAAGGGTTAGGCCTCAAATGGGGATTCCATTTATAACCGATTCTTTCTCTTATCAAGTCGAATCTCCGATTTAAAAGTGTAAGTGTGTGTAAAAGTATGTAAATCTTAGAAGTAGAAACTCAAATAGTATAGATTCCCAATCTGCTAATATTCGAACTGAAAACTTTGCGAATATAATAAATAATACTTTATTAATACTTCTCAAACTAGAATAGAAGATAATGAACAGTCTGACACAAACATAACGTCAATTTCACATAATCAAGATGTCCAATTTGACAATGCCAAAAAACACAAAATCGTAATATTAGGCGATGAACACCTTAGGACTTGATAATAGATTAATGTTGTGTACAAGTATAATACCCTAAATGTAAATATCTAAATCTTGACATTTTTAATTGTGGTAAAAGGCGTAACTACCTAACTCTAGTATGTAATAAATTAAGCATAAGCATTAACTATGACGAATATGCCTATAAATTTCTTAACCATAAAAAAATTGTAATGTGTTCTCGTAGATAGACGTTAAATTGTGATAAATCCTACGGTACTGTTAGCTCAGAAAGGCGTATCCGTCAAACAGAAATTCTTGATTACTTTCATATTGTAACAAAAAATGTGGAAATTGAGCCAGAAACAATCAATAACGATGCAATATTTTTTTATTCCGAACCATGATCACACTGTAAGAATATTTCATCAGAACGTGCAAGTTTTATTAAATAAATTAGATTTAATAGAGGTATGTATTAATGAATTTTCAGACAAAGGCCAGGAACTGGACATACATGGGGCACACTAAATGTTTTGCACTTCTAGCTAATCGGAACTATTTGAATTTAGAATATATTTTTTTAAACGTTATAACCTTCTTAGTAATAAAAAAAACAATTGGCGGGAAATGATTTGTCAATTGTTTTTTATCACACATCAAAGTTGTACGTACACAACGAAAATGGAATTAAGTCGAAAAGATTTTAGAGCGATGATTTTTTATGATTTTAAAAGTTCTTTCTCTCCGCAAGACTGTGCCGCTCGTCTTCAAAATGCTTTTGGGAGAGAAGCACCTTGTTTGAGCACCGTGAGGCGATGGTTTGCTGAATTTGAGAGAGGTCGAGTTTCTTTACATGACGAATTTCGTGAAGGGCGGCCTTCAAGTGCCGTCAACGAAAATAATGTGGCTACTGTTAAGCGGCTAATTGAAGAAAACCCGCGGATTACCTATAAGACAACTCTAGGACTAATGGGGATTGGTATGAGCCAAATTCTGAAAATTTTACACGAAGAATTGAAACTTCGGAAACTTTGCTGTCGTTAAATCCCTCATGAACTGACAGCGGAGCAGAAGCGGGTGTGCAAATGCCGGTATTTTGTTTACCCAGGCTGTTAGAAAAAGTTCGCGAAAGACGACCCAAAAGCCGCGTTCTCCTACATAATGACAACGCTTCTTCACACACGGCCAACAAAACAAAGTCATTTTTAGCTTCCGAAAAAGTACAACTCGTCACCCATCCTGCGCATAGTCCCGACCTAGCACCCTGTGATTTCTGTAATTTCCTCAAAATCAAAGATTTAATGAGAGGTTTTACTTTTACCAACTCCAGAGAGGTGATAGCGATAGTGATAGTGATAGCGTTCAATCAGCACGTAGAAAACATACCTTCAGATATGTGGTCCTCCTGTTTTAAAAAATGGTTCGATCGCATGAAAAAATGTTTAAAATGTAAAGGAGAGTATTTTAAAAAGTAATAAACATAATGTTTTGGTTATAACACGTTGTTTGTTTAAGTTACGCAAAACTTATAGTGTGACCTACGTATTATGTTTCTCGGAAACCTTTTTAAGAAAGGAAGTGAAAATAACATACAGCTTAAACAATTTAAATTAGCCGCATCTTTTTTGTAGAAATAAAAATATGGTCAGAATGTCAATTGATTATAAAATTGTTACAATTTGTTCTGAATTATCTGTAAAATTGTTTTAAAACATGTGCCATTGACATACCCGCTATTATTGTATTGTTTGCATTTATGAAGTTCCACTGAATACTAACATACCCAAATTTATGAGATGTCTAGACCTGCTATTGTACAAACTTACAAGATATAGTAAAAAGCAGATCATTATAGCTGGTGCTCTTATTATAGATACACTCAAATACAATAACATTTCTAAAGAATTTAAGATATTAATGGCCACATACAATTTAATTTTACATATTAACGTACCAACAAGGCTAAAATCACGTATTGATTACTTTTGGAGTAACATTAAAGAAGCAAAGGTTAAAGTTCATTATCTGTATCTCTCTGATCATGATACTGGTCAGACTCTTGAATTTACTTTATCTAAAATACAAAAACAACTCCTAAGGTACTGGTACAAAACAATACGAATATTCAGTGAAGAAAAAAAAATGCATCGACAGTCTAGGTTGGGATCATGTATATAATAATGGGCATGATTCTGATTCAGTCAGAGTAGAACATACACTAAAGTAACGCAAGACGCATCGTACTTGTCTCCGACCATCTCAGACATCGTCAACCTTTTAAGCTTTTGAGTTAAATTTTGAACTTTTATTTTTCTTCTTTTTGTCGCGTTAATATGAAGTGTGCGAAGTGCAATTCCGACTTCAATGATGGAGTGCAGCGTGAATCCTGTTCACAACATCTGGACTTTGCCTGTGCCAATATAAGTGAAGTCGGTTACCGTAAACTAGGCCCCGATAAAAGAGCGCAATGGAAGTGCCCGGCTTGCAAATTGTCATCCCCTCAGGTGACAGCACCTGCGCCGGAGACAGTGTCGTTGGAGGTGATCCTAAGCGAAATCCGTGATCTGAAAAGGAAGTTATCTCCTCTGGCGCAGCTTATAGAAGACGTCAGGTCCATTGAAAATGAAATCCACGACCTTAAGGCTTCTTGCGATTTCAACAGCTCTAAACTCGACGATTTTGCTGTGCGACTTGATGACGTTGAGTCAAAGTTGCCAGTTGTTGCGGAAATCCGGGAGGGTGTCACTGCCGCTGAAAGCGCTATACTACAGTTTTCCGCCAAAGAGCAATGGGCTCGTCTTAATAATGTTGAGATCAAGGGAGTGCCCGTGAAAAAGGATGAGAATTTATTTACAATAGTGGAGTCGATCGGCAAAAAAAATAATTATGTCTTTCCAAAGTCTCAAATTAATTATGTATCGAGGATACCTGTCCATGGTTCTAAAGAGAAATCTATAATTGTCTATTAACCGCTATGTCAAGAAAGAATTCGTAGCCGCTGCACGGGCAGTGAAAATTATAATGATGAGATAGGATTCTCAAGAAGCTCGCAGCGTGTTTTTGTTAACGATCACTTGACCTCTGAGTACAAAAAAAATATTAACCAAGACTAAAACAGCCCTGAAAGTTAAAGATTATAGATACATTTGGGTAAAATATGGAAAGATATACGTACGGAAGAATGACACCTCACATGTGCTGACCATAAATACTGAGACAGATTTAAACAGGCTTATCTAGGTTATTTCTTAATATGCTTAGTTTTTGTATTTATTTTGTATAGTAAGCTGTTTTATAATATTTTTGTTGCAACTCTGTATTTACCAAAAGCAAATAATTATTTAATTGTACTTTATGTAATGATAATGTGCTGCATCGTTAATGTTAAAAGGTTTGTGACCACTGCCTCGCCTATTAGCTGTATGCACATTCTTTGTAAGTTAACGCTTGCCTATTGTGTTGCGCGCTTCTGGTCATTTTTGCGTAAATGGCCTGCTATTAAACTAACACCTGTCTCGCTTGCGCTAGTACCTCTTGCCTTGCGTTGTTTATTTTGCCGCGCTTACGCACTAATCACTCATTGGGAATTCAACCCGTCGTGTCTTATTATTCTTTATAATTGCTATTGGACTGGTTATTATTGTTTGCTATGTAATGCCTACGGAGTGCATTATATTACTTGCCCGCGGTTATCTATATGACCGATTTAACTGTGTTGGAACTATGTTTTTATTATATTATTATACTCAAGCTTCGTCCTTCGAGATTAAGTAATACACATGTAGTAACACCTACCGTGTCGCCAGTTAGCACAGATATTTGAGAGCACTATTTTAAAACAAAAAAACCACTTTCCGTTATATCGTTACCGTTATAGCTCCTAACGTTATAGTTGTCTCGCCTTCTTGACGTCATTCACTGTTCTGTGCTCCGCCAGTGCGCACGCATCTTCCGTTCGTTACAAATTTATTTTTCAGCTATCAAAAATGGGAAAAAGGAAACATTCGGATCAAGACGAATACAGTTATCTCCTTAAGAAGCTACGGAAGTTGGAGAAAAAGATAAAGCGATCTAAGAAAAAACGACATGACTCGTCATCTTCGTCAATTGATTCGCATATCTCGGTTGGTTCGCCGACAAACCTAGAAGGTAGGTTTACATACTACCCACATTTACATATGATATATTCTATTACTGCGGTTAACCGATTGGGTTATCACTTTAGTGGAAAAAATCATAACCTACATGTATTATGTTAGCTCTGCGGGCAGTTTTTGGGATTGTCACTTAGCTAATAAACATGTTTTCTATACGATGTTGCGGGCTACCGGTTGGGTAGTCACTACATTGTCACTGTAATTTATAATAAAAAATAACAATGATAAAAATAAGTACAATGCGGGCCACTGTTATTTGGGTTGTCACTTTGTTACTTACTTTCTCACATTGCACTCCTGATGATTAGTACCTACGTTCTAAAAATAGAATGTAAAGAATCAACATATCTTGTTTTTTTTTTTTTTTTTTTAGACGGCTCAATGGTCGAGTCAATGTACATTGACAAAGTCGTCACTGCGGTGGATATGGCAACCACAAATGAACACTGCAACCGCAAGTGGTCCAGACACCTCGCGATCAGAACGCGACCCTTCTCTTACACCATCAACGAGCAGAGCCGCCATTGCGTCGGCAAGTATCGAGCTACAGACAGGTACCGAACCTCAGACAGATACCACTCCACAGCCACAACCAAATACCTCTCAGTCTGAAAGGGATGAGCCGGTTGATAAAATTATGCTCGAATTATTAGGCGATGACCCATCTGTAACTAAATCGTATGGCAACGAGATTAATGCTGGCCTCGCAATTCGTATCCAGCATATGGTAACTAACGGCCTATCTAAAGATACCCGTAAAGAGCTACAAAGCAAATACCTGCCACCTAGTAACTGCACGCTTATTGACGCCCCTATACTTAACCCGGAAATAAAAGCCGCTATTTCCGAGACAGTGTTAAAAAGGGACAAGGGCATCGAGTTAAAGCAAAAACTGCTCGGATGTGCATTAACCTCTATTGGAGAGGTTATTTCAAGCCTATTAGTGAAAGAAGACAAAGATACTGAATTGATTAAGGTTTTAATGGATGCTTGTCGTATCATATGTGATTGTCAATATAATTATTCGCTTACACGCCGAAATTTTGTACTTTACAATCTAAAAAAGGAAATGAGAGATCAATTACAAAAATCTAAAATAGATACTGCACTTTTTGGTTCGAACTTGGCTGAAACCATAAAAACAGTCAAGAATATTACCAAATCTGAAGCAGAACTGAAATCAGCTCCACCACCTAAGCCTCCCGCTACAAAATTCACCAAGCAAGCTCCAGTTTCTACGCCTCAAAGGAATTTAAACTGGAAGGCTCCTCCTCAGAATCGCAGGCCGAAGGGGACTCAGGAGCTGAAGGAGCCTGCTCAGAGGAGTCAGCCCGCGAGCTCCTAGCGACCATCATATCGGGCACCACCGCCGAAGAACCGCAGCCGACGTTAGACACGGTGAGCCATGCCGGCAGGCTAACACGATTTCATAATCAATGGTCTTTGTTAACAAGCGATGCTACTGTATTATCGTGGATATCTGCTTATAAGATACCGTTTGCACGGCCTGTAGTACAAACCTACCCTCCTAAATGTCAATCATACTCTAATTATGAAAAATCGCAAATTAAGGATTGCATTAATGAGCTTTTGTCTATTGGTGCCATTTCTTCTTGCCAGCCATGTCGGGATCAGTTTCAGTCCAGCTATTTTCTTGTGCCTAAGTCAGACGGAAAAAATAGGTTTATACTTAATTTGAAACAATTAAATAAATTTATCGATCCAGAACACTTCAAATTAGAAGACTTGCGTACAGCTATAAAATTAGTGTCTGAAAATAGCTATATGTGTACAGTCGACCTTAAAGATGCGTATTTCTTAATTTCCATACATAACGATTATAAAAAATACCTTCGTTTTCAATTTGGTGACAATGAGGAGATGTACGAATTTAATGTGCTACCTTTTGGCCTTAACACAGCGCCTTTCGTGTTCACGAAAATAATGAAGCCGGTTGTTAGTCTGCTAAGATCGTGTAGTTATATATCTACTATATATCTCGATGATATTTTATTAATGTCGGACAGTTACACCAATTGTTCTGAAAACTTAAATGCCACCAAAAACTTATTAACAGCTCTAGGCTTTATTATTAATTATCATAAAAGTGTCTCAGAACCTAAAACTACCTGTAAATTTCTAGGTTATAACATTGACACTGAAAAATTCCATATCAGCCTACCACAAGAAAAAAATTATAAAATAAAAGAAAAAGTATTTTTTTTTCAAAAATAAATCTAGATGCAAAATTTAATGTGTTTGCTAGTTTTATTGGATTACTCAATTCTGCTTGTTTAGCTGTTGATTATGGGTGGCTCTATACAAAAAGTTTTGAAAGAGTCAAGTTTTTAAATTTAAAAAATAATAATGACAATTATGATTTTTATATGAACATTCCTAAAAGCTTAAACTCTGAATTTGAATGGTGGAGAAAAGCAATGGACAACCCAGTAAATAAAATAAAATATGACGAATACTGTTTGGAAATTTTCAGTGACGCTTCTACTAAGGGATGGGGGGCTGCGTGTGGTGAGGAAACTGCAAGTGGTATTTGGACTGAAAATGAACGTAATATGCACATAAATTATCTTGAAATACTTGCTGCTTTTTAGGTCTTAAAGTTTTTGCAAACAAACTAAACAACTGTCAAATCCTGCTTCGAATAGACAATACCACCGCAATCTCATACATAAATCGTATGGGCGGTGTACAGTTTCCTCACCTAACACAAATAACCCGAGAATTATGGAATTGGTGTGAGGTGAAAAATATTATAGTCTTTGCAGAATATATAAGCTCCGCAGATAACAAATTAGCCGATGCAGAATCTAGGCGGGTGCATCCTGACGTAGAATGGGAATTGGCTGATTTTGCTTTTCAAAAAATTCAAGATGCCTTTGGGACACCTGACATAGACCTTTTTGCTAGCAGAGTAAACAAAAAATGCCCAAAATATATTTCCTGGCACAGGGATCCAGATGCATTTGCCACTAATGCTTTTACAATACCATGGACAATTTTTTTCTTCTATGGCTTTCCGCCATTTAGTATGATACTTAAAGCTATTCGTACAATAATAAAAGATAAAGCTAGAGGTATACTAGTGGTACCCTGGTGGCCAACTCAACCCTGGTTTCCCGTTTTTTATAAATTGCTAGTCTCAAAACTATTAGTTTTTAAACCATCTCAGAACCTCTTATTTTCTCATTCCAGCAACCGCAACGTACACTAGCGACTTACCCTGGTTGCCGGAATCTTGTCACCAGATCAATGATTAAGAAACAAGTTCCATTATCGTCAATTAATATAATTCTGGCCTCTTTGTCTGAAAATACGATTAAACAATACGACACATGTTTGAAAAAGTGGTTCCAATTCTGTATTTCTCATGATTTTGGTCTGTTTGAGGAGTCTGTTCCTAATGTTTTACTTTTTTTAACTGAGCAATTTGACGCCGGTGCTCAGCACGGCACCCTTAACAGCTGTAAGTCCGCACTGTCTTTAATTCTTGGGCTCAGATTGGAAATGACAATAGAATAAAACGTTTCTTCAAGGGCATATTTAGATTACGTCCGCCATTGCCAAAATATCATTTCACTTGGGACACCTCGTTAGTGTTAGATAATTTAGCTCAATGGTATCCCAACCAATCATTAAGCTTGGAGAAAATATCAAAGAAGCTTGTTACCTTATTGGCCCTAATCACTGCTCACAGAGTCCAAACTTTATCAAAAATTAACATTAATAATATTGAAAAACACTCAGATAAGATAGTTATCAAAATTCCAGATCTTATCAAAACTTCCCGCTTTGGGTCACAACAGCCTACTCTAATTTTACCATATTTTAACAATAAACCTCAAATCTGTCCCGTCAACACTTTGCATATCTAAATATCACTGAACCCTTACGCACTGACCATTCTAATCTCTTTATCAGTATGAGAAAACCGCATTCAAAAATTACATCTCAAACTCTTAGTCGTTGGGTTAAGAATACCCTCGAAGAATGTGGTATAGATGTATCCACTTTTACAGCGCACAGCACTCGACATGCTGCGACTTCTAAGGCGTATAAGCTAGAGGTCAACATTGATCTGATTAGGAAGACCGCAGGGTGGACTGGCAGCTCAAACATCTTTGGGCGTTTCTATCACAGAGAAGTTGCTAATAACATAGAACAGACTTCTTTTGCCAGATCTATTATATTAGGGCAATCACAAGATGATTGATTATTAATTTTTCTAGGATATTTATTATTACTCATTGTGAAAGGAATAATTAAATCTGTATGATTATTAATCATACAAATGTCTTTTATTTCTAGGTGATGTGATATTTTACTAATTGTTATCTCTCAATGTCTACATGTGTATTACTTAATCTCGAAGGACGAAGCTTGAGTATAATTAATGATTAAACGAACTTACCTGTACGTGAAGTTCTATCATAATTATGCGAAAGCTTCGTCCGAAGAGATTAACAACCCTCCCACCCTATCCCTTTTGTAAAATATCACGAAAACTCTGAACAAAATGTCGTCAAGTAGCTGAAAAATAAATTTGTAACGAACGGAAGATGCGTGCGCACTGGCGGAGCACAGAACAGTGAATGACGTCAAGAAGGCGAGACAACGATAACGTTAGGAGCTATAACGGTAACGGTATAACGGAAAGTGGGTTTTTTGTTTTAAAATAGTGCTCTCAAATATCTGTGCTAACTGGCGACACGGTAGGTGTTACTACATGTGTATTACTTAATCTCTTCGGACGAAGCTTTCGCATAATTATGATAGAACTTCACGTACAGGTAAGTTCGTTTAATCATTAATTATGGTGTTGTTAATTAATGTTTCCCTTAAGAATGAGTGATAAGAATGTAATGAATCGAAATTTATCATTCTATTACCAAAACGTAAGCGGGCTTAGATCGAAAACTACAACTTTTTATCGTAATTTATCTTTGGCTCGTTGCGACATAATTTTACTTACGGAGACGTGGTTAATCGACGGAATAGCGGACTCGGAGTTATTTGATAGTCGTTATGTTGTTTGGAGGCGAGATCGTTGTTTGGAGGCGAGATCGCAATTATGCCCGAACGGGATAAGGGCGTGGGGGTGGTGTGTTGATAGCCACTCACAGAGACATAACAGTAATACCCCAACCTCAGTACCATTCTACAGCAGAAGATCTCTGGATTACTTTAATTATCAAATATCGAACTATTAAATCACCCATAAAGTTACACTTGTGTGTTTTATACTTGTGTAGTCAAAATTTAGGACTCTCATTCTCCCAGCAGCTATCAAATTATTTATCTTCCCTGAATGATACTGTTAACAGTAATCCGCATGATAAGCTATTAATTGTAGGCGATTTTAATTTGAGTAGTATTGTTTGGCTTCCTGGCAACAATGGATATTTTTCTCCAGCAAACTGTAACTCCCTGGACGAGCAGTTGCTGACAGACGAGCTTAGCACACATGACTTAAACCAGTACAATGGGGTAACGAATAGGTATAGCAGATTGCTGGACCTGATTTTATCTAATGAACTCGTGTCCGTGACTGAATGTGTCGATCCTCTGGTTCCCATTGACCCCCACCACAACGCCCTCACCTTTTCTATGTCTGTTTTGCAATTCGATGCACTTAAGTCGTCTCCAGGAATTACGTATCGGTATAATAAGGGCAATTATGATGTAATTAATGATCATATCGCAAAGGTCGATTGGAACACTGAGTTTTCTGTGAGATCCCTCGAGGATTGTGTTACATTTTTTTACTCAACTTTAGACAAGCTTAAAAATATTTATATTCCATCTGTAAAAGTAAAGGATAACCATCACCCTAAGTGGTACTCTTCTTCTCTAATTAAAATGATTAAAGAGAAACGTAAATTCTTTCATAAGTACAAAATCTATAAAAACCGTTGTGACCTTGAATCATATCGTATCTTATGTAAAAGAATAAAAGATTCTGAACTTGCGTGCTACCAAAAGTATATTGCGTCAATCGAGGACAGTATCGAGAGTAACCCCAAGCATTTTTGGTCTTACATAAAGTCACGTCGTGGTTCTAACGCTATTCCTAGTAGTATGAGTTACGGAGCGACGGTGGTAAACACTGGTGATGACATATGTAATGCTTTTTCGTCTTATTTTCATTCTTCTTTTTTGGACTCAAACACTAACCAACCTATTTTACCAGCTGAACCATCCTTGGTGGACTGCGCCTCTGACCTCTTCTCAATTGAAATCGATCCGTGCGCCATTCATAAATTATTGTCTAAGTTAGACCCAGCTAAATCTGCTGGACCTGATCACATTCCTGCGCACTTTCTTATCAATTGCGCTAAAAGTCTAGTGGTCCCGATTTCACTCTTATTCCAAAGATCTCTTATGGAGTGTGCCGTTCCCAAGCTATGGAAATCAGCTTTTATCGCTCCGGTGTACAAATGTGGTTCCAAAACCGATAAAACTAATTACAGGCCTATTTCTAAGCTTTGTATAATCCCGAAAGTCTTTGAAAAGGTAGTATATGATCAAGTATACGATGCGGTTAAGAGGTCTCTCAGTGATTTTCAACATGGGTTCTTAAAGAGACGATCGACGGTCTCAAACTTAGTTTTACTTAAAGACTATATTACTCATAACATGGATAGCGGCAGGCAGGTGGATGTCATTTACACCGACTATAGCAAGGCATTCGATCGGATTGACCACAAATTTCTTCTAGGTAAACTGCAAGATATAGGCATTAGAGGAGACCTGCTACGATGGTTTTCGTCGTACATTTCCAACCGATCCAAAGCTGTGGCTGTGAGAAACTATATATCCAGTTGAACACCTATCCCTAGCGGCGTTCCTCAAGGATCCTTGCTTGGTCCCTTGCTGTTTGCTATCTTCGTTAATGACATTGGTTCATGTCTTCATTCATCTCGTCTCCTCTGTTTCGCCGATAATATGAAAGTTTATACATCAATCAGTTCACAAGATGATGTTGATGCTCTGCAGGCTGACCTGACGCGACTTTGCAACTATTGCGATCTAAACAAATTAGACCTTAATCCATCCAAATGTTCTATCACGACTTTTAGCCGTAAACACGATACCAAGTTGCACCTGTACTCTATGAAAGGCTACGATTTGCCGAGAAAAACTTCTGTTCGTGACCTAGGCGTGATACATGACTCCAAGCTAATTTTCGATGATCACATCAATAGCATCGTAAGTAAGGCTTCGAGGGCGCTCGGGTTTGTGATGCGCAACTCGGTGTGTTTTAATAAAATAAAAACGTTAAAAATATTATTTTGCACTTTTGTCCGCAGTCACCTTGAGTACGCCTCGCAGATTTGGAATCCAATATACCAGACATATATATTGCGTTTGGAAAATATACAGAAAAGGTTTATTAGGATTCTCTGCTTTCGAAATAGGATTAAGTACAAAACCACCGACTACCTTAATCTTTGCCGTAAGCACCATCTCCTTCCTCTAGTCAACAGACGCGAAATAGCCGACATTATCTATTTGATAAAAATTGTTACAGCCGAGATTGATTCTTCTGACCTTTTAGCCAAGGTTTATTTTAATGCTCCTAGGAAAAACTTGCGTCGTAACGCTCCACTTTATCTCCCAATAGTTAAGGCAAAATATAGGCAAAATTGTTACCTCTGGCGTGCTGGTCGCAGGTTGAATGAAGTTGTTATTGATGGCAAGTTTGACCTTCACTACACTACTGTTGGTGCGGCGAGGCGGCAGTTAAGCGAGCGCTTTTTTAAAAATAAATAGTTTTTTTAAATATTTTATTATGTGCCTTTCTAAAACACAGTGTTGGGTGAAGAAGCAGTTGTTGATCTTTGCCTATTCTTGTCTATGGAATCAAAAACTTACCCCTATTGTCCTTGATTAGGTTACCTTACTTGACACCAGGTGGCGCCACTTTGTATGCAGTCTGGCGATTTGAAACCTGTCAAAACTCAATAGCGTTGTGATTTTTGCCGCGTAAACAGCAAAAATTTTTCTCAAAGTGTTAAAACGGTGAATATAGTGATAAAACACAGTTATTTTTAACAATTCTGAGTGCAATGGAGAAGGTTGGTGACAGTGAGAGGTCGGAGGCTGTCGCTCCGGATGGGGGACGGGCTTCGGCTCAGTTGGATTCGGAATCCTCATCTTCATCCTCGGAGGATGAAAGATTTGCGTCGCCACCTCCTAACAAAAGACGTAAGTACACTAAATCGAGATCATCTACATCCACAGGTACATTATTTGACTTATCACGAAGAACTGCTCTGATTCTTCTTCTTGCTTCTGGTCGTCGAATTCACGACCTTACTCTGTTGGATATATCTGAAGGCAGCTTAGTAGAACAGTCTGATAGGATGACATTATGGCCAAGATTTGGATCCAAAACAGACTCTTCAACTCACAGGCAATCAGGTTGGCTGTTGATTAAGCATCCGGATGATCTTATATGCCCTGTAAGCCATATTCAGGAACTGATTCAGATCTCCATGGTTAGACGATCTCAGACAGAAATCAAAAGTCTGTGCATATCTGTAACTGGTATAGTTAAACCAGCTTCTAGGACAAATATAGCGAATTGGATCAAGATTATTTTCAAAGAAGTTGGAATTGATGCCTCTCCAGGAAGTATCCGATCTGCGGTTTCACCTCGAGGTTGGTTAGAGAATAGACCTGTGGAAGAGATCTTAGAAAGAGCAAATTGGAGAAGTGCTCAAACTTTTAAAAACCATTATTGTCGTGAAGTTCAAGATACTTCATACATTAATAATTCTAGTGCTGATTTATTACATAATAATTTTAAAAGTGTTTAGATTAAAGACTAAATACCTATGTTTCTTTATTAATCCTGATTAAGAGAAGTTTATTTTATTAAGTTGCATAAGTTTCTCTAACTTATTGTTGATTTAGTTTTAAAGTTAATTCTTTTGTTTTTACTATTATTTCAATTGATCTCGTTGAAAGCTGTGATTTTTAGTTTAGTATTGTGATAAACAATGAGAAAGAAATAGTTTCTATTAATGTCACTTAATTTGTTTTTATGACAATATAATATTATGATTATTTATTTTTGTTTTTTATCTCATCAATAGCGTTGTGCTTGACACCAGCAGATAACAAACAGGTCTTCACCCAACACTGTGTTTTAGAAAGGCACATAATATAACTGTTTTGCATTACAACAAAACAATTATTATGTGTCGGATAAAACACAGTGTTGCAGCAAGGCCTTGCTGGTGAAAGACTATTGAGTTTTGACAGGTTTCAAATCGCCAGACTGCATACAAAGTGGCGCCACCTGGTGTCAAGTAAGGTAACCTAATCAAGGACAATAGGGGTAAGTTTTTGATTCCATAGACAAGAATAGGCAAAGATCAACAACTGCTTCTTCACCCAACACTGTGTTTTATCCGACACATAATAATTGTTTTGTTGTAATGCAAAACAGTTATATTATTATATTATATTAATAAGTTTTGTGCGTCTGTTCATTCTTGAAGTTGTTAGTTATGTTTCGATATGATTTTTAATTTCTAGCTCGTCACTACTTGTGAAGACCTATGTGGTTTAATAGTTGCTATTTTGTTATATTTTTTATAATGTGTAAACCCTGGTTTTCCTGTAATAAATAAATAAAAAAATGATATTAATGATGCTTTTGATAATTTTCATGAAGATCTATGTCTGTAATATAACCTCTGCTTCCCAGAAAAAAGAGTCAACATTTAAAGGAACAACTCGAGCCTTAAATGAATAACTAAAGGCATTAAAAAATCTAGCGTATTTAAACGTGAACTGGGGGCGTTTTATTATATAAACAAAACACTTGAAAATGGGTACAAATTTAAAAAATACACCAAACTACTTCGTAAATAAATCACGAAGTATCTGTAATAATGCAATTATAAAAAAATCTACAAATAAATGTAAAGCCACATGGCACATAATCAAAGATAAAGTTGACATGGTTAAACTGCTTGATGAAATTGAAAATATAGAATAGATAGATAGATACTCTTTATTGTACACCACACAAAACAAACAAATCACAGGAAAGTAGTTAGTGAATAGCACAATTTAGGCGGTCTTATCGCTGGAAGCGATCTCTTCCAGACAACCTTCAGCTTCAACTTTCCTCTATAAGTTGAATTAATATTGAGAGAAGGGAGGCGGTAAAGAGTTCCAAAAAATAAAAGTCCAAAAAATTTAACAAACTAATTAAACAAACAAATAAAATAAAATAAGAACAAATAAAATAAAATACATACTACCTAGTACATGTACATAGTAAAATACTTATATAATACAGACATAATATGAATACATACTTAAAATAAATACATGTAAATAAATAAATACCCTATTAACATGAAAAAGAATCTAGTGACCAAGATGTAGGAAAAATGGTTAAATAAATGAAGTAGAAGAAAAATAGATAGGAGAAAACTACAGTGAAAGGAGATAGGTTTTAAGTCTAGTTTTGAAACTGTGAAGCGATTCAGATTCTCGAATAGACAATTTGATTAGAATTAGAATTTGATGACATAACTATTAATAATCCATATGAAATTGCCACGGCATTCAATAATTTTTTTAAAAAAATTACTAACGAAACTAATAGCAACGTTATAGCGGATTAACTTGACGTAAACACCGTAAGTAAGTTTATTTTTGGAACCATGCTCCGAGCAAGAAATAGTTATGCTAAAAAGCATTAAAAATACAAAAGCTGTAGGCATAGACGGAATACCAACATTTGTTTTTAAATTATGTGCTGGCATACTTGCACCGGTGCTGTCTTTTCTGATAAACATATTGTTTTCGCAGGGTACATTCCCAAATTCTTTGAAAAGATCAAAAGTTAGTCCTCTTTATAAGAAAAATTATATATGTGACATAAATAAGTATCGACCCATTACTCTGGTTCCCATTCTCTCAATTTTTTTTTTAACAAATTTTTATTAAAAACAGTGCAAACAACCAAATTCTAACATTTCACGGCTGGCACCGACTCCAAAAATAACTGTTTGGTAGGATTGTTTAAAAGTTAGTTTTAGCTTTTTAGTGTTTTTGAAGTCGGTTATTTTTTTTATGAAAGTTTGTTTTATTTGTCTGTTTTTTAATGTTTTTTTACATTCTAAATGGCGATCTGTGATGCAGTTATAGCTAAATTGCTTCTCATGACGATTCAAATAAGTCCAAACACGGCTATGATACATTGTTTTATCATAGAGTTCCGGTGCTTACCTTCCGCCTTCTTCATCAGATCAGTTTGATGGTATCATCTCACCAGAATCATTTAATAAAATTTGATTTGTATCAAGGCTTAACTGTCTTAATGAAAATATCTATTGAGGTTTAAAAACTTTATTTCTCTTAAAGAATTACATTAATTCACTTACAGAGAAAATACAATATAATAATTAATGCTATTTGCAGACTAACGTAACAAAAATAACCAATACTTAACAATATTATCAAAGTTGAAACAAATAATTAAGTAGGGGTGGGTAGGTTGCAAATAGTAGCAACGAACGGTCGCGTCTTCATCGAGCGCTTAGGCGTCGTCCGGCAGGTTATTGTTTACAACTTACAAACCGGACCAACACGGATGATAGAAAAACATCGAGCGTAGTTGGATTTTGGATGTGGCATGTCGGGGTTGTAATTTTTTTAATATTTAAAAGGTACATTATTTATAGATTTAAACTTTTATTTTATTAGAATTTATTTATCTTTTAATAGATTTAGATTTAATTAGATTTAATAGATTTTATTCTTACAATGTATATTGAATATTAATTATTTTTTAACTTCTCTTTACACCCTTGATTTTACTAAATGTATGTATTTATTTATGTTTTAATATGAATTTTAAGTTGTCTTTTAAAACTAGCTATTGATTTTGCATCTTTTATTTCTGTTGGTAATTTATTATATATTTTCACTCCTTCGAACTCGATATTTTTTTTGCCGTAATTTGTTCTTGGGGGACGCGATATAAGATGGTTTGCATTACGCAGTTTCATTCTTTGTATTTCCTGTTTTCTTCGGAATGAAAGTGATGTATGGATTTGCTTGTTTAAAATTTTGTAGATTAAAATGCACGTGTAGTATATGTATGTTTGTTGGATAGTCATAATTTTGGTATCTTCATATATTTTTTGGGTTGCTGTACGAAAGTCGTAATTAAATAATGATTTTATGAGTTTATTTTGAGCTATTTGTAATATATTTAAATTGGATTTGGCTGCTGTACCCCAGATTTCTATTAAATAGTCTATATGAGGTTTTACTAATGAATTGTATATAATATATTTGATGTTACGTGGTAGACAGTGGGCTACGCTACGCATGGTACCGGTTAACGATGTTAATTTAGTTTTAATTTTTTGTATGTGTTGTTTCCAATTAAGATTCTGGTCTAATATAATTCCAAGGTACTTTTCGCTAGATTTTTTTCCAAGTTTTTCGTTATTTATTGTAAGTTGAAAGGTGTCATTAATTTTTTTGTTTTTTGCGGTGAATATTACGTAGTTAGTTTTAGATGCGTTGCTTGTGAGCGAGTTAGACAAAAACCAGTTATTTAGTAACGTTAGATCAGTTTGTGCTTTTGCTGTGATGGTTTTAATTGACTCACCAAAGTAGAACAATCCTGTGATATAGTGAGACCTCGGCTTTTAGCCCTATATGTTGTATGCTGTTTATGTAAACTAAAAACAGGAGCGGTCCTAAAATTGAACCCTGAGGGACACCATATGTTATGGGACTTGGTGAACTTTGATTTTGACCTATTTTAATTATTTGTCTGCGGTTCTGTAAATAGGATTTTTAGATTTCATGCGCCTTACCAGTGACACCAGCTTCAAGTAACTTTCGAAGAAGTACTGTGTGGCTGATAGTATTAAAGGCCTTTTTAAGGTCGATGAAAATACCAAGTACAATTTGTTTTTCATCAATTTTGTTTTTAATTTTAGTTACTAGGTCTAAAGTTGCCGATAGTGTATTAGATTTAGGCCTAAAACCGTATTGTTTTTCATAAAAGAATTTTTTAGAGTTCAGGGATTTTTCTAGACGGGAGTATACTATTTTCTCAAAAATCTTCGAAATCACAGGCAAGACCGAAATTGGACGATAGTTACACGGGTCGGATTTGCTACCAGATTTATGGATTGGTGACACCTTTGCAACTTTTAAGCTGTCAGGAAAAACCCCATTTTCTAGGCAGCTATTAATGCAATTGGTAAGTGGAACGACAATTAATTTTTTTATAGACTTTATCGTTTTTGAGCTAATGCCATCCATACCAGAGCTCGTGTTTGGATCCAAATTATCGATTATCTTAGCTATTTCATCCGTGGTAGCCGGTGTAAGTTTAGTGAGCTGTGTCGCTTCAGATGCCTCTTCAAATGCCTGCATGGAGCTAGTGTTTTCTAAATGTTTCGATGGAATTTTGCTGGCCAATACTGAGCCAATAGTAGAAAAGTAAAAGTTGAAGCATTCACATATTTCGATTTCGTCTGCTATTGTGCTTGAGTTAATTATAAGTTTGTTTGGGCCGATGGTCTCCTTAATCTTATTTGCTGCGAGATCGTTGATTGCTTTCCACATCATCTTGGGTTTGCTAACGTGGTCCTTGAAATACTTATAATAATACGTTTTTTTGGTTTCCTGAATTATTTTATGTACTTTTGTCTGAGCTGTTTTAAATTCTTGTTCTAGTAATAAATCTGTCTTGTTTTTTTTGTACTTTTGCCATTTTTTGTTTCTGTTATTGATATCTTCTAAGATGTTTTTATTTATCCAGTCCTGGCGCGGGGGATTTAAAAGTTTTGACTTAGTGCTTTTACTTTTTGCTAAACACTGCAATATTTTCTGCTCCAATATTTCGTATCTGTGTTCGTCGTAGTCTATAGATATTTTGATAGAATCGTAGAGTTTTTCGTAGTTTATCGCTGTGTAGTTAACTTTCTTTCTCGGCATAGGCTGGTAACTCTCAATTTCTAGGTATATATGTTTGTGATCTGACATGGCTGTTTCAATAATAACAAAATTAAAGTTATTATCTTTTAAGTTTGTGGATATGTCTATAATGGTTTTAGTGGATGAAGTTTCGCGGGTGCAATATTTCCGGTTGATTTTGTTTAAAATTTTGTAATTGTTTTCTTTTAGTGTATCCTTATATTTACGTGTTTCTTTATCGAGTATTAGCAAGTCGAAATTAAAGTCACCAAAGACAACTGCTCTCTTTCGTTTATGAAGCTGGGAAGAGTATGCTTCAAGAAAACTGTCAACTTTCTTCCTGTTCGGGTTATACATAGCGCCAATATCTAGACATTGCTTATCGAGGTGGACCCAGAGAAAGTGGACATCATCATCCATACATTGTTCTTCGATAATATTGTGCTTCAAGTTGTTGTGCACAAAAATTGAGACTACTCCTCCCTTTCGGTTTTGTCTATAGTTGTTGTAGTGTGTGTAGCATGGGATTTGAAGTTTTTGGATGTCATGATCATTTTTTATCCAGGTTTCCGAGACTATAACAATGTGGGGTTGGAGTGAGGCCATGATACACTTAAGTTCATCAAATTTACCTTTTTTGACGAGACTACGGGCATTTACGTAAAAGCATTTTAGAGATTTTTTGGTGGTCGGTATTTCGTTATATTTCTTAGCGATTGTATATGTTATTTTCCCTGTTGAAGCGATTAGTTTTTTGCTGATGGTGCCTTATCTTTTTGTTTTTCTTCCGTGGCAAGAATTATTTTAGGAACTCCCTTTATATATTTTATAATTAGGTTATTTTCTCCATCTTTGGTACGTTTTTCCAGTTCTACTTTTAAGTCTTGCATTTGTTTTCTTTGGTTAGGAGTTTGATCAGAAAAAATCCTAATGCGGTCAGTCGTCGTCTTGTTTTTATTGCGCAGTATATTTTTTACAGGTTCTTCTGATGTAAAACAAACTTTGATTGGACGGGTATGTTCTGGCTTAAATTTTCCAAGGCGGCTAATTTTACAGGGTTCTGGGGATTCTGTGTATATAGATTTTATAATTTTTATGACCTCGTTCCTATTGTAAGTGTGTCTGTCTGTTGCCATATCTGGTTCCGGTACACCAACAATGACGATATTTTTAGATCGTACATTGCGTTCATTTACTTCGTTTACTATATCTTCGTAGTTTATAGATGAATGGGCTACAGGTTGTGATGATGAGATAACTTTTAGTTTGTTCATGTCCGATTCTAATAGCTCGATTTTTTTCTCAATATTAAATGTCGTGGTATTTAGATTATTCAGCTTCGTTTCCATATTTGACTGGTCTAAGATAATGTTTTCGATGGTGTTTCCAATACCATTTACTAGATTTTTTAGTAGTTATATCTTCGCTCAGCTTGCCGATCTTCTCGGTTTGAGAGCTTGTGCTAAACTTCAGTACAGCCATCATTTCTGAGATTTGTTTTTTTATGTCACAAAACTCGGCTTTTATCCAGGCGTGGTCGTCAGGTTCCTTGCGCTTTATGTGATGGATAATATGGGGGGTTGTATCATAACTATACTTCATGTCTGATAAATTCGGCTGAGAGCCCCCAATTATTGTGTTACTGCCACATCCAGTCGGCGATCGCTGCGCACACATTGTATATCCGTGTAGATTACTTGTTCGTAATAATGAGCTAGGTGTAAGCGGGCCGAAAAATAAGGAGCCCGTCTCGCTTACCCGAGGTGTGGAGGAGCGGTTACCGTCGTCGATGACTGCGAGCAGCACCAGTGACACACAATAGATACGACTTACGCGTACACTTATGTTTTGCAATAGTTGGTTTTAAGATGTTGATGGTAGTGTTTGAAATTGAGTGACGACTATTTTGAGAAATTTAAAATAAATTTGCGACACGTCCGTCTAGTACGCTCGTTAGCTGCAATCTTATCACGTGGGTCGTGCGTACCTTACTCGTGGAAGACTATTGTGGCCAACTATGGTCTCCTTCATCAGTTTCACCTCAGCAAATGATACTTTCTGAATGCAAATGCTTGATTTGTTGTTAAATATACTAAAATCGCTATAATAAAATACCTATAATATTTTAGGAGTTCCCTCAATTCCTCATGGATCCCATCATCAGAATTGAATTTTTTAAAAAATGAGACCAATCTGGAGCTATACCCTTTCAATTGAAAAAATATTTTTTCAAATAGGTTCATTAATGGCGGAGTTCTGAGGTAACAAACATTTTTAAAAAAAACATACAACCGAATTGAAAACCTCCTCCTTTTTTTGAAGTCGGTTAAAAAGCAATGTCTAAATGCATAACAAACTTCTTCGACAAGTATAATGTAATTGCAAGGGAACAAAATGGATTTCAGAGGAACAGGTCGACAACTCTTGCGGGTTTCAGATTAGTCAAAGAGGTATTAGAAAACATTGACAAAAAAAAACAGTAGTGTCAGTATTCTTAGATATGAGTAGGGCATTTGATTGTGTTAATCACCAGATACTGATAAAAAAGTGCGAAAGATATGGCATAAGAGGACAAGCTTTAAGCTGGATCATGAGTTACCTCTCAGATCGAATACAGTGTGTGTCCAATGTCCCAAAAAGGCTAGGATGTTGTATCAAAATAAAACAATCCGTAGCTAGTAGTAAGAGTGTGTATTAAAAGTAAAGTTCGTTTAGCCTATACAAAATAAGTGTGACAGGTATCACCGCGAGGCAACTGTGCACAGCGCCATCTAGTGAGCTTAGGTGTAACTACATTAGTGCATGAATAGGTAAAATCGGACATACCGCCCACCATGGACAATCATGTCCATCATTACAATAGCACATAAGCAACAACAAAAATAGGAAATATGAAAAACCTGTATGTACAAATTACACAAAGTAAAATTTCCTTACAACTATTACAGCGGGTAATATTAGTATTTAGAAGCTATCTTAACTTTAAGGATATTATTTATTAAGCTATATATGGCTTACAAGTAACCTGAATCTACTGATTTTTAAACAGAAATCGTATTTATATGCAACTACATAGCAGCATATGACACAAATCAATCAATTTAAACGAAGCGTGGGAAACAAAGACTAGACAAAGACAAGACAACTTGTGGTCAATGTTGCATCGACAACTGTACTGCTCAATCTGCTACTGGTAAAATACACAACTTGGTAACAGGTCTCTTGATATAAGAGCCTTTGCACTTCAGAGTCACCACGCGAGTAATGTTGTCCAAGCCTGGGTGTTTAGCCGTTATTATGCCAAATAGCCACCTAGCCGGGGGAAGATCATCCTCTTTTACCAGAACTACATCGCCTATCTTCGGTTCGGGAATTTGAGAAGACCATTTGTGACGTTGCAGAAATTGTGTTATGTACTCTCGCGACCATCTACGCCAAAAGTCTTGTACCATTTTTTAGGAATAATGCCATCTTCTGAGTGTACTGACATTAGAAGCTTCGTAATTTGAGTCTGGTGGGAGCACAAGAGGACTGCCTACAAGAAAATGACCTGGAGTCAGAGGATACGGATCATCAGGACTATCACTTACCTGTGATATTGGTCTCGAATTGAGACAAGCCTCAATTTGAGCCAATACGGTAGTTGTTTCTTCAAATGTCAACGTTGAAATTCCTATGACTCTCTTAACGTGGTGTTTAGTGGACCTTATGCCAGCTTCCCACAGTCCTCCAAAATTCGGAGCGCGGGGTGGAATAAAGTGCCACTTGGTACCATTCGTGGATAACCAGTCGGCAATATCGTTGCTAACAAGACTGCCTTCCTCAAGTAATAAAGCAGCCAATTCACGTGAAGCGCCAATAAAATTCGAGCCATTGTCACTCCACAGATCTGAGCAATGACCTCGTCTAGCCACAAAGCGTTTAAACGCAGCTATGAAGCCTTCCGACGTTAAGTCGCTCACAGCCTCTAAGTGCACAGCCCTTGTGGACATACATATGAATAGACAGATGTAGCCCTTAGCTGAGCGTTGTCCCCTTCCTTTACTAGTCCGGATTGCAATGGGTCCGGCGTAATCAACGCCACTATGTTGGAATGGACGACTCGGAGTAACACGAGCTGATGGAAGCTGACCCATAAGTTGGTTCGCAGTACGTGAAGAGTACCGTATACAAGATACACACTTGTGGACGCAAGATTTGACAGCTCTTCTAGCATTTATTACCCAATACTTTGATCTCAGATAGTTCAGCATTAGCTGCGGCCCACCATGCAAAGTACGCTCGTGAGCATCCATCATAAGAAGATTCGTCAAGTGTGACCTGTATGGGATAATAATGGGATTTTTCATATCCGACGATAACTGCGCCCTCTGGAGCCTGCCGCCCACCCTGAGGATTCCATCCCCGTCAACGAATGGATTGAGGCTACGAATGGAACTTTTTTTACTTATTGGTGAGTTATTTAGAACACAATCTATCTCACCCTTAAAATATGCCATTTGAACAGTTTTCACTGCAAGCATACTTGACTGGTTCAATTCGTCTCGCGTAAGCCAGAGTGGATATTTAATGGCTTGACCTCTCAATTTTGCAGATGCTGCTTGTATGAATCTGCGACAGTAGGACAATACTCTGATCATCCGTCTGAATGAAGAGAATCTATCGTAAAGATTTTCCTCTTTAATGTTTGTGGCATTGCATACCAGATTATAAACAGCCCTTTCTTCTGGAATATTGACCGACTCCTGGTTGCAGCTCAGTGGACTGTATTTTATGTTTTCTTCGGACAACCAAGGTGGTCCATTTTTCCAAAGCAGAACTTCAGAATTTTTGGAGGGCTGAACACCACGTGATGCACAGTCAGCAGGGTTTTCAGATGAACGCACGTGGGACCATTGATTCCTATCTAACAAGGATAGAATATCTGACACCCGATTGGCGACAAAGGTCTTCCATCTCCCAGGGTGACTACTAAGCCAAGCCAATACTATCTGGGAATCTGTCCACGCGTGAATATCCTTCTTTGGAATTTCTAATACTTCGGATACCTCTGTCAACAGTTTGGTCAATAATACAGCACCGCACAACTCCAAGCGGGGGATTGACACTACTTTTATAGGTGATACCTTCGTCTTTGATGTGATGAGACTGACATAAATCTCGTCACTGTGACTTACAACTCGAAGATATACCACGGCAGCGTAGGCGTCCTTGGATGCGTCGCAAAAACCGTGCAACTCTACACAAACATCGTCAATTTTGGTCTGCATCCATCTTGGTAGTGTAAACTTTGTAAGTAAAGCCAGTTTATCACGATAAGCAATCCATTCCCGACACAAGCTTTCTGGTAGCTCCTGATCCCAATCTAACCCAACAATCCATAATTTTTGAATGAAAATTTTAGCCTGAATGATGGATGGAGCTATCCAGCTAAGAGGGTCAAACAGCCGAGAGATATCCGATAGAACCTTTCTCTTAGTAACAGGTAAGCTCAATTCTGGCAACTGTACTGTATATTCAAACTCATCCTTAACCCGATTCCATTTTAAACCAAGTACCTTTTTTACCTCATTGCCTTCCTTTCCTGTTCCAATCTCCATTGTATCTTCAAACTCTTCCTTATCTCCTTCAAATTCCATCATTACATCCTTATCACTCGATGCCCACTTTTGCAACTCAAAACATCCTTTGCTCATTAACTCATTCATGTGGTTGTATAATTGCATCGTTTCTGATTTGGTCTGACAGCCCGTCATCAAATCATCCATGTAAAAGTCTTTTAAGACCTTTTCAGCGGCTAATGGATGTGCCTGACTTTCATCTTGAGCTAGCTGAAGGAGAGTTTTTACAGCTAGATACGGTGCGCTTGCCGTTCCAAATGTAACACGCAACATTCGGTAGTGATGCAACCCAGTATCGTCTGACCACACAATCCTTTGGTAGTCGACATCCTCATCTGTAACCTTGATCTGTCGGTACATTTTAACTATGTCTGCGATGAGAGCTATTGGATGACGACGCCAGCGCATAACTATACGTCGTAAGTCTAACTGCAACGAAGGGCCGACCATCAGATCATTATTTAACGAAACGCCATTGGTGCCTGGACTAGATGCATTAAATACCACGCGAACTTTAGAAGTGGTTTTATCCTCGCGCACAACTGCATGGTGCGGTAAATAAACAGCATCCTGCTTTAATTTTTCTTCTTCTGTCAACAACTCCATATGACCAAGATCTAGATACTCTTGAAGAACTTGTGAGTATTGAATCTTTAGGTTAGGATTTTTACTTAGCCGTTTTTGTAAATATAGGAGTCTTTGAGTAGCAATGTTTAGTGAACTGCCATACTTACACTGCGGGTCTACTGAGCGGAAAGGAAGCTTTACCACATAGCGGCCGTCTGCATCACGAGTGGTCGTTTCCGCATATAACCTTTCGCAAGCTTGTTCTTCTTCTGTAAGGTGCTTCGACTTAACTGCGGTCGTTGGTTCGGACTCCAATTCCCAAAACCGTTTGAGTAACTCATTATCGTCTATACAAGTATGCATAGTAATGACTGTGTTACAAACCTGCGAACTATCCAAAGTTTCGGTGTGAACTTGGCCTGATAAAATCCACCCAAGCTTGGTATTCTGAGCTACCGGTGTACCTGGAGGACCTTTGAGTAAACCGTCAACAAGAATCTGACCAAAAACATCTGCACCGAGGAGCAAATCAACCTTATTAGGTGTGTGAAACTTTGGATCTGCCAATCTTAGATGAATAAAATTGGAGTACATCTGAAACTCAACTTTCTTTGAGGGAACTACCGAAGTAAGTTTCTTTAAAACATGTGCTTTAACAATGATGTGGTAGTTGGGATCGTAAATTGACGTGAGGCGAATACTAACTATTGATTTGGAAACAATAGAGCCAGTTTGATCACCAACACTCGAAATCAATATTTTACTTGGTAATTTTCGCAGACCAAGTGCTTGCACAGCAGACTCCGTGATAAACGAAGCTTGGGAGCCCTGATCTAACAAGGCCCTGAATGTCAAGCAATTACCCGACTGAGACTCTACATGAACTAAAGCTGTAGCTAATAGCACCTGGCTATGAATATTTGAATGAGAGACTACTACAGTTTCGGTAACGTCATCATTTTGTGACGTAGTGGTTGCTACAACGACACTCTTATCGACCGAAAGATTCTCGACACTATTATCGGTCGGTTTTGGAACACTTGGATGTAAAAGAGAATGATGCTTCTTTTTGCATAAACGGCATCTTGAGGTTTGACGACAAGTGAATACAGAATGCCCTGGACACATACAATTATAACATAAACTATTAGATTGGACAAAATTCCTGCGTGATTCGACAGATTCATGTGAAAATTTCTTACAGCTGAACAGTTAATGGTTCTCTGAGCAGAATGGGCAAGCAGTTGACACGGCTGCAGCATGATTGACAGATACATTAGGCCGACTAGTATTCTGCTTACTTTGCTTAGCAGGAATCAAAAACTCTAAGGAGCGGAACCTATGTTCTAGGAAAGTCTTAAATTGTTTCATAGAAGGATGGTCATCTGATGTACTAATTTTTGCTTCCCATAGCTTACGTGATTCTGGATCTAATTTTGAGCTAATGATATAAATTACTAAAACATCCCACGCATCGACTTTAAGCCCTAAATTCCTCAAGCCATGCAAACAATCGCAAGTGGTGTCTAATAACTCTTTAATAGCCTTCGAGGATTCTACTGTGATATTTGATTGGCTGATCATTTTTTTAATCAAACAGTTTGACAAATACTTTTTATTGCTATACCTTCTTTTTAATAAAGACCAAGACTCGAAGTAGTTAGCGTCAGTAACAGGCACATGCCTCAGTAGCTGCTCTGCTTCCCCGCTGAGATGAGCTTTCAAATAGTGTAATTTGTGCACATTTTGTAAATTAGTATTTTGATCAGTAGATCTCTAGTAAGAGACTCAAATAAGTCTTTAAAAGTAGTCCACTCAGTGTAGTTTCCGCTAAATGTAGGAATAGTTATTTTAGGTAACTTCACTGAGGGCACTGTGGCTACAATTGCTGACTGAGGAATCTGACTATGATTGCTAGCGCTAGTCGATGCTGATAAAATATTGGCTAAAGATTCTTTAAGTAAACTTTTATAATCCCAGTACAGCTCTTGCGTATCTTCGTAAACATCACCAGTACAATAAGCAGACTTCTCGTAGTCGTCTGAATCTATATCGGACACAATAGTACGATGAGAGTCTACAAAGGATGCCCATTGACTCTCCAACGTTTCTAACCGCGCTTCAACATAGGCCTTTGTTATTCTCACTTTAGGTGACTTTTTAAAATTTTCCTTTCCCTTACTTATCGCCGTCTTGACGTCTCCCTGCAACCTAGCTAAAGCCTCCATAGTAACAATATTATCTTATATTATCAATGAATATACTTATGCAAATTGACTATCTTAATTATTTATACTACTTTACTATTATTTTTTGTCTCTAAGCACGATAACAATAAGATCTTAATTTCTATAATAACACTGCACAATTTTTACTAACTATTACTAATGTCCCAATTCTTCTTGAAAACACGCTAAGTCCTGTAGAAAGATGAACCGAATTTTCTAAGTGTTTTATCAAATTGACACTTAGAAAAAATTGGGCATAGGTTCCCCGTCGTTTCACTTTTTTGAAAACTATTCTAAGTCCGAACACATTTACACGAAATTTACAAGTGTCAAATCACAACGAAAATTTTCTAAGTTCCACTATTCATTAAAATTTCTTCAAATTTTCTAAGTCCAAATCACTTATTAAAATGTTCAAAGTTACTCACAAGTCGCACCGCTGTCCATATTCAAACCTGCTGCTTTTACCGCCCTCTGGTGCGAAGATGATCCAATTCGATCCGCTGCTTTTAGCGCCCCTGGCGCTGAGTCTCGTAACTAAAGCTGCTTTAGGCGCCCTCTGGCGGAGTCTCCAACACTTGTCCGCAGGCAGGATTTCACCACAATAACACCATAGATGACAGTCCGTCACCTCGTCGGCGTAGGAAGCGGACAACTGTACAATTCCCTCAAGGTAGCCTAATATCCGGCGTACCGAAGGACCACAATGTCCAATGTCCCAAAAAGGCTAGGATGTTGTATCAAAATAAAACAATCCGTAGCTAGTAGTAAGAGTGTGTATTAAAAGTAAAGTTCGTTTAGCCTATACAAAATAAGTGTGACAGGTATCACCGCGAGGCAACTGTGCACAGCGCCATCTAGTGAGCTTAGGTGTAACTACATTAGTGCATGAATAGGTAAAATCGGACAGTGTGTGGAAATTAATAAACTCAATGTTGATAATCGAATGATTCCGCAAGGTAGCGTTTTGTGACCCTTATTATTTCTTATTTATGTGAATGATTTGCCGAGATGTACAGATTATCAAACGGTACTATTTGCTGATGATATTTCTCTTATAGTGATTCAAACTATGAACACGTGATCAATTCCGCTATAGAAAGTGTTAACAAATGGCTTACAAAAAATAAACTATGTGTAAATGTTTCTAAAACAGCATTTATACAATTTTCAAATTATATGACAAATCGTCTTAGACTTAATGTAGTTTGTCAAGATCAGGAAATTCAAGAAGTAAAGGAAACTAAATTTCTTGGTATTACTCTTGATCAAAACTGTAACTAGAAAGCGGATATCTTAAATCTTTGCACAAAATTAAGTAAATTCACGTATTCTCTAAAACGACTATGGTGCATAGCTGTAGCATAAACTGTGGTGTGGTGGGGAGGCAACGGTACTAACTGCGTATCATGGATATGTTGCATCGTTGTTGAGGTACGGGCTTATATTGTGGGGCAATTCACCAGATATCAAAAAAGCATTCATTATGCAAAATAAATGTCTAAGAGAAATTTGTGGAGCATGGCCGATTGAAACATGTCACCCTTTATTTATGAAACTTAGATTACTTACATTGACAGGGTATTACATTTTGGAAGTATGCACATTTGTAAGAAATCATTCTTTTTTTTTTTAAACATAATAGTGCCGTCGACTTAAGGTTGCGCCCGAGAGACAGTACTCAACTTTTGAAGGCGTTGGGCACCACTGCCCTGTTCAATAAAAACTGCTACGCAATGTCAATTAAAATATATAATAAAACCCCTTTAAAAATAAGAAAATTGCCAACCAACCAGTTTATCAGACGTCAAAGTCAAAGTCAAAGTCAACAATCAGTCATTTAATTTAGGACAAAATTGCCACTTATGAAAGTCAATAATAACATTATAGGCCCATAATATGGGGCCAGAACATGTTTCCTTATTTTTTAAGCCCTACTAGCGCTTCGAGACAAGACACAGACAATCTGGCAACTAGCTGCCACAAAAAAATATAAATCAAAATAAACAAGTAGGTACATCAGTTTGGTGCAGTCTGGACTGACCATACATTCTTGTCATTAAGATAATCTTGAATTTTATAATACCCCTTAGACATTAGTGTAGTTTTGACATGTGACTTAAATTTATTAATAGGAAGTTCGATAACATTGGTGTTAATTTAAGTAAAACACAATGATATTTCAACTGTAGTTTTATTGAGCTTCACATTGAAAAAATAACGTACAGCACATGACACATGAGTACAGACAAGATGGCCTACCACAGATAAAGTGGTGTTGCCAATATTTTAGAAAATAAATATTACATTGGCCTATAGATAATACCCCCCCACAATGTAATATATTACATACTAGTTATTCAATACAACTAGAACAAGTAGTATTATTCAATCCACACTTATTCATAAACCTAAGTAATAAATTTTTGTTTAATGCCTTTGTAAACATATCAGCTGTCTGATCTTCTGTTTTAATGTATTTTAATAACAATTTTCCTTTCTTAATTAATTTTTTAATGATATGGAATCTAAAATCTATGTGTTTCAATCTCTTGGTGCTATCAGTGTTAGCAACCATAATGGTACTCTGATTGTCACTATGAACTGTAACAGGACAAACATTATGAATATTAAAATCTTTTAACAAATTAATAAGCCAGCAAGCTTCATTCGCAGCCATACTGATTGCTATGTATTCTGACTCCGTAGAGGACAAACTGACACTAGCTTGTTTCTTCGAGCACCATGAAATTAAACAATTGGCAAACATGAAACATTAACCAGTTGTGGACTTCCTATCTTGCAAGTCTCCCCCCCCCCCCCCCCCAGTTTGCATCACAATATCCCACCAACATGACACTATTACACTTGTATACCAATTTATAATCAATAGTTTGTTTTACATATCTCAAGACTCTTTTTAATGCTGATAACAATGTGCTGTTTGCTTTATTTTGATATCTACTTAAAAAAGACAAATATCTGGTCTTGTTCCTAACACAACATAAGACAAACAACCTATCATTTTTCTACATTCCTTTTCAATATTTTTGTCAATTACAAAGTTATTATTGTCTTCTAATATTTTAGTATTAAAATTAACATCCATAGGTGTATACATTTTCAAGATAATCCTTTTAGTTAATTACAGTAATTCCGTTTTCTAAATCTTGTTTTACCTGTATACCTAGAAAATTTGACTCTAATCCCATATCTTTCATTTTAAATTCTGTGTTTAATATTGACTTAAGGTCACATATTTCTGTTTTATCATTTCCAAAAAATAATAAGTCGTCTACATATAATAAAACATATTATTATGTTCTGGAGTTGCCGTTACATTTTGTATATAAGCAAGAATCATTAAGGGATCTTGTAAAGTTCTGTTTTAATATTACAGAGTTAAACCTATCATTCCAGTACTTCGGCGATTTTTTTAAACCATAGAGTGATTTATTTAATTTAACAAATTTATTATCGCCACTATATGCCCCTTCAGGCAATTCCAAATACACTGTTTCATCAATATTTCCATATAAAAAGGCCCCTGTGACATCCATCTGATAAATAGGTAGGTTTAACTCTGTAGCTACTGACACAAATAACCTAAAGGTTGACAATTTAGCTACTGGTGCATAGATCTCACATAAATCCATCACATCATTTTGTTCAAAACCCCTGGCCACCAATCTAGCTTTGTACTGAACACTGTCATTAGAACTTTTGATTTTAAACACCCACTTACTACTTACAGTCTTTTCATTTGGTTTTTTACATAAGTCCCAGATATTGTTTTCTTTCAGGGTTTCTAGTTCTTTTTCAATAGCTTCCTGCCATTTATTTGTATCTTGCCTTTGCATCGCTTCCTTGTAAGTTTTAGGTTCATTTCTTTCTGTAAAGACATGATGACAGGTATAAAATGACGTCTGTTTCCTTACACGAGTACTCCTTTGACGTGGTAATGACATTTCAATCTCTTCATCACTTGACCCCTCTTCACTAAGACACGGTATTTATAAGCTATCTTCACTTCCAGTAGATGCATCAGGATCCTCCTTAGATTCCTCGTTCTGATGATCACTTACATTTACTTGTACTTTACTTTCACTGGAATGTGTCTCTCTACTGCCTCCGGGTTGGTCTTTATTCTCTTTATTAGATAATGGCTCATCATTAACCCTGTTTGTTTCCTTTCCCTCCTTTAGAGTCCCACTTTCTTCTCTTTTCTTTTGGGATATGGACTACAACAGGGGTACCAAAAGCTTTTAGAACAGCTATATCAAAATGTCTGTTAGTCCATGTCTCATATGGGGTCTTTCCAATCTCGTTACTTTTACCCGTTCTGTTTAACACATAAGCTGCAGTATGAACTGCTTCTGCCCATAGCTTCTTTGGCAAGCCTTTTGAACATAACATTGTTCTCGCCGCTTCAACTAACGTACGGTTCTCCCTTTCAGCCTTCCCATTTTGTTCGGGTGTATATGGCACTGTGGTTTGGTGTATGATACCATATTTTGAAAATAAGGCCTGCACTTCCTTATTCACGAACTCCAGACCATTGTCACTCCTAAAGTAAAGCACTTTGTTGTTGGTAAAGTTTTCTGCTTTATTTATGAAATTCTCTTCATCTTTTCCTTTGAAAAAAATACACGGATCTAAAGTTTGAATAATCGTCTTTAAGGAGCACAAAATATCTGGAACCTCCTACCGACGGCACTTCCATAGGCCCGCATGTGTCGGCGTGTATAAGTTCACATGGCCTCGTCGTTTTTGTTTCACTAGTACTGAAAGGCAGGCGGTGTATTTTGCCCTCAAGGCATCCATTACACTTTATGTTTAAATCATCCTTTACTGATATATTATTGTTTTGAAGCACTGTCACATATTGCATATTCTGGTGTGCTAGTTTCTCGTGCCATTCTTTTAGACTTGATTTTACTTCAGTTACGTTTGCTCGTTCGTATTTGTAACGTACATCCATATAGTACATATCTCCGTTACGATTTGCCACGGCGGCATACTTTATTTCCTTTAAAGAATTTACATAAGTTATCATTTACAGTCATAACATAACCTCTATCTGTCACACAATTGACAGAGAATAGGTTTATTTTTAATTCTGGCACGTACAAGACATTGTCTATGGTCGTGTTTATCAATTTGCAGCCATCATAGACTTGCACCGCTACCTGTCCACAACCATGCGCACTAATAACACTGCCATTTCCGACTATCACTGATTTATTTGACAATGGCGAATATTTCGCAAACAGGTTACGATCACGGCACATATGTTGGCTTGCGCCAGTGTCCACTAACCAGTGTGATTTTTGAAAATTTTCACTTGAATTTATGATGACGAACGCGTTACTCTCCTTGTCTTTATTCTTTCTGAACCAACACTCGCTTTTTAGATGTCCCGCCTTTTTGCAATAATAACACCTTTTAACTGGTTTATTGTCACTTTCCGAATTGTAGTTTCGTTTGTTTACATTACTGTCGCACTCACTTTGGTAATGTCCCAGTCTATTACACTTAAAGCATTTAATATTTTTCTTGTTTATTTTCTTCGCAACAAAAGCCGATGACGCTGGCTGAATCACCTCCTTTTTTTCTTTCAGCCGCTCTTCTTCTATCATTAATCTAGCCACCAGATGATCATAAGTTTGTTTATCATCTGGCGCCGATTCCCAGGCAGAAACAAAGTGCTTGTAACATTCTGGAAGTGACATCAGCACTTTAGTTTGAATCTGTTTCAACTGGTTTTTCAATTCTTCTATCTTGGATAGGAAAGTGGACATCTCTGTTCCCTCTTCGTAAGTATATTGAAATAAGTGTTGCTGAATGATGTGGATACTTGTTTCCGACTTTTGCCCGTAAACGCTGGCCAGTTTTCTCCACATTTCTGCGGACGTAGTACAAGTTATTATATGCATCATAGCATTTTCTGACATTCTTGTTACTAGCCATGTTTGAGCTTTTGCGTCCTTCTTTTCCCATGCTGCCTTATCAGCTGCATCCTCGGGTTTTACGCAGGTCCCTTCTACTACTTCCAATAGGTCATGACTCCGTAGCAGAATGATGGATTGGAATTTCCAAATGTTCCAATTTGAGGCACCCTCTAGCTTGATATGTAAGCTAGACATTCTCAAGTTGTCTTCCATTGCCATGCTGTCTTCTCTGCTCGTCCCGTCCTTGCTTCACAAGTATTTTATTGTTTCCTTCCCGCCGGCCTAACCTCAAAGGACTCTGCCAGTGAGTACACGTTGCGCCAACGGTAGTAACTTTATTTGACGATGCAGTTTCTGTTCTACTCAATACCAGGATTATGAGACTGGGCCCATAACCTGTTAATTTAAGTAAAACACAATGATATTTCAACTGTAGTTTTATTGAGCTTCACATTGAAAAAATAACGTACAGCACATGACACATGAGCACAGACAAGATGGCCTACCACCAAGGACCGGAACCGCTTACCAATAAAAGGGTTTTTAATTGGGTATTTCATAGACTTGTTTCTACAAACCCTATCAATTCGGTAAGCATATCATCGACTTACTCCAACGAAAGGCTAAGCAAATGAATACAGTTAATTTGGGTGAGCACTAACCGTATCCGAAAACCCTATCGAGGCTTACCCTATGAAAGGGTTTTGAAAGCGCTCAAGCAATTTAAATCTCTACATGCACGCCATTCGACTCATTATTGCATTACCGTTTATTGTGTGTGGCTATCGCCACGGGCGAGCGCGCTGCACATTATCGCTACGTCAGATAATAACAAATCATAAGTCATTTGCACTAAGATTCATTTTCGTGTGACGTGTCAGTCAGTTCCGACCCTTCGTTCGCACTTGCCGGCGCGTGCGACGGTGGAGAGTGTTTGTTTGTTTTTATTATTTCACTTGCAACTCTTGCAAGCCGTGAAGTGAAGTGCGTATAAAATCAAATGACATAATATGGCTCCAGCAATAAAGGACGCCATCCATCGGTACTTTAAATACGACAAAACGTCCAACACGAGCATATGTGAATTATGCAAGAATAAATTAAAGGTAAGTAAATAAGATTTTTTTTAAAATAGAGCTCCGAAAGTGCTTTTTTTACAACCCTAACACTGACATGCATGCCACTGACATGTCTCAAGATATAGGCCTAGTTTCTATACTGTATAGAATATACTATATATACTGTCTCTGTACTCTCCGATTAAATTGTCTCTAGGTAATTTTGGTCAAAAGCGTGATGTGTTGGTAAGAGGCTGAATGTAGCCAAATTATGCTAACAAAAGAAGGTTTTATAATTGTTCGTATTTCTGACCTAATGCTCATTTCCAAAACATGATTCCACAAACTTCACTCGATGGAAAACATAAATTAATTTGCCTCTGAAAATACCTATATTCCAATTTTTCTCACTTGTACTTATAGTAATGTTAATAATCTTAGACAAAATATTACTTTTATATTACTAAAGCAATTGGCTGCTTTTGATTTTGCCCGGAAGAGGGCCTATATACTGAATAAATAAGTATTAATGAGTATTAAATAAAGTTTTTGTGGTTAGGCACATAAGCTCATTCCAAGCAGCACCTTCTCTGTCACTCCTACTGAGTTTGACATAATAGGTGGCTCTGCTGTAACGAACATTAAATGGGCATGTCTATTGCTTAAGGTCATTTGCTCTAGTCAGCGCCTTAATTGTTGTTCTTCCTCTGGGGCTGATTTTCTTAGCGCCGTATAAAAAAAACGAACTGAGAGCGTGTCAGGCCACGCACAATCTATGGTTCCGTAGTTTCCTGTCACAACCAATATTTGCTGTTTTACATAATTTATTACTTCTTAATTTGTACACCTACACTTGTGTGATAAATATGTAGTTACCAGCTTCTTTTATTTCAGGGAAAACATACAACGAATTTAAAAAGTCATCTAGCAACTAAACATAGTAATGAGTATCAAATCGTTAGTGATTTGAACAACAAAAGGGTCCACAAGTCGACTTCAAATGAAAGCAAAACAAATACTAAAATTGAAAACTTAAAGAAACTTTGTGTTCGACTCGTTACTGTTCACGGACGGCCTTTGTCTATGATGGGAGATGAGGCCTTTCAAGATATTATAAATATTGCTGCTGCCACTGATTCTGCGAGTAAAAATATAAATGTGAAGGCAATAAAAAATAAAATTTATGAAGAAGCTAATGAAATCCGAAAAAAAAATTCTGTTGAGGTAAAAAGTCAAATGATTAGTCTAAAGTTGGATGCCGCAACATGTCTAGAACGCAAATTTATTGGAGTAAATATACAATATATATTAAATGCTAAAATTATTGTAAGAAATCTAGCCGTTCTAGAAGTGCACGACAGACAAACATCGTCTTTCTTGAAAGACACAATAGAACAGATTTTGACGGAATTTATGATTGATCCAGATCAAATATACTGTATTTGCACCGACAACGGTAGCAATATGATAAAGATGGTTAAATTGATGGGAGGATCTTATATTTCTGTAGGTTATTACAGCCTCAGTGAACAAGACGAAGAAGTCACGGACGAGAGTGACAGCGAAGAAGAAAACTATGAACAGGAACACATTGATGACATTTTTAACTCTTATAACATAAACATTGAGAATTTTATCAATAATGATAGAACATTTAAAGTGCGAGGGATGTTTTGCGCGGCACATACCCTGCAATTAGCTGTCAAAAATGCGATTAACACGGATGTCGGAGTACAATCAACAATAGGGATGGCAAAACATATTGATAACATAATATATATATAGATAGCCAAACAATGCGAACCGCTTAAGGCGCGCGAATTTAAGAAAACCCATCAAAGATTGTGCTACCAGGTGGACCTCAACATATAACATGTTGGTTCGTTTAATAGATCTTAAAAGTTTTTGTGTTGATTCACCTGAAATAAGTGATTTGGTATCGGATGAATTTTGGAATGAAGTGGAAGAATTATCAAAATGTTTACAGCCCGCAAATGAAGCCACATTAATTCTACAAAAAGAACAACTGACGATTGGTGATTTTTATATCACGTGGCTAAACTGCAAAAATAATATCGCAGCTATCGATCACAGTTTTGCAGTTGCCCTGCGCAATGCCATGGCAGACCGTGAAGCAAAACTTATGCAAAATGATGTAGTTCTGGAGGCCGTGTATTTAGATAGTCGCCTTAATGTTCTTTTGTCGATAGAGCAGTGTCAAAAGGCACGGAAACCAACAAAGGAAGGAATTAAAGGAAGTATATCAACAAAGTAAAAACTTAAAAGAAAAGTACACAACACGGCAAGTTGACACTAATTTGAGTGAAACTAATAGTACTGAAGACGAGCCAATACCTAGTACCAGTACTGGCACGAATTTTTCTACGGTTGAGGCTATGCTACAAAATAGCGAAAGAGCGCGAGGAAATATCACGCAAACTACATCATTTGATATTTGTTTGCAAGAACTTAGCGTAGCCCCGCGAATTAATTTAAATGAAAATATTATTAACCATTGGCAAAACAAAGCCGTCGTTTTTTCGGAAATGGCTACCATAGCTAACATTGTACTAGGAGCACCAGCAACTCAAGTGTCAGTGGAGCGTCTGTTCTCCTCATTGAAATTCGTGCTACATCCTTTAAGAAGTAACATTAGTTCTATGTTTTTAAAAAAATATAATGCTCGTTAGAGAAAACAAAGACCTATTGTAAATGTTTGTTTTCTGTTTATACTTAAGTACCTAGGTAAATTATAACTTACTTTTTGGTTTGATTTGTGATCTAAATTGTTTCATGTTATTTTTTGACTTTTGTTATATGTAAGATTATTATTTTACTGCCCTGCCAAAAACCGAAGTAAAAAGTATAGCAAGCTTACAGACATTTTAGATTAAAAAGTGTTCCATAAAACTGTGATTATACAAAAAGCTAAATTATTTTAATAACAACATGAAACATATTTTTTATCATTTAGGTACGCCTTTTTTTTAAGCATGTACGTACTAAATATATCGCTTTGGAATAAAGTAATCAAGGGAGTGATGATATCGAGTGCGAAATATTCTAAAAAAAATATTTAATATTATAACAAAAATACATAAACAAAGGACAATGCGCAATTTTTTAGTTTGATAACTTACATTAGTTTTATAGCCTTTAAAAGTTCGATAGGAGAGTCCATTTCTTGTTGTGATCATAATAATTAACTTAGTGTTAAAATTGTTACTCATAAATATAATAATGTAAGGTAAAATAATTTAATAAGACTGGTATTGTGATCCAAATAATTAACATTTATATATTAGTGTTAAAATGGGTAACCACCCATAATAATATAAGGTTAATTTTGTTATAATACTACTGTTGTGATCAAAATAATGACAATATGTTTAAGTGTTTTTTAATTCTTACTCATTATTATGATAATTTGTGGTTAATTATTTAATGAGACTGATTTTGTGATCAAAATAATGAAAACATGTTTTAGTGTTTACATTTGTTACTTATTATCATAGTAACTTATGGTTAATTATTCAATGACACTGATGTTGTGATCAAAATAATGAAAGTATGTTTTAGTGTTTACAATTGTTCCTCATTATTATAGTAATTATGGTTAAATATTTAATGAGACTGATGCAGATGTTGTCATCAAAATAATGAAAATATGTTTAATGTTTACAATTGTTACGCAATATCATAGTAATTTGTGGTATGGTATGGTTGACGGCCTCCGTAGCTAAGAGGCAAGCATACCGGGCCTGGTGTATCTCTGAGGTCCCGGGTTCGATTCTCGGTCGGGTCATATAGGAAACCAACTTTTCTATGTTGTCTGGGTATGATTTCTACAAGGTTACATTGCAAAGGGGAGTCAAATTTTAAAAATAAGATCTAGGGAACAATATTATAAAGCGCCTTAATCGTTGTTATTTTAATAATGTATGTATGTATGTTACAAAATAAAATAAAAAAACTTAAAATATCCGAAAATAAAGTCAATAGAGAGAATACGAAAGCTTCGCGGTCATTCATCAGAGGCGAAGGAACGGCGAGCCAACAAGGACCTGGAGACGTATTTTTGAATCATGCGAATTCCAATCCGAATACGAAATTGCAAGATTCGAATGCGAATTCCTAAAATCACTATTTTTGAAAATTCATCCCGTGAATTCTGCAACGACCACTCGTTTTTGTTTTCTACTAGTAGAAAGTACGGAAGCATTACATTAACAAGTAAACGTATGTTTGACAGAAATTTGACATAATAACTTTTTATTTACGTTCGTTAGTGAGTTTTTGCTTTATGGTTTATGATATTTTCTGCGTGAAACTAAAATAGTTACAAGATTTCAATCTAATAGCGACACCTATTTCGAGTGATTCAAAAATGCATAAAAGCGTAAGCAATAGAAATGAATTTCATACACGAATTGTTTTCGTGTTCGAATTCGAAATTCATTTCTAATGCTTCAAAAATACGTCTCCTGATGCAGTGCACATACGCTGCATTTTTTTTCATAAATGAGTAAAATTATCCACAACATTTTTTATTTTTAACAGTTTTTTTTGCATAGTTCGATTAAGTTACTGATTCTGTGCCACTCCTAAAAAATTGGCACCCCTTTGCAATGTAACCCTGTATAACACAAGTGCTACTTTTCTTACTTATCTTACTTACTTTTAGCTACTTATCTTAGAATCACGGCAATTTATGTGATGTTGTCCGATATTTATAAATTATTTGTTTCTTCATCTAGATGAAGAAAATAAATAATTTATCAATCAATCCCGGTTGCGTCCAAAGTTATAAATTATTTATTTTATTCTTAATTATCTAATGAGACTGATTTTGTGTTCAGAGTAATTTACAAAGATTATTGTGTTAGCAGTAACAGTTGCTACGATTTCAGGTTTATTATCTTCAGTCTTGTCAAATCACGTAGATTGTGTGTGGTGTAATTGTTACCAATTGTATTAATAGTGTAATGTGATTTATTGTATAAATAAAAATCATTGCAAATTTAAACAAAAACATTTATTTCGTTTTATTTGCTTATATTCATATTTCTTAATAAGGGCCTTAAGTTCATTAAAGCAGTTTTTAGGGTTCATATGCATGTTCCTCGTGAACATTCTGTTCCTGCTAGAAGTGAGGCATAAATATCGGATTAGGTATTTGGAATGGGTATTTACCGATACTAGTCCATACCTAATCCGAGACGTAATTTTTTTTCAAGTATTAGGTATATCATAAAATATTTAAATGCAAAAAATAAAACTTGCAACAAACGCTATCTAGTCTTGAAATCCTATTTCTCTTGTCCTGAAATACATAACAAATACTTTTCTACTTTTTAAAAGTGACACTGTTATAACTGTGTGCTAAATTTGATGTCATCTAAATCCGTTCAGCCTTTTTTGTTTGAAAGCGTAACATACTTTTATCCAGCCTCACAAATTTTCGTGCTATAATAATAAATTGCAGTAAATAAATAGTACGAGGATCGCTAAGAACAACAATATAAAAATAATATATTTAATTTACGTAGTATAGAAAACAACAGAGAGTACATGTTATTTTGATAATAGATATTCAATCCAAATCCAATTCATACCTAATCTACATTGAATACACACAATATCGTATCGTCGTAAGTATTGGATCGGCGACACTGCATAAATATTCGGAACAGGTATTTGGATTAGGTATTTTTAAATATTAGGTATCGATTTTACCTAATCCGACCCATCTCTAGTTCCCGCAATCCGAACTTAATACACAGACAGGTTAAGACACATCACCAGAATGCGCGAAAAAGAGATAGACAATAGGGTAACCCTTTTAGTGGGTAAGTGCTTAAATATTGAAGTTACCAATACCCTATTTGATTCGGTAACCGCATTGAAAGGAGTTAACCTTATTCAAAAAGGTTTCCGTAACGAAAGGCTAACACTGGAGTAGCTTATCGATAGGGTAACCCTATCTTTGGGTAACCTTATAATAGGGTTTCCCTAACAATCGGATTAATCAAAAAAAGGGGTTTTCCGGTCCTTGCCTACCACAGATAAAGTAGTGTTGCAAATATTTTAGAAAATAAATATTACATTGGCCTATAGATAATAATTGGTATATTATTGAAAAATTTAATACAATTTCTCATGAATGAATTACTTGTTTTGGCCAATCTAGTTTGGGACTATAAGTTTGTTTTTGTTGCTTGTGTTATATGAATGAATATCACTTTTTTTTATAAAGAGATCTAAATTTTTGCGTACGTACATGATATTATCAAATATGTATTGAGAGGCCACAGTGAGTATGTTAATTTATTTTAAGAAATCTCTCAGGGATTCGCGCGGACTAAGTAAAATAAAGATGGTATCGATGTCCGCAGCAGAACCCCACAAGAGAAGACCATAAGACATAATACTATGAAAGTAACTAAAATACACTAGCCTTGCTGTTACAGCGTCAGTTAGATGTCAAATTTCTCTAACCGCAAAGGCAGCTGAAGCAAGTCTCCCAGCCAGAGTGTCAACATGTGGTCCCCATTGCAACTTCGAATCCAATGTAATGCCCAGAAAAACAGTGGAGTTTGATAGATAAAGTTTTTGACCATTTAGTAAAATTTCTGTGTTAGCTTGTTTCACGTTGGGCATACTAACTTTAATACATTTGTTTTTTTTTTTATTAAGAAGTAAGTTGTTACTTGTGAACCAATTTAATACCTTAGAGAGAGCTCCGTTTACATCGTCAAATATTTCGCGTCTTTTTAATTTGAAGATTAAAGAAGTATCATCAGCAAACAGAACTATCTTACAGGAGTCTTTAGAATAGAAAGGGAGATCGTTAATATAGATAAAAAATAGCAACGGTCCCAATATTGAGCCCTGGGGCACTCCCATTTGAACCGGGGCGCCAGAGGAGTTAGTACCATTAACGTTTACAGTAGGTGTTTATTGGGCTTTTCAAAAAAGTCCTCCAGTCCTACAGTCCTGCAGTCCTGCAGTTCTGTTTTGATAAAGCTCCAATAAACATGCAAAATAAATTACAAAACTTACCAAGAAAGCTGCGACGCCTTTGCACATAAAAGGAAGATTCCTGACACCCGTTGTTTCTATTCGAAACGCTTCAATGTCAACGGCTGGATTATATATAATTTTACACAGTCAATAATCATCATTTTGTCGAAGTTTACGATACACTGCAGTCAAATTGGAAAAACTAAAATGAAGCTCCTAAAGCAAAAGAATCATTACAATTACAATGCATCTGTCCTGCATGATCAACTGAACCAAAGCGACACGGTAATTTATTACCAAACACTATACGTTGTCTTGTTTGTGGACCATGTAATTGTGGCAAAACAAATTTAGTCATAAGTTTGTTATTCTATCAGGATGGACCACGTTTTCGTAACCTTTACGTGTATTCTAAATCTTTATATCAGCCTAAATACATATTTTTAGAAAAGGTACTTAATCGAGTTGCAGATAGGTATTTCTTATTATAAATATAATTATAACAGTGATATTTAAGGCCCACATGCAGCTTTGTCAGACTCCATTATTATATTTGATGACGTTGCTTGTGAAAATTAAAATAGTATCCGAGACTATTTTGCTATGGGACGTCAAAAGAACATTGATTGTTTTTACATTAATCAGACTAATACTAAAATACCTAAACAACTTGTAAGAGACAATTTAAAACTAATTATTTTATTTAAGCAAGATGATATAAATTTGAAACACGTTTATGATGAACATGTAGGATCTGATATATCGTGGAATCAATTTCGCGAAATGTGCTCGACTGTACGGAGAAAGCCTTTTAGTTATGTTGTACTTAATAAAGATTGTGAACGAAATAAAGGTTATTATATGTAGAATGGCGTTTGATACATTCATTGTGTTGGATTAGCAATCATAAATGTCTTGTAATAGAATAATGGTTCAGTTGCATTGAAGTTTTTATATCGATTGGTGTTCTTACTAAAGATGGAGCGTAAGCTTAAACAACAAATTTTAAAATCTGCAACAGCTGTAAAAAGAAAGGTTAAAATGATAAAAGATGCAAAGAATACAAACGACATGGCTTTACAAACAATATTTAACTCTATTGTTGAGCCACTTAATTTGTTAACAAGCAAAACTAGTGAAAACTATCATTGTCACAGGGGAAGATCTACAAAATTATAAGTTAATAATAGAAGATACTAATGCACATAAGCGTAATTGGAATCCGTCGAAACCAATAAACAGCAACAAGGGATTGAAATATATGCGTGTCATCAAACCATTGCTTAAATTCTCAAGAAAAGCAAGTAGTGTTGAAAGTCTACCGCTAGGGGAAGGAATCAAATTTTAAAAAAAAGTTAATACTGATACTGATTTAGTATACTCGGATAATCCAAACAAGTTAGTGGAGCGACTAAAACTACTTTTTGCATCATGGGAAGCTGGTAACACTGGAGTAGTAAATGAAGTCCAAGCTATAATCAAGGAACTGTACGAAGCTGGCATCATAAACGTAGAATATAAAAAGCATCCATCGGGAAAATTTAGCAGTCTCTTGACAGTGAAGAAGGCATCAAGACAGCAATGAATATAGATAAATTTGGTCATCACGTACACAAACGTTTACGGTTAGCTGAATTCATTTACTCTCACTGATACTTTAGTAAAATCACAAACAGGTGACTTTGATTTGAAATAATCAAGATTAAAGGGTTTGCAATCTCCAATACAAGACGACGAAGCAGTGAATAAAGCATACCTGAATAAAAGTGTACTAGAATTGAGAAATGAAATAAAAAAAAAAAACAAAGTGACGTCAAGTACTTAAACAGCTTAGAAAAGGCAACTACAAAGAACTTAAGTACTTTGTATTATACAAAAGCTAAAGTAGATCGATTGATACAAGCAGATTCAAAAAACAATGAGTAAACAAGATATCATTTATGAGCTGCACAAAACTGCGAGAAGAATTTTTTCTCGTCGAAGCACAATTTTAAAAGGAATTGATGATTTGTGGCAACCTGACCTCATAGATTTACAAAAATATTCACGATATAATAAAGGATATAAATACGTCCTTGTAGTCATTGACGCTTTTTTAAAGTACGTATGGACTAGGCCTTTAAAATCAAAAGTGAAAATTTTTGTTGTGAATGCAATTTGCAAACGGATTTAGGAACAGAGTTTTACAATGACAAGTTCAAATAATTAATGACAAAATGTAAAAAAAAAAACACTATTCTACGTAGAATACGTGTCAAAAAGGCATGTATAGTTGAACGTGTAATAAGAACATTAAAATCACATCTTTACAAACTTTTTAGTCTATTTGGGCAATATCATTGGCTTGAGAAAAATTTTGACTCTGTCGTAGAATACTATAACAATGATAAAGTACACCGAATCACAAAATTTAGGTCGATTGACGTTAGTAAATTAAATGAGAATTTAGTAAGGTCTAATATTATTAATCCCCTGGTTCCGGCGTCTGACAGTTCAATACGTGTTCCGTGGGCTCCTGTTAATTAAATCGCAAACTTAGTTTAAAACAGCTTAATCGAAGTGAAAGTGCTAAAAAATCTTAAATAACATTGAAAACAGTGAATTTAAATAATAATCTGGTGCTAATCCCGCTGGATTGTGCAGCATCATCGCCCTAAAATACGCCACCAAAGATTGAGGTTATACAGATGCATAGACAACATCGGAAGTGACAGACGTCCCTTCAACTTTCATCTGTAATTTTAGACTGCGTTCGGAAACGCTACCAGCTCACTGACCTGCTACGCACTGTACTATTGCAACCTTACGTTCCGTTCCTTTTCACGAACAGTGAAAACATTAACATGGAGCAACAGATGCTAATATGGTTTGAAAAAATTAAGAAAGAAATGAATAAACAAACTGAAGAGATAACCAATAGATTGAAAAACTCCTTCGAAGAGATATTTACGATACTAAAGCAAGAAAATCAAGAACTAAAAAACAAAGTAAAAATATTAAATAACAAAGTAACTAGGTTGGAAAGAGAAGCAACAAGAAATAACTTAATATTACACGGAGTAAACGAAACTGAAAAGAACAAGAAGGAACTCATCACTCTTATCATAAGAGTACTACAGAGCATGAATATAGTCATAGGAGAGACAGAAATAAATGAAACATATAGAATTGGGAAGCGTAATGAAAAGAATAAAAGACCTATACGTTTTATAATAACAACAACACGGAAAAAAAACGATATCCTACGCAGCAAAAAGAACTTACCTAATAAAATATATATTACAGAAGACTATTCAAAAGAAATACAACTAATTTTATTTACTTTTCAGTAGTTTTTTGTTTAAAGCTTAACACTTTCTTAGATCATAGTCATAAAAATAAAAAAACTTTTACATAAATAATAAATTCATTTTACTACAAAGTAAACTACCCACAAAGTAATTTTGTAGATCTTAATTTGATTTGTATTTTATTTGCGAACATTTGATGTCCGTGATATTTATTTTCAGACGGAATATCATGGAAGCCCGTGAAGAGGTTACGCTGCCGCTAGAAAGAGGCACCGGGTCGCCTATTCTACCAGCCGATGATGTTCACCGCGATTGCAGTAGAACAAGAGGTCTTCGCAGGAGACAGCTACGTACACCGCCCCGGTACAAGGACCCAGGAAAATGGAATCCAATCACGGAACAAGTGGTGAAGCAAATATCAATACGTCAAAGTCATCGGTCAAGAAGTCGACGAAGTCGCAGCCATGGTTCGCGTTCGTGCCGTTATGGAGATCGGACTTCAATGTTGGTTATCGAGTATCTCGTCGGCGTGGCAGATCCAGGAGCAGGCATCAACGTTCCATCGAGCAGCCTTTGAGAAAAGATACTTTGCGTGAGTTTGTCTCAATTCGCAAAGCTTATAAGCGGTTTATCGGTACCAAATAGGAAAAACTTTTCTAATGTTAATGTAATACCCAAATACGACCCCTCATTAAAAACAAAGCAATAATCATATTATGCTCACTAAGGTTAATGAGTGTGCTGTGCTGTGTTGTATGGCTGGACTGAGCGACAGATTTTACATTATGCCCTGCCCAAACTAGTAGGTGTCGCAAATAAGTGTTTCCAGTGAGTTAAGTATTTTAATATGCGTTTTATTTCAGGTAAAACGCTGCTATTAAACTACTTGACCGTCACTGGAAGCTTTATATTGAGACCTGTTTGTTATCGCCTGGTGCCGCCACTTGCAAGTACCTAATAGAAAACTTAATTTACGCCAATGTGATTATACAGCTTTATAAAGTAAACTACAGTGTATATAATTATAAAGGTTTTTTATTTTAATTAAACAAAAACTGATTACAATAATACAAACAATGAAAAATCATAATATCACATAATATCGTATTATTGACAGAATTCAATTAATTGGTTCGAACAATTGTGTGACAGTCTCCGAACTATTTTTTTTTTTATTACTTCTCGCCTGTAGTAATTTTGAAACGTATTAGCTGACCGCCAATTTCCGCGGGCCAGAATTTCGTCCAGGGAATGATTTTCAAGCCAACTTTTAGAGGCCACGGCTGATCGAACGCTTCCAGGTGCCGCGATAATGCCAGCTTCCTTGAAAAGAGTTTTGAGCTACGCCCCTTATCGTAACGAATAAGTTTGATGATTTAGTTTCTTTACGTCTTTCTTTTAGCAAATCAATTGTTTTGTCAACCCAAAACACAGGATTTAGGATAGAGTTATTATAGTGTGATAATAGTTTCCAACCAGACTGTCTGTATGTACTGCTATCCGTTTTCGAGCCGAACCGAGGCCAAAATATTACCTGATCATTAGATCTAACGTAGTGACTGGAATCTATTATGAGTAACGTCAAGTCATGTATACGTCTACCCGAGCAAAGAAGCAATAATATTGCAGTATGACGTACTATTTGCAAATTATATGTAATATCAACTGTGTAATTGGTAAGAAACGCAGTAAGTTTACTGTCGTCCCAAATAGGGGCCTTGGATGTTTTAGGATTTTTTAGTGCACAGGACTTTAAAATATGCTTTACCAAAACGTGTGAACTTAGGTGACCAGATGCTTCCGTGTTACAGAGTGTAGACACGACAGACTTGTGTAAAAGTATTCGCTATGTGCAAAGTGGGTGGTGGGGGTCGTCAAATCGATCGCAACACGCAATGTAGCAGAAATGTGAAAAGGAGGAAACGGATTTTGAGTTTCTAATCGGTGGCGGCAGATTGTTCCAACATTTTGTGGCAGCATAGCGAAAGCTACCACGGAAAGCGGCCGTTCTGCGTTGTGGACACATCAAGCGCGGAGCAATCCTTATCGCATGCTGTGTAAATTCCAATTTGTGGTATAGATAAGAAGGTTCTTGTGTTTTAATTATATCAAAGAGCAATGACGCAAAGTGCAAGTTGTATCTAGCGGACATGTTGAGAAGATTGTTGCGGTTCAAAGTAGGGGTTATGTGTGCACGTCGGGGAACTAGAAAACAATAACGGGCACATGCATTTTGAATACGCTGAATCAGTTTCTTTGTACGTTCTAAAAGGCAACTTCCGACAACAGTATCCGCGTAATGTAATTTTGACAGGATAAGCGATTCACACAACTCAATTCATGTTTTCACATCCACGTAATCACGAACACGGTAAAGAACCTTGAGTCTATAGAAACAGTTGCGCATAATTTCCAGTATGTGTCCCTCAAATTGCAGCCTTCCGTCCATGAGAATACCCAAATTGCGAGCTTGTGGCACTTTCTCTAAGCAATTACCCATCATAGAAACATGTAGAGATTGAGCGGCAATCTTTGCAGTGACATTTTTGGAGCCCAGAATCATATATTTTGATTTCTTCGGGTTCAAGACAAGATTATGACGGTCACTCCATTGGCTAACACGATCTAGCGGAAACAGTTTCATCAGGCTTGAAAGAAATGTACATCTGGAGGTCGTCTGCGTACAGATGATAGTTGCAGTTCTTAATGTTGCGAATAATATCGGCCCTAGTATGGATCGTTGTGGGATCCCTCTGACTACTCTTAAGGTGGTGGAACAAGAGGTAGAGCCGTTTTCATTGCGAACTTCAACATATTGTGTACGCTCAGATAGGTAACTACCAAACCATTTCAGGGACATTGTATCAAAACCGTAATAACCCAGTTTGGATAAAAGAACTGTGGGGTTTATAGTATCGAAGGCGCGTGAATAATCCAACAAAATCAAAATAGTGCCCATACCAATATCTTGCGCTGCAAGAACATCATCTAGTACGTCCAAGAGTACGGTTGCAGTACTGCGACATTTTCTAAAACCAGACTGTTTCTCAGGTAGAATACTGTGTTTTTCTAAATACTTATTAATCTTATTTCACTAACTACTACTACTACTAATGTACACACAGCTCTCTCAACTACCTTAGACAGAAATGGCAGGATGCTAATGGGGCGCAAGTCCTTGTATTCAACAGGATGGTGCGTCTTTGGAACTGGTTTGACAATGGCTGTTTTCCACTGTTGGGGAAAAATACCGGTTTTTATAGATCTATTGACTATAGCGGTAATTATTTTTAATGTATGTGGCAATGTCAGCATTATCATCATATCTAGTGTAATTCCGTCCGTGCCTTGTGCATTTGTTTTAATAGATTTGATTATGCTAGCTACAGTGTCTTCAGTAACAAGTTGAAGTGAGAACACAGCAGGGCCATACCGACTAGAATTGAGGCTATCAATGATGAAAATATCCGAATCATTGCTTCCAGGGACATTAAGAAAATTCTCATTTATGGTATCCGGATTACATAAGTGGGAGGGAAGTTCAAAGTTTTTCTTTTTAAAATTGATGATATTTCGTTTTATATGTTTCCACAATAAACGAGGATTGTTCGAATAATTAATATATTGCTTAAAATATGCTGATTTTTCACTATGTATGGCCAAATTCACGATGGACTTTAACTCTTTATAATATTCCTTATGTTTTTCTAGTTTAGTGGATTTAAACCTAGAGTGTGCTTTATCCCTCAACTTAATCATTTCTTTCACATTGTACGTTATCCATGGATATGAGTGAGATTTTAAGTATACGCGTTTAACTGGAGCATGATTATCAAACAATTTATCTATAATATTATTAAATTTGTCCACCATGGCATTGACATTATTACTATAACAATCATCCCATAAAATAGAATCAACATCTTTATTGAATTGCTGAAAATTGATATCTTTTAAAGGCCTATAGACTATCCATTTAGGGGGCGGTTTGTCTTTTCTCAAGTTAAGGCTACAAGTAATAAAGGCATGTTTGCTAAGATTGGGTATGTGCTCAACCAATAAATTAGAAATACGTGAATCAGAACACACTACGTCTATCAATGTTTCGCTGTGGTCGGTAAAGTGGGTCGGCTGATCGACATACTGCGTTCATACATGTAAGGAAATCTATCAGTTTTCTTGTACTAGGATCCTATGTATTTAATAAATTTATATTAAAATCCCCCAGCAAAAGCAATTTATCAAATTTACTAAGCGATGTGATGGATTCGGTTAGGGCATCTATAAATGTGTCAATATTAAGCCACGGTGGACGATAAGCCGTACCGATGGTCAGCTTAACACCACTTAAGTTAATACTAAGTCACATCTGTTCAACTGCGGACGTACTTGGGAGGTTAATGAGCCGTGCGTTGATACCTTGTTTAATGTAAAACCCAACGCCACCGCCTCGGGAGCGAACAGAGACCGGCCGTGGGACGTGGCGCAGGCGATAACCGGGAGGTGCAGGCGCGCGCCCTTCCTCACCCTCTCTAAGCCAGGTCTCATTAATGGCCATAATGTCCACATTATATCGACTCATAGCTACTAGAAATTCTTCGTGCTTTGTGCCGAGAGATCCGGGATTTAATAAACCAAGTGACAGCTGTCTAGATTTCAAAAATTGAATAACAAAGGCATAGATAATCTGAACATGCTTACAGTGTAACAACAGCCGTCGAAGCAGTGTTAAATGGCGCCAGTCAGTATAATTTATCGTCGGTCCAATAGTAAACTTGCCAATCTGCAAATGTCAAAATTTTCAGTAGCGCAAGATGAAAACAAAAATTTGTACTGTAAATCAGGTTTTATATGTATCTTTTCAAAATTGTAAATTTATAATTAAAAAATAATATACTTTGGGTACATATTGATAAAATTATAAATTTTACATTATTTACGAAATTAAAGCAGATTGACCTCTTCATCGTGGTCAGAATGAGACAAGTAAACTAATTTTAATGGGTTCAAGTAGTCGAAGTGGTAGATAGCTAATTTGACAGCTGTGGTGCATACTTTACGACATACATTTTTTATCGTCAACTAGCCAAAGTACCCTTCAATGTTAAGATTTATTTTATTTACTTGTATAGAGTATATGCATTTTTGCTATTGTAAGAGTGGTACAGAATAGCATGGTGAGGAGTAGCAATAATAAACAATAGAGTAATAGTAAAAATATTTATTTTTAATACTAAGTAACATAAGGACAGTGACTGACGACAGCAAATAATGGACACAACGCCATTATTCGCTGTCTTCAGTCACGTCAGGCTCAGGAAGAGAGTCTCCGTTCATTTTCTGACGAAGAAATATTCCCGTAAAAAGAATGGTATATCTTGGGAATTTGGCCATCCTTGCAGTTTTAAGAGATCATTTTTCTTCTTTGAAGAGATCCTTAATCTTTGTGAATATGCAGGAACGGGGTAGCTAACAGTTTTTCCTCTTTTCTTTTTAGGGTTTATTTTGAAATAGTGTGTTTTTATCGTTGTTGTTTTTTACAAATATTTTGTTAGGATCTTCCTTTCGGTACTGCAGCCAGACTGCGTCGTGTATTCCAAGTTTACGTTCATTTGTCATTTTGCTATGATATTGATTTTGTGAACCAAAATCTTTGAAATCCTCGTGAATTAGTGATGTTACATTAAAAGGCCTTGGGTTAGTTCTTGCTAAGCGAACTAACTGCACCCAACCATCTGGAATGTACACAGGTACGTTTTTTGCTTTAGTTTCAATTTTTGAATGAATCGAGTCACACTCCATATGCGTGTGACCAGTTTCAAAAAACTTATGATCAATTATCTCTAAAGTAGCATGTTGTTTGACTGTTAACAAGCACATAGAGCTAAAATGATAATTTTTCTGCTGACCACCACAGCCATCGGACATTATTTTAACTTGTTTAATGTTATTATGAGCCATAATGTATGTATTGATGCAGGTTGATATTTCAATACTGCCGCGTTTTCCTTCTGTCTCATCCCACATGTAGCACTCTACATTTTGATTGCCTAAATTGTAGACCATCAAATTATAGACGGCTAATTTCCGTACGTAAAAAAATGGCCCAGCCGCTCCTTACTAAGAACTGCTTCCAAATCAAAATTAAAAGCTAGAGTACTGTCATCATTTTGAGCCTCCTTTTTATCCTCGTCGCTACAATAGGCTATTTGACTGTTTTCTGAAATAGAGTTATTATTGTTGGTAATATTCAAATAAAGCGTCAACAATTTTATTTAATTTTTTAAAACCTTGAGAATAATAAAAAAATGCATTTTATTCTTTACGTTTTTAAAAGCCTGTGAAAACGCCGTCGGCCATGATGTACTTGTTCGTGACGTCACGAACCTTTAAATATCCATTGAGTTATAAAATACTAGAACAGGCATGTTAAAAACCTTTGTCGACGGTCACACTACTCATACTTTGTGCGAGCGTAGCGCAAATTCTCGCTTTGGGATGTCAGTTCTAGTACAAAGTTACTCAATGGTGACGTGCTTGTCATTGTTACCGGCGTTTTTGACAATGTAAAATACCGACAAAAATAAAACATTTTAAAATGATTTTTTTACAGTAATCATTTATTATTTTTAATAACTATTGATATGTTTTGGTTCCATATGGTGCAAACTATTAAACTAAATTATTAGATAAGTCAATTTTGGTACAAGGCAAATAGCCTATTCCGTGCTTCATTTTTCCGAATCAAATGCAGTTCATGAGTTTCTTGATTTTTATCTTTTTCTTCAACGTTCATTTCTTTAAACGCCGTACACTGTATAAATCTTTTTTTGGTTTGTGAAAACTCAGTTTGTAACTTCTAAAAATGAACCGATATTTCTCAAATAACTTTACTTTGGCTGATTGTATTTGCCATTTTTTTTTGTAATCATTGTACATTATTTTAATATTTAGCGAGGAATCTAAATATCTTATCAAAGAATCACGGTGACAATAGTGAGATTCGACTGCTGGAAAAGACAGAATGTGGTCGCGGATAAACGTTTCGTCTTCCTGACTTAACTTATTAGGCGGGGGCTTTTTGCCTCTATAATCTGGGAGTAAAAGGCCTTGTGGATTAAGTTTTTTTAAAGCACCTTTTATAAATCCACCTGTAATATTTAGGGTGTCTAAAAAAAACTCTCGGCATACAATTTTCTTTTCATTATCTACAGTAAATGTATAAATGAGGGTGAAATTTCTGCGAGAATGTCCTTGTGTCGTACCTCGGTTTTTCTTTTTCTTTTCTACATGGTTTATTATAAAATATCGTTGCTCCTGCAGACTCGACATGTTCCGAAATTCATTATAAATATTTACCCTCTCATCTTCAGGAACATTCGAAATACATTTATGTTTAATCATAGCTGAACACTTTGCTGGTTTTATGGGTTTGGCTTCCATTACCTTTCCTTTTTTAGTTTTATATAGTTCCCCTTTTAACCGTTTACTCTTTTCAACGTTTACCTTCCATCTACTAGGATTTCTTACTTTTCTCTTTTTTGGAGTTGAACTTATATTACTTTCCTCCAAATGTTGTCCTTCATCTTTTTCATCCGTGTCACTTAAAGCTTCCGTCAATAATGAAGGAGATTCATTACCATTCAGTCCATCTTTACCAGTGTCTTTGTGACAATTATTGGTTTGGGTATTTTCATTTTCATCTGAACTATCGTCGCGCAGGTTTTCAGTATATTCTATCTCATAATTAGGGTCGGCTACGGAATCGTCACTATCTTACATCCATTCCATTCAAAATATTAAAAACTTTATTCGTTTCTGGTGACATGGCGCGAAGAGGAGATGATGGTAAAGAATCATGATAACAGTCAGTACTCTTATTAGCAATACCATAGCTTGTAGAAGGCATTACTAACATTTCTAGTGCTTCAATATTTTGTTTAGGAGTCAGTGGTGAATAAGCTGGAGCTTCGATGCTCATCTCACCAAACTCACAAAACCGAGATGTAGAAGTTGGAACATCAGTGCATGTTTCATCAGGATGTGTCTTGGTGGAGTGAGAATCTACTTTTTCATCTTCAAACTCCAAATGAGCTGTTAACAATATATATTTTTTTAAATATTCTACACCACCATAATATTAAATATTAACATATACAGTTGTGAAGGTTTTTTTCCAGGTTAAAAATATTCATACATACATACATAACACATATAGTTGTTAAGCTCTTTTTCAGGTTAAAAACATTCATACATACATACAAAACAGATATAGTTGTTAAGCTCTGTTCCAGGTTAAAAACATTCATACGTACAAACATAACACATATAGTTGTTGTTCGCGACGCGCTCGATAAGTAGTTTTATTTTGTTATAAATAGGGGTAGATCATAATATTTTTATTTTGCTACATACCGACAGGCTACGCCAATTGCTACTGTAAACGATTATTGTTTTATACGGCAGTCCTCTGCCATACGTGAGCCATATCGCACGGCTTCACGAATGTACGCGATACTCCTAATATAAATTAGTGTCCACAATTCAGTGTTTCATTTCGCCACACGCTTCTAGACACCACACTAACAGAGTGGTCTTCGAGCCAAATTATGTTTTACACGCCACGTAAAATACAAACGCGTAGTGTGACATTACACCAGCGACAGAAAATGCGTGAGGCGCAGGAACTCAAACGTATAGAAAAGGAGGCCGCCATGTTGAAGTGCGAGCACGCGGTGAAACACGGTGAAAAGGCTGAGAACCAGCCACAGCAGTGTAAAAAAGATATTCCTCGTAGTATTAAATCGGAACCCGTGCCTCAGATTTCACACGTGATTACAAATAAACCCGCTGCTTCTTGCATCACAAAGGCTTCAGGTAGTAAGGATTCACGCAGATCATCGGCGTCTAAAGAAGCGAAGCGAAAACAACTTCTATTAGAAGCCGCCAAGCAGAAGGCTATTATAAAAATGGACCTCATAGATAAGACCCTTGAAGCAAACTTAGCAGCACTTAGCGATGAGGAAGACCTGGAGGAATACAGTTCACAAATCGATGGAGACGAACTTCCTCGCAGCCAGGTAGCAGACTGGGTGAAACACCAGAGCAATCATATTGAACCACGAGAGGAGCAGCAAGCCCACGACCATGGCATCACCACGGGCGTGCTGCGCCCCCCTGTCCCGGCGTCGACGTCGGCGCCAGCCCCCGCCGCAGGCGCCGCTCCCGCTGTCCCGGCGCACCCTGCGTTCGACAGCACCCTCGCCACGCTCAATAACACGGTTCATCTTCTGGCTAGAGCACTCAAAGAGCTCTCCACTACCAGTGCTAATAACATGACCAATGCCAGCTTGCTCAGCCGCATTAGTACGCCTAAGGACTTACCTGAATTCTCGGGCGACCAGTTGGAATGGCTACAATTCAAGCAGGCATACGAGGAGTCTTCTGAAGTGTGTAAATTTTCTGAAAAAGAAAACCTGTGGAGGTTGCGCAAATGTTTACGTGGAGCCGCTAAGGAAGCTGTCTCCGCCTTGTTTATCAGTGCCACGACACCAGACAAAGTGATGGCTACATTGGAGCTACGATTTGGAAATTCAGACAGCATCATTTCACGTATTCTGCAGGACATTAACAAACTTCAACCGTTACAAATGGATTATCATAAGGATATTGTAACATTTGCAGTGAAAGTCCAAAACTATGTGGAGGCAGTAAAGGCAGTTGGTCGTGAGGAGTACCTGCAAGGCATTAACATCGTCTCCATCATCTTGACCAAACTCCCTACTATACTTATTTCTAAATGGTCGGACTACAGTTACAGCCTTATTAAAGAGGGACAGAAATCAAAGTTAGTCATATTATCGGATTTTCTAAACGAGGAAGCTGTGAAAATCTCCGCAACTGCAAATATTTTGTTAACTACAGCTCGCCCAGAACAACAGAAATATAAAACTGGTTTTAATACAGCAACACGATCACATACAGTGTTAGTACAAGCCGAAGAAGGCGACCCTAAGTGTCAGTTTTGTTAGAAATCTATGCACAAATTAACTGACTGCAAACAGTATAAGAAGGCGTTACGTAAAACACGATGGCAATACATAAAAAAGAACGGTTTGTGCTTTCGATGTTTGATAAGTAAACATGAACGAAACTCGTGCACAGCCCCCGTGTGCGACAAGGATGGCTGTGGTCAGGCGCATCATGCTTTTTTGCATTTCACAATAAACAACACCAGCGAACGCGAGCTCTCGGCACCTGCGGCGCGTATTACTTCGGGTGCGCGTGAACCGATAAGTGCAACGTCTGTGAACGGGAAAGTACAGTGCGAGCGCGAAGTTACGAATGTTCCAGAAACTTTAACTTTTATAAACGCGAGTGATAAAGTTTTGTTAAAAGTAGTCTCAGTGCGTATACACGGACCTAACGGAGTTGTTGACAGCACCGCGCTGCTGGATGACGGTTCGTCGGTGTCATTTATGAGCGCTTCGCTGGCGGCGCGCGTAGGCCTCCGCAGCCGGCCCTATGCGCTGCGAGTGCGCGGCGCGTTCGGCGATAGTGAACTTGTGTGTAACTCCACTGTTGTGAACGTGAATCTAACGGGTATGGACAATAAGGTACATAAAATAAAAATGCGTTGTGTTTACGAGTTAAATTTACCCTTACAAACCTTATCTATTTTAAATTCTGTTAGCTTTTTGCACCTAAAAGATATAAAAGATAAACTTTGTACGTCTGATTTAAAAGCTGAAATGTTAATTGGGCAGGATAATCATCATTTATTGTTACCTTTGCAAGTAATGTTAGGTAAATCGAATGAGCCGTCTGCTACCCTTACCCCCCTAGGCTGGTGTGTACATGGGAAAATGTGTGTGACGCGTAGCTGCCGTCCTCCCGGGGGTTGTTTTGGCGCTGACACCGAGACTAACTTATTTATACTAAGGAACGAGGAGGAAAGGGTCCTACTGCGTGATATCCACGAGGATGTCCGGCGTTCTTTTATCATAGATTCGTTAGGAGTATTGTGCAAACCGCGTCAGAACGCGGAGGAGGTGCGCGCCACCGCACTGCTGGAGGCGTCCGCCACGCTGGCACAGGGCCGCTGGCACGTGCGCCTGCCGTGGAGGAACGAGCGCTGCAGACTGCATGACGCCTTTCCGAGCGCGCTCACCCGGTTGAAGGGCATCGAAAGGAAAATGGGTAAGGACTTAGGTTTCGCTAATAGGTATCAGGAACGAGTGAATCATTTGTTAGAAAATGATTACGCCAGGGAGCTGACGGAACCCGATGCCACGCCTAGGACGTGGTACTTACCTCATTTCGGTGTGGACAACCCCAACAAAGGAAAACTCCGCCTTGTCTTTGACGCTGCCTGCAAGGTAAATGGTTATTCACTAAATGACTACTTACTTACAGGGCCGGACCTACTGTCATCACTATTTGGTATAATACTGCGCTTCAGAGAGAATAACATTGCAGTTACAGGTGATATCAGGGATATGTTTTTAAAAATTAAAATCCATGCCGAAGATCAAGACGCACTTAGGTTCCTCTGGCGGAACAGTTCCGAAGAGAACATAAAAACGTATGTAATGACATCCCTTACATTTGGTGCTAACTGCTGGCCTTTTATAGCTCAGTTCATAAAAAACCTGAACGCACGGAGGCTAGCTTCAACGTTTCCAGCTGCTGCCATCGATGCAGTCTGCAAATCGCATTATATGGATGACTATATCGATAGCATAGCTGATGAAGCAGCCGCCATAGAAATGGTCAAAAATGTTACAGATATTCACAGGGCGGGCGGGTTTAAGATAAGAAACTGGACGAGCAACAGTGTCGCAGTTTTGGACAGCATAGCAAAGGAAACCTTAGACACCGCTGCTGTTAAGTTCAAAGTTGGTCAGCAACATGAAAGTGAACGAACTTTAGGTATGATGTGGTACCCCGCGGTTGACATGCTGAGTTTCGATATGTCGTTAAAGCGAATCCCAGAAAGTATCATTAACGGCGACGAAAGGCCGACCAAACGTCTAATGCTAAGGGTAATTATGTCGATTTTTGACGTCTTAGGCTTTCTAGCACCTTTCACTATTCAAGGTCGGATCATGCTACAAGATACCTGGCGATTACACGTTACGTGGGACCAGCACATTCCTGATAGTATTTACAACAAATGGCGTAAGTGGATTAATTTACTTAAGGTAATAAACTCCATACGCATACCTAGATGCTACAAAACAGCTGCAGCTACGAGCGACAGAGAAAGGGCATCAACATCTGCGCGAGAGAGCGAGACACCAGACTTGCCTGTGGCGTCATCGCCCCCCGCGCCACCCGTTTCGGCAGCCGCAGATCGTGCGTCTACGCAAAGCGCTACGGAAAGTGCTACGGCCGCTGCTGCCTACGATTTCGTAGCAGACGCTACGAAAGATATTTGTGCTACGACGACTTTATCGGGTTATAGCAACCTACAGTTACATGTGTTTTGCGATGCTAGCACCAAAGCTATGTGTACTGTCGCATATTGGCGGTGAAAATATAATAACACTATTCATGTTGCCTTTATTGCAAGTAAGTGCAAAGTCATGCCTATAAAGTCTTTGACAATGCCTAGGGCCGAGCTACAGGCGGCATTGTTAGTCGCGAGGTTAGCTAACACCATTGAGAGGGAACATAGACTGACTCCCGCGCGTAAGTATTTTTGGTGTGATTCTACTACGGTTCTTTATTGGATTCGCAACAATGCGCGCACGTACAAAGCGTTTGAAGCGAACCGGTTAGGTGAGATTGACGACTTGACTCGAATGGATGATTGGAGGTATGTACCTACCAAACTAAATGTTGCAGATTTAGCTACGCGGGAGAACTTCGATGGAACTATGCAAGAGGAATGGTTTTCAGGTCCAAAGTTTCTTTACCACGGTGAGTCTGCTTGGCCGAATGACGTAAATCGGTCATATTCTAATGATTTGGCGATGACGTCAGAATGCGTAACAGTCATACAACACGTTTCGGCTAGCTTACCTGTACCTGATCCGGAAAGATTTTCATCCTGGCTACGCTTGCTGCGGAGCGCGGCTACTGTACTGAAATTCATTGACAAATGCAAAGGTAACCGCCATACAGGTCAGGTTGATCGCGATACTATGGAACGCGCCGAACAGCTGTTAATAAGGCATGCGCAAGGCAAAACCTTTGACGACGAAATAGCTGCTATAAGTAATGGTAAGTCATTACACCGTAGTAGCAGGTTACTTTTATTATCACCGTTTTTAGACGAACATGGCGTGCTCAGAGCTGGCGGTCGCATCGATGCTGCATCAGATGTCAGTTTGGAAATGAAGAGGCCTGTAATACTGGATGGCCGACATCCCGTAGCTCGGCTTATAGTTCGACACTACCACGTAAATGCAGCCCTCGGAAACCAAGAGACCGTAGTTAACCCACTTGTTGCTATCGTACTTTTAAAAGGACACCGCATAAATAAAATTATTATAAACAATGAGGGTACGTAGAAATAAAATGTTTATGTTCATTCGATACGTGTTGAGTGCACAAAGCGCACACTTAGTTCTTTGTTCGTGTAATTCGTTCTGTAATATAATATTTTTTTATTGGAAAACAACTGTTTACTATGGAGAAATTCAGGTATGATTATTTAATTATACAAGCATGCTTTATTCATTTATTTCGTTAAAAACTAAGTAGAAAAACAATATTATTTTCAAATTAAATTATTATTTTACTTAAATTATTGTAAAATACTTGCATTTTGTGCAGTTTTAATTGCCGTTCTTTTAAACGACCAATAGCAAATTGTACTACTATCGTACGTATTCTTTGTAGATCGCGAGATAGCAAGAAATCGGCCTTTGTCATTGAATGAAATAGTTTTAGAGCTGGAAGAGGACGACGAAGAGGAAGTGCCTGATTCTATCATTGTTTTGCCACCTGAAAATTGCAACGCTCATGTTACTGACGAGGATTCAGGTGATGAAAACCAAGTAACTTTGCACAATTTACCTGGATCGCAGCTGCGGGCACAGGCGGAAATCTGTTTTCATATAAAAGAGAGTAGTGAAGATGAAGAAGATGATATGCCGCTCTCTTCGTTATCAAAACGCAGGCGTGTTTTATCAACAGAATCAGGACACAGTTCTGCCGCAAGTTCATCGAATTTGACTTCAGAATCGGATGTAACTGTTTCAAAAAACAAACGATACAGTTGGCTGGCGCGAGATATAAATCCATCCTTCGAGCCATGGCTTGATATGCAGACTGCTGCTTCGCAGTGGACTCCGCTACAGTACTTTGAATCAGTGTTTGGTGAAGATATCCTCAACATGTTTGTGAACTATTCAAATCTGTATGCAGCTCAAAAAAATGCAAACATACACGCGAATAACATGCAAACAACAGCACTGATGAAATGCGTTGCTTTTTCGGAATATTGCTATACAGTGGGTATGTTGTGCTGCCTAGAAGATGTATGTACTGGCAAAATACATCGGATTGTGGTATGCCTATTGTGTATAATGCTATGTCCAGAGATAGATTCACATTTATTATGACAAACCTTCACTGTTGCGATAACACAAATCTCGAGGCTGATGACAAGTTTGCTAAAGTACGCGAATTTTTTAAGATGCTAAACAAGAGTTTTCTTGATAATGCACCATTTGAAGAGCATCACAGCATTAATGAGGCTATGGTCCCCTATTGTGGAGGTCATCCTTGCAAACAATTTATAAGAGGTAAGCCAATAAGATGGGAATATAAGTTTTGGGTCGGTGCAACACGCTTGGGCTACATAAATTGGTTTGATCCTTACCAAGGACAATCTTCAGTCACTTCAAACAAATACAAGTACTCATTAGGTTTGGGTGCCAGCATAGTCTTGCGATATGCAGATGTATTGCAACAAGTTGATAAGCGAGCTCCATTTCACTTACTTTTCGATAATTTTTTTACTAGTGTCCATCTTATCGATGAACTACGAGTAAGAGGAATCAAGGCCACAGGAACTATACGCGAAAATCGCGTTGAAAAATGTCCTTTGCCTACAAACAAAGATTTCAAGAAGACATCAAGAGGAACATTCAAGCATCATTCAACTCGGACAGAACAAATATTACTGTGTAAGTGGAACGATAACAGCGCTGTTACTGTTGCATCAAATGCAGTGACGATCCAGCCTCTGACGAAAGTAAAAAGGTTTTCTCAGCAACAAAAAAAAATATATATTTGTAGACCAACCATCTATCATAAAAAAATATAATGAGAATATGGGAGGTGTCGACAGATCCGATCAAAATATCGGACTATACAGAACATCGATAAGGGGGAAAAAATGGTACTTCTCATTGATTTGCCACGGATTAGACATGGCTTTACACAACTCTTGGCAGATTTATAAAAATAATAAGGGCACACATGATTTTCTTCAATTTCGCAGAAGTGTTGCAACATCTCTACTGGAAAGTTATAAAAAAAAAACTGACCGGAAAGCAACACGAGTATCTCAAAATTTCCGTGAAAATTCACGCTTTGACGGAAAGGACCATATAATAAGGTATAGAGATAATCAACTGCGCTGTTTTTTATGCCATAAAAAAGCTAACTTTTACTGTCCTAAATGTAATGTTACATTACATCCCAAATCTTGCTTTGAAAACTTCCATACTACTCAATAAATCTATGTTAAGCTGAAAGTATTGTTTCATTTTTCTAGTCATTGTAATAGCAGTACATTTTGCTAGCGTCCTTTTAAAAGAACGCCATTTTCCGAAATTTCCATGCGATGGATTATTTTTTTAATATTTTTTTCGTCTAAGTAGTCATATTTTGAAAACAATATGTGAAATTTATTCAGATCTAAGGTAAAAAGATGTTTCAGGAACAACTGGGTTAATGAGCTGAGACAACGATATTGGTTGCTGAGGCTTAGACGTACCGTTAAGTCTGTTGTCTCCAGGTGCATGCTGTGTAGGATCCGCATGAGTAAGCCGCTTGTACCGCGGATGGGTGAATTACCGAAAGCTCGGGTCGCCCATCATCAGCGTCCATTTTCACACTGCGGGTTGGACCTGTTTGGACCGATGGAGGTTACTGTTAGGCGAAGACGGGAAAAGAGGTATGGTGTCATATTTACCTGTCTTACAGTACGCGCGATTCATGTCGAGCTGGTCTCTTCTCTCACGTCTGATTCCTTAATAATGGCGCTGCGCCGGATGGCCGCAAGACGTGGCTGGCCGCGCCACCTTTATACAGACAATGGCACAAACCTCAGGGGCGCTGACACGGAGTTACTAAGGTCGATGCAGGGACTGGACTCTGAAAGGCTAAAGAATGAAGGTGTCAACAACGGGATGGAGTGGACCTTTATTCCACCGGCCAGTCCTCACTGGGGAGGGGCATGGGAAAGGCTCATACGGAGTGTCAAAACGTCCCTGAAAGTCGTGTTGACTGAGCGTGCACCACGGGACGAAGTCTTAAGCACGTTGATGGCTGAAGTGGAAAACATAGTTAACAGCCGTCCCCTGACGCACGTCTCGGTTGACCCCGAAGGCGTTGAGTCTCTTACTCCCAACCACTTTCTCCTTGGCGCATCATCTAATCTGCCTGTCATAGGGGATTTTGACAATTCTGACTTATATCTGCGCAAGCAGTGGCGTAGGGCACAGAGACTGGCTGACATGTATTGGCAAAGGTGGGTAAAGAAAATTTTACCTAGTCTTATACCAAGGACGAAGTGGCGCGACGAGAAGAAGTCGCTTCAGGTTGGTAACCTCGTCCTTGTAGTGGACCCTAATTCCACGCGTAATACATGGTCAAAGGGACTAGTGACTCGTGTGTTCCCAGGCAAGGACGGTCGCATCAGGTTAGTCGAGGTGCGAATGGCGACCGGAATTTTGCGGTGGTCGGCGGCTCGCGTCGCCCCTATTCTCTTAAGTGATGAGTGCTGTGACAGCACTAGGGAGGGGAATGTTCGCGACGCGCTCGATAAGTAGTTTTATTTTGTTATAAATAGGGGTAGATCATAATATTTTTATTTTGCTACATACCGACAGGCTACGCCAATTGCTACTGTGAACGATTATTGTTTTATACGGCAGTCCTCTGCCATACGTGAGCCATATCGCACGGCTTCACGAATGTACGCGATACTCCTAATATAAATTCGTGTCCGCAATTCAGTGTTTCATTTCGCCACACGCTCCTAGACACCACACTAACAGTTGTTAAGCTCTTTTTCAGGTTAAAAACATTCATACATAACATCTGTTTGCAGAAAGATATGAGATTCAACACAAGGAACCGCGTTCATCTGTTTTTGTTCCGACCCTCCTCATTTAATTTATTAAAAAAACAAACGTGCATTATTTCTCTAATATCAACAGTTGTATGGTCTCATTTACCCAGTTAGCTACAGTGCCCTTTTCACAAAACACACAAGTTCGTCACTTTTATCTCACCTAACCCTTTTATCTTGGCCTTGTATCAGTCTGCCATTGCCATTTGCCACCTTATTTCCATACAATTCGAGCAAATAAGTAAAACTTACTCGGTATAGCTGCTTGTGCACCACAATATACTGGACTAACATCTTTTGTGTTGTTTATAATATCTCTTTTATGTTGGATATCAGCTGAAATGCAAAAAAGCAAAACTTAACTAAGATTGCTGTTAGACAAATTATAAGCAGATTCAACAAACATTTTCTTGCCAGATTCAAACGTTAGTTCAACACCCATCACAAATATCACAAAAACAAGTTCTCCAACATAAAATATAAGTAATTAATAATAAGTAAAGTATCTATCCTTATCGTTATTATAGGTAAAAAAACAATTTCAGTGCAAAAACCCAAAAGCCCACACAAAAGTGCATAATAAATCACTATGATTACAAACACGGCATTATAACTTACATGACATATATTCCAGTTTTAAAAAGATGTAATCGAAAACAAAATATCTTAAAGTCCTCCTAATCCTAAAGTGAAAGATATTAAAATAATTGCTTAAGAATGTATTTGTCAAGAAAGATTCGATTTTTAAATATAAAAAGTTAACAGAGTGATAAAGTATTACTCGGCGGATTAAAGTTGTTTTACGTCTTAATAAAACTGCATGACATAGAATGACAGTCATTTTTAATCGTATTTTATTTTATCAGTCTGGTAACCGATATCCCTAGATTGAAAAATCAGCCCTAAGTCAACGATTTCAAAAAAAGAACTAATTTACAACTAACTAACAATACAGTAAATGCAACAAGTTTTTCATGAAATTATATTTTTAGGTTATAAAACGTTACAAATCAAACCTGGACAATTATTTTCTTCGTCTGAACTACTCGTATAAACACCTGCATTTTTCATTATTTGATGCACACGTCGTCTTCATGTTTTATTATAATTAATTTTTTAAAAAATCGAAAACACTGTTGCACTTGAACGTTTTTTAATTTTTTATGGAGCGAAATAACCGCTTTTTGTCTGTGATGCGCATGCGTGTTTGTCCCAGATTAGGTAAGTACTTGCGTAGAGATTCCCAAGCTGAATCGATACTTAGGGATGTACATATTTAGATTTAATAGATTTCAGTATATATTTTTTTAAATTCACTTTACTGTCTAAATGGAGGTATATGAATTAAGCTATTTTTACATAAAGGTTGTGTGTATTTTAAAGGTTCTTTTTTAAATAAACTTTATTTAAAATAAATTATTTAAATGAAAATGAAGTCATTATGCTGTCAGTATAGACTTTAGTAAAAAGTTAATTATTCAATGTGCCGCATAGGCTAGTAGAACACTGTGAAGTCTAGCGTTCCGAATTATCTACGCACTAAAGTTAAGTATTCAATCTACCACTTTGGCGAATAGAATACTGTAAAGTTAAGTGCTCTTATTACTGTCTGAATCAGAGTAAAATATTCAATCTGCCATTTAGAATAGTTGACGACTGTGAAGTTAAGTACTCATAGTACTCTTTGAACCAAGGTAAACTATTCAATCTGCCATTTAGACTAGTTGATCATTGTGACGTTGAATACTAAAAGTACTCTTTGAACCGAAGTAAATTACTCAATCTGCCACTTAGGCCAGTAGAATACGGCGATATTTTTGTAAGTAACAGTATTTTGTTTCGGTAAGCTGAACTATAAATCACATAGATTAGTTTACTTTTGCACTAAAAATAGATTTAGCAGATAAGCATTAACAAATAGCCATTTATCTCGTCGATTATTAAACTTACAGATACAGGATTTTACCACATTGTAAATATAAAAGAGTGATGAATTTTGGTAATATTTAAGTCAAAACTGCCAAAATTGCAGATTGGCTAGTTTACTATTGGACCGACGATATGTCAGTGGAATTCGTACAACTAGTAAGATCGAAGACATTTAAAATTGCGTAAGTGTGTGTATGATATGAAACAGTGTGTATGAGTGGGCGGGACAAAATAGTGTGCAGTACGCGTATTAGCACAATATGCTAGCAGTGGAATTTTGCAACGCTTGAAAAAATATAATTTTGACAAAACAAATACAATTAAAATCGGTAAGGAAATGCAATAAATTATAGTACAAAACAACATTACGCAAGGACAACACAATTCAAATAAAATTGAGTAATTAAAATAAATTGCACAAAACAAAACATAAACGCAATATGTACATAGTAATAATAAAATAAAATCGTAACTTTTATTTAACAAACAAAAACTATTAATCGACTTAAATTTGAAATCTGCGTCTTGTCTAAACAACTTCCTAATAAAACAACTAGTAAGGATTCGATACAATCTACAGCAGGCACCTTTAATGATAAAGTAGTGAACGAACAACATCGCTAACCAAAAACTTTCGTAATATCATTTTCTGACCGTAGGCGGTGTCGCGGCGCGCCGTGTTCCTTTCGGGCATATATTTTTCCCTCACGGGTCCACACGTATTTCCATTGTATGCGAGATGATTCACTGCGAGCTTTGTAAAATAGTTGCCTGTTCGCTGGAGTAAGGCGTTCATTGACGTACAAAGGGCGTGCGGCCGAGCTTAGCCCTAAGCCAGCAGTAGTCGCGTCCCGTCGAACTCGCGCCGCGGCGAGCAGCTGGTCTCGCTGCGCACGGCTAGCGCTAGCTAGCGCGCTAGTTGAGACCTCCCTTACATTAGGCATTGTAAATTTTATGCATTTTGTTTTGTTTGCATTGAGCAAAAGATTGTTAGTACTAAACCAATGCAATACAAGCGAGAGGGCATTATTGACATCGTCAAAGGATTCTTGACTCCTTTTGATTTTGAAAATTAACGATGTATCATCCGCAAATAATACCATCTCACATAGGTCTTTTGTAAAGTAAGGAAGGTCATTTATATATATAAGAAACAGTAGCGGTCCTAATATTGATCCCTGAGGTACACCCATAGTTAGAGGCGATCCTTAAGACTTAGCTCCATTAATACATACTTTTTGCGTTCTACCTGTGAGATAAGAGTTTATTAAATCTAAAGACTCGTTCGATACACCATAATGTCTCAGTTTTTTTATTAAAATTTGATGATCTATACAATCGAAAGCTTTAGAGAGATCACAAAATACGCCTAAAGCATCTTGCTTACTCTCCCAAGCATCAAACTCGTGTTTTAAGAGTGCAACTCCAGCATCAGTAGTACTTCTACCTTTCGTGAAACCATATTGTTTATTGTGTAGTAATTTATTCAGAACAAAATGGGATAGAAGTTAATTAAACATATTTTTTTCAAATATTTTACTAAAAACCGGTAAAACAGATATTGGTCGAAAATTTGAGGGGTCACTTTTCTCACCTGATTTAAAAAGAGGAATTATTTTACTAAATTTCATTGAAGGTGGGAATTCTCTATCATCAATACATTTGTTGAAAATAATTGTAAGGTATGGGGCTATAGTATTTATAATTGTATTAATGATATTGACAGAGATTCCCCATAGGTCTTGTTCCAACATTACCAAATAAGGACATGAATTTGCCCAAAGCAATGCACCGTGACGTCGGCGGCTAGGATTGGTCCACGTATCGCAAGATCGGAGGGGGCTCATAGAAGAAGCGACGTTTTGAAAATTTGAACCCGCCATTAATTAACTAGCTAACAGAGTGTCGAAACTGATTTGTACCTTTTACTTAAACTAATAAATATTATCTAAAGTTTAAAATCGGCGCAGAGTTATTTCTACTACGCCTCATCGAAACAGGTCTTCACTTTTTTTTTAGTTTTAATTCTCTGAATGTTTTTATTATTACATCGGGATTTATATATCTAAAATTTAATGGAGATTTACACACATCCACACTTGATTTTAGAAGAAATTCAGCTAGTTCAGCAGAAGAAGCAAGTTCTTTAGTTGTAGAAGTAGCTATATTTGAGAAGAATTTCTCAAAAGTATTTGCGACTTCTGTGTTTGAGCAGGGAGCAACAACTGCGCAGGGTTCCATGTTTCTATCGCCTCAGACCACCCCCACATTTCCAGACCTCGAGTATTATGTCTTTTACTCGCGGTGGTGGAAGACCGGTCGAAGTATCGATTATGTGTTTCTGCAGTTTTTTCAGTGTTAGCGGTGCTGCTAGCGCTCGAGCTTTGAGGTCCGAGCGCCAAAATACCTTTTATTATTCTCAAGATTTGATAGGTTATATTCATCAAGGGTATTGATTTCGTGCCTCCCTCTTTTCGTAAATAAGCCACTGCGGTTTTGTTGTCGCATTGTATAAGGATTGAGCTGTGACTTAGTTCCTGGGCTTGGCTCTGTAGAGCATGTAGTATGGCCAACATTTCTTTTTCGTTGCAGTGCAATGCCTGTTCTTCTGGTGACCAAATGCCCATGAGAGCCAGATCGTTTAGCTGTGCTCCCCACGCCTGATCCGAGGCGTCCGTTACCAAAAATTCGTCGGAGGAGGGTAATGCAATGGTGTTGACAGTTGACAGTTGACAGTTCTGCGTCCACCAGTTCAGTTCGTTGTAGACACCTTGTGGTATTAGGTAGGCTTTTGACAATTTGTCTGGAATTGTGTTCATGAACATTAACAGTTGTCGATGATTTAGCCGACCTCGAGGAACAACGAAGCTGGCAAAGTTCAAGAGCCCGACTATTCTCTGAAGATTTTTTAGATTTGTTGATTCCTGTTTGATGATTTGGTTTATTTTTTGGATTATTGCGACTGACTTTTCCTTCGGTAGGGATTTCTGATTTTCCCAAGTTTCCCAAAGTATTCCTAAATAATTTATGCCCTTCTGAGGTTCTAGGACAGATTTTTCGAAGTTTATCACCCATCCAAGAGTTTGTAATGTGTGAACTATTAGACGGACATGCTCGCGAAGCATGTGTATATTTTGATGGGCTATCAGAAAATCGTCTAAGTATACTACTATTCTTACATTCCATCTCTCCCGCAATATTTGGGCCACCCAATTTGTGAGATTTAAGAAGGTTTTCGAAGCTGTGCTTAATCCAAATGGAAGGCACGTCATTTCTAACAACTCTTGGTTGTATACCAGGCGTAGGAAGCGCCGGTGTGAATCTGCCATTTTCAAATGAAAATAGGTCTGGGAAAGATCGGCCTTGCACAGCCAGTCTCGGGGCTGAAGAAAGTCCGGAATGCGATACATGTTTATTAAATGAAACGGTTCTGCTATTACATAGTCGTTTAGCGCTTTAAAATTGAATATTGGACGGGCTGATCCATCCGATTTTGCCACCAGAAATAGGGGTGATATGAAACTTGGCGAGTGACCTGCTACTTTTAAAATGCCTTGCTTTTTCATTTTCTGAACGATTGACGTCAATTCTTGTGATATCGGGGTGAGAAAAGGGCCGCTGATTACATCTGGATGAATTAATGGAGGCTTTTGATAAAATGGTATTCGATATCCCTGAATCAACTTTAACACTATTTCTGGTGCTCCCGTCTTCTTCCACTGCGAGTGAAAGTGCGCTAATTGACCTGCTTGAAACAAGTCATTGCCTAAATCTCTTTTGGTTCCCTCTAGAGCCCCTTGGAGCATTTGAGCATCCTCGGATAGCTCCACGAGCGGGCCGCGAGCCTCGATTGTGAAATGAACCCCTTCCATTGAAATTGTGACTCTCGTATTGAGGTTGAGAATTCATTTGTTGAACCATATGCGGATAGTTACTTTGGTTGTATCCACCCCGCGAGGGTGGGTTGCTATATGTGTAAGATTGCATGTGCATAGGAAGGTTTGGTTCATGAACCATGTTATGAGCTCAACGCGATGGAACTACTGACTTTCGCAAGCCATGCCCCCGCGAGGGGCGGCTATTAGTTAGGTCAGATTTCGATTGCAAACCATCAGTTTTTGAAGGCCAAAATGCTTTACGAACGCCCCCAGCCTTTTCCAAAGCAGCAGTAAATGGTTCAGACTCAAATATATATGTAGAGTGTAACGTTGTGGATTTGGTCGTATCGAATCTTGCGCATTTGTCTTTTGAATTCTCGCGCGGATTCCATATGGCCTTCCTGTCTTTCGTCCCTGTCACTCTCGATATGTCCTTGTCTTTCTCAGCAGAATTACATTGGAATAAGAGTCACAGATTATCGTTTATTTCATCCTATTAATGGATTCGAACATTGGTAAAAGTGTTTACTTGCCTAAATTTTTATTTGTTTTATTATCAGAAAATTGTATTTCGATAAAAAAGAGCTTACATTGGTTCAACATTCTTCTCAAATTAACAATCGTAGAATTCTATGTATTAAAAGTCGATTGTCTTTGATTTTTTTTCTACCAATTGGGAAGTGAAATTGGGTTCTCCGAGCCTCCTGGGTAAGAGCCAGGTATCCTTATTAAAAGATGAGTTAATTTATGAGGTTACAATCAGGTTAGAGGCACCAGCCGCCACTGTACCTTTGTTAAAAAAACAGTTAAAACGTTTGTTGGAAGAATGTCCTTCAGAAGTAATTTTTGAAACAGAATTTGACACTGCATCTGAATTAACGATTATTAATGATAAAATCAAGGAATTAAAATTAAACTTAACCAAGTTGGACAGGTCTAGTACAACATATGGATTGAGCAGGTGCCGTGGTATGGTGTGCCATCTATTACATAGACTTTTACGTATACATTCCTCTAGCGATCTGTTAACTTTAGTCTTGAGCTTGAATGCCCCGTCTACCCGCACTAGACATACGACGGCTACCTTATTTCATGTCCCTAGCACCCGAACGAATTATGCCCAAAACTCTGTTGTATGTCGCATATCGCGATCATATAACAAACACTTTTATACCGTTGAACCTTTTTTGTTCGAGTAAACAGTTATTTAAGAAAGGCATTTTGGGTGTGATAGGAAAAATAAATAAATAAATATTAATACTAGACACACACACACACACACACACACACACACACACACACACACACACACACACACACACACACACACACACACACACACACACACACACACACACACACACACACACACACACACACACACACACACACACACACACACACACACACACATAGCTGTGGATTTTGTAAAAAAAAAAACCGACGATCCTGCTGTAGTCGTACAAAAGGTTGATTTGTCGAAAACATTGGATGCCTTATTTTTGAATGTTCAAAAACACTTCAGCTCATTTCAAACACCGGGCGAGTCAGGTGAGTGCAGCGCCGACAGGCCGGTGGTGGAATGTGCTGGGGTTAAGGACATTTCAAGGTGGAACATTAGATTTAATTGCATATCCGACCCACATTCATTTTTAGACAGAGTTGAGGAACTTCAGAACCCAATTTCACTTCCCAATTGGTAGAAAAAAAATTGGTTGTTTGTAAAGTAGGTTTACGATCGAGATGTTTACGTGATAACGTTTTATTGGTGATATAAGTTTTTGGGAAGTAAGGAATTAATGAAGATAACAATTTTTTCAAATTTTAAATTACATCTATCGTTTTATTCACACTTTTGATGATAAATTTCGGGTGTAAAATGACAAGTTTACTTATTCGACTATGATATACATTTTTCTTCATACATTATATGAATATAATTATAATTATATTATATTATTTATTTATTTTGTTTCACTGTTAAACATTCAACGAAAACTTAACCGCACGAGAAAATCTCCATTCGTTTGTATGCCGCTAGAGTGAGAGAGACGGAAGATCGGTCCACTCACTCGAACGCTATGCCAGCCTCCGCTCGTGAGGATTCCGCGTGACAAGTTTCACGGAATGACTGGCAGCGCTCGAGATGAGACGGGAGATCGGTCCGTCTCTCTCTCGTTATACCTGCGATCGCGCTCGTGAGGTTTTGGTGTGACACAAGTTTCTGAACATGTCACCCGACTAAAACGATTTTAAAGACGTTATCACATCAAAAAATCAAAGACAATCGACTTTTAATACATAGAATTCTACGATTGTTAATTTGAGGCATTACAATTGCAACACCCGACTGGCGTGCGCGTAATGTCATTGGACAAACGTTTTGATTGGTCAACTAAAGAATGTTGAAACAATTTAAGCTCTTATTTATCGAAATACAATTTTCTGATAATAAAACAAATAAACATTTAGGCAAGTAAAAACTTTTACCAATGTTCTAATCCATTAATAGGATGAAATAACCGATAATCTGTGACTCCTATTCCAATGTAATTCTGCTGAGAAAGACAAGGACATATCGAGAGTGACAGGGACGAAAGACAGGAAGGCCATATGAAGTCCGCGCGAGAATTCAAAAGACAGATGCGCAAGATTCGATACGACCAAATCCACAACGTTACAAGAGGACGAGGGAATTCGATTCAGTGTAGCTTTAACTAAAGGATCACGGACTTGGCTTGTAATAGTCTCTCGACGCATTTCTATAGTTTCTGCTCTGTGGCCGCAAGCTAATTGTAAGAGGTCTGAAGAAATTTTATGTAAATTACCTTTTTGAAACAGTTCTTCTACTTTTTCGCTTAAATTTTCATAATTAATGTCAGTAACTTTGGCCCACGAGAGAAGATTACGAATACCTCCCTGTAATGCTTCCTTTGGTTTTAATACGCAATAGGTAATGGCTGCATAAGACCTATCGGCATATGCCTGGTGACGCAAAATGTCATACATTTTTACCTCTTCGTTTGTTTCTAGTTATATGAAACCTGGAGTATGGTTGTACATTTTTTGTGTCTCAGCGTATCTTACATCCGACCAAGAGGAACTACCTAAACGTTGGGCATCAAGCAACATTTTTAAAAAGTTATCGGGGGTTTTTGGAACAGTTGGTCCCTTAAGTTTCGTTTCAATATCGAAGGTAAAAGATTTTATATTTTACAATTTGAGGCCCCGTCTTGATAACCCAGTTTTAATTATCGGTAGCAGCATTATGATTAGAAACAATGTTGCGGAGCTTACCCATTCCCTGGAGTAGTTTTTGCATTTTGCGGTCGGAATGGCGAGCGTGCTTACTTCTCTTGTGACGGTGGCGGCAGCGCTGAGATCTGAGCCTCTCTGGCCGGTTCGGTGAGGACGAGCTCGATGATGAACTGCTACTACTAGAGCTACTTCGAGTACGCTTGCGTTTACGCTGTCCTTTGCTTGACGCAGCCTGCGGCTCGGTAGCCGACATAGTATCATTATCATTTATTCTGAAAATGTCACTTTAGTAAAAAGAAGTTAAAAATACCTAGACACATACGGGCATAAAGGTACCTACATACAAGTGTTAAATTGTCGATGTCACTGGCAAACAAGTTAGTAAAATTGTAAATGAGATCCGAGTGGTAACGGTGGAGTCTCAATATATATCCACAACAATCTACAACATAACCTAGTAGAAGAACATTGCCTAGACCATATTCATTATCTCTGGGTCCATATAAAGAAATTTGACTTAGACATTGGAGCAATATACAAACCTGACTAAAAATACACAAACAATTTTTGGACCTATACGCACAGCAACTTCAACAAAGGAGAAGAGCAGTCGTATTTGGAGAATTCAATTTCAACCTGCTTCTCCGAAAACAAGTTATCTGAGATTAAAAGGATACCATTAAAGAGAATGGCTACAAAATTATGAATAAAGTACATGTAACACACAGCACCAGAGTAACACCAGATAAAAAAATCTATAATCGACCATGTACATACAAACCTAAAGGACAACCACTTTCATTTCGCTATCATAGAATCTGACATGTCTGACCATAAACAAATATACTTCGAAATTCAAAAATATCAACCAGAAGCTGTTAAAAAATTTAAATTTACCTCTATGATAAACTGTACAACAATTTTGAAAACACCATAAAACAAAGAAAAGATAAAGAATCTGATTATGAGACCTTGAAAAACCTTGCCTCCTATCATCTATACAAAAAAGCCAAATACAAAAGACAAAAATACTAAATGTCCTACAAAAAGACTGGATAAATAAAGAAATCATAAATGAAATTCAGAAGAGAAATAACTTATGGGATTAACTCAAGAAAAACGAATCAGACGATGACTTGAGACAACAATACAATTTAGCAAAAACCAAGGTAACCGAAATCATACAAAAAACGAAAAGAGCATACTACTTTAACTGTTTTACAAGTCATATAAATAAACCCAAAAAAATGTGGAGATTAATAAAAGAACTAGCAAATAACAAAACCAGAAGCGTGGAAGGACCAGATAAATTAATTATGAACGTTGACACTATCACGGACGACACAGATATCTGCAATGAATTTAACAAATACTTTTCAACCATTGGTTCTACACTGGCAAAGAAAATCAAGAACACGCCGACAGACCCACGTTCAACATTAACTCAAGAGACTAGAACAACGGGAACCCCGGAATTAACAGACTTTAGCCCAGCAACTGTGGATGAAGTAAATAAAATGATCGATAACCTTAACCCTAACACTGGCTCCGGCATTGACGGTATTAGCGTAAAAAGTATAAAATGCATCAAAAACATAATTACCAATCAACTTACCCAATGTATTAACCACTACATGCAACTGGGAGAATTTCCTGAAAGTCTCAAAATAGCAAAGGTCACCCCTATTCATAAATCTGGGAGCAAATCCGACCCGTGTAATTACAGGCCAATCTCGGTTCTACCAGTTGTCTCTAAAATCTTTGAAAAGATAATTTACGTGCGCCTACATGAATTCCTTAATTCTAAAAACTTTTTTTATACATAACAATACGGATTTAGACCAAAATCGAATACTCTGTCAGCAATGATCGATATAATAACAACAATAAAAAATAAAATCGATGAAAAACAATTAGTGATTGGTATATTTATTGACCTAAGAAAGGCTTTTGATACAATAAGTCCAACTCTACTCCTGGAAAAGCTATTGGATGTGGGGGTATCAGAAAAAGCTCTAGAAATTCTAACTTCGTACCTTCTAGACCGAACTCAAATTGTAAAAAAGGCCACAATACGAGCTACTTGGATACAGCTACCTATGGCGTACCCCACGGGTCAATATTGGGGCCTCTTTTATTCCTTATATGTATCAACAACGTCCACCAAATAGGTCTTAAAGCAGATATTTCTTTATATGCAGATGACACAAGTCTTTTCTATTCCGGTCACTCAGTAGATTCCATAATCCCTAAGATTAAAAAATATCTTAATCTTCTAAATGAATGGTTTAAATTAAATTTGCTCACAATAAACACATCTAAAACACGCTATGTCATATTTGCAGCTAAAAATAAAAAAACTCTAATAGTGAAGTACAGCGTACAATAAACGGTCTAATAATTCAAAGAAAATCATAAGAAAAGTACCTCGGGCTCATCCTCGATAATTACCTAAACTGGAAACCACAAATAATGAAAGTAAAATTAAAACTGACATCACTTACCGGTACTCTTCGTTGCATATCCAAAAACCTTCCCCGAAAAGTAAAATATATCATTTATAACTCGTTAGTTAAGCCGCATATCGACTATTTAATAGAGGTGTGGGGGGCACTGCAGCGAAAACCAACATTAACATAGTGCAAATTGCGCAAAACAAATTGATAAAAACCTTATTCAACTACAACTATCGAACATCTATCCAAAAAATATATTCTGAAACAAAACTAATGAATATTAACCAAACTTACACATACTATACATGTTTACTGGTACACAAAATACTCAATAAAGAGATTAAATCAAAAATAAGTTTCACGAAAAAATTCGAATATCAAAAAATCAAATTACGCAATGGAAATCACCTTGCACTATCAAAACGCGTGCCTAGAACCAGTTAAGGCAAAAACAATATTGAGTACGAGGGTGTCAAATTATATAACAAATTACCAACTCAAATAAAAGACGCTAAAACTACAGCTTGTTTCAAAAAGCAGTTAAAACATACATTACAGAGTAACAATAATAATACATATTCACAAAAATGTAAAGATAATTGTGTTTATTGAATGAACAAATAAATACAAATAAAACTAACATTTAATTGATATAACAACTCATACGCAAAATAATAATTGATTTATTAACCTTACATATAACATATTCATATTAAAATTAATAGATTATAAATAATTCTTTACAAAAAAACATATTTACATAAAGTTCATCCCTATAATAAATCGCATCCAGTTTTTAATAACAATCCGTAAAATAATGCCGTATCCAATGGTCACTGAGTGCGTACGTTTCATACATCCATGTTCGCTCGGCCGACTCGTCTGCAGCGTTTTGTTATGTACCTCCTAAATATTTAGTTTTTAATGGTGACATCGAGTATCGAGTCGAGTTAGCAGTTGTATTGTGTTGTATAATTGCGATGTTTGGGCTGTGTTATTTTTGTTTTCATATCTTGCCTCAATTAATTAGTAAATGTTTGCATGTTAAAATTTCTTATTAGTTAGGTATAGAAAAAGTTGATTGTGCTGTTGTATGCTCCTAACGCTCATTATCTATTATTACAATAGTGTTTCAACTATGTTTAAACGATTTCTCAGTAAGTGAAATGTATATTTTTATGAGAAATAAAGTTCTTCTAAACCTAACGGTAAAACCGTTAAATGTAACGATCTCGTAGCATTTACTAATTATTTAAACATCGCAATTGCGGTAGTAAAAGTTTCTTCTTACGTGGTTTTTATAAACACACGTTTTTTCACTTCACTTAAAAAAATATTTAAAATTAACGGTTATGGCTTGCCGCAGAGACAGAGCTTGCTGCGTACAAGTCCCTACGACGGAATACAAAACGCCAATGAACCATAATGGCGTCGCACATTTTAAAGAAAACTAAAAAAGGCGCGCGGCCGCCAGGTGTCGCCACTGGACCGGAAACTAGGTGAATTAAAGGTACGAAAACTGGTAGAAAACGATGGAAACGGATACGCTATCTCAATATAAAGCTTCCGGTGACGGTCAAGTAGCTTAATATTTAGGACAAACTATGATGTAGAAGGGAACATCAAACGACCTTTACAATTATGTATAACCAGGGATGTCACGGTCAAGGGTGTAGATGTAGTAGAAGTAGATTATGGCTCAAAATTTGACGGGGATGTGTTCGTTCGTAATTGTTATCGAGGACAGCCTGGCAAGGTGTACCAAATTGCGGAAGGCATATACGCATTAAAGGGCGGGATAGGTGAAATTTTGATCACCCCATTAAGTACTAAACCAATAACATTCAAAACAAATGAACCGATTGCTAGTGTTGAAATTGTTCTAGATTTTTTTTGGATTTTATGAAGTAAACAGAATAGAGGTTGTAGAACCGTCAAAACTATTCACTTCGAAAGACTTACTTTGGAGATATTTCTGAAAATGATTAATTACGACTATTGGACTTTAGTAAACTCTTATCGTGATTGCTTTACTACATCATTAGGTGCGATAGGGTGCACGGATTTGCAGAAAATGAACATCGATCTAAGTGATGATCAACCAATAGTGTATCGACATTATAGACTATCACAAAAAGAAAGGATGAAGGTACAAGGTATAATACATGAATTAAGTGATACGGGTATGATCAAGGAATCCAAGTTCTTCCCACTTAAAATAGGTACTATTATTTAATTTCCCTGCGATTATATACACTACATTTTGTCCATATAAGTTCGAAGTCTATATAAGTTCTAAGAAGTCGAGATCTTCCATATAATTTCGAACTTATATTATGGAAGATCTCGACTCGACTGGTGTAGTGGCGCGGTAATTCAGCTTGAACGCCAAGGGTCCTAGGTTCGATTCCCGGTTCAGGTCATAATTAGAACATCCCATTTGTCAGTAGGCAACCCGAGTGTATTTAGTGCACGTAAATTTTTTGTGACATGGTCGATGACATATCTTAATGACTTGTCACTTTCTTGAATTGAATTTATATTAAACAATGCCTTTACATGGTTATTTATTAGCTGGCGTTTATTGTCATACCGTTCGCACAATAGGTTCCATGCCTCGGTATAATTTTTATGAGAAACTTATAAATTAGCAATCACTCGAGCCGCTTCTCCTTCAAGATAGGATTGTAAGTAATGATATTTATGAATATTTTCGATTTTATCATTATTGTGAACTAGTGAAATATATATTTCCTTGAATTCTAACCACTTAAAATATGTCCCATCGAAATTTGGGATTTAATCACCGGTAAACTAAATCCTAATGTGTTACAGCTGTGATCATTATGATGACACGTAGTCAAAGATGATTTACCTCGAGAATTAGTTTTATCAGTCTCAGATTTAGTATTTTTCTTTATTAAAGCTTGAGCTAATGCAATGCAATGGTAAAAATCCTGCTCAATCAAATCTCTTGTAACTAACTCGTTTTCGCTTCTGGGTTATTAATTTCTATAAGATTCTGTACCTCGTCGAATTCAATGAATAATGCTTCACATTTTGACAGTTTCATCGAGAGTTTACTTTTTTATAGCTCTGAAATGCGTTCTAAAGAAGCTAAAACATCGAGACTAAGTTTAAATTTAGTTACACGTCCTTTAATAGAACCGCGTTTAACAATTAACTCTTAAAGTGATAGTGGCTTCGTAGATTCAGCCATTTTAATATGTTAACTCGCGGTGAGCTATCCCAAACAGCTGTTGTTGATTACGTAAGGAAGTAGGTAAAATAAGTTACGATCGATACGCTCCTCGCTTTGTTGATCAGCTGATGCACACGGCACGCGTAGACTGCATGCAGTGCTAAGGGATGCAGGTGTGGCCGGCCGGCAGTCAGCTAACGGAGATGCGCAAGCGATGACGCGTAACCAGGATCACTGGAATAGATCGATTTCGTTCGCCTTACTTTACATACAAAATTTTTGCTCCAGAATAAATTTATTTAAATAAATAGTATTTATTGCATTAATTGCATGGAATAACATAGTATTGAATACCTGCCAGTTAATCCTGAGTTATTTATTTGTCTTCCTCTTCTTTCGTTCACAAATACATCTACACTAATGGAGTCGTCACTGCACTTAGCTATGATCGAGATGCAGGCATCATTTGCATCACAAATGGCAGAGTTCCAGCAGAGTCTTGAGCAGGCCACACCTTCCAATACAGTGGCCACGCTGGCAGCGGAGTTTAACAACTTCAAGAAATTCATGCTTGCTTCACTGTCAAACCTGCGCCGGCAGGCTGACCTCTTACATCGGCAATGTGATCGGTTGGAGATGCAAGGACGCCGTAAAATGTTGCTGGTGCATGGTGTCTCCGAGGCCTCGGGTGAGGATACATCGGCTGCTGTGGTGAAGCTTTCGTTGGAACGGCTGCGTGTTTCTCTTTCGGTAGATGCCATCAGGAGAAGTCATCGTGTGGGGCGGCCTTCAAAAACTAAGGCAAGGCCCATACTTGTCAAATTCAGCAGTGTGACTGACCGGGATAAGTTTTGGTTTGCCAAAACGGCACTTAAGGGCACAGGGATTACACTCTCTGAGTTTTTAACCAAGGCTCGTCATGACACGTTCCTTGAGGCGCGAAAACGTATCGGAGTCTCAAAGTGTTGGACACGAAACGGGACCATTGTTGTCACGGCGGCCGACGGAACACACCATCGGATCACAACAATGGAGGAGCTGGACAGGATAATTCCTATTACGACGCCTCCGGTACACCAAATCCAAGCTGCAGGAGTGTCTGGCGCGTGTCAGGAAGACTCCACCAACACCAGATCAAGGCGAAAAAAGTGAGCGGATGTGAATTTACTTAATTCTTGCGCTAATAAAACACAGAACTGTGCCCATAGTATCGATAGACTCTTTTCATAATAGCTATTGTTGATGTATGTTGTTAAACATTTGCTTTTTGACTATTCCTTTTAAAATTACCCTGTTTTTGTTGTAGTTTTTTGTTTTGAATTATTTCGTATTTGTCAAATTGTAATGTCAATCAAGTCAAATGACAGCCACAGCCGTCTTTTGGCAGATGACAGCTTGCATTCGTTCCGAAACACGCATCGATATAGTTCAAATCGTTATAGCGTTACGACGTTATTTATCTACTGTGTGTTCTGTTATTTCTTTTGAGTGATTTAAGTTTAACATGATTTCTTGCTAACTGCTGGCAGGTAGAGGCACTATTAATACCTTTTGAGTGCCTATTTTTATAAACTTTTTATGTATAAGTACTTATTTCTTCTTATTATAGTATAATATAACTACTGATATGAATATTTCCAATGTTGACAGTGATATATCTGACCACTTTCTTTCTCTCTCTTCTACAACATCTAGTAACGACAGTTTCCATTCCTCTTTGCCTTCTCTCTCGGACGAGCTTGATGCCGCCTTCTCTGATGTCCCCAAAAACTTCAATGTTATTCACATTAACGCACAAAGCGTTCCAGCCCATTATCCGGACATGCTTACAGCCTTTAACAACAGAAATATACACGCTGTTCTGGTATCGGAGACATGGTTTAATGCCTGTCTCCCATCAACATCCTACTCTTTACCGGGATTTCAGCTAGTCCGAAATGACCGCATTGTTAGATCTGGTGGTGGCATTGCAATTTATATTCGTTCACATATTCCTTTCACGATAGTAAATGAATCTCCTCCATCCGCGTCTTCCGATGTTGCACAACATCTATTTATTGAAATTAGTCTCTCCCACACAAAGCTTCTTCTCGGTGTCTTCTACAGTTCTTCTCTTAGAGTTGACTACTTTTCTGCTCTTGAGAAAACTTTAGAGGACCTGACTCCCTTATACAGTCACACAATACTGATGGGAGACTTCAATACATGTTTACTCAAAAACGACACTAGGTCCACTCGCCTTAGATCAATGATTTCCTCATGTAATTTAAACATCCTTACTACTAATGCCACTCACTTCTTTCCAAACTGCGCGCCTTCTCTTCTTGACCTGATGATTGTCACTTCTACTGACGATGTTGCTAAGCATGGTCAATGTCATGCTGATGCATTCTCTTTCCACGATCTTATTTACCTGTCTTATAAGGTCCGTCCTCCAAAGTCTAAGGCGAAATTTCTCCTGCAACGCAATTTTAGTGGCATGAACCTTGACGCTCTCAAACATGATGCCTCTGGCACAGACTGGGCCGCTATCGTAAGAGCCGATAGTGTGGATGAGAAGGTTTCAATTTTTAATGCCCTCATACTTAAATTGTTCGATAAGCATGCTCCTGTTCGTCCTGTCAAAATTAAACATGTTCCTGCACCTTGGCTTACGGATGAACTTAAATCGTTAAGGAACAAGAAAAATGCTGCTAAAACGAAATTCAAAATGGACCCGTCCGACAAAAACCGCGAAAAATATAAAATCCTTCGGAATCGCTGCAATACTTTGTGCAGAGACGCTCAAAGACGCCATATTCACAAATCGGTAGAAAATGGAGATCCAGCTAAAGTTTGGAGATTCCTTAAGTCTATTGGAGTTGGAAAGACGCGCAATGATCCTGTGTCTAAAGATATAAATATCGATCTTTTAAATAAGCATTTCTCCTCATCTGATGCTATTGATAGCATAACAAAAATAAATACATTACATCAACTTTCTTCACTTCCAACTTCTGACTACACATCTTTCAGCTTTAGTCAAGTATCGGATTGTGATGTTAAGAGAAACATTATGTCTATAGCCTCAAATGCAGTCGGGTCTGATTGTGTTAGCCGAAAAATGATTACTCCTTTGCTGGATATCATTACACCAATAATCACCCACATCCTCAATCACTCCCTCTCCTCAAGCGTTTTTCCTACATTATGGAAAGATGCCCAAATAGTTCCACTCCCGAAAAAAGCCAAACCTTGTTCGTTTTCGGACTATCGGCCTATTTCAATTCTACCCTTCCTATCCAAAGTGATGGAGCGCGTTGTCCATCACCAACTCAGTCACTTCCTATCCTCAAACCAACTCCTTAATCCTTATCAATCCGGTTTTCGCCCAGGCCATAGTACAACCACTGCTTTAATTAAAATAACAGACGACATCCGACAGGCTATGGATAAACAACAACTTACTGTACTGGCACTACTTGACTTTAGTAACGCGTTTAACACTGTCGATTTTGACATTTTACTTGGAGTGCTACGTTCTCTTAACATATCTCCAACCGTGCTTGACTGGTTTCACAGTTACTTGTATGGTCGCCGGCAGCGCATCCGTTCGGAGGACTCCTCCTCTGCTTGGTGTGATATCAGTGCCGGTGTCCCTCAAGGTGGCGTGCTGTCTCCTCTCCTCTTCGCACTTTTCATCAATTCGATTACTCATAACCTAAAATCTTTTTTTCACTTATATGCAGACGATCTCCAAATATATTCACAAGGGCGCCTTGAAGACCTTTCTAGTGTTGTACGGGCAGTTAACGATGACCTTAGTCGTATACTACATTGGAGCAAGTCATTTGGTCTCAGGGTTAACCCTACTAAAACGCAGGTAATTGTTGTGGGAGGTTCTCGGCAAATTGCTAGGATTGACTGGCCGGCCTTGCAACCCATCACATTTGACGGTGTCCATGTCCCTTATAGCAAAATTGTAAAGAACCTGGGCATTCATATTGATAGCTCACTCACTTGGACAACACAAACTGCGGAAGTCAGCAGAAAAATGTATGCAGCGGCAGCGTCATTAAATAGACTTCGTAATTTCTTGCCTATACCCACTAAAATTGCGCTTGTTCAGGCTCTTTTATTTCCCATCCTAGATTATGCAGATTGCTGTTACTTAGATTTAAATGAAAACCTCCTTAATAAGCTTGAGCGTCTACAGAACTTCTGTATACGAATAGTTTTTGGTTTACGGAAGTATGATCATGTTACCGAATACCGGACTCTGCTTAAATGGCTTCCAATCCGTCGTAGGCGTGACTTGCATATTCTTTCGCAATTATTTAACATATTGTTCAGTCCGAAATCACCACCCTATTTAAAAAAGCGCTTTCAATTTTTGCAGTCATCACAGGGTCATGACATGCGGTCATCCAAAAAACTACATCTTCAATTTCCTCCCCATTCTACTAATTACTATACGCAGTCGTTTACTGTCCAGTCCATTCGCCTCTGGAATTCCTTACCATTAACAATCAGAAAATCCGAATCGATTGCTATTTTTAAAAATCGGCTTAAAGCACACTTTCTTTCTTCTTGACACAAACTGCCTTTATATCTTAAAATATTACTGGTCACTGTTAGTTTCGACATCTCCTCGCATATATCAAGTAGTATGTATGTTTATTGTATGTATGTATAATTATTGTTATGTATTTATTTTATTTTATTTTTATTTATTTATTACTGTATGTTTACGTTTATGCCATAAATTTATGCAATTCTATTTGTATCAGGTAAGAATTTTAAGAACTCTGCAACACCTTCCCCTTTCTTTAATGGTTGTCCTCTACCTAAAGGTTGTCTGGAAGAGATCGCTATTAGCGATAAGACCGCCTAAATTGTACATCTTTCGGTAAAAATCATGTGTATTTTACTTGTATGGTGTGCAATAAAGAGTATCTATCTATCTATCTATCTATCTATCTACTTTTTATTGCTGTTCTTGAAAATATATTCCGCAAGCTGGATTGGACACTTAAGGGCATCAAAATAGACAGTCGCAATTTAAGTCACCTCAGATTTGCAGACGACATTGCCATACTAGCCGAAACCCTAATGGATCTAGAAGCAATGATTACATCCCTTGACGAAGAAAGTTCAAAAGTAGGCCTCGAAATGAACGCTAAAAAACCAAAATTATGACAAATAGCCATAAAAGACCTATCATAGTAAAGGGCAATTGCATAGAATATGTCGCTAAATACATATACTTAGGAAGGCAGGTGTCGTTCAGCAGCACAAACAATGAGGAAGGAGTGACTAGAAGAGTAAACTTAACCTGGAAAAGATTTTGGTCATTGAAAGAAATTCTGAAAGGAAACTACTACAGCTTATATATATATATATATAGCTTATATAAGGTGCTTAATAAATATCTGCAACGGCTGAAATGGGTAAAAGTATTGCCTATATAGATTACGGATATCATCTGTCACCCTAACTAGGGCTGTAGTCGTGCTGTGGCCGGGGCGAAAACCTGATTGAAAGGGGTTTAGGAGTTGATAGGAAGCGATTAAGTTGGTGATGGACAACGCGCTCCATTACTTTGGAAAGAAAAGGTAATATTGATATAGGCCGATAGTCCGAAAACGAAGTGGGGTTACCTTTTTTTGGAATAGGGATTAAATGGGCATCTTTCCATAATGTTGGGAAGACGCTTGAGGAAAGGGAATGATTTAGAATATGGGAGATGATTGGAGTAAGAATATCCAGCAGTGGTATGATCATGTTACGACTCACGCAATCGCTTCCGACTGCATTAGAGGCAATAGATCTAATGTTTCTCTCAACATCACTGAACAGGTGGGAAGCAAGTGGTTGTAAGGCACCGCTCCCGACGTCCAGAATAAACGGTCAGACAGGAAACTAACTCCCTAGTGAGCGTAGAGTCCTTTTTACCCCAAGACACTAAGTCCCTAGAGCCCTAGCCCCACCTAACAATAGATACGTAAATATAATAAGGATGTAGAAAGAGGAGTGAAGAGCTGCTCCCAGGTCGCCCAGGGTAGCAGCGTTAGGACGGTAGGTAGGTGTGGACCCGCTGCCAGTCTGGCAGACTCACCAGACTGATCATAGTGACGGCTAAGGTAGTCTTGGCCGCAGCGGAGGGAAATGAGAACCAACACGGACGGTTGATATCTAATTTATTTACTATAATGTCATGTTTAAAGAAGTTAAAGAATGTACACAATAATAAGGTTTTCATTATGTGCCGTCGGTGTAGAGTGCTGACGGTGCATGTGCAGGGTCCATGGGTCATCCGCCGGTTTGGTAGGTCGCTGACGGCGCAGCAGACAAATGTACGATCGTAGCTCGTACATATTGGCATCTTCAAAAAGCACGAGGAGTAGGTGGAAGATGCAGCTCCAGTCTCCAGCGCAATGTGTAGCAGTAGTGCAGCAAACCAATGTATGAGGTTACTCGTACATATTGGCATCCTAAAGACGGTAAAGAAGATGCCCATCTGCTTGCTGACCTGATGTAGTTGCAGTGACCCGTTGGATGACTTGGTGGTTTGTTCATGTTCTATTGTCGTAGATGAACAGATGCAGTAATGATGCAGCAGTTGTTGTCCCTTGTCTTCGGGCTTGTAGGGTTGATGTCATGTTGTATTGATGTTCTCTGCAAAGTTCTAATGAACAGCATTTGCGGCTTCTCAGAATACTGGTGAGACCCGCTTCAGGGAGGCCAGTATCCGATCCGTTGCTGTCAGTATGTTGATCCTCCGAGGTGATGCTGTACTCGCTGACTGGCTGCTGATATAATCGCCCGTGTTGGAGGATGTTGGTTAGGACAAGGGAACAGGGTTATGCAATATAAATATTAGATAATATCTAAATTAATCTTATCAATGTCATAAGTACGAGTAAAGCTCAAGTCAGTTGAAAACTATTGAACTTATGAACAATGTCAATGTAAATGTAAAAATGTCAAGTTAGGGTAATGTCATAGCGAGAAGCAAGTGTTTGTAAGGCACCGCTCCCGTCAATGCTATGAAAATGTCAATGTAAAAAAACTAAAACGCTAAAAATAATCTTAACACTTAAGTACCTAATCAGTTACTTTTGGAGTCGGTGCAAACGAAAACATCGGTCTCTCATTGACTGGCACCGACTCCAAAAGTAACTGATTAGGTACTTAAGTGTTAAGATTATTTTTAGCGTTTTAGTTTTTTGAAGTCGGTTTTTATTTTTTTTATAAATTTAACTTATTTCATCCATTTTAGTGATAAATCCTAATCAAATCAAATCTTACGAGTGCAAACATAATTTAACTGCTGAACACCGATTTCGTTTCCTATTTTTCCACCCTTAGGGGTGAAATTTTTTCCAAAAATGTTTTATTATAGTATCTTTGAAGTATAAGCTATTCAAAAAAAAAGAATCATCAAAAGCGGTCCACATTTGGCAGAGATATAGGTAAAATCAGTTGGCGTGGTACGGAGTTTATGCAATGTTTGATGATTTTCTTATAGATCCCATCATCAGAATTTAACCAAATTTATATGGGACCATTCTGAAAGTATTATCTTTCAAACAAAAAAATAATTATCGAAATCGGTCAACGCAGTAACGAATGATCGCTGAACATACATAAAAAAAAAAAAAAAAAAAAAATGATACCGACGAATTGAGAACCTCCTCCTTTTTTGAAGTCGGTTGAAAAGTAATGTTATAATGTCAACGATAAAAATACAAAAATGAACTTGAACAACATGTCAAACAAATGCAAAATAATGTCATGTCAATGTAAATGTAATAGGGTTTTTTGCAAATGCGTGATGTTGTCAAGTAAATGTCAATGAAATAAATCAAGAAATGTCAAGTAAATGTAAATGCAATAAGACTTAAGTAACATGTAAATGCAGTATGAAACTCAAGCAATGTCAATTTAAATGTCAAGTAAATGTAAATTTTATGCAATAATACTTGAGTAACATATAAATGCAGTATGAAACTCAAGCAATGTCAAGTGAATGCAATGTCAATATTACAACGGTAAGCTGGTGGTTGTAAGGCACCGCTTCCGTCACTTAAATAAAATGTCATGTCAATGCAATGCAAGATTTTGTCAATTCAATATTATGTCGGGAAGCGAGTGGTTGTAAGGCACCGCTCCCGTCAATGCTATGAAAATGTCAATGTAAAAGTAATGTTATCATGTCAACGACAAAAATACAAAAATGAACTTGAACAACATGTCAAACAAACGCAAAATAATGTCATGTCAATGTAAATGTAATAGGGTTTTTTGCAAATGCGTGATGTTGTCAAGTAAATGTCAATGAAATAAATCAAGAAATGTCAAGTAACCGCTCCAGATAATTCAATGTCAGTAAAGTGAAATAATGTCAATTTTAATTTCCCTACCTAGATAGTTACTTAGTTACCTACACTACCTATGTCATAGTAACGTCATAAAAATGTTTTAACTTCGATAGCACGATCCATAGTATGTCATTAGTATATGCAATGAATATTTAAAATATTTTTTGTTGATTTTAATAATTGCATTAGGTGTCGTAATGCAAGAGCTGCTGACTTCTCACATTCCAATACAGTGTAAACAAGTGCAAATAATGCGTTCATTATCCCAAGTTTAGTGAATCAGTAGTGCAAATGCAAAATATTGTTTCATAAAAAGTGATTGTATGACTTAATGCGTAATAGCATTTTCTACTAGTTAAGGTATGTAATGCAATTCGATAATAAGATGTAATATCGTTGTCAGTATGTAAGTTAATAATACAACTTGGGAGATTTTAAAGGATAAAAACAAAACAGCTGGGAAGACTAAGTGGTTGTAAGGCCCCCTTCCCGGTGCAAGATAAGAGTACCTAATTTAATGAAATAGAATGACCAACTGTAGGGTACATAGGTCGCTGATAGTTTATCCGGCTCGAATATGAACAGGTGGGAAGCAAGTGGTTGTAAGGCACCGCTCCCGACGTCCAGAATAAACGGTCAGACAGGAAACTAACTCCCTAGTGAGCGTAGAGTCCTTTTTACCCCAAGACACTAAGTCCCTAGAGCCCTAGCCCCACCTAACAATAGATACGTAAATATAATAAGAATGTAGAAAGAGGAGTGAAGAGCTGCTCCCAGGTCGCCCAGGGTAGCAGCGTTAGGACGGTAGGTAGGTGTGGACCCGCTGCCAGTCTGGCAGACTCACCAGACTGATCATAGTGACGGCTAAGGTAGTCTTGGCCGCAGCGGAGGGAAATGAGAACCAACACGGACGGTTGATATCTAATTTATTTACTATAATGTCATGTTTATATACAGAAGTTAAAGAATGTACACAATAACAAGGTTTTCATTGTGTGCCGTCGGTGTAGAGTGCTGACGGTGCATGTGCAGGGTCCATGGGTCATCCGCCGGTTTGGTAGGTCGCTGACGGCGCAGCAGACAAATGTACGATCGTAGCTCGTACAATCACAATCGGATATTTGACTAAAGCTGAAAAAAATTTATAGCCAGGAGTTGGTAGTGACGAAAGTTGACTAAGTGTGTTTATTTTTGTTGTACCAAAAACAGCGACAGATGTGGAGAAGTGCTTATTTAAAAGGTCAGTATTGATATTTTTAGAGACAGGATCATTACGTGTTTTTCCAACTCCAATAGACTTGAGGTATCTCCAGACTTTAGCTGGACATGGTGGCGTTTTTCAACCGACTTCAAAAAAGGAGGAGGTTCTCAATTCGTCGGTATCTTTTTTTTTATTTTTTTTTTTTTTATGTATGTTCAGCGATAATTCGTTACTGCGTTGACCGATTTCGATAATTATTTTTTTGTTTGAAAGGTAATACTTTCAGAATGGTCCCATATAAATTTGGTTAAATTCTGATGATGGGATCTATAAGAAAATCATCAAACATTGCATAAACTCCGTACCACGCCAACTGATTTTAGTATCTATCTTACCTATATCTCTGCCAAATGTAGACCGATTTTAATGATTCTTTTTTTAATGAATAGCTTATACTTCAAAGATACTATAATACAAATTTTTGGAAAAAATTTCACCCCTAAGGGTGGAAAAATAGGAAATGAAATCGGTGTTCAGCAGTTAAATTATGTTTGCACTCGTAAGATTTGTTTTGATTAGGATTTATCACTAAAATGGATGAAATAAGTTAATTTTATAAAAAAAATAAAAACCGACTTCAAAAAACTAAAACGCTAAAAATAATCTTAACACTTAATTACCTAATCAGTTACTTTTGGAGTCGGTGCCAGTCAATGAAAGACCAATGTTTTCGTTTGCACCGACTCCAAAAGTAACTGATTAGGTACTTAAGTGTTAAGATTATTTTTAGCGTTTTAGTTTTTTGAAGTCGGTTTTTATTTTTTTTATAAAATTAATGTATAAACACTTCAACACCTCGATGTACCGATAGTCAATATGGCACCGCTGGAGTGACTGTAGCACTGCCCAGGTCTCGATCGAATCAAAGGCCTTCTCAAAGTCCACGAACGCCAAGCATAGTTGTAACACGTCGTTGTAGAGTATGTTATGACGTAGACTAAGTTCATATATATTTGATTGATTGCATATTAATAAATCAGTATTGTACACGCACTCGAGTTTATTATTTCATCTCCGAGCACCCAACCTTACATGGCGACCCTTGCCTTGTTTGGATTTGGAACACGCTCGCGGCTCGCGATACATACTCATCGGTAACTGCATTTAAAAGTTAACACGAATATTACAAAAGTGAATCAAGATGGGGAAATCATATAGCAAACCGACAAATTCTCAAGAAATATTGACCCAAATTGGAATGCATAATGAAATCCAGAAGTCGAAAACCGTCATCATAGGCCACATGGGGCAAATTTCGTGGTATCTCTTTGCGATCATCATCATCGTGGTTGCGGTGCTCATTATCCTGACCATCAGATACTTCAACAAGTGCCTTAACAAGAAGATAGAGAGAAGGGCATAGGCAAATACCTTCAGGCACAAAAAGATTGAGTCACCTCAGGTGGTTTAAAAAATATTGTGTAGTGAAAAGTGAAGTGCGCGAGTGTACCTAACAAATTAATATTAACAAAAATTAACTCTTACGTGTAACGGAACAGTATAAATTTAACTCAAAATCATCTTTAATATTTGAACATTTTGCAATTTTAATGGAACTAACTTTTAACCGATTTTATAGAGACATTAGTGAAGTGTTATTTTATCAAGCAAGCCAAAATAGGTATGTAAAATGAGACTACATGTTAAGGAGAAGTTATTAGTATGAGTTTAATTTTGGTATGTTATGGCTCAATATGTACAACAATTATACGAAGATTTGCATAAAATTAGAACTTATCTTATAAAAATAGGCCCTGCTAGACGGGAAGGTAATATTATTGTACAGAAATTAAATGAAGCAAATGTAGTGCGTGACCAATATAATGCTTTTCTAGACGAAATAAGCAGAATACGAGTATTTAAAGATGTACAGGAAAATATTTTAATTGATACCTTATGTGTGAAGTTTAATAATTTGTATACAGAAATTGTAAAGTTGTGTAATCCTGTTAACGTCGATATAAATATCTTTGACAAAATGGAGAAGTTTGACCTTAAGGTTGCGTTGAGTTTATTGCCAGCTTTAGCAAACCCGTGAACCCGTGACTAAACAGCTGATAGATGGGATAGAATATTATAGCTCTGTCCTTGACACAGAATCTCATCCAAAATTAATATCGTTTGTCCTTAAAAACAGACTTTCTCAGTCAGCAAAGTTAATACTTTCATCGAATTATCCCGATATTAATTCCCTACTTAAAGACTTGAAAAGAGAATTGCTTCCCAAAAAGTCAGCTACTTCTATTCAAAATCAAATACTGCGTGCTAAACAAAATGATACGACAATTAATGATTTTGGAAAACACTTATCAAAAATGTTTGTTGACCTCACGATAGCGCAAGCTGACGGCAACCAATCGAGATACTCGGTTTAACATTCCATTAATGAAAAACAGGCGATAAAACGCTTTGCCGACGGATTGCGCAATCGGAGAATTAGCACAATAATAGCGGCTAGAAATTTTGACCATTTGAAAGATGCTGTACAAGCAGCGGTTGACGAAGAGTTGTCAACGCCTTCTATTTCTAATGAAATAATGACAATAAATCAATCTTATTATAATTCTAACCATTTTAGGCGAGGTAATAATTCCTACAGGACCCGCAATTTTAACAACAGAGGAGGTAGGTCATACTATCAGCAAGGCCGTGGCGCTTACGAAGATTCCGGCACGTACCGATCAGCAGAACGCGGGCGCCGGCAGTACAACCCAAGGAGAGGAAATTCGGGACGAAGGAACTTCAATAGAGGTAGGTCCAATTTTTATTACAGTCGTGGTAACAGAGGAGCTCGTAACGAAAATGTACAACTCATAACTGAAACCTCAACAAAATCCGAACCCGAAAAACAACAGTCGGAAAATCAGTTTTTTCGTGAATAATGAGTCCATTTTATCTTGTAATAATAAATCACTTCTAGTACAATTTTACCTGCATAGTAACACTTTATTATTTCTACTTGATACCGGTGCCTCAATCTCAGCCATAAAAAGCAAACATGTTCCTAATACGGCTTCGATAATTAAGGAGAAGATACACATAAACGGTATAGGAGGTAGTATTGAAACAATCGGACACGTGTACCTTAATTTGGTAGTGAATGATGAAACGTCGTTGAAACATAAGTTTTACGTATTCGATTCCTTACCCTGTACGGCAAACGGGATCATAGGCGACGACTTCTTTAGAATGTTCTCGGCACAAATAAGTTATGAGTCAAATACTTTGTCATTAAAGAATGCGAATAACAACCGCATCTATTTGCCTATTGTTAGAAATGTCAGTAAATATTTAATACCATCTCGGTCAGAGTCAATACACTACATTAAAACCTCTATAACCGAAGATGGAGTGGTGTGTACAAAAGAATTAAGCGAAGGTGTGTTTATAGCGAGTTCTATCGTTACACCAATTAATGGGAAAATACCTTTAGCGTAATTATGCTAATAATCTTGTGGTTCTAGCTATGTACCTACTTGCGATCGGAGGATCCAGTAGCGGGTAGCTCGTCGATAATTCAAATCCAGTGTAACAGTTATTAATAATAGTTTATTTCACAATCACAAGAGTTAGAAAGAAGGAGTACATTGAAGAGACACACAGAAGATATAAAAGATAATAAGAGGAAACGGTTCACAAAGACTACGTTCTCTCGACTGGCGAGCATTCGGTGCTCGCGAAAGATCGGTGCGCGCGCGCAGCTATAGTGCATGGATATATAACGCCCGCCGCATACTACGGGTATCACTCAGGTATGCTTGAGTATTTAATATTATTTTGTATTTGTGTAAAATGTGTGTATGCAAGTGTGATGTATGAATGTTATGTGTATGAAAGGTTGTTATGATGGTATATGTATATTTAAATATTAGAGAGAATATTTAATTGTTATTGATTTGTATTATAAAAATAAATATAACGTAATTATAAGTCACCCACATCACTCCCCTCCAGAGACCGGGTTAAGGGCGATAATAATCAGGAAAGCGAACTTTTCTTCCTGAACGCGTTGTCCGTGCATTTGTGGAGTCGTGATTGTGGGCTTGTTGTACCGGTAGGTCGGAAGATGGGGATTCCGGGGGTCGTATTTCACGTGATGGTGGCGTTGTATCTAGGGACAGTAAGTAGGCTGGTTTGAGTCGGTCTATGCTTACTGTCACGTTTTTATTTTTGACGCTAATCTGAAAATATTTAACGCCTCTTTTCAGTACTTCGTGTGGTCCTGTGTAGGCTGGTTGGAGGGAACCACGTAGCGCGTCTTCCCTTAGGAATACGTGGCTACAAGTGGCAAGGTCTTTATATACGAAGATTTTGTTTTTGGAGTGGTGTTGTGTAGGGACTGGGCGTATGTTCTCGGCGAATGACTTCATGCGAGCTGAAAAATCGGTGATGTCGGTAGTATATCCAGTAGTTTCGTGGCCAAAAAATTCGCCGGGTAAGCGAAGTGGCTCACCAAACACCAGTTCGGCTGATGAAGATTGGAGGTCTTCTTTGAAGGCACTCCTAATGCCGAGAAGTACGAGAGGTAGTGTCTCGACCCAATTATTGTTAGCGTGGCAGGTGATTGCCGCTTTCAGCTGCCTATGAAAGCGTTCAACCAAGCCGTTGCATTGTGGGTGGTATGCTGTTGTCCTGCGGTGGTCGAAACCGACGGATTTTGACAGCTGTTGGAACAGCGCTGATTGGAACTGTGCACCTCTGTCGGTTACGACGTCGGTTGGACAACCATATCGGGACACCCAGCAAGACACAAACGCTTTAGCCACTGTCTCGGCGGTGATATCGGTAAGTGGCACAGCTTCCGGCCATCGCGTAAAGCGATCGACGGCTGTAAGACAATACCGATAATCACCAGCAGGCGGTAATGGGCCGATCAAGTCTATATGGACATGTTTGAAGCGCGCTGAAGGCAAAGCAAGCGTACCTAACGGTGACGTGACGTGTCTGTTTACCTTCGAGCGCTGGCAAGTCAAACATGCCTTAGACCACTCACGACAATTTTTACGCATCAAGGGCCAGGCGAAGCGTTGTGCGATAAGCTTAGCTGTGGCGTTGGAACCTGGGTGGCTCAGCGAATGGAGGGACTTAAATACCTGCTGACGCAGTTGAATTGGAACGAAAGGCCTAGGAGCCGGTGTGCTGACGTCGCAGTACAATTCGGTACGACTGCCGGGCACGTTCATCTTTATTAGGCGTAGAGACGATTCACCTTCTAGGTGTGCTGCTAGCTCGGTGTCTGTGGATTGGAGTTTGACCATTAATTCGAGGTCGACAGGCATCTGCAGTTCATTGACGCGAGAAAGTGTATCAGCGACGACGTTATTTGCGCCGGAAATGTGCTGTATTTCGGTCGTGAACTGCGAGATAAAATCGAGATGTCTATACTGACGCGGTGAGCAGTTACTTTTTCGCTCATGAAATGCGTAACATAGAGGTTTGTGGTCAGTATAGATCGTGAAATGAGTTGCCTCTAGCATATGACGGAAGTATTTTATACTTTCGTATATTGCAAGGAGTTCGCGATCGTATGGAGAATACTTCGTTTGTGATGGACTCAACTTGCGAGAGAAAAATGCTAGAGGTTGCCAGGCTCCATCCTTACGCTGCTGTAGGACTCCACCTATTGCTGTATCAGAGGCGTCGGTGACTAGTCCCAGCTTGGCTTGCGAATCAGGGTGAGCCAGTAGTGCTGCATCGCAAAGGTTCTTTTTGCAGTCCTCAAATGCTTGTAGTAAATTTCCCTCAATGACGACAGGATGAGAACCTTTGTCGGATCCAGTTAATAGACTGTTTAAGGGCGCTTGTATTTGAGCAGCGTTTTTTAAGAATCGTCTATAAAAAATTACCATACCCAGAAATCGTCGAAGTTCTCTGACAGTTTTTGGGACAGGGAAATCGGCGATGGCTTGAACTCTACCGTCCACAGGTTTTGTACCCTTTTCGGAGATCTGATAGCCCAGAAACGTGACTTCCGAAGCACCGAAGACGCATTTGGCAGTGTCAACCAGAACGCCGTAGTTTTTCATACGCGTGAAGAGTTGGTGCAGGTGATCTTCATGCTCCTGAGCTGATCTGCTGAAGACCAGGAAGTCGTCCAAATATGGATAGCAAAACTCAAGGCCACGCGTCATTTCATCGACAAATCTCTGAAATGTTTGACCTGCGTTGCGTAAACCAAACGTCATAAAAGGAAATTCGTACAATCCGAAGGGCGTAGTAATGGCCGTCTTCGGAATGTCTCCTTCAGAGAGTGGAATCTGATTGTAAGCCTTCACTAAATCTATCACTGAGAAAACTGTACAACCAGACAGACTGTGGGAAAAGTCCTGTATGTGACGAATTGGGTATTTGTCAGGTATGGTCCGTGCGTTAAGTAACCTGTAATCGCCACATGGACGCCAACCATTGTCCTTTTTGGACGCAAGGTGGAGCGGCGACGCCCATGGGCTATCAGAAGGACGAGCGGTCCCATTGGCTAACATAGCGTCGAACTCTTGTTTGGCTATTTTGAGTTTGTCAGGAGCCAGGCGTCGAGGTGAGCATGAGACAGGGGGGCCTGGAATGGTACGGATGTGATGTGAAGTGTTATGCTTGACGATACCCGGAGTACCAGCGGGGCGTGTTATTTCCGGATATTCGGACAAAATGCAGTGATACTTACTATTACCACCAGTCGAGATTTTTACACTTGAGACAAGGCAATCTGGTTTAAATACAAGGTCTAACAAAATCAACTGCGTTCCTTTAAAGGGGGGTATCTATACATCATACTGAATGGGATGACAAAAAATAAGGTATTGTTTTATAGTCATTTTTAAAAGTTACGTTTTCTAACAAAATAAATAAATTAAAACGCAGTCAAAAATGAAACACTCTGTATCTTTTCTTACTCATGCAAACTGTAGTTCACAGATGGTGTGTACGTACCCAGCGCACACCAGCATTTTATTACCAAAGATCGTTGTGTGCATCACCCTTGTCAAACCAGCTGATCTGCGATTGGTCGAGTGGCACAGCTAGCCTTTTTCGACCAATCACAGATCAATTGCAACGAAGAATAGCTTCATACACACATGTTAGTACACTAGTGTGTGTAGAATGCACTTTCATGATAATAATGTTTTCGATAACAAACAAAACAAACAATGTCAACTAAATTAATAACCAACATCGTTTTTTTGTTACTTCAAGGCTCAAAGGAAAGATAATTTCTATGTTTTATGAGTTAGATTAAATCTTAGTTGTAGGAACTAGGTAGGTATTTACTTACTTTCTTGTAATTGTTGTTGTACGTAATTCGTTATTTACCTCTCGAAGCTCTTTAGCATCACTCCTAGCAGAATGGCAAGGTGGATAGAAATAAAGGAAAATAAAGCTGTTTTAAAACATTTATTAATTTAATTCTGACTCTGACTGACTCCTTCACACTTTCACAGGCTTTGGACTAACAAGTAGGTTAGCGTAGTAAATAATTTATCTGCCGGGTAAATAATTTATCTGACTAACAAAAAAATTAAACAAACAAATCAATCAAGTAGGTACCACTTACTCTCAATCTACGCTTACTTGGCGTGTTTAAGTTCATTAAGAGGTTTACAATCTTTACAACAAATTACATTGATCATAATCACATTACAAAAAAACATTGCACAGCAATGCGACGTGCACTTTTACGCGAAATAACAGTCTCTGTCACTTTTTATGTTTTAAAGCGTTCACACGGTTTGCAATAAAATTCGCTGTCGTAGTTGTGTCGCACTTTCAATGTTATAATCACCTTCACAATACACTAAGTCCCACACTCAGCCCCACACATGGAAGCCCAAATGTTCAGGCTACTGCTACATCTAGTCTGAAAATGATCGGGCCGAACTAGGTGGGGGTTCTGTTCAGCCCAATAGTAGGCGCCGCGGCGTAGAGGTTAAACATCCAACCACTGGTGAAGCTTCTCTCGTCCGTCCAGAGAATGTTGCAGCTTCTGCGATTTCTGCCAAACTGGACTCGTAGTGTGAAGACATGCGGCTTCAGCTCTTGAACTAGTGTAAAATGATACAGGCGCCTGCCCCTCGTCTTGCGTCTCGCCGCAGAATTCGCAATAATGACGCCTGCGCCCATGAGCGCTTGGCGAAGACGGACGCTGCATCAGTCGCGCTTGCGATTGGGTTGCCGATCAAAAATCTGCATCACACTGTCTTCTCATTCAACAGGCTGGCGTGGCCTTCCCTGGTCCCCGACGGGCATAAACAATCTCACTCCAGTCCCTGAACCGCTCACGAAAACGCCCTTAATATCAGCGTAAAGGCGCGCTGCTTTAGCACAAATTAAATTTGCGATCCTGGTAGCACATAACCCTGGACTGACACTGTTGCGGCGTCGCACACGCACGCCGCGCGGAAGCGAATTAGAGACTGCGCGGCGCGGGCGCCCGGGCGGTCGTCCTGCAAAAGCCGAAAAGGCTCAAGCTAGGGATGCGCCTAAGATGGGATCATAATTTAAAGGATACTAAAAACTAAAACATACCGGATAACTGATCGTGAATTGGGAACTGACACCTCGCATTTAATTAAGTATTATGGCGAGGTAACCTACTACTTAAACGAAATCGTGAGTGCGACACAAGTTTTTTTTGTATCTTAGCTTTCAACTCGCCAATCTAGTTAAGTGTAACTCTTGTTTTAGAGTAAAATTATTTTGTCCAAACCGGTAATAAATGTTCTAAAGTGTCAGTTTAAGACAGACAAAGACTGATAAAACGACTGAATTTAAAAAGTCACTAAGAATTATTTTTAACGAACTAACTAGGCCATAGCATTTAAACTCGGACATATCGTACTTTATCTAGCAGTTATTTCTTAACTGACAGTCGCAAAATTACCAAAATGTATTTTTAAAATGCTTATTCACATAACTACTTACTTGAGTTACTGTAAGTGGCAAAAAGGAAACAACTTCCAGAGAAATCAAAACACTAATAACATGTTTTACTTACTTAATATGAAATATGCGCTGATAAGACTATTTTTCGAAACTCATAAAACATTGTTATCGTCTCAATAACTTAGTTAAAATCAAATTTTAGTTTAAACAAAAATAAAATCTTAATTAGTAATGTAATGAATGAATGATCTGATCTCGTAAAAAACTATGAGCCTAGAAATCAGAACAAATGTGGCACATCCCTATCTATCCGCATGCACACTTTGATTTACCCCGACACGTGCCCGACACCGGCCTTTCGGCTCGAGCGGCATAGTCTGCAGTTTGCGAGTACGGTAGGGCTTCCACGTTAAATAAATATCTAGGACTAGGATTACGATTTTACACGAATGTTTGAGTAGGTTTATTAAAACAATCCATATCATTTTTTATTTAATTATTTTTAGCAAAACAATTATGATCGTGTTTAATTGAACCAAATATTACATTTTAATACTTTTCTCATTGTAATATTGCGACCGGTTAAGAGTTAAATTCTAGGTAACTTTTAAAGCATTTTTTGAAATGAGTTTGTCCCGTGGTTTGTCAAGTTAATATCAACTTTTACGGTGTCGATTTCATTACTAGACGACTAGTCAAGAATTAATTACAAAATAGCAAAACCTTTTTATTCCAACAATTTTCCTTATAAACAATAGTAATATCTCAAATGTTGAAACTTAAATAATAAGTAAAATGTATTTCAATTCCTAAAATAGCAAAATGTTTTATTTCCTTACGAATACCTACGATCTTATCTTAGCTAAACAAAATGCTTGTCACCCTATCCAAGATACCGACAAACACGGCGGGGTACTTTTGTCGGGGCCACCTTTGAAACTTGGTCTTGCTAACTCCAAAATAATTTAACCCCCAAAATTAATTAAAAAATAAAGTAGAATTAAAGAAGGCGAGAAATTAGACTTTAATGACCTTGTTATTTTCAGTTTAAACAACTCGATTGTAGTTTTGTTTGTAAAATTTAATTTAATAGCACATTACACGACGGGTTTACAGCCGTGGTGGGAAGTTGGGAACGGTTAGACGTAACGTCGTACAGCCATTTTTATTGAAGCTGAATAGACGAGAGCATTGATCGAAATTGTCGTTGTCTCCGCGGTATCTTCGTTCTTTCAAAATGATATGTGAATACGGCCTTGGTTACTACGAAAACTAGTGAGTCGTTGAAGTTTTGTTACGTAAATTAGGTCACAACAACACAGTCACACTCTCCGGTCAGTTCGCGAACAACGCACTCTGCGGTCAGCTGTTCGTAGTATCTTGATCGATTATGAAGTACCGCCAACTTTTGATTCTCTCGATGTCGGTTCGGTTACGTGACCGCAAAAATCAACAACCAATTAAAACCCCTAATTCCTAATTGCGAAACATAATTCTACTCCAATCCGTAGTGAAAAAAGTCCTTATAAAAGAAAACCCACAAACTTTATTTTACCCTAAAATCAGGGTAATTCTTTCATGTTGGTATTTCTGAGTCACCGTCGCCGCACCGCCGGTAGTACTATTAGGTATTCTGTGGCACCGCGCTGTTATCTTGAGTGTGTGCATGTGTGGGTCACGTTTGCTTGTGTGCGTGCGTAGTGTGTCAATGTAGTAGTAAACAGCTGTAAAGGGTGTAGATTTTCGTAGTTACGGAATGAGATTGTTAAGATCAATATCTCCGTAACTAGCCTGAATTTTTGGCTCAAATTTGGTGAGCCTGCTCAGCTCGATGTACAGATACCCCCATTAAAAGGAATGTAGTTGATTTTGTTAGACCTTATATAGAAGCTACGATACTGATATTGGTTAAGCTATCGATCAGCTGTTGTTTGCTAACGTCAACAATAAGGCGGTAAAAAGAAAGAAAATCTACACCGATTATAGCTTTCGTGACGTCAGCAATTACAAAGCGCCATGGGAAGTTACGACGTAGTCCTAAGTTTAGATTTAATTGTTTATAGCCGTACGTATCGATAACCGAACCATTGGCAGCGCTGAGTTGAAAGGTCGTTTGACACAAACGTTCACAAAGTGCGGATACCGGGTATACACAAATATCACTACCAGTGTCTATTAAAAATTGGGTATTGGTGTTACGGTCCGTGATGAAGAGGCGACCCGTTGAGCTGTGGCAGTCGTTTGTCGCCATCACTCACTGCCCGGAGTGTTTCCCGTCGTCTTGAAGTCGCAGGGCTTGACGCATTTATGGGCTTTGCTGCCATGTTTGTTGTGGTACCAACAGACTGGGTGTCGTCGGTAGTTAGACTGCGACCGTTGTGATGAGGATCGGTCGCGTTGTTTTTGGCGTCGCTCTCTGGATCGTGGACGTCGGTCGACTTGTGTCGATAAGGCGCTTACTTGTCGGGTCAACTCTGCAACCTGGCGTGTTAGCTCGTCGATAGGCGATGAAGTTGTTGCAGCGACGTGCTGTGCTGGCATTGCGATGTCGTTGACACGGTCGGCAAGTTCGGCTAGTGCGTCTAGGGACAACGTTGTCTGAGACGCGACGATCGGTTGCATACTTGTAGGTAGGCGGCTGGTCCATATGGTTTTTAAAAAATCTGTTGGTATATCGGGTCCAGCAAGGTGTTGCAGGTGCCGAAGAAATTGAGAGGGCTTGCGGTCACCCAGCTGCTCGTGCATCAAAAGTTGCTTCACCTTGTTCTCCCGTGACACCGATAACCGTTTGATGAGTTCCGATTTCAGTCCTTATAGTTGGCAGGCCCGGTAAGTATGTCTTCGACCTCTGCGGCGTACTGTCTGTCCAGTGTAGCCAGTATGTGATAAAATTTGGTCGTGTCATCAGTGACTCGTATTATAGCAAACTGACCCTCGACCTGGGCGAACCATATCGCTGGCTTTTCAGGCCAAAATGGAGGAATCCGAATCTGGACGGGAAGCGGTAGTGGTGTGGTTGTACCCTCGGCCATTTCAGGGCGGTGCCGTGCTTTGGTATTAACATTCGTCCCGGCCGTGTCTTCGTCGCTTGATCTGGACATGACTCTTCAGTTGTGTTCTTTCTCGGGGTCACCAGTTTAGCGTAATTATGCTAATAATCTTGTGGTTCTAGCTATGTACCTACTTGCGATCGGAGGATCCAGTAGCGGGTAGCTCGTCGATAATTCAAATCCAGTGTAACAGTTATTAATAATAGTTTATTTCACAATCACAAGAGTTAGAAAGAAGGAGTACATTGAAGAGACACACAGAAGATATAAAAGATAATAAGAGGAAACGGTTCACAAAGACGTTACGTGTTGTTTAGTCACGCGCGGTAGGTATGACGGCGCATCGAGCGGCACGGGTCATGTGTTAGGCTACGTTCTCTCGACTGGCGAGCATTCGGTGCTCGCGAAAGATCGGTGCGCGCGCGCAGCTATAGTGCATGGATATATAACGCCCGCCGCATACTACGGGTATCACTCGGGTATGCTTGTGTATTTAATATTATTTTGTATTTGTGTAAAATGTGTGTATGCAAGTGTGATGTATGAATGTTATGTGTATGAAAGGTTGTTATGATGGTATATGTATATTTAAATATTAGATAGAATATTTAATTGTTATTGATTTGTATTATAAAAATAAATATAACGTAATTATAAGTCACCCACATCCCTATACAGATATTAAACACAACGGAAAAGGACGTTACCTTAAGTGATATTGTTCCGGTCATTCATAAATTCAGTGATTACGACGTATGTGCATTTGATAAGAGTGATAGAGATTCAGAACGAGTAAAGAAAATGTTTTCATTATTACAGCTTAATCATTTGAACAAAGAAGAACAGATTTCTATCGAGAACTTGTGTGCAAAATTTTCAGATATTTTTTATTTACCCGGCGATACGTTAACTACAACTGATACCTTCAAACAAACTATAACTTTAAAACCTAATACGGAACCGGTCTATGTAAAGCCATACCGATTACCCTATGCTCAAAAGGGGGAAATTAATAACCAAATAGAAAAAATGTTAAATGACGGCATTATAGAACCATCGAAAAGCGAGTGGTCCAGCCCGATTTTACTAGTGCCAAAAAAGGTCGATTCTAGTGGTGAGAAAAAATGGCGATTAGTCATCGACTATAGGAAATTAAATAACGTTATTCAGAATGATAAATTTCCACTTCCTAACATTACAGAGATTATTGATTCCTTGTCAGGTTCAATATATTTCAGTCACCTAGATTTGTACGCAGGTTTTTATCAAGTAAATCTAGACCCCGACAGTAGAAAATTTACAGCATTCAATTCAGGACAATTTCAGATGACCAGAATGCCCATGGGATTAAAAACTAGCCCAAGCGCATTTTCCAGAATGATGAATATAGCTATGTCTGGCCTTACTCAAGAAAAATGCCTCATTTATTTGGACGACCTGATTGTTTTTGGAAAAAATCTACATTTTCATAATAAAAACCTATTAGATGTTTTTACACGGCTAAGACAATGTAACTTAAAATTAAATCCAACAAAATGCGATTTTTTGAAAAAAGAATTACTTTATTTAGGCCACATAGTCTCGGGAAACGGCGTATTGCCCGACCCTAAAAAATCAGAAGTTTTGAAAAACTATCCAACTCCCAATAATATTGATGAAGTAAAACGCTTTGTAGCTTTTGCTAATTATTACCGGAAATTTATACCCAACTTTGCTGACAAAGCCCACCCTCTTAATAGTTTATGTCGGAAAAATGTTTCATTTGTTTGGGACCAAGAATGCCAAAAATCTTTTCAAACATTAAAAGATAGTCTTACATCACCGCCAGTACTCCAATACCCTGATTTTTCGGAAAATAATACTTTCATCGTACAAACTGACGCATCCGGCTACGCGATAGGCGCAGTTTTAGCTAATAAGGACGGCAAGCCGATAGCTTATGCAAGTAGGTCACTAAATAAGGCGGAAAAACGATATCCTACAATAGAAAAAGAGCTGTTATCTATCGTATGGGCTGTCAAACAATTTAGACCCTATTTATACGGACGTACTTTTAAAATATTATTATATTATATGAAGGATCCAGCGAGTAGATTACTCAAGTTTCGTTTGGCTTTGGAAGAATATGACTTTAACGTAGAGTATGTGAAAGGTTCCGACAACGCAACTGCAGATGCTTTGTCGCGAATGGTTATAACATCAAGTGAACTGAAAGAGATGAATGAAAATATTGTGAATGTCATGACTAGGGCTCAGAAAAGAAGTTTAGAAGTAAATCCTCCGGTCAATATAGTCCCCACCGACTCCTGGCCTGATCAACCAGCGGTCGTGGATACTTATATTAAACTGAGAGAATAACTTGAATTAAGATTTATAGAGAAAAATTACTTAGAAAAATTACGCGAATCAAAAGAAATTACGAAAGAGAGTAATACTCGTACGTTCTGTTATGCGTCGAATAAAAATATAATTTATATAAACCCAGCTTCTCGATCGCAACTGACGCCAGCCGTATTTGTGAGAGAGCTTGGAGATTTTTGTAATTCAATTAAAGTCGACGAAATATATTTTATAATGAATGATAATGATGATATTTTTGTAAAAAAGCTAGCTACTGAAATTAAAAACTATAAAAATTGGACCGGTCCACGATTATGTGTATTGAAAAACGTTACGAGAATCGACGATAAAGACGATCGTAAGATAATACTAAACGATTTCCATCTATTGCCCACTAGTGGCCACGCGGGCATTAGACGAATGACCAAAAATATAAAGCGATACTATTTCTGGCCCGGAATTGATTCTGATGTAAAAAACTTTATATCTAAATGTGATAAATGCCAAAAGCAGAAGCATTCTATTCACACAAAACAACCAATGACAATTACAACGACTGCAGGATCTGCATTTGAGAAGATATTTTTAGATATCGTAGGTCCTATAGATAGAGACGAAAATAATTATAGCTATATATTAACCATACAGTGCGAATTAAGCAAGTATATTGAAGCTTATCCCTTAGTTACTAAGAGTTCGTTAGAGATCGCTAAGTATTTTGTAAATAATTTTATACTTAGATACGGTGTACCACAGGTGATAGCCACAGATAGGGGAACGGAATTCTTATCCTCCACGTTCCAAGAGGTATGTAAACTATTACATATAAGTCAATTAAATTCCACAGCGTACCATCATCAGACCATCGGAGCTTTGGAAAACTCACACAAGCATTTAGGCGCTTATCTGAGGATCCAGACGGATAATCACCCAGATGCTTGGAGTAAGTGGTTACCTTACTGGTGTTTTTCTTTTAACACTTCAGTACATTCCGAAACTCTATTTACGCCATTTGAGTTGGTTTTCGGTAAAAAGTGCATTTTACCAAGCAATTTATGTAATCACGTTGTTGACCCTCTATATAATTATGATTCCTACCCCGCAGAATTACGCTATAGAATTCAAACTTCCCAAAAAGAAGCTTATAATAATTTAGTTAAAAGTAAAATTAATAGAAAATGTAAATACGATAAAGTTCTAAATCCTGTAACATACAAACCTAATGATTTAATACTGGTGAAAAATGAAACCGGCAGTAAACTCGATAGCATTTATTTAGGCCCATATGTTGTTGTAAGAGATTTATCACCTAACGTAGAAATTATGAAAAACGGAAAATTAGATATAGTCCACAAAAATAGAACTAAATTGTATCATAGCTAATTATTATATTACTTAATATTGTAATACTTAGAACAGTGAATAATTAAAATTATTTTAATCGAATCGTTTATTTGCTAAATAATGCTATTTGTATTGTATTATAAGTAAATCCAAGTTTTTTTTTATGATAGGTAAACAAAACAAAATAAAATAATGTCTTACATTTTATTTTATTTTCTTTACGGGGAAGGTGTAGAGTATGTTATGACGTAGACTAAGTTCATATATATTTGATTGATTGCATATTAATAAATCAGTATTGTACACGCACTCGAGTTTATTATTTCATCTCCGAGCACCCAACCTTACATCGTTACAAATATTTTTGATTTTTAATAATTATGTTTGAAATGTTTCTCTTTTCAACAATTTTTTTTACTTGGATTTTTATTTCTTGGCCAAACGCAGAATTCCCATTTACTAGACAACGCCATCTATCGGTATATCTTTGCCATCCGTTTTGTTCCGTTTCTCACAACTACCTTTTTTTCAGCATTAACTTATAACTTGCACATTTAAAGTAAGTAATGTAATTTTATTAAAAGAACATATGAAGGCTGTAATTGATGTTTTTCAGTTTCAATTACTTTTTGGGGATTTTCAGCGGTATTTTGTTCTGCGTTGACGAATGAAAAAAATGAATCATTTTTGCTTTATGCGTTCAAGTGTTGCGCGAAACGAAACGCGACCAGAGAGGGGGATATTTAGTCAGACATGACATTGAGATTTCACCGGATCTTTTTTTGGATGCGAGCACATTGCTTGCGTGCAGCAAGCAAGCAAGTGTTTAACTCGTTGTATTAAGAAACATACTAATGAAATAAATTATTATTTGCACTACCTTATGTTGCCTTCGTGCGTAATTTCTAGCCTAGACTAATGAAGTATGGTTTTGTTGTTTTCTTGATAGTCAAAATTAAAGTAATATAGCCACTAGCTAAATTGTTTCCCGTTTCTGCTTTAAATAGTTAATAAATGTAAATGCCATAATATATCTCCTTAGATTAACGTAGGGAGTAAAATAAACTCCTTCTTTGGTTCACTAGTGTCGTCTAGTGTAGTGGTAGTTGCAATCAACTAGCTTCGTTTTTTTACGCATTACGCCGATTATCAACAACACTATATTCGTGGTTGTCCTTGGCTGTACCTGTGCACTGACTTCAAACCTTGTATGTCTACATCGACAGGATCACCCTGCGGGTTGTAATCGGCGCCAAACCCATACGACGTGCAGAGGAGAATTGGGCGTAAATTTAATAATGTCCCATGGGACATGGGCATTCTAGCACAACCAGCAGCTGCACTAGACTGGATAACTGAGGGGAGTACTGGGCGTTTAAGGTGACTTGGAAAACTGAATCCAGACCAGACCTACCCCTGAGACCTTGACTATTTAATTTTATTGGCATAGATTTAAAATAAATAAAAATAAATCTATTTTTTTTTTCTAAATCTAAGTTGTTACTCGTTTTTCTGGTGATGGTTATGCGCATGATCTTAGTATAGCTCTTGATTAAAACTAGTGTGTATTAGTGTTTTCTAATTTTAGTTAGATAATAATTTTATTCCGTTCTCGAACAAGAGCTGATTATTGTAACAGAACGAATAAAAGCTTTTGGCCTATTGTTTGACTCTTTTTCTTCCTTATTTGATTTTGTGCTCAACTCCCTTAATATTGTTATTTAAAATGGTTTACCCAGTAAAATTTTTACACTTACAAAAGACTGAACTTCAATATGAAGTCAATATCAGGGGTGAAGAACCAGCAAGTACTGTACTTGAATTAAGACGCCAGGTTTGTAAATTGACGCAAATATACGAGTCAGATGATATTGCTGAATCGTGTCTTGATGCTTTAGATGACATCAAAGGCGTAAATGAGACCTTAGGTAAAATTAAACAAAATCTAGATCAACTACGTTCTGCAGCTGATTCAGCACTTGCTGACCGAACACTTTCGCTCCTAAATCATTTATACCACCGTTTGCGACGAGTCGAACAACCGGTTTCTGCTGAAAATTTAAAGTTGTTAGAAACAACCATGAAAACTTTTGACAGTTATTATTCTCAGTATAATGATATTTTGTCACTAGGCACTTCTAAGCAAAAAATTGATGACAATAATCAACCAAAAATTTCATCCGAAATGAGTAATCTCAGTATACACGTAACATGCGATCGTGGCATCTCAAACGATATATCAAAAATTAAATACGACGGCAAATCTTGTGTCAGGTCTTTCATAGACAAAATAGAAGAATTGCGCATAGCAAAAAATCTCTCTAACGACAAAATGCTATCTTCGGCGACCGATTTATTTATTGGTGATACCATTCACTGGTATCGTGGCATCAAGGATACCATAAAAACTTGGGATGACTTACTTGTTTTGTTAAAAGAAGATTTTGATATAGCCGATTATGACTATCGAATGGTTACTGAAATTCGTAGTCGTACTCAAGGGGAATCAGAAGGTATAGTAGTTTATCTATCAATTATGAAAGGAATGTTTTCGAGATTATCTACCCCCCTGACTGAAAATCAAAAACTAGACATTATACTACACAACATACGCCCTTGTTACTCGAATATGCTAGCCAGCTGTTCCAACATCAACTCAATTGGCGACTTGAGGGATATAAATCATAATTTTTACCTTTTTATTAAACTTCTTAAGTGTTCACACTGCCACTTATCGACACTAGTGTTCGTAACACTTTCTATGGTGTAAGACCATAGCACCACTGCACCTGACCCCGGCCAACAACATCTCAATACTACATAGGTAACAAGATGGCTACTTTATCCGACATACAACAGCTACAATCATCGCTAGAAGCCTCACTACACAAGAGGATGAGTGATTTTGAGGCTCAGTTGACTGCCTCCACTGAGCCCACCTCCCTTGGTCGCCTCGCTGAGGAGTTTCGATCATTCCGGGACATCGTGTTTGGAGTTCTTCAGCTTCTTCGTCAACAAATAACTGACCTAACCAGGGTAACTGATACACTGGAGATGAGGCACCGCCGTAAGTGCCTATTATTTGGTGGTATCCCAGAGGCCCCTAAAGAGGATACATCTGTCATCATATGCAGCACTTTGGCGGATAAACTCCATATCAAGGACGTCACACCATCTTCGTTCAAAGCCTGTCACCGGCTGGGCTCCTACAGTGATAGTCGGCCACGTCCCATACTTGTGCGCTTCAGTGATCACTCTGTTAAGTCACTGGTGTGGAAGAAGAAGACTGCCCTAAAAGGTACTCCTACAGTCGTATCTGAGTTCCTCACTCGGAGACGACAGGCTCTATTTTTAGAGGCACGTAAGCGCCTTGGCATCTCCAGTTGCTGGATGTTGGATGGCAATATCTATGCAAAGTCACCAGACGGTAACCGCTACAACATCAACAGCGAGGAAGACCTCAACAAGGCCACTGGCACCATGAAGCCTTGTCATCGTGACCCTGGTGTTGTGCCCCTGTGCGAGAGTCCGGCTGCATCTGTGGATGTCGTGCTTTCGAAGCCGGGAGTTTTCTGGAGTGTCGCAGGTGCAGCGCCCCAAACGCGCGGCGACGGTGAAAAAATCCAAGTAGTAACTTTTACTTTCTACCTCACTTTTTAATTACCCTACTTTAGCTTATTAATTGTTTTTATCTCAATTTTGTACACCCTCATAATATCATAAATAATTTACAGCATTTTTCTTTATTTCAACTGTCAAATGTCAGTGTCAAGTCAAAACTTTTTTTTAAAATTATTTGATTAATCCGTTCGGAAACGCTGAACACTTGTGAATAAATAAATGCTGCGTTTCGTTAAACGTAGGTACTCTAATAATTAACTTTTGTTATCTAAAACGCAATCTTGTAAGCCGGCAGGTTAGGGCAGAGATGTTTTCAAAGCATTGTACATTTGTTCTATTTTGTGTTAATAATATTATTATTTTATCTATATTTATTTATTGTATATGGATGACGATTTATATTATTCTGCCCTCGATCTCTCTTTAAGTAATGATGATGACTCTTTTTGCAACATTTCCACCCTCAATGAATTAATTAATCAATCTTTTGTTGCATCCAAAAGGTTTTTCAACTTCTGCCACATTAATGCACAAGGTATTCCCTCGCACTACGCGGAGCTGGTCGGTTCTTTCTCATGTGATTATTTGGACGCTATCCTTGTTTCCGAAAGCTGGCTTAAACCTGGACTGGATTCAGCAATGTATACCCTACCTGGGTACGTACTTATTCGTAACGACCGCATTGGTAAGGGTGGTGGTGGCGTAGCCATCTACCTACGCTCTAATATATCCTATAAAGTGGTTGAAATGTCTCCAGCCCCTTATAGTGCGTCTGCTGAATATATTCTTTTAGAGGTTAACATTAAAGGTACCAAGGCCATCCTAGGCGTAGTTTATTGTCCCCCAGGTGTTAATTACCTTGGGAATCTTGAGTCTGCCCTGGAGCCTATCAGCTCTGAGTACTTGCATCAAATTATTATGGGTGATTTCAACACCAACCTTCTGGTCAATTCGCCAGCCTCTACTAAGCTGCTTTCATTAATTACCTCCCTTAATCTTTCCAATCTTCCTCTTCAACCCACCCATCATAATATCGACTCTCTGGATACATGGCTTGACCTTATCCTCACTTCCTTCCCAACTAACATTATCTCCCACGGACAACACGCCGCCCCTGGGTTCTCTCGTCATGACCTTATTTTCGCCTCCTACAAGATACATACCACTAAACATAAACCCACCACTGTGCTCATGCGCAATCTCTCTAGGATTGATGTGGAAGGTTTAAGGAAAGACGCGATCGCTCTTGACTGGGAACCAGTTCTTGCGGCAACGTCTATTGACACTAAGGTAGCCTATTTCAACTCTAATTTGCTATCCCTCTACAATGTGCATGCGCCACTGCGTCCAGTAAAGCTTAAGCGGCTCCCTGCTCCTTGGATCACTAAAGGCGTGCGTATGGCTATGACACAACGTGACCGTGCCTTTCGTAAATTTAAACGGGACCGCTCGGATACCAACTGGAGCAACTTCAAATCTGCAAGGAACCGCTGCAACCGGATGGTGAGATCTGCCAAACGTCGATACATTCACGACAACATTTCTAATTCCTCTTTGGCTGACGTGTGGAAGTTTCTCAAGACCTTGGGCATAGGTATTAACAGCATAAAACCACCACTTTTTTCTTCTTTCTCACCGGATGAGCTCAATATTCATTTCTCTTCTTCTTCTGTCCTCGGGCAAGGCATCCGATGTAAAACTATCTCCGAAATTGCTTCCAAGCCACCTATCTTGCTAGATTCATTTTCTTTTTCCCCAGTGTCTGCTGATGTGGTCAGGAAATGTATATTTTCTATTAAATCTAAGGCAATTGGTTCTGATGATATTAGTCGTGCTATGATCTTAATTATACTTAATGAAATTTTACCCTTAATTACTCATATAATCAATTTCTCCCTCACCTCTGGGTCGTATCCCAGAGTGTGGGGAAAAGCATTTGTTATTCCACTTCCTAAAATATCTAACCATAATACGCTCAACCACTATAGACCCATCTCCGTCCTCCCTTTCCTCTCCAAAATTCTTGAAGCAGTCGTACATACCCAAATTTCAAAGTTTATTTTTACTAACGACCTCTTGAGTTCTTTCCAATCAGGCTTTAGGCCTGGCCACAGCACCAGTACTGCCTTACTCAAAGTCACTGAAGACATCAGGGATGGTATGGAGCATGGAAAAGTCACCGTACTTGTCCTGATTGATTTTTCCAATGCGTTCAATACAGTTGACCATGATGTCCTTCTGTCCTTATTAGCCCACTTAAACTTCTCCACAGTTGCTCTGGAATGGTTTGCCTCCTACCTTCGAGATCGCCAGCAGGCAGTTCATATTGATCGGACCCTTTCTCACTGGTGTGATTTGCGCACTGGTGTACCTCAGGGTGGTATACTATCGCCGCTGCTGTTCTCTATATTCATAAATTCGATAACTCTCGACATTGGCTCCTCGTACCATCTGTATGCAGACGACCTTCAATTATATCAGCAGTGCCGATTCAATGAAATTCACCTCGCTGTACAGCAACTTAATGATGACCTCAGGCATATTTCTTCTTGGTCAGACCGTTTTGGTGTTGCTGTAAATCCTAATAAATGCCAGGCCATCATAATAGGCAGTCAGCGACAAATGTGCCAGATTGATATTACTTGCGCTTCTCCGGTTAGCCTCAACGGGGTCGATATTCCGTTTTGTTCGAGTGTCAAAAACCTTGGCCTTCACATAGACTCCACGCTTAGTTGGACAACACACGTTGCTGAAGTTTGCCGAAAGGTCAACGCTACACTACGCTCTCTCTGCAGACTTAAGCATTTTCTTCCGGTTAAAACTAAAATCACCCTGGTGCAATCTCTGGTTCTCCCTCTTATTGACTATGCCGATGTGTGTTACCCTGACTTAAACCAAGTCCTGCTCAACAAGTTGGATCGTCTAGTCAATAATGGTATTCGATTTATTTACTGCTTACGCAAATTTGACCATATATCCATGTACCGTTCGCAGCTTCAATGGCTTCCCCTCTCTCTTCGGCGCAACGTCAGAATTTTATCCGCTCTTTTCTCGATATTAAATGATCCTAATTCACCTTCTTATCTTAAATCCCAATTTACTCTTCTTAGTTCGACGCACTCCCGTCACTTGCGTTCTTCTAATAAACTGACTCTCTCCACTCCTTCTCACCGCACTGGTTTTATTTCCAACTCTTTTCTCCTTCAATCAATTCGGCTTTGGAACTCTCTCCCCGAAAACATCAAACAAGCCCCTTGTAAATACTCTTTTAAGAAACTTGCCCGTGCTCATTTTCTTTATAAATTGAAATCATCATCTTGAACCCTTAGGTATTGTAGTCTCATGATCGTCGTCATATTTATTTACGTATGTATTTTGCCTATGTAATCTATGTATGATAGTATTTAGTTTATGTATATCGTTATTTACTGTATGTAGTTTATGCTTTTTAAAATAATTTCAAAATTACCTTTCATTTGAATTTGTATCGCCTATATCGCACCGCCCACAAAACGTCTCTGTTTAGCCTAATGGTCGACTGGTAGAGAATGCCTCATGGCATTAAGTCCACCTTTTGTATGATTTTTTTTTAATCTGTGCAATAAAGTCTAAATAAATAAATAAATATGTGTCGTAACTACGAAAAGTTCAAAGTATGTGCAGATAATTTCAAAGAACCTCCGGCTGTAAATTCTAAAACTTTAGCACCTGAATATGCATATCAACCACCAACCAACAAAAGCCTGAATAAAAACATGAGCTTCAATAATAATTACAAACAAATGAACAAAATCTATACAAATAACTATTCTAAAACTTATTCTAACCCTAATACAAAATCTTATTCTATGGCTGAAGCCAACACAATGGATAGTGGTGAAGTATGTGCTATAAATAATTCTAAACCCTATTGCCATCGCTGTCGTGTAGATTCTCATAGTATGAAAGACTGTCAAGCTGAACGAGTGATATTTTGCTTTAAGTGTGGCAAGAAAGACGTCCGTACACCAGATTGTCCCACTTGTAACCCCCTGGCGCCATCATCGCCAGGCAGCCAGCATTTTTCACTCTTTGTATTTATTTATTTTTTTACTTCACTCAGCAGAAAGTGTCTTTTTTTTTGTTTAATTTTGTCCACACATTTTTTTTTATTTTTTATTTGGCCGAACACATATTTAATTAAATTGTATTAACTGCACAGCGCTGCCCAAAAGGCAGCACTGGCAGGGTCGCCATGTAAGGTTGGGACCGTTGCGCAAAGGAAACACAGTTGATCTCTATACTAATTCCAATGTAATGCGTCATAATGAGGATAACATACACTTATATACTAAATGCAATTGGGGTGAAGGGAGCTACACACTACAACCCCAATAGTACAGAATCTGTTTCAAAAAACTAATTTTGAAAAATTGTAGCAGTCAAGAAGCAAAACTTTCTACTGACTTGGAGTGGAATGATTGGCTGACCTTCCTACGGGGCTTCTTTTCTACCTATAAGACTGCTACAATTTTTAATCATAAGCCAAGTAAAGATCCTAGACCCTATGTAAAAGTAAATATTAACAATACCACAGGCCTTGATATTTATGGTTTGCTTGACTCTGGTTCTGTTGTAAGTATTTTAGGCAACAATTCACACAAGAAATTGCTAGACTATAATTTCACCTTGCACACTGATAATATTACTGTCACCGCAACTGGCGGCCAAGTCCTTAAATCTCGTGGTTATATTCTTTTGCCAATTGTCTTTAATGGACAAAATGATATAATTAAAACCCATGTTATTCCCGAAATAGACTCAACACTGATCCTTGGTATAGATTTCTGGAAGCAATTTAAAATTTTCTCAAACTACTTAAACAAAGTTACTTATTTTAAGAGCGATGATCCTAGTTTACATGAGATATCAGTCGAGCCCGACCTTCTTTTACATTCTTATGATAATCTTAATGAACATGAAAGAAAGGTTGCTGTTAGGGTGGTAAACGAATTCAAGAGTATTTCCTACGAAGACCGAGGCTTGGGTCGGACAAGCCTAATAACTCACAGCATCGACACTGGAGACGCTGAGCCTATACGGCAGAGGTATTTTCGCATGTCACCTGAGAAGCAAAGACTGGTTACAGAAGAAATTGACGAAATGCTTTCTCTTGATGTTATTGAACCGTGCGAAAGCCCATGGTCGTCTCCAGTATTAGTTGTTAAAAAAAAAGATGGTAAGCCTCGTTTTTGTCTTGACAGTAGAAGATTGAATTCGGTTACCAAAAAGGATGCCTACTGCCTCCCGTACGTATCCGAAATTCTTGACAATTTAAGAGACGCTAGGTATTTGTCAAGCATAGATCTATCAAAAAGCTTCTGGCAAATTCCTATTAAAAAAGAACACCGTGAAAAAACAGCCTTTTACGTCCCAGGTCGGGGAACTTTTCAATTTAAAGTAACTGCTTTTGGACTAACAAATGCTCCAGCCACTCAACAACGACTTGTTGATTCGTTGTTTGGCCCGGAATTTGAATCTAATGTCTTTGTTTTCCTTGATGACGTCATAGTGATCAGCAGAACATTTGAAGAACATTTATCTCTTCTTTCACGTGTCCTTCAAAAATTGAGCATCGCAAATTTAACAGTAAATCTTCGACGCCAAAGGTTTATGGACGGACCCTGAAAAAGTTGAAGCTATACTTAATTATCCCACTCCTAGCAATAAAAAGGAAGTGAAGCGGTTTTTAGGCACTGCATCTTGGTACAGATGATTCATCCCGAAGTTTAGCTCTATAGCCGGTCCTCTGAACAAGTTAACCTCGACTAGCAAGAAGTCGCCGCCGTTTGCGTGGACTGCCGAAGCTGATAAGGCGTTTCTAGAACTGAAGTCACTCTTAGTGCAGGCTCCTATCTTAGCATGTCCTAATTTCAACCATTCCTTTGAGGTCCACACGGACGCCAGTGACTTTGGAGTTGGAGCTATACTTTCTCAAACCATCGATGGTGTCGAACATCCAGTTGCTTATATGAGCAAATCTCTGACTGGCCCTGAACGTAATTACAGCGTTACCGAGAGAGAGGCACTCGCTGTCATTACTGCGCTCTAGCACTGGCGCTGTTATTTGGAGAACGGTAAGACCTTTACAGTTTTTACAGACCACTCGGCACTCAAATGGTTTTTGTCCCTTTCTAACCCTACTGGTCGCTTAGCAAGATGGGGAGTTCGTCTGTCTACCTTTGATTTCGTTATAAAACATCGTCGTGGCAAGGAGCATATTGTTCCAGATCTATTATCCAGATCAGTCCCAATTGCTGTCGTATCGGACTCTCAGGCTCAACCAACAACACAAAACTCATGGTATATAAATATATACAACGGTTGCAAAACTTCGCCTACTAGTTACCCTAATTATCGATTAGAGAGCGGTAAACTGTATAGATATATGCGAAATAAGAACACACTTACCACTGAATTCGATTGGAAAGAGGTAATTCCAAACGAACACCGAGATGAAATTATTAGACTTAATCACTCTGAACCTGTAGCCGGTCACCTTGGTATATTTAAAACATTTAAAAGACTGTCTCAACTATTATTGGCCTAAAATGCATTCAAGTGTAACTAATTTTATTTCTAATTGCGATGATTGTCTTGCATACAAGTTGTCTACACAAGGTACACTCGGAAAAATGGGTAGGCCAAAGGAATGCTGTAGACCATTTCAGTCTATTTCTATTGACTTGGTTGGACCCTTACCGCCTTTTAGGAAGCAACATAGCTACCTTTTTGTTGTGACTTGTTGTTTTTCGAAGTATTGTTTATTGTTCCCCTTGAGAAGAGCTACTGCTGAACTAGTGACGAAGCATTTAGAGGATTTTGTGTTTCTTGTCCATGGTATCCCTCAAACTATAATCTTAGATAACGGCATACAATTTACAAGCCGTGAGTTAGGTAACTTACTTAAAAAGTATAAGGTTCCCAACGTTCATTTCACCCCAAAGTATACCCTACAAGTAAATACTGTAGAGAGGTATAACAAAACCATCATGACCGCGGTATCTTCTTTTGTAAATGACGATCACCGTTCTTGGGATCTGAATTTACCGAAAATTCAGTTCGCAATCAATAGCTCAATAAATGAAACAACGGGTTATACTCCAAGCTTTCTCGTTCACGGAAGAGAATTGGTAACTTGCGGGTCTCATTACATTGATAATGACATCCCTAACGAGTTAATATTCGTCCCTCGCGAGATTTATGCTGAAAACTTAGGCCACCTCACTGGTATTTTTGATAAGGTTCAGAAAGCACTTTGGAATGCTCACGAAAAGAACTCTCAGCGTTATAATTTGAGGCGTAAAGAGGCTGACTATCAGGTTGGTGACATAGTTTGGAAGCGTACTTACTACCAAAGCGATAAGGATGCATATTTTGCGAAAAAACTAACTCCTAAATTTATAAAGTGTAAAATAAACCAAAAACGTTCTCCACTCGTTTATGTTTTAGAGGATATGGCAGGTAATGACTTAGGAGCATGGCATATCAAGGATTTAAAACCGGGTACTAGTATTTACAAGTTGTAAATACCCAGTTCAATAGTATGTCTTAATGTAAACAACACTATGGTATTTAATATAGTTTCTTTTAGATGAGGCAAAGTGCGGATTTTAACACAAGTAAAATCCTTCCTTTTGAAGGGGGGTACTGTAACGTAGGTTCCATTATTGAACTTAAGCTTTTATAATTAAAAATATATTTAAACTAAAACTACAAAATACAATTAACTTATAGACAAGAATACAAATAAAAATATAAATGAGCTTAAAATAATTTCTAATAGAAAGTGTTAAAGGAAACTTAATCATTTATTCAAACTCCGCGATTCGGTTTGTTATTATTAGTTAAGATTTTAACAGCGCGCGCGCGCAAGTCATTGAAACCGGTCTCGCGGTCGCGGTAGTAAGTCGAGCGTAGGTGGGAGGTATATGGGCCTAAGTGATCGGTCGCAAGAAGCCACTATTTTGGCAATCAACGATTACTTTTGTTCTGATATATGCGCGACAGTGCGACATTTGCGTACTGTTCTCTCTAAGCTAAATCTTATTCATTTAAGTTAAAATACTTCGTGTTTATGGTCAGTTAAATTAAGTGACTATTTATATTCCCGTACTGGTTAAGTTGTGCACAATTTCAGCTTTACGCATTTAGATTGTAAGCTAATTATAATGATAGCCTACCCACGAAGGCAATAGGAATATATTATCTCTTATTATACTTTTAACTTCTAAAATTAAATAAATAAAACGAGTGTAATTATAATAAATAATATAGAATAATAATATAATAAGTGTTTAACTCGTTGTATTAAGAAACATACTAATGAAATAAATAATTATTTGCACTACCTTATGTTGCCTTCGTGCGTAATTTCTAGCCTAGACTAATGAAGTATGGTTTTGTTGTTTTCTTGATAGTCAAAATTAAAGTAATATAGCCACTAGCTAAATTGTTTCCTGTTTCTGCTTTAAATAGTTAATAAATGTAAATGCCATAATATATCTCCTTAGATTAACGTAGGGAGTAAAATAAACTCCTTCTTTGGTTCACTAGTGTCGTCTAGTGTAGTGGTAGTTGCAATCAACTAGCTTCGTTTTTTTACGCATTACGCCGATTATCAACAACACTATATTCGTGGTTGTCCTTGGCTGTACCTGTGCACTGACTTCAAACCTTGTATGTCTACATCGACAGGATCACCCTGCGGGTTGTAATCGGCGCCAAACCCATACGACGTGCAGAGGAGAATTGGGCGTAAATTTAATAATGTCCCATGGGACATGGGCATTCTAGCACAACCAGCAGCTGCACTAGACTGGATAACTGAGGGGAGTACTGGGCGTTTAAGGTGACTTGGAAAACTGAATCAAGACCAGACCTACCCCTGAGACCTTGACTATTTAATTTTATTGGCATAGATTTAAAATAAATAAAAATAAATCAATTTTTTTTTCTAAATCTAAGTTGTTAGCGTTTTATTAATTCCTTGCCTAAATAAAACGTGACACGGTGAACCCATCCCCGGCCCGGATGCTCTTGCGGCTTAGTGTCGCATACGACTCCGCATGCCAGCCTTCATTTCCCGTAGTGAGAACGTAGATATAAACTAACCAAACACCCGCCACGCTCCGCGTCAATATACCGCGTAGGGCGTGATCTCGTAACCGCTCCAGAATCCGTCCCGTAGGGAACCGCGCAGATCCTCGTCGCCCTATCTCGCCGTCCAGCCGTGACGGCAGTCAGACAGCAGTCATAGCCTAGGCTTAGTTTAAGTATTAGGAGTGCATTAGTCTTAAGTAACTATTGTGGAACTACAAAATATATAGTGTGAAAACGTCGCGTTGGTTTCTCTGGTCAATCCCTGGTAGGTTACCCCAAATTAGGTACACATCCCCTCACCGCACGCACGGCGGGCTGGGGCCAGTACATATGTTGACGAGGAACTCAGGCTGAGCTAGCTGAAAGGGTTCTTCGTCACAAACTGGTCACTGGTAACAGTCTGGTGTAGTGCTTCACGCTCTGGACTACAAAGCCAGCGGTTGCGGGCTCGAATCCCGCAACGCGCCCGGTGTTTGTGTGATGAGCAAGAGCCACCACGAGATTTGTACCTAAGTCATGGATATTGTATTCATGTATGTTTATCCGTTATCTAGTCGCCATAGTACAAGCTTTGATTAGTTTGGGGCTAGACAATTGGTGTGATTGTGGAAACAATTTTTTTATTTATATTATAACTGTCTATTCGTTAGACAACTAAGAAATAAACATCAAGCAACATTTTCAATCGCTTTATACTTTATTTGTCGAAATTTAACACAAGCTATTCGGGCAGCCGTAGGGAGTGGTCGCCCACAACATGTGCGCTGCAAGTGGCCGGACCCGAAAATATCTTTTGTTCTTACAATTTCCTAAACTCAACGCGCGCGCCTTTGCACTAATAATTGCGATTCTCTTTAGCCTCTGAAGTCAATAACTGACGAATAAATTTTTAAAAAGCAATTAAACGTATTACATAATAATCATACCTATATCAAAAGGCGGAGAAAAAGTGTTGCCTAAAATCATCCCACCGTAATTCCTGTATAGATTTTTGTTGATTCGGAGCGTGTGTTACGTGTGTATATTGTGTTTGTGGCAGCCGTTATACCAGTGATCTAGTGCAGCCTCAAGGAAAGGGGAAATCAGTGCATTCTTACCTTGTGGCGGCCTGTAAGGGGCTCGAGCGAGGTCTTACAAGCCCAGCTACCATAAGCGTAGGCGCAAACCCGGTGAGACCAGTCCTTGCTCTTACTAACAATGAGTAAACATTGGCGAATTGAACAATGAGTTTGACCACCTAGATTATAATTAATTAAAATAACTATCTTTCATAGCATAACATAGTCTTTCTTTAAATGTCTCATCCCACGTAGGTGGACAATACTGAAACAGCCAACCTCATACCTAGGTCCCTTGTAAATTAATATAGCGACTTAAACTAGTAGAAACCCACCAAACTTGCATCCACATTATTGAGGTGTATAGTAGTCTCTTGTAGCTTGAACAATTGACTACCAACGCCCATTTCTAAATAGTCCCCATAGCAAGAAAGACAACACATGTTTAGCAAAATTCCGCTCCCAAAACAAAGGACACATTTTCGGTAACACAAAACCTCGATACGCTTGCTGCGAAGCATTGCTACATTCAACCAAACACTTAAATTCACATGAAACACAGCAAAAAAATGAGCCCAAAAACACTTTTGTTTCTTAAGTAATACAAAAAAGTCAAATTCCAATACCCAGGCATAGGCCACATCTGGTCACTATTGAATACATTTTACAAGTATAGTGTTGAAGACCAATGCACCTTATCCTCGGATTACTTCTTTCGTTAAATTGTTAAATGCACAACGCCTAGTAAATTTTTCATAGCAACACTTCGCAGTTGCATATTTTTGTCATTCTGTACTCAAGTGTCTATTATAATACATCTCCGATACTAACTGATCACGAGTTGTTAATTTTATTCCTGAAATCCTCCGAAAATTGTCAAGATTCCCAACATGGTCCAGAACGAACCGGATAATAAATGAAGACTGGCTTTGAGGACTAATGAAAATAAGTAATACCTATCAGTGCGGTACGTTTGAGTGAGCACCCGGGCATCGTGGAGCAAGAGGTTATAAAACCGCAAGTAATTGGATGAAAAATCGCCTTCAATTAATGCAAGGATTAATAAATACACAGTGTTAAGCTAGTATTCTGTAATTTTCACCCAACACTCAGGTATTATTTAGTTTAATTAAGTGATCAGATAAATCAGGTTAGTACCACATTGTTATAACGTGCATAAAGAAAGTAAATACTTTGTAATTCATTTAATAATAGTAAAATTAGTTACGTGCTTTAATATTTTTATAAATAATATCATACATTCATAACTAACTCAACTTATCGTAAAATATAGGTATCTGTTGCGTTTCTTTTTGTTTAAACTCTAAATTGTACAAGTTTGAGACATACACTAAGTTACATACAGTAGATAAACCTTTTTATTGTATAAATTCCAGGTCTACGACATCTCTCTTCCAAAATGACTGATAAGGATCTAAGAAAGCGCAGGGGCAGTTACAAGGCAAGGTTAACAGTATTTGGCAATTATATATCCCTGCTGAAGCCTTCTGAATTAACACCATGTCAGGTAATGGAATTACAATTGCGTACCGAAAAATTAGAGAGCCTTTATGCTGAGTTTGATAGTGTTCAGTTACAATTAGAATGTTTGTCTGAAACTCCTGATATTGAGGCAATCGAGAGGTCTAATGTTGAGACACAATACTTTTCACTATTGGCTAAAGCTAAATTTATGATAAATACCTTTGCTAAGTCAGATGACTGTGAATCGAAATCTAGTCCTAGTTCCAATCCAGTCAGCTGGTCAAGTTGCCCACTATTCAACTACCAAAATTCACTGGACTTTACGACAACTGGCTGGAGTTTCGTGATACCTTTTCTAGTCTCACCCATGATAATGACAGCATAGATGAAATAAATAAATTTCACTACCTTAGGTCTTCTTTGGAGGGATCAGCTGCTGTTGTTATCCAAGCAATTGAATTTTCAGCACAAAACTATAAGGTTGCATGGAACCTCCTGTGTGAAAGATTCGATAACAAGAGATTGTTAATCCAAAATCATGTCACAGCACTTTTTAACATTGACAAGATTACACAGGAATCCTCATCTTCACTAAAACGCATGATAGATACGGTAAATAAAAATATCCGAGCACTAAGTACATTGGGGGAGCCTGTTGATAAATGGGACACGTTATTAATTCACATAATTAGTCACAAATTGGATACAAAAACATTTCGCGAATGGGAGGAATGTAAGGGACGTTTTGATAAGACTGCACTAATTTCATTTGGTCAGTTCATAGAATTTTTGCGCAATAGGGCTGATTAAATCGAAACACTAGAACTATCTCACAATATTACTACGCAACGGGGTTCGAATGCGCAATCAAACAAAGGCAATACAAAACTTAAGGCCATGGTATCACTAGATAATTCAAACACTAGTTCATCTACACACAGTTGCCCAGTATGTAGTAGTGAGATGTAGTAGCCATATAAATTAGGCCACCCATTAATAATATATGCAGTATTTATCCAGCATTCGGCAGTTTCATTTCTATATTAGTCCCCGTCCTTTACATGGCGACCCTGCCTAAGGGTGTCGTCTTGCGCGAGTGCAACTAACACCGGCATACCCAATATGGACTCATACTCGTAAACATCGACATCGGGAATATTCCATCATCATGTCTTACAAAATCGTTCCGGCCCTTTGTGACAATACGTGTGTTTTGTTAAGACACGAGTTTGAAGAAAAATGGGGAAAACGCAGTCTAAAGAAGAAGTTATAATAGCCCAAAACGCGGCTGGCGGCTCCAACGACGCCCATATACGGCAACTTCAAGATCACCTTACCACCAGCAACATATTAATGGTGTTTGTTGTGCTTTGTGTAGCACTGATCGTCCTATACATGATATTTCGAATTTATCGGAAATGTCACCTAAGATGGATTCGCCAGGAGTTCCAGCAGAACAGTAGCAGAGGCTCGTTTCTCCGACGGCGATACGTTCGCCCAGATCATTCCCAGGCTGACGAAAGTAAAGTATAAGTGAAAGTAAAATGCGTAAAGTGTCAATAAAGTGTGACTATCAGTGTTTTATATTTTAATTAACAGTGTAATGGCAACTTAGGTGCGCAGACGATACTCACGTAAATAATAATGGACATTGGACAGTAAGTTAAATAAATATAGACAAATATTTTATGGCAGAATTTATAAAAGAATTGTATGAGGATCTAAAAGTAATAAGGACATATCTAATAAAAATTGGTCCGCTTAGGAGACAAGGGGATATTTCAAATAAAAAACTTAGCGAAGCAAAAATAATTGTTCAGCAGTATAATAATTATTTGCATAATATATGTAAAGTTCAGAGAGTTGATAAGGAAGAAGAATTGTTAATAAATACATATTGTAATAATTTTAGTAAACTTTATACAGAGATTTGTGAGTTGTGTAAACAAAGTGAGACAGTAGATAATTTTATAAATATGGAGAAATTCGACTTGAAAGTTGCTTTGAGTTTATTGCCGGTTATGACAGAGGATTTATCGGTTTTACAACAGTTAATCGATGGTATAGATTACTACAATTCGATCATTGACACAGATTCAAAACAAAAATTAATAAATTTTGTTTTAAAAAGTAGACTCTCGCAAGGCGCGAAGTTAAAATTAAAAAATCAATATGGCACCGTGCCCGATCTTTTAAGTGATATGCAACGTATGTTATTGCCACAAAAATCGGCAAGTTCCTTACAAAAACAGTTGCTTAATTTTAAACAAAATGAGATGACGATTGACGACTTTGGGAAAAAAACTTTCCGAAATGTTCGTTGACCTTACGATTTCACAATCCCAAGGGAACACCGAAAAATACAATGTGTTAAAATCCATTAATGAACAACAAGCTATTAGACAGTTTAGTGATGGATTGCGAAATCGTAGGATTAGTACGATTATTTCAACTCAGAGGTTCGGGTCACTCAAAGACGCAGTACAAGCGGCCATTGATGAAGATGTTTCATCAACAAATACGAACCCAGAAATTATGTCAATGAGGTATAATAATAATAATAAGCAGGTATACTACAACAGAGGACAAAGAGGCGGCTATGCGCGTCAACGTGGCCGTGGTCGCGGGACCGGTCGCGGGTCACAGCCATTCAGGGGCGCTAGGCCATGGGGCCAGCAAACTCAGGCCCAACCAAGGGGTTCTTACTACCAGCCACATCGGGGCCGAAGACCATATCAAGGTAATTACTACAATAATAATAATTACAGAGGCAATGGGCAACAGAGAGGCCAGATCCGGGCTGTTACTAATGATAATCCACAGGCTTCACAACAATCACAGCCACAGGCCAGTACTTCAGTTCAACATCAAGAGTCCGAGAGTGAGTTTTTTCGTGTCTAATAACTATAATATTTTGGCATGTGACAGTAGTTTTTTCGTAGAACTGTACTGTCAAAACAATTATGCTTTTAGTTTCCTTATAGACACAGGCGCTTCAATTTCAGCCTTAAAATATAGATATGTTCTCGAGTTCGGTATTCCAGTACATAGAGACAACATTATCATAAATGGAATAGGAGGCAAAGTCCAGGCCATCGGATACGTGTTTTTGCAGTTATCAATAAATGGACAGTATATCGAACATAAGTTTTATGTATTCGATTCCTTGCCTTGTAAGGTGCATGGAATTATCGGACAAGACTTTTTAGGCAAACATAGATCGGTTATCGACTTTGATACTAAAACTTTATCGTTTAGGCACAATTCAACTGAGATTATTCTAAAACTAATTAACTCCCAAGATTTTTTAATGACGTTACCGGCCAGGTCAGAATCAATTCATTATGTGAATACTAATTTATCTGAAGATTGTGTCGTATGTACAAAAGAAATTCACGAAGGAATTTTTGTTGCCAGTACATTAGTAACTCCATGTAATGGTAAAATACCAATACGAATTTTGAATACAACTACGAAAGATATAACTTTGTCGGAAATAAATCTAGATATACAAAGTTCTAAAGAGTACAATATTTGTTTATTCGATAAATATGTGAAAAATGCATCGCGAGTCAAGCAATTATTTTCTAAATTAAATTTAAATCACTTGAACAAAGAGGAAAGAATAAATATAGAAAGTTTGTGTGCTAAATACTCGGATATTTTTTATGTAGAGGGTGACAAATTATTAACTACCGATATTTATAGTCATAAAATCGACTTGAAACCAAACACCCAACCAATTTATTCTAAACCATATAGATTACCACACGCTTTGAAAAATGAAATTACAAGTCAAATCGATAATTTGTTGTCAGAAGGGATAATAGAGCCATGTCGAAGTGAATGGTCCAGTCCCATCTTATTAGTACCTAAAAAACAAGACAGTAATGGTAACAAAAAATGGCGTTTGGTCATTGATTATAGAAAACTTAACAATGTGGTACATGATGACAAATTTCCACTTCCGAATATTACGGAAATATTAGATTCATTATCGGGCTGCATGTATTTTTCACATTTGGACTTACACCAGGGATACTATAATGTTAATTTAGATCCAGACAGTCGCAAGTACACCGCTTTTTGTTCCGGACAATTCCAAATGACTAGGATGCCTATGGGTCTTAAAACTAGCCCAAGTTCTTTTTCCCGTATGATGACTATGGCCATGACCGGGTTAACATACGAGAAATGTTTAGTTTATCAAGACGATTTAGTCTGCTTTAGTAGAGATTTGCAAAGTCATATACAAAACCTTCAAGATATTTTTGAAAGATTGCGAAAAGTTAACTTAAAACTAAACCCACAAAAATGCAATTTTTTGCAAAAAGAAATTCTCTATTTAGGTCATGTGGTTTCCTCAGAAGGCATTGTACCCGATCCAAATAAAATTAACGTTGTAAAAAATTATCCAGTCCCTACGAAAACTGACGAGGTGAAGCGGTTCGTAGCATTCGTAAATTATTATCGCAAATTTATTCCAAATTTCGCCACAAAAGCTTATCCGCTAAATTATTTAAGTAGAAAAAATGTAACATTTAAATGGGACGAGGAATGTCAAAAATCATTTGAAACATTAAAACAAAATGTTATTTCACACCCTGTACTACAATATCCTGACTTCTCAGAAAGTAATCAATTTATTTTACAAACCGATGCCTCTGGTTATGGTGTCGGAGCTGTTTTATGTAATAGCGATGGGCGACCCGTGGCATATGCTAGTCGTAGTTTGAATAAAGCAGAGAAAAGGTATTGCTTGCGATTGTGTGGGCCATTAAAAATTTTAGGCCATATTTATACGGTCGAAAATTCAAAATTCAAACAGACCATAAACCACTTATATATTTATTTGGTATGAAAGATCCGTCGAGCAGGCTGTTAAAGTTTCGATTGGTTATTGAAGAGTACAACTTTATTTTAGAGTACATTAAAGGTAAAGAAAACTCCGCCGCGGATGCACTATCGCGTTTGTTTATGACATCGGACGAATTAAAGGAGATGAGTCAGTGTTGTATTAATGTAATGACTCGAGGTCAGACGGCTAGGCAAGCTCGGGATACTATTGTTTCCAATAACGATTGGCTTGATCACCCAAAAGTTGTGGAAATACATAGTAAACCGAAATATTTCACGGAATTACGTTTCATTAGCGCTAATGAATTAAATCGATATCATAAATTGAATGAAATTAAACACGAGAGTAAATGTTTATGTTTTGTGCCATCAATAAATACTATTTTCATTAATCCAGCTTCTCGATCGCAACTATCGCCAAGCGAATTTGCGAGAGAGCTGAATAAATTTTGTAATAAAATTGATATAAAAGAAATACATTTAATAAAGAATGTGAGTAATGATAGTTTTGTTAAAAAGTTAATAAATGAAGTTCAAAATAATAAAATGTGGTCCGGACCAAGAATATGTGTTTTGAAAGATGTAAAAAGAATAGAAAATAAAGACGACCAAAGAGTAATAATAAATGACTTTCATCTTTTGCCCACTAGTGGCCACGCAGGCATAAGACGAATGATCAATAACATTAAAAAGTATTACTTTTGGTCAGGTCTTGAGGTAGACGTTACTGAATTTGTAAGAAGATGTGATAAATGCCAAAAGCAAAAACACTCATCGCATTACACTAAAGAACCTATGAGCATTACGACTACAGCGAACACAGCGTTCGAGAAAATATTTTTAGATTTAGTGGGACCTTTAGATAGAGACAATAATGACTATGTATATATTTTAACCATACAATGTGAACTTAGTAAGTATATAGAAGCTTACCCTTTATGCTCTAAAAATTCTGTTGAAGTAGCTAGGAGTTTTGTTAATAATTTTATTCTCAGGTATGGGATTCCAAAAGAGATTGCCACTGACAGGGGAACCGAATATCTGTCGTCCACAATAAAAGAGGTATGTAAACTTTTAAAAATAAATCAATTACAGTCAACGGCGTATCATCACCAGAGTATCGGTGCATTGGAAAATTCACACAAACATTTAGGTAATTATTTACGCATACAAACAGACAACCACCCTGAAGCTTGGAGTACCTGGCTTCCGTATTGGTGCTTCTCATATAACACGTCAGTACATACGGAGACTAGGTTCACCCCATATGAGTTAGTTTTTGGAAAAAAATGTGTTTTACCCTCAAATTTAAATTCGGGGAAAATAGACCCATTGTATAACTTTGATAGTTATCCTTTAGAGTTAAAATATAGACTGCAACTATCGCAAAATGAGGCTAAAAACAATTTATTGTCGAGTAAGTTAAAACGGAAAATAAAATATGATCGTACCATGAATCCCGTGTCATATGCGGCTAATGATTTAATATTAATAAAAAATGAAACAGGTAATAAGTTTCAAAGTATATTTTCAGGTCCTTATAAAGTAATTAAAGATTGTTCACCTAATGTTGAGATAATTAAAGATAATAAAACGTGTTTAGTACATAAGAACAGAACAAAATTGTATATTCCACCTATGTATAGTTAATAGTTAAAATATAAGCACTGAAATGTCATTATGTTAAATGTAACTTACTATTATAAAATACTATTATAATCATATTTACTCAAATAACTTAATACCTATATCAATCAAATAATAATCAAGAAATTTATTTTAATACATTATGTATGAAAATATGTAATATGAAAATCAATTATTACTAATAAAAATGTATTTTGTAGTTATAAAATAAAATAATCTACTTTTATTTTATTTTTTTTATGTGGAAAGGAGATGAGATGTAGTAGCCATATAAATTAGGCCACCCATTAATAATATATGCAGTATTTATCCAGCATTCGGCAGTTTCATTTCTATATTAGTCCCCGTCCTTTACAGTAGTGATCATAATTTAAATACTTGTACACAGTTCTTGGCTCTAAGCGTTAATGAAAGATTGACTGCATTGCCGAATTATAAAGTGTGCTTCAATTGCTTCCGACGCGGTCACTATTCTTCTAATTGCAAAAAAACGGGTTGCAAAATATGTAAACGAAAGCACCCTACAATGATTCATTGCACTGATTTTAAGCAAAGGTCGTTAGTCGATAGCACACGGCGAACATTAGCTCCGCGCATACACAGACAAGTAGCCAGACCGACGTCCTTTTGCCAACTGCCTTGGTCAGGTGTTATGATGCGCATAATAAGGAATGTGTTGCGCGTGCACTCCTAGATTCTGGAAGCTCGTCGTGTTTAATGACCGAGAAGCTATGTAAACAATTAAACTTGCCGTTTAAAAAGGTAGATAGATCGGTACATGGCATAAATAATTCACTTTCACATATAGGTAAAATGTGCAGCGTTCATATTAAATCATTGAGCGAGTTTTATTCATTCGATTTGCAGTGCTTTGTGTTACCTTCTATAACAGATAACGTTCCCACTAGACCGATAGACTTACGTAACTTAAATATACCTATAGACATGCATTTAGCTGATCCTAACTTTCACACGCCCGCCGAGATAGATTTAATTATAGGTGCGGACTTGTTTTGGAGCATATTAGGTTCACAAAAAAATACTTTAGGTACTAACAAACCAATCCTTTATGAAACTAGGCTTGGTTGGCTGGTTTCTGGCCCTATTAACAGCGGTTTAAACGTGATAAACAGCTCTGATCCTGTTATGTGTAACTTTACAAAGGTTGATGTAGATCAGAATTCATTTCATTCGCGTGATGTAGATGACATCCAAAACCAATTAACGCGTTTTTGGCAGCTCGAGGAAGTTTGCCATCAGTCATCTACTTATTCTGCTGACGAACAGCAATGCGAAGATCATTTCATCCAAAATACGAATCGCTTAGGGGACGGCCGTTTCAGTGTTAAGATACCTTTAAAGGAATCTTCTGAAGTTCTGGGTGACTCATTACAACGAGCTAAGCGTTGTTTTCTGTCCATTGAGCGCAGAAATCATTCCCAGCCTTCACTTAATATTATGTACAAGGATTTTATGTCCGAGTACATTTCTTTAGGCCACATGTCCGAATGTACGATTGATGAAAATAAAAATAATTATTTTATTCCTCACCACGGCGTACTACGAGAAAACAGCTTAACTACCAAACTCGTAGTTTTTAATGCCAGTGCGCCAACTACCTCTGGAATTTCTTTAAATAATTTACAGATAGTGGGACCTACCGTGCAAGACGATTTATTGTCTATTTTAATCAGATTTAGAACGTACAAGTATGTCCTCTCAGCTGATGTGGAGAAAATGTACAGACAAGTGTTAGTACATCCCTCGGACAGACATTTGCAGCAGATTGTCTGGCGCAATGATCATTTAAGTCCACTAAAGGTGTATCAACTAAACACCGTTACGTATGGTACAGCGAGTGCGCCATTTCTTGTAACAAGGTGCCTAAAACAACTTGGTGTTGAATGTAGCGACAACGAGGTCGCAGAGGTTATTTTACATGACTTCTATGTAGATGACCTTTTGACAGGTGCAGACCAATTATGTACAGCTTTGTCGCTACGAGATAAAGTCACCCAAACTCTTGATTCTGCTTGCATGCCCTTGAGAAAGTGGAAGTCCAATGATGAGCCTGCTTTGTTGTTTGACAGTCCTACTCAGTCAACCTTCAATTTAAATATTGAAGATGAAGAAGAATGACCTTAATAAGACTTTGGGCTTAAATTGACAAACGCAATCAGATGAATTATGCTTTCCAATTAATATTTCTAATACTTTGGACAACACAAAGCGTGACATGCTAGCTGTGATTGCACGAGTATTCGACCCTTTAGGATTGTTGGCGCCGTGTGTTATTAAATTTAAAATACTGCTGCAAACATTATGGCTTAAGAAACTGGCATGGGATGAGCAGTTACCAGCTGATGTTGCCACTGCGTGGGGTAATATGTTAAAAACCTTACCGGTTCTCAGCAAGGTGCGAGTTCCACGTCGAGTTGTTTGCAACACGTATACGCAGACGGAAGTACACATCTTTACCGATGCTTCGGAACGAGCTTACGGCGCTGCTGCGTACATCCGTAGTGTTGACAAGGACGGGCAAGTAGTTGTACAATTGTTGATGGCTAAAAGTCGTGTTTCTCCCATCAAGCCTGTAACTATTCCTAAACTTGAACTCTGTGCTGCTCTAGTGGGAGCACGCCTTTATGAAAAAATAAATAACTCACTTCGGGTTCGAGCCTTCAATGTTTATTTTTGAACAGACTCCATGATAGTACTGGGTTGGTTAAAAATGCTGCCAGTCAAATTAAACACCTTTGTGCGGAATCGTGTTGCAGAAATCCTTGACAAGACCCATCCGTATACGTGGAGGCATGTACCTACCCGTGATAATCCCGCGGATTTACTTTCACGAGTAGATACAAATGACATGCAGTCATCAAACATCTGGTGGTCTGGCCCAGTCTTCTTGCTACAACAAAAATCTTTATGGCCTTGTACTCCTAGAAGCACAAATAATTTACCCGAATTGAAGTTGAACGTATCACTTCACAGTAATGTCGACTGCGAAGACTCAGGTAAACTTATCGATTTCGAACGGTTTTCAAATTTCATGCGATTACAACGCACTGTATCTTATGTTTTACGTTTTATCAACGCATGTAGAAAAGAATTGAACCGATCTCTTCAACTTAGTAATGATGAGTTACAAAGGGCGTTAAATGTAAATTATAATTCAATCTCAAAGAGAGTCATTTCCTTAATATCAATTGTTAAAAGAAAATAAAAAATTACCTCATAAAAATCAACTTTTAAAATGGAACGTTTTTCTCGATGATAACCAAATCATGCGAGTTGGTGGTAGACTCCAAAATTCAGATTATCCTTTTGAAAAGAAAAACCCTATATTAATACAGTCCACACATAAATTTACAAAACTTTTATTCCAATTTGAGCACATAAAGTTATTGCACGCAGGACCCCAATTACTTTTGGCCACAATTAGAGATACCTATTGGCCTTAGGAGGTCGTAATTTAGCAAAATTATCATATCGACAATGCATTCGTTGTCAGCGTATGAAGGGACAAACTGTAGTTCCGCAAATGGGCAATCTGCCATCTAGCAGACTTTCACCGGCAGATTATCCCTTTCAAAACGTAGGCGTTGATTACGCAGGCCCCATCATGTCAGCTAGTCGTCAAGGTCGTCGATGTAGGCTGGTAAAGGTTTACATTGTTATTTTTGTGTGCTTTACGACAAAGGCTTTACATTTAGAGTTGGTGGGTGACTTGACCAGTCAAAATTATTTAAGTGCCTTGCGTAGATTTATGTCTCGTAGGGGAATATCTACCCCGACAATGGAACCTCATTCGTTGGAGCTTATAACGAGATCTCAAATTTTTTGAAGAGCAGTTGTGTTACATTATCTGAATGTGTTGCTAGCGATGGGATTAAATTCCATTTTATTCCTGCTTACGCGGCGCATTTTGGTGGTCTTTGGGAGGGAGCTGTCAAATCGACCAAGTTTCATTTAGCTAGAGTGTTGAGAAACTGTAATTTAACGTATGAAGAGCTTAACACTACACTGGTACAGATTGAGGCGGTTCTAAACTCTCGGCCACTCACTCCACTGTCATCGGACCCAGAAGATCTGATGCCGCTCACTCCTGCTCACTTTTTAATAGGAAGACCACTTACTTCTCTGCCAGTTCAAGATCACCGTGACCACTCTTATCATCATCTTACACGTCATCAGAGAATTGAGCAGATTCGGCAACATTTTTGGGAGAGGTGGAACAAGGAATATCTCTCTGAACTCCAACAACGAGTTAAGTGGCATCGTAATAAGGACTCTCTGAAACTTAACTCTCTCGTTGTTATTAAAGAGGACAACTTGCCACCGTTAAAATGGAAGTTGGATCGTGTCGTGGGGCTGCATCCCGGTAAAGACGGAATATCAAGAGTAGCAGACATAAAGACCTCAACTGGCATTATACGAAGAGCATTCCCAAAAATTTGCATTCTGATTGACGACTTTTGTTGAAAGGCTAGCTTTCAACGGCCGGGGGCATGTTGAAGACCAATGCACCTTATCCTCGGATTACTTCTTTCGTTAAATTGTTAAATGCACAACGCCTAGTAAATTTTTCATAGCAACCACTTCGCGTTTGCATATTTTTGTCATTCTGTACTCAAGTGTCTATTATAATACATCTCCGATACTAACTGATCACCAGTTATTAATTTTATTCCTGAAATCCTCGAAAATTGTCAAGATTCCGAACATATAGTGAGACAAAAAATGGCATCTCCAGCTATTATACTACTAACACAACAAGCATTACCAACACTAACAAATAACACTTCCGCAACCTCCACAAGCTTTACACCCTAGTCATAAGTTACTAATAATCTAGATATAATAATAATAATAGTAAAAAGGCGTCGGGAAGTGACGACCCCATCGCCCACTGGTTGAGTAACTAAGTGACAGATAGTTGCTCAACCAGCGCAGTCAGTCACTACCAGCGACTGGTGCGAGAGCTAGGGATGATCGATATTAGAAAAACATCGATGTTGACATCGATGCTAACATCGAATCAAAAGTATCGATGTACGATAAATATCGATAGAAAAACATCGATATGTCTAAAACATCGATGTTTTTGGAAACAAATAAACTTGTCTATTTTATTTATAAAATGTTTTAATGATTAGAAAATGACATTAAATTTAAAAAGCCCACTCTTCCTGAGACACCTAGAAATCACAAAAATAATAAGAAAAATTAACATTCCCAGTATTTTTTAGGGACACTGTAAAAAAATTTACTTTAATAAGTGTTTTCCTTTTAGTCTGTTCCGTTGCTGGTACAGAAGCTGACCAGCTTTGGAAAAAAGCCTTTCCGAAGCTGTGGATGTTGCTGTGCAACACAAATACTTGAGAGCAATTTTCTTTGAATTAGGGCAGGTGGATTCTAGTGCCTTCCATAAATGTAAAGGGTCTTGTTTTAAGTCAGCCACCGGACTTTTAAATACATTTGCAACTCCAGAGGCATGCTTGTGTCTCGTAGACCAGACAAAATATTATTCTTTTCGTTAACAAGTTTATAATGGTTTTGCCATATATCTACAGTTTCTTCTTCGACTGGTCTTGTCTCTGTTAATTGATCATTTTCATTTTTTTCATTCGTCTCGACCCTTTTCACTCTTACATTAATTTTCTTTTCCACTCTGGCCAGGAGAAAAGTAAGGATGGTAATCCCTGATACCAAGATTCTGCAACTCAGTTAATTTTGGTAAAGCATAGTGGATAATTTCTCTATCCTCCCACCCGTAAATTTCTGCGCACTCTTCGACTTTAGTTAGCCGAGTCAAGATAGTCTGTTCTTTCGACATGGGGTCGAATTCAGGGATGACATTAGTGTTAAAGGTAAGCCTAGGTTTATCTGAGCTGGGTTATGCAGCGGAGTCACCTCCTAGAGCGACGGGATGTTATTGGTTACATCCGGTTACGATCGGATGTAAGAAATAGCATCCTGTCCTGGTGCATCCCGGGCAACGGCGGTTAGCAATTTCCTTCGGGGATTGGTAGCCGACGGCTAAACTCTGCCAGTGTCGCTCCTTGTACTGCAATGACTAGCATAGCGGCGCAAGGATGTGTTCACGAAGCACACCGTAATCCACAACGGGCTACCGGCGGGACGGGGGTCCAGTTTACCTGGACCGCGAGGCGGAACCCTCTTTAAAAACTACCACGCGCGGCTCAGCCCACCCATAGTCAGCCGTCGCTGACTGGCGGGTCGCCGGGCAACTCGTTACCCCGTGGGGGCCGAGGGCTGTCGGGGGCACTTCGTCCGGGCCGAGAGGAAGGAAAACCTCAATAAAAAACCCAGGCTTACCGTAACCCGCCTTCACGGGCGGGCCGGGGGTTGCGGGGCTTTTGTCCGGACCGCGAGGAAGGAAAACCTCTCTAAAAAACCCCTGTACACCGTTACCCCAATCGGGGCCGGGGGCCTTTCGGGGCCGCGAGGATGGTAAACTCAATAAAACTTCCCCCTAGTTCTGGAGTCTGCAAGGAGGCTCCAGGGCGTATGACTGGTAGGGTTACATACCGGTCGATTTCTTTGCACCATACCGTTCTGCCCTCTTCAGGGCGGGGCGGGGGCCCTGCTTGCCAGGGCTGCGGGGAGTAAACCCCAAAGGGAGTGTTTAGGGGCTGGGTCTGTTGCGGCGGAGTGTGGTGGTGACAATGGGATGTGCGCGGCTTCTTCGGTGTTGACATGGTTTTAGAGGTTCTGCCCCTCCCTTGTCAACACTGTCGCGGTCGCTTAGCATCCCAGGACTCATCACCGCACTGTGCCCCTTCAGCCCTTGACCCCAAATGTTCCTAAAAATCCTTCAATTCCCGTCGTTGGGGCGCCCTACGGGGCCTCGCGCGGCGACGGGGTCTCTGACCTTGCGCGGAGCAAGGCGGAGTGGTTGGCGTAGTGGGATCAACCAGCTAGCGGCCACCCTGGGGGGAGCCCGACCTCTCAGGCGTATGTAGGGTTATCTGGCTATTCGGGGATCTCTGGCCAGATGGACCGTTATATCTCCCCGACTCGTGGGTCTAATATGGAAAATTATGACAATTTTGGGAACAATGGGGGGAATGAGGAAGACATTGTCTCTGACACACAAACCGGACACGACAATGCGCGTTCGCGCACTACTGGACAGGACAACTCGCCTCAGCGAGATACTTGGAGAGAACGGAGCGCCCAACGGCGCGGAAAATCGGGACGAGAGGATGATAGGTCGTTCGGCCTACCCAAGGTGGCAAAGTTTCCTCGCGGCAGAGGCGCCATTAGGCAAGCTGTCGCGACCATTCGGAAGCTTCAAGTTGCTACTGAGCAGCTGGCCGCCGCGGAGGCCGCCGCCCAAACCGACACACAACCCGGTCCCTCTGGACCGATTATGGGTGAACAGTGGGATGCCGAGAACCAGCCAGAAGCGGAGCTGGCAAGTGACTTGGCCAACAAAATCCAGCGCAGCGTCGCAGTTCTCCACGACCTCGCTGACGCGCCAAAGCTCCGGGACTCATCCGAAGCTGACACCCTGATGGGCATAGCCGAGATCATCGGAATCACGGCAGAGTCGTTGCGGGATCGTGCATTAGGCACAGAATCCTTGCACGCAGATTTCGAGGAGATGCAGAAACTCCGAGCTCGAGTGGTCACACTCGAGAGTTCCTGCACCTACCAGCGCAACGCTTATTGCGACCTCCAAGAGAAGGAGCGCAAGCTTGATGACGAGGTATCCAAGCTGCGGGAGGAGAATATTCGCCTTCAGCGCGATATGCGCAATCTGCGCCAGGAGATGGGCCGTATTAGCGGTACCCGAAAACCCGGCAAAGCTATCGGCACCCAGACCGACGCTGCGCCGGCAACCAGAGAGGGTAGCTCTACCAGCACCAAGCCTCTTCCGATCTCTCGGCCACAACCGGCAGTTACGTCCGCTGAGGAACTGGACCCCATACTCGACGCGAAGCTCGACAGATTCGCTCGTATGGTCATGCAGCAGGTGGGTGACGTAATGAACGCCCGGCTGGACGCTCTTAAGGAGTGTCTCCCTCCAGCCCCGCCCGTCCGCCCACCTCTCAGGCAGAATAACCTGGGTGCCACCTCTGCTCCAGTTCACCCTGGATCAAGTCGCGCCTAGGCCACACCGTCCACAACAAAGGGAAAGGGAGTCGGGAAAGGCGCTTCCAACGCCATCCCGAAACCCGGACCCTCCACTCGACTCGACGCACCCCCTCTGACTGAGCCCTGGTCGGAGGTGGTTAAGCGCGGACGGAAGCGCGGTAAGGCTAAGGCCAAACCCGCTCCGCCGCCCCAGCGGCCAAACCTACCCAGCGTGGGCCCACCCGGGCCGCCCCAAGCGCTTCCGATGCCTCTAAGACAAAGAAAAAGCGAGTCCCCAGGCTCCGCTTGCCGAAATCGGCTGCGGTTGTCCTGGAGATGACTCCCCAGGCCAAGGAGGCCGGGCTGAACCTCAGCTCCCTCTTGCGTGAGGCAAAGGCGGACATCGGTCCATCTTGGATAGCCGAAACTGGCCTAGAGGGCCGGCTTAGCATACGGCCGTCGCGCATGACGGGAAACCGTATCTTTGAGATCAGGGCGACCAAAGATAGTCCTCCCGGGGAGACCAGCCTAAAGGCGGATGCCCTCGCGGAGAGGCTCACATCGGTTTTCCCGTCAGGCGCCGTAAAGGTGATGCGCCCCGTCAAGTCAGCAGATCTGCGTCTTATGGGCCTCGGAGAAGACACGACCCCGGAAGAGGTCGCACAGGCTGTTGCCGAGCGAGGCGGCTGTGTAACAGCCAGCGTTAAAGTTGGGCCGACCCGGGGAGACTAGGTTGGGGGGCTCCGTAATTGTGCGGTGCCCCGTTGCGGCAGCCAAGATCCTGGCGAAACAGAAGAGGTTGCGCATCGGTTGGATCTCTGTCCGAGTCCAACTGATGCCGCCGAGGGCCCTGAGATGCTCAAGGTGCCTCGGCGAGAGTCACGGCCGGGTCATTTGCAAGGCCGCGGAGGATCGCAGCGACGTCTGCATCCGCTGCGGCCAGCCCGGCCACAAGGCCGCCGGATGTGTGGCCCCGTACCGCTGCTGCCTCTGCGCGGCAGCCGGTCGGAGGGCAGACCACCGACTCGGTGCGTCGAAGGACTGCCCCCGACCGAGGATAGCGAGAGAGAGGCCCCCGATAGCCCCAGTGGCGCGTTCGCGCCGAGGAACGGGGAGTAGCCGCATGGAGGAGCCGATGGAGACCGTCGGCGCGGGGGCAGACAGCCCAACCCTCCCTGGCCCTAGTGGTCGAGATTCGTCTCCCGGATACTAGGGCCGAGCGGCCGGCCGTTCCGACGGCTAGCGCAGCACATCTGTGCGTGTGGCAACCCAGGAGGTTTTCTGCAGTCGCAGTTCCTCCTTAAAAAAAAAAAGGGTTATGCAGCGGAGTCACCTCCTAGAGCGACGGGGTGTTATTGGTTACATCCGGTTACGATCGGATGTAAGAAATAGCATCCTGTCCTGGTGCATCCCGGGCAACGGCGGTTAGCAATTTCCCTCGGGGATTGGTAGCCGACGGCTAAACTCTGCCAGTGTCGCTCCTTGTGCTGCTATGACTAGCATAGCGGCGCAAGGATGTGTTCACGAAGCACACCGTAATCTGCTCTTTTCAGGGCGGACCCCCCAGTCCAGTTTAGCTGGGCCGTGAGGCGGAAGCCTCTATAAAAACTACCACGCGCGGCAGTGCCCGCCTTTAGTCAGCCGACGCTGACTGGCGGGTCGCCGGGCAACCCGTTACCCCAACGGAGGGGCCGGGGGCCGTCGGGGCATTTGCCCGGGCTGCGAGGAAGGACCACCTCAATAAAAAACCCACGCATACCGTTACCTGCCCTCCGGGGCAGGCCGGGAGTCGTCGGGGTATTTTCCCGGACCGCGAGGAAGGAAAACCTCAATAAAAAACCCACGCACACCGTAATCTGCCCTTCTTAGGGCGGACCGGGGGTCCTGTTCCGTCAGCACCACGAGGAGAAAACCTCTATAAAAAACACCAGCGCGGCGGTACCCGCCTATAGCCGGCCGTTGTCGGCTGGCGGGATGCCAGGCAACCCGTAACCCCTAGCCAGGGGCCGGGGACTCTGTCCACTGAGGTCAGAGTCGCGAGGTAGTAGTCCTCTCTAAAACAACCAGAGGGGTGTCCCTCCCGTAGGGACAGGCGGCGGGGTCTGCGGTTGGACCCCGCGTGGTTGGGACCGTAGTAACGGTCTCGCGGGGTTTCTCCTAGTTTCCCTTCCCAAACTAGGCCGCATGTTATTGCCGTGTGCGTAATCCCGGGAGAGGGGGATCCTGGGCGTTGAGCCTGTGGCAGACCACCCAGGCAACACACTCCTTTGGCCCCTAATTCTGGTAACACGGGCGGTCCTGGTGTAGCCGCACCAGGATCAATCGGCTGCGGGCGAACGGCTTAACCTTCGCCCTAGGTTAGAGGGGGGTTCGGGGGACAGGGCCAGCGGCGGGCTCGGTGAAGCGCTAGTTTTGGTCGACTAGTGCCAACCTTGCCCTAACCGTCTGCGCCAAAGATCCCGCGGCGGCGCTTTCGGCGGTTCCACTCTGAGAGCATGGGTGGAATCCCCTCTATATCTGGCGGGCAGCTCTGGGCTGCGGCTCCCCATTGTGGGCTCCTAGGAGGGTGGAGACCCCGCTGGACGAAGACGCATTGGAGAGAAAAAATAAAAATGGACAAGCTAAAATTAAATTTTTCGACCAATCCCCGAGCGCGAGGCGCTCAAAAACACACAGCCGAACCTGCAGAGCAGTTGGATTCGGCGGAGGAGAGACGGCGGACTGAAACCGGGAGCCGGTTCAACTCAGTCGAGGATCGAGCGAATAGTGCGGGTAGCTCCCGCCAATCGGCATCTGCCACCCGGTCGGACGGTAATCGCAGTCGCAGTCGCTCTCGGAGCTGCAAGCGACGACCAGACGACCGAAGGGGCTCATATGAGTCATTGTTTGCGTGGGGCGGGTACTCCGAGTCGGAGAGTGAAGACTGTCCGTCTCGGAAGATCAGCTCTGCTGCCAGAGGGAGAAGCAGGGGCGGACAATCTGTCAGCACCACTGCCAGGCTCTTTCTTAGGGATAAGGAGGCTGAGGCCGACGAAGAGGAGTTCAACCGCGTCCTTGAGCGGAGGACGAAGTCCCCCACTCTGTTTGTCGTACCCCAGACTCGCGAGCCTTTGAAGAGCCCAGACTTGCCAGACGACCTGGGAACTCTGGAGCTTGCGGAAATGCAGCGGTTGGCTCACCAATGCCTGAGTGTAGTCACCACTGTGAAAAGCAAGTCCGGAAACCTACAGGGTCGCATGCAAAGGGCCCTAAAAGACGCGACCAAGACCTTGACAAGCCTGGTTGACGAGATGGCCACCAGGAACATGGACGAAGAGCACAGGCGCATCGCAAGAGCGAACAGGAACCTCCGAGACGAGGTCGACTACCTCAAAAAAGAGGTTGTTAACCTCAGGAGGGAGTTCTCGGAGCGAGCCTCTACCGATGCGACACCTGCGCCCACCACCAACATACACGATAATGGGGCCTTCATGCAGTCCGTCGCGGCGCTTATCGACTCTCGCTTGAGAGTAGGTTTGCATGCCTCGAGGGGCGGCTGGATCGCCTCAACCCTCTTCCTGCACCACGTCCACCCCTCAGGGCGGATAAAACCAATCTGGCCTCCTCACCGAGTCCTCCCATCCTGGCGGCTCCAATGCCAAGTACTTCGGGAGCGGTGAGCAAGGCCAAGAAGAAAAAGGTGACCTCAACGCCTAATACCAACCCAACACCTGCAGCTGGCCCGTCAGGGGCGCCGCAAACTTTCGCTGCCGTTGCGGCAAAGCAGAAAACTGCTAAGCCGCAGCCCAAACCGGTGGCGAGAAAAGCCGCACCCCCATCTCAACCAACTGCTGCAGCCGAACCCTCTCTCGAGAGAGAGAATACCAGCCAGGCTCCAAATTACCCGGTAACACTCCCAGCGTCCAACGAGGAGAACTGGGTAAAAGTGTCCCGGAAGAAGAAGCCGAAGAAAGGCAAAAACCCTTCTCCCATGCTGCCAACCAAGAATGTCTCCTCCCAAGGGCCTAAAAGCAAGCCCAAAGGAGCATCCCTGATTCCCCCTCGATCCTCAGCTGTTGTGCTGTCACTGCAGCCTGAGGCTGTTGATAGGGGGATTATCTACACCGAGGCCCTCACAAAGGCGAAAGAGGTTCTGTCCCTCCCCGACCTTGGCCTTGAGGGCGTTAGCAGGAGCCAGGATGCTCGAAGTCTTAGGCCCAGAGCACAGCTCCAAGGCCGACAAATTGGCGGCCAAACTAAAGGTCCTGGACGGAGTGGCCAATGTGGCTCGCCCTATGAAGCGCGCGGACGTGAGAGTCACCGAGCTAGATGACTCGGTGACCAGCGCCGAAGTCGCGGCGGCCATTGCGGCCAAATGCGGGTGCACCCCAGACTCACTACGGGTTGGAGAGATCCGCCCTGGGCCGAGAGGCGTAGGGGCTGTTATTGCCTCCTGCCCTGTAACGGTGGCCAAGGTATTGATGGCTGGCCGCCTCCTGGTTGGCTGGTCATCGGCCAAGGTCACCCTGCTCGAGTCGCGCCCGCTGCGTTGTTTCAGGTGCATGAGTCTGGGTCACGCCAAGCAGCTGTGCCCCTCGACAAAAGTGAGAAACGAGCTGTGTTTCAGGTGTGGGCAGCCTGATCACAAATCGACAGCCTGCTCCGCGAAGCCGAGATGCGCCGTGTGCGCGGACTCCGGCAAAGCGGCGGATCACATAATGGGGGGGAAATCCTGCAGACCCCCCCAGATCAGAGGCAAAGCTGTGGTCGTACAGATCTCGACCACCACCCAACCCAGGACCGGAAGCTAACCGGCAGGCAGCTGGAGGAAGAGATGCAGGTAGCGGAAAGCAATGCAGGCTAGGTCCCCCATCTCTCTCCTCCAGACTAACCTCAACCACGCCACCAGGGCCCAGGACTTGTTTCTGGCAAACCTGGTGGCGTGGAACATCGATCTGGCCGTCGTGGCGGAGCCATACTACATCCCACCTATGTGGGCTGGCTCCACCGATGAAACCGTGGCTATTGTCACCCAACCCGGTCCCCAATCCTCCCCCCTCGTCACCCTGGAGAGAGGTCAGGGATTCGTTGCGGCCAAGTGGAGAGGCATCGCGTTCGTGGGAGTTTATTTCTCCCCAAACCTGCCCCTCCCCCAGTTTGAGGCCTTCCTCGAGACCCTGGGCCCCGTCGTTGGCAGACTCTCGCCCCTCCAGGTCGTCCTTCTGGGCGACCTCAATGCGAAGTCGCCAGCATGGGGATGCCCGACTCCGAATGTTCGTGGGGGTATCCTTGAGCAGTGGGCTTCGGAAAAGGGACTGGTCCTTCTCAATAGAGGAAACGCTCCGACCTGCGTCCGTCGGCAGGGGGGATCTGTGGTGGACTTAACGTTCGCCACCCCTGCCATCGCGCGCAGGCTCGGAGACTGGAGGGTTCTTGAGGGGGAGGAGACACTCTCGGATCACACCTACATCCGCTTTGAGTCTGTCTCCCCCCAAACCCAGCCGGTCCGGGCTACTCACCGCCTGTTCCCGCGCTGGGCGCTCACACGCCTGGACAAGGATGTGGCCGGGGAAGCAGCTCTGGTTCAAAACTGGAGCTACCCCTCGGACCCCGGCAACGACATTGACGAGGCCGCTACTCGCCTCCAAGTTGCGCTAACGCAGGTCTGCGACGCGTCGATGCCCCGGACACGACCCCGCCCTCCGCGCAAAGAGGTATACTGGTGGAACGAAGAGATTGCCGCTCATCGAGCCACCAGTAACGCCTCGCGCAGGGCTTTCGTCCGATGTCGTCGTCGGAGCAATCGCGTCGCGGGCGAAGAAGAACGGCTATACGCAACCCACAGGGAGGCCAAAAAAGCCCTCCAGAAGGCCATTGGCATAGCCAAGGAAAGAGCGCACGAAGAAATGCTCGAGGACTTGAACAGAGACCCATGGGGGCGGCCGTATAAAGCCACGCGGAACAAGTTTAAGATTTAATTCACCTACTAAGATCAGGTGGATTTAATTTGAGAAAATGGAGATCAAATGATTCGAAGTTATCACTACAAGAAAACACCAACAAGGGTGACAAATAAGACGTGGACTATAACTTCAAACAACCCGAATCGACAAAGACTGTTTTAACATCAAGATCGATCTTGAAGATACCGACCGCACTTATACTACGAAAAGGATGCTGCTCTCCGAAATATCAAAATTATTCGACCCACTGGGCTGGCTCACACCTACTTCCACACTTCTAAAGTTAATCTTTCAAAATGTCTGGAATGAGAAATTGAACTGGGATGACAAGATTCCTGAAAACATAAATATGACATGGATTAAAATAAAACAAGAGTTAAGACATCTAAACTCGTACAAAATACCACGATGGTACGGAACTAGGTCGGAAACACAAACAGTGGTCGAATTACACGGCTTTTGTGACGCATCGCAAAAAGCGTACGCCTGTGTAATTTATTGCAAAACAAAAACGGACGGAAATATCAAAATAATATTGGTCGCTGGAAAATCAAGATTAGTACCACTCAATAAATTAACATCCCTGCCAAGATTAGAGTTAAGTGGTGCTCTACTGCTTACAAAACTGATGGAAAAAGTCAAGCAAAGTTTGGTCAACCACAACATCAAGATGTATGGGTGGGTCGACTCGACGGCCGTCCTAGGATGGATACAAGGCGAACCCGAACGCTGGAAAGTATTTGTAGCCAACAGGGTGCGACAAATCACTGTAGTCATGCCGTCATCATGCTGGCGGTACGTCAAGTCGGCAGATAACCCCGCTGACTGTGCGAGTCGAGGTCTCATGCCATCTCAACTTAAAGAACACGCTTTATGGTGGCAAGGACCAACATGGCTATCTGAGTTCAAGGCTGAAGAACCCATACATACTTACAAAACAGACGAAGATGTCAAACAGTCCAAACAAGTCCATACCGTGCAGCATCACACTAAGAGCAACATAGTGATCGATGAGCTGTTAAACAAGTACAGCTGCCTGTCGAAAGTGGTTCACGTATTAGCATGGATACGCCGATAACAAGAAAACAAGAACGTGATTACAAGCCCTACCTCACAGTAAAAGAAATAAAACAAACCATAACAACAATAGTAAAGCACGTACAAACAAGCGAATTTGAACGAGAAATAGTAGACCTCAACACTGGACGCCAGATTTCCACAAGAAGCAAGATTTTAAACCTTAACCCATTCCTCGGCAAGTTTGGCATCTTACGAGTCGGAGGAAGACTAGAAAATGCTAACATTGACCCTGAAACAAAGCATCCCGCTATTTTGCCCCATAACCACCGATTGACACAATTAATAATTACACATGCGCACGAGTCAACGTACCACGGCGGCGCTCGAGTTACGCAATCATTTATTCGTCGAAAGTATTGGGTTATTGGCGGAAACAATGCAACGAAAAAATTATTACGTCGTTGTGTTGTATGCAAGAAACAAAGTCCTGTCAAACAACACCAGCTAATGGGAGATCTACCACCAGCAAGGGTTACTCCTTCACGGCCCTTCATGCATAGCGGGGCGGATTTCACCGGCCACGTATTCATAAAGGCCAACAAGGGCCGCGGTATCAAGACCACCAAGGCGTACGTGGCTGAGTTTGTCTGCATGGTGACAAAGGCAGTGCACTTGGAATTAGTGTCTGACATGACAACTTCCTCATTCATTGCGGCAATACGCAGGATGGCCGCCCGCCGAGGAGCGCCGTTACACATGTACAGTGATAACGGCCGAAACTTCATCGGAGCCAATCGTGTTTTGCAAGAAGAATACCAAGAAATTATACAAGTTATAGGAGATGAATTCAAGGCCGAAATAGCTGATATGCAAATAACCTGGCACCACATAGCCCCAACATGGGCTTCTGCCGGAGGGTTATGGGAAGCAGCAGTCAAGAGCTTCAAATTTCACCTAAAGAGAGTCATTGGGGAACAGAAATTGACCTTTAAAGAGTTCACTACGCTGCTAACGCAAATAGAAGGTTGCCTAAACTCAAGACCACTCTGCCCACTCACAGAAGACCCAGATGATTTGAACTACTTAACCCCAGCTCATTTCTTATCTGGAGGACCCACTCTGACGTTGATTGAAACAGAAAAAGATCAAAGAACGCGTTGGTATCTCACTCAAAAAATTATACAAGATCTTTGGAAGAGATGGCGTTCCGAATATTTGATTCAACTGGCTGCCAGAAGCAAGTGGCGACAACCTCAGCGCAATCTTCAGTTGGATGACGTCGTACTGATCCATGACGATAACCTACCGCCAGGCAAGTGGACCATGGGTAGAGTTACGGAATTGCATCAAGGCAAGGATGGTTACGTCCGCGTTGTCTCGTTAAAAACTAAGAACAGCGTCCTCAAAAGGCCCGTTGTCAAAGTATCCCGCCTGTTAGAAAATGAGGATCAATTTCAAGACAAACAACAGAACGATATTAGTCAAACAAGTGACGTAACATCAATATTTAAAAAATACAAGCCAAACAAAAGTTACAATCGCCCGTTGAGCTTCACATCATTAGTAGACGCCATGATATTATTCCTCTCAATTCTATCAACTTCTCAAGCCAACGTCAACATTACACAATTCAGGAGCAATCAACATTTATACTTTGACAAGATATCCGACATGATGTTGATAAGAGATGAGTGGAAAATCATTGTCTATTACAACATGGAACCTTATTGGAAAGGAATAAATGTGTTAGACAATTACATACAATCACTCAAGACGACATGTGATACGATACGCAAGCAAGCCCGCTGTGACGCAGTGCTACTCCAGTTACGTCACGGATTCTCCGAACTAGAGTACTATAATCACATGTTACTCAGTCAGCACAAAAGCTCGCAACCTGCCAGACATCGTCGGCGCCGAGGCCTTATCGACGGCATTGGATACGTCGCTAATAGCTTATTTGGCGTACTGGATGAAAGATTCGCCGAGCAATATCAAAAGGATATTAATTTACTAAAACACAATCAACAACACATAGCGTCATTATGGAAAAATCAAACAACAGTCATCGAAGCCGAGTACAATGTCCTAAAACGCACCGAAGACATGGTGAATAAACAACACAAGTTAATTAACCTGCACACGAATGAACTAGAGCAAGCCTGGAACAAACTCAAGGACGAAGTGAATGCAAGCAATTTCATTAACTGCTTTAACACAGGAGCTATTATTGCAAATCACATGCTCTATAGTCTCAAAACAACACAAAATACGTTATTGGACACTGTGACCGATATTTATCATGGCCGCTTCAACTTTCATTTGTTGCCACCCGAACAACTTATTAAAGAATTGAGTATTATGTCAACACAATTAAACAAAGATGTGTCACTGCCTGTTGATAATATTCATTCTGAACTAAAAAAAATCTACGAGCTACTTAGAGTGAAAACAAGGATGCTGGATGACATCTTGATATTTGAGATGAAATAACTCTTATCAGTCGAGACTCGTATGAAATTTTGAAGCTACTCTCAGTTTCCGAAATAGATCAAGGAAAAGCCATCAGCATCATGCCCGTCTCTGATTATATCTCCATCAATATGAAAAAAGACACTTACATGGTGTTGTCTGATAACGACTTACGATCATGCACAATACTATCTGAAGTTTATTTCTGCTACATTTTGAAACCTGAATATCAAGTCAAGGGTGATAAAAGCTTTTGCGAAAAGGAAGACACAGAATGTAGAATGACAACAAGGTCATGTAAAAACAGCTTGGAAAAGATCAACAACCTAAATACCTACCTATACATTTGTTGCGGTCAGTGTCAAGTTAAAACGTGTTGTAAAAACAAGAAAAAAGTGTTGTATTTCTGTTTTATGTACTGAATAAATAAAATAAATAAAATAAAATATGCGGCGATCAAGTTACCGCTCACCAGCTGACTCGCGCAGGTCTGATTCATGTGAGCTATGACTGTATTATCAAGACAGATGATTTTACAATTCTCCCACACAAGCCTCATCTGACAGAAATTAAGATGAATCCTGACCTGTATGTCCCACGTATCGCATCTATTAACCACATAATACATTTCACAATACCGAAATTTACAACTTCTAATAAATCTCAGCAGCAAGAAATTATAAGATTAAACGAACTTACCTTAAGTGAAGTTCAATCTTAATTATACGCAGCTGATTGTTTGAGATATATTTACGAGTAGTACCGATGTTCTACAACAGCGTCGGGTCACAATGTTTTAAAGCTGGAAAAGAAAAAACATTTATCATTTATTATCATTTATGTAATGTCATTACGTTTAAAGACAGCCTTATGAGCAACCCTGTAATATACTGGGATAATACAAAGTATTAGTTGGTGGGTTTTTTGGGACTGTCATATCTCAAAAATGTCTGGTTACTAGGCTTTGTTTTTGGAATTTACTTCCATATTTTTTATTTATACCTAATTGATTTAAATTAAGTTTTCTACATGAATTAATTAATTGAAGTGCAATTATTCTTAATGTATTATTTTCCATCACACATTATTGTCAAGATTGTCATCTTCTTTAGTAATTAGTAATTACAAGAATACTTTGTTCAGAAATTTAGTTTCAATATGTCATATTTAAGGAAATTCAAGCCCTGACATTATGTAATTTTTATCAGGACAACAGGTATTATACTGTTCCTGTTTTAGTGACTTAAATGAAATAAAAGTAATCTCTAAGATTATATTTAAGGTGATATACCAATAAGTACATATGTAGGGGTACCTACTATGTTCTTATTGTGAATTTATCTATTCTGTCTGTCTTAATAGTAATTTAAAAGGGATATTTCAATTTTAAGAAATTGAATAGGTATAATGATTTTGTTAGATTATGATCAGAACTTTTAAGTGATTAGAGCAGTTCCTTAGCATGTGATAGGGTAGGGGTCACAGCGTTATTTTATTTTATTATCATAAATATATAAAAAACAAAAGATCTATTGAAATTACTAAATTAGTATTAGGTAAATGATCATCACATAGCCTTTATGTTAATTCAGCGGTTACAGAAGTCTACCTTAATAAGGTTTTATTACATTAATTTTTTATAGTCCTCAATTAATCATAACAAGATATTCAGAAGAAGGTCAGCCAAAGAAAAGATGGTTCCACACATATAGCTTGGGCTTGACTGGAAAAAGACTCAGCACAAAAGGCTTAATAAATAATAAATAAATAGTTATATACATATTACTAATCTTACAGACTTTTGTCCATCTTATACTTATTTCATATCGTTATGATGGAGGACTGAACAAATCAAGCGTTCCCAATAGTTTTAAAATGTATCTTATTATGAATAATGGTACTTATGTAAGTATATAAGGTGTTAAAAAATCAGTGTCAAATATTTTAAGGGTAATGAGTTTACGTTGTGACTAACAATTTTTGTATGAATTTTTTTTTAATTTAAGCCTTAGTTTTCGAGGAAAACACGATCGAAAGTTTGATAATAAACTCAAATATCAACATCCTATAACACCTGATCACTACTACGGACAAACTACTCCGTACAGCAAGAAACGCTCGCTTGTGTGCGTGCTACTATGATTTATTGCCAAAATCTGCCGATGGACGAACGACTTTTATTCAATTATAAACTCTAAATCGATGTAAATCGATTTAAATTTCAAAATTTTAGTGTAAAGGCGGCATTTGTCCAAATGCGAGTCAAAGATACCGCTTTAAAAACAGTCGATATTCAATTTTAGATTCTAATTCGTTATCATAAGGTTGATTTTATTTTTTAAGTTTCTGAGGGCGGCGGAACACACGATTTAGGAAATGCCGAAAGACCGAGAAAGTACTGTTAACAAAAACAGTTTCTTATTTTACATTTCTTATGAATTAAAAAAGGATTGATGGCTAAGTGCTTTTAGGGTAAGGTTAAGGTCTTGGATCCGATCCCCGGCAAACTAGTTATGTTTCGGAGTACTCTTACTGACCTTGATCTAAGGTTAAGGACGAGTACGCTTATCTAAAATAAATAACAATTAATTTGAACCTGCTTTTTAAATGATTTTTTATGCTTTGTGTTGTGCGTTGGTTTATTTACTAAGGACTAAAAGTAAAGTCAATGAGCCAGACGTTGCGTAGGTACGCAATAATTTATAGGTATCAATAAGGTTAAACTGGGGTATACCCTGTACAACGAAACTGTTATTCGTCTCCCAAACACTCAAACGGGGCATAATTTAACACATTTTTCTGAATCCCGTCTGGAAGTTGACTGCGACTACTTCACCACATGTAGATACATAGTAAATTTACATGATAAATGCATTTTAGTGATTAGACAGATACATTTTTGATTGCTGTTTATTCAACGTAAAGGATAAAATGTTGAATACTTGTACTTACAGTATCCGGCGGTAGGGAATGCACGCACATGGAGCTAAAGAGGGAGGGAGGGAGGGTACAACTGGCTAGTACCTTCAAAACTTAAGATTGCTAAGCTACTAGTTAATACCAATTATAACAAGTTAAATAATTAGTAGGTACAATACGCGGCGCTAGAATGAACATCAAGCTAACGAGTAAGATAATCGGTTAGTTTCGGCTTTCATAGAACGTCGTTTCTGTCGCACGGATTATCTCTCTTTTTAGCTCGATGTGCATACTACCGCCGCGTACTGTACCTATTATTTGATTTGGTATCACTGGTAAGAACTAGTAGCAGTCTTAATTTGTAGTTTAGCATGGTAATACAAGATTCGAATTGATAAGTAAAAAATAATTACACCAAATAATTGAGTGATTTTTTTTGCTAACGCTACACTTACACGTGCCATAGGTATGCGGTTTTTATTTATTATTACTCCTGCAAATTGCAAAACAGTCACAACAATCAATCAATCGGCGCTAGACCTTCTCTTGTGTTTGACGTTAATTGCGAAGTCTCACCATGCCATACAGGTATTCGGACTCTGATTACCTCAACATGGTTATGTGCTACCATGAGGCAAACTACAGTTTAGTGGAAGCAGTAAGGCTGTTCCACGAACGGCACGGTGTGCGCGTGTGTCCACGCACAATCTTGAACAACAGTTTCGTGAAAGTGGTAGGTTCATGCCTTCTGGTGACGCTGGCAGACCTCGCACTTCAGTACAGCTTGAAGAGGACGTGCTGAATTTCTTCGAGCTCCACCCGACCGCCAGTACGAGGGATGCTGCTGCCGTTTTCAACACTAACCATGTGTATGTGTGGAAAGTGCTGAAGAGGGAGCGAAGACACCCCTACCACTTCACGAGAGTGCAGGAGCTGATGCCGCAGGACTACGCGCCACGCGTGGAGTTCTGTCAGTGGATCCGGCGTAACAGCCTAGCCAACATATTGTGGACGGATGAGTGCACCTTCACCAGAGTGGGCATGTTCAATATCCACAATGCTCACTACTGGTCTGAGGAGAACCCACATCTGGCGCGTCCAGATCATTTTCAGACGCGGTTCAGCGTGAATGTTTGGGCCTACTAGGACATCAGCTGATAGGACCAGTATTTTTTAATCGGCTGAATGGCGCCGTTTACTTGGAATTCCTTGAAAGAGAGTTGGAGGAGTTGTTAGAAGATGTGCCGCTAAATCTTATGCAGCAGATGCACTACCAACACGACGGCGCGCCCGTCATTACGACCGCCATGTCCGCGAGTACCTGACGGCACGTTTTCAGGATCGGTGGATCGGACGCGGTGGGCCTATTGCTTGGCCAGCACGCTCGCCAGACCTGACGCCGCTGGACTTCCACGTCTGGGGCCGTGCTAAGGATCTCGTGTATGGTCAAGATGGCCACACCATCACCAGTGCCGAACAATTAAAAGCACGAATCATTAGTGCTTTTGAAACAATGCGCGGCGACAGTGAAAGTTTAGTGCGTGTGCATAGGCATATTTTAAAAAGGGCTGCGCTTTGCATTCAGGAGAATGGGGGGCACTTCCAACAACTATTGTAAATAATTTTGTAAATAAGTGACTGTGATTTTGTACATAATAATGAAATACCTTTAAACACGCCAAGTAAGAGTAAGTAAACCTTGTTATCTGCATTGACTGATGGAAATAGCCTAGTAGTACCTATCTCCATAGAATTATGTTGCATTAAATCAGGTGATGAGTAATAAATTATTTTACGCTTACTTGCCAGTCCAAAGCCTGGAAAAGTGTGTGTGGGAGGTGGAAATTCTTTATTTGTTTTGTGTTCTTAAAATAAAAGTGATATTTTTAGTAATAAGTGTATTTATTAATTGTCAACATGTGTAATTTAATTAAAAATGTTTTTTTCAATTTAACTGTATTTTTATTTTACCGTAAGAACTGATAGAAGTAATTAACATTAAAATTACAACATAAAGTGACAAACTGTCAGTTGCTGAAGAATGTATTATCTTTAAAGACAGCATTAACACTTATTTTTCTATTTTGTGTACGAACGTTATGTTACAGACCTGCATTATAGCTATAAGTCGTCTTTAAAGATAATAAGGCCCAGTTTCAATACTTGCTGATAAGTTCTGGATAACCTATCTGGCACTTGTTTTGACAGATAACCCATACAATTAGCTTTCTTAAGCCTTTCTGCAACTCGCGGCAATTATCTAAAAGGAGTAGGTACATCACACATGCACACACAGACACACACACACAGACAACAATGACATGAAACGAGTGAGACAGAAATGTTAACAGTGTTTCTATCTCAAAGAAAATTCATTCATACACACACACCCAATGTCTAGCATGAGCTTGTGTGTCGTATGATTTTATGTGCGCATGAATGAGATCCTAGGGATTATGAATGGGTTTTGACTAGTATTAGCATCGTGCGAGAGTGTTTGTTTGCGTTTGTGGGAGTTTGCGATCATGTACAGGATGATATAAATTATTTATATCAATAAACATTTTCTTTTTTCGATTTATTCAAATCCGTTCTAGAGTTTTAAATTTCTCTTAAATATGATCCATGTGGTAGTCTCAGTTACCCCTTAAAATATTTGACATTGATTTTTTAACACCTTATATATTTATAAATAGGTATTCTTAGTACATTACATTGTTTACCACAATGAAGTAAAGGAAAGGAATCTGGAATATCTAGGTTATTATTTAATTAAATAATGTAAGCCTAATATTTTAAGGGTTTTTATGGTACTTCCATAACACCTTTACTTTTCAATTTGTTTGTGGCATTAACTTTGGATTAGGGTTAATACATTTTAACCTTAAGGATTTCTATGCAAAAATTCTTTGACATGAAGTATAAGCTGATAAGATGGCATCTGATTTGTCACAAGCTGGATTTTATAAATGTTGTCTTGTCAAAATCCTTGTTTCACTGCAATTTTGCAGGACTATTTATTTCTTCCAAGAATTGCATAAGTGCAATAATACCTTTAATAAAAAATACTAATTAATTAATAAAAAAATTAATTAATAAAAAATACTAATTAATTAGTAAAAGATTGGATTAGTTATATAATTTCTTGATAAATTATTCAGTAGTGCAACTTCATTATCTGACTATGGTAAAAACCAAGAAAGGGTTATTTTGGAGTTTTGAACCAAACAATGGATTCATTAGCGCAATGGCTAAGACTTTATAATAGAGATTTGTGATTAATAAGATGGCCAGTAAAGTAATCCATAGCTTTGATAAGTAAGTATCTGTATCTCTATCGTAACCTTCTTTCTTGAGGTAAAGGGCTTTTCACAATAATTCCGGTTTGAATTTTCTATCTCCATCCAATCCCTTAGGAACTAGTTAAAACCATCTTTGTTTATTTGTAATAGTATTTATCAGATATTAGCACTATTGTCTGATAATAGTAATATTATAGTGTTGTGTTGATTTTGTACAATTGGTTTTACAATTTTATATAGTATTGTTTCATACTGTCATCACATCAGCTTACAGTGCAAGATTTCAAATAATTTGTTTGATTTTTCATTTGTTATGTATGAATTATAACACTAATTGCATAGCAATAGTTTAGTTAATATAACAAGTGAGCCTGCTTGTTTGTCCATAATTTCTTTTTATTCTCTTAGTATATTAGCGCTTGTTTAATAATGAGTGAGCCTGCCCATTTCTATATACTGTCTATTTGCTTAGTAACAGTAGGACTTGGTGTTTAAAAATGAGTGATCCTGCTCATTTGTCCATACTATTTGTTGTCTCATGATAGTAGCGCTAGTTGATTGAAATTGAGTGAGTATGCTTGTCTGTCCATACTATTCTATCCACTTGGTGGTAGCGTTAGACATCTAATATTTTTGTGTACTTGTTCAAATTTAATTTTCATGGTATTGCAACATATACTGTCATACTGTCTTCCCGCTTTGTGAAAGTGCTTAATGTCAGGTCATTAGTGCACCGGCTCAATTTTTAGTTTTCCTGGTATTGCAACATACTGTCTATCCGCACTGTGATAGCGCTAGATGGCAATTAATTGGTGCACTGGATCAATTTCCATTTTCATGGTATAGCAACATACTGTCTATCCGATAAGTGATAGAGCTAGATGTCAAATAATGGGTGCATTGGCTCAATTTTCATAGTATTGTCTATTGCCCATTATGTATATACTACCCAGGCGTTTGAAGTTTATTTCAGTAGGTAATTTGTAAAGTTTTCTCAACACCCAGCCATTGCGTTTCCACTTCAATTTCATTGATATAGACTAAAGCCTGAGGAGGCTGCTTCAATATTTTCTATGTGAGTCTCCATACTTGTGTCATGGTTTCTTCATCTTGCTGTTTTCTAAATTTCTTAAGTTTTTCTTATTTTCATAAATTGTATATTTACTAGGTCTCTTCAGTTTTGGGGCGAACTGGAGCTTAAACTTGATAGCTCTGTATTTCATTCTCAACTTCTATTAAGTTTTTTAGAAGAAAAAGTAACAAGATTATAATTTAAGAATGAATTTTAGGTTAGATTCTATCAATCAATTATACGTTAGGTACCTAAGTAATTCCTTCATAGGAGAATATCTATAATTCACAAAAGGAAGTAAAGTATTTGATTGTACATACCTGTAACTGGAACTAATGAATATATAAGTTGATTCCATTATTATAGCGTTAAAAAACAAACCATGACCGCGCCTGATTATGGCGCTCATCCCTTGTTGATTTTTGGCTGAAATTCACTATAAACACTATATAAATATCACACTTAAAGAACTGTATAATAGCATTCTAAACACTAACTTTTAAGCTACAAATAGAGTAATTATTAGTTATTTTACACATTTTATTGCAAGGACTACGTGCCCGCGCTGTCACAAACAATCGTAATGACATTACCAACAAATGTTGCCATTTGCAGGGATAAATGTTTTTTCTTTTCCAGCTTTAAAACATTGTGACCCGACGCTGTTGTAGAACATCGGTACTACTCGTAAATATATCTCAAACAATCAGCAAGTATAATTGCTGAGATCGGACAACAGATAAGCAAGCTCAAGGATGCTGAGGTCATCTCGGATCGCATCTCATACCACGACATTCACCACTACGCCATGATCTACGTGGTATTGGGGTTGGTATCCACCTTCGGCATCATAGTCGCAGCAAGGCGATTACAATCTTACCATAGACAAACCCGAGCTATGTGTATCAAGGTGTTCAATGCCTTACCGGAACACTTAAAAGCATTGCCATTATCAAAGTTTAAGAGTGGATTGAAAAATTGGCTTATGGGTAAATTATTTTATAGCACAGAGGAATTGATTAATATTAATAAATAAATTGACAGTAAAAATAAATAACGCAATGAAAATAATGTATATTAATAATAATTTTGTAATTTCGTGTTTTAATTTGATAAATTGATTTATAAATTTTGCATGCTTTTAAATGACAAAGCTAAAAGTGCTGATCTATATGAATTTATACTTATTTATAAGACCCACTGTAACCACTTTTATAGCAAAATAAAGATTCTATTCTATTCTATTCTATTCTACATTATCGCCCATACACTTTCTTGATAATAGTGAAAGCAGGAAAACACTTGTCGAACTTGTAATCGATTTATTCTTATTAATGTGTGCACACAATGATAATCGAACGTGAACTAGTTATAAAACATAAGCAATGAAAAATAAAATAATTACGTAGGTAAACAATTAACGTAAAGCGTTGACGCTGCAATGTGCGATGTAATCGTACATATTGCCCAGGACGAAAAAGGGGGAAAATGAATTTCAAAATGAGGGGACGTGCTTCTGTGTAGTCGTCTGGGAGTACGCGACGACGGGTCCGGGTCCTCTCAGGGCGCGCGCGGGCGCGGCGTCGCGGGCGCAGGCGGCGTGCTCGCTGGCTCTCCGGCGGGCGTCGCGGGCGTCGCGGGGGGGCTGGGGGGCACGCGCCAGCGGCAATGTAGAATAGAATAGAATAGATAGAATCTTTATTTTGCTATAAAAGTGGTTACAGTGGGTCTTATAAATAAGTATAATTTCATATAGATCAGCACTTTTAGCTTTGTCATTTAAAAGCATGCAAAATTTATAAATCAATTTATCAAATTAAAACACTCACGAAATTACAAAATTATTATTAATATACATTATTTTCATTGCGTTATTTATTTTTACTGTCAATTTATTTATTAATATTAATCAATTCCTCTGTGCTTTAAAATAATTTACCCATAAGCCAATTTTTCAATCCACTCTTAAACTTTGATAATGGCAATGCTTTTAAGTGTTCCGGTAAGGCATTGAACACCTTGATACACATAGCTCGGGTTTGTCTATGGTAAGATTGTAATCGCCTTGCTGCGACTATGATGCCGAAGGTGGATACCAACCCCAATACCACGTAGATCATGGCGTAGTGGTGAATGTCGTGGTATGAGATGCGATCCGAGATGACCTCAGCATCCTTGAGCTTGCTTATCTGTTGTCCGATCTCAGCAATTATACTTGCTGATTGTTTGTGATATATTTACGAGTAGTACTGATGTTCTACAACAGCGTCGGGTCACAATGTTTTAAAGCTGGAAAAGAAAAAACATTTATCCCTGCAAATGGCAACATTTGTTGGTAATGTCATTACGATTGTTTGTGACAGCGCGGGCACGTAGTCCTTGCAATAAAATGTGTAAAATAACTAATAATTACTCTATTTGTAGCTTAAAAGTTAGTGTTTAGAATGCTATTATACAGTTCTTTAAGTGTGATATTTATATAGTGTTTATAGTGAATTTCAGCCAAAAATCAACAAGGGATGAGCGCCATAATCAGGCGCGGTTATGGTTTGTTTTTTAACGCTATAATAATGGAATCAACTTATATATTCATTAGTTCCAGTTACAGGTATGTACAATCAAATACTTTACTTCCTTTTGTGAATTATAGATATTCTCCTATGAAGGAATTACTTAGGTACGTAACGTATAATTGATTGATAGAATCTAACCTAAAAGTCATTCTTAAATTATAATCTTGTTACTTTTTCTTCTAAAAAACTTAATAGAAGTTGAGAATGAAATACAGAGCTATCAAGTTTAAGCTCCAGTTCGCCCCAAAACTGAAGAGACCTAGTAAATATACAATTTATGAAAATAAGGAAAACTTAAGAAATTTAGAAAACAGCAAGATGAAGAAACCATGACACAAGTATGGAGACTCACATAGAAAATATTGAAGCAGCCTCCTCAGGCTTCAGTCTATATCAATGAAATTGAAGTGGAAACGCAATGGCTGGGTGTTGAGAAAACTTTACAAATTACCTACTGAAATAAACTTCAAACGCCTGGGTAGTATATACATAATGGGCAATAGACAATACCATGAAAATTGAGCCAATGCACCCATTATTTGACATCTAGCTCTATCACTTATCGGATAGACAGTATGTTGCTATACCATGAAAATGGAAATTGATCCAGTGCACCAATTAATTGCCATCTAGCGCTATCACAGTGCGGATAGACAGTATGTTGCAATACCAGGAAAACTAAAAATTGAGCCGGTGCACTAATGACCTGACATTAAGCACTTTCACAAAGCGGGAAGACAGTATGACAGTATATGTTGCAATACCATGAAAATTAAATTTGAACAAGTACACAAAAATATTAGATGTCTAACGCTACCACCAAGTGGATAGAATAGTATGGACAGACAAGCATACTCACTCAATTTCAATCAACTAGCGCTACTATCATGAGACAACAAATAGTATGGACAAATGAGCAGGATCACTCATTTTTAAACACCAAGTCCTACTGTTACTAAGCAAATAGACAGTATATAGAAATGGGCAGGCTCACTCATTATTAAACAAGCGCTAATATACTAAGAGAATAAAAAGAAATTATGGACAAACAAGCAGGCTCACTTGTTATATTAACTAAACTATTGCTATGCAATTAGTGTTATATTACATACATAACAAATGAAAAATCAAACAAATTATTTGAAATCTTGCACTGTAAGCTGATGTGATGACAGTATGAAACAATACTATATAAAATTGTAAAACCAATTGTACAAAATCAACACAACACTATAATATTACTATTATCAGACAATAGTGCTAATATCTGATAAATACTATTACAAATAAACAAAGATGGTTTTAACTAGTTCCTAAGGGATTGGATGGAGATAGAAAATTCAAACCGGAATTATTGTGAAAAGCCCTTTACCTCAAGAAAGAAGGTTACGATAGAGATACAGATACTTACTTATCAAAGCTATGGATTACTTTACTGGCCATCTTATTAATCACAAATCTCTATTATAAAGTCTTAGCCATTGCGCTAATGAATCCATTGTTTGGTTCAAAACTCCAAAATAACCCTTTCTTGGTTTTTACCATAGTCAGATAATGAAGTTGCACTACTGAATAATTTATCAAGAAATTATATAACTAATCCAATCTTTTACTAATTAATTAGTATTTTTTATTAATTATTTTTTTTATTAATTAATTAGTATTTTTTATTAAAGGTATTATTGCACTTATGCAATTCTTGGAAGAAATAAATAGTCCTGCAAAATTGCAGTGAAACAAGGATTTTGACAAGACAACATTTATAAAATCCAGCTTGTGACAAATCAGATGCCATCTTATCAGCTTATACTTCATGTCAAAGAATTTTTGCATAGAAATCCTTAAGGTTAAAATGTATTAACCCTAATCCAAAGTTAATGCCACAAACAAATTGAAAAGTAAAGGTGTTATGGAAGTACCATAAAAACCCTTAAAATATTAGGCTTACATTATTTAATTAAATAATAACCTAGATATTCCAGATTCCTTTCCTTTACTTCATTGTGGTAAACAATGTAATGTACTAAGAATACCTATTTATAAATATATACTTACATAAGTACCATTATTCATAATAAGATACATTTTAAAACTATTGGGAACGCTTGATTTGTTCAGTCCTCCATCATAACGATATGAAATAAGTATAAGATGGACGTCGTGTGTCATGTAAAATGTACATGTACATAATAATACTAGTTACTACTTAATTAAAGTACAGACAACAGCACGTCAACCTACCACAAAACGTCAAATTTTCTCAATTGATATTGAACTCTTCATGTAGGACATAAAGTTTAAAATCGGTTCAATGACCTTTATCTGTTTGGGTAGGTTGACCTGCCGATGACTGTACAATAGCATAAATTATTAATGCATTATTTTATTGTCAATTAAAACATGAAAGGTTTTTAACACGTATATGAGTACAAATTGTTAAAACAATCAAATATTATTATATTTATTTAAATAAAATTATCTAAATCATGAAATAAAGTAAACAATAGTTAAATATATGCTTTTTTGTACCAACACAAGAAATTTTAGCTTTTTGGTACTAATTTATAACTAGTACTGAATACTGCAATCTTAGAATACTAAATACTTATTTTAATTACCTTGTAGTTTGCGGTCCGGACTACAAAGCCAGCCAGCCAGAGTTCATATCCAGCAAGGGGCAAAATGTTAGTACGATGAACAAGGTTCTTAATCTCCATTGTCAATTAATCCGTTATCTAGTCGATATTGTCAAAGCTCAGATTAATTTTAAGAATGCATTTTTTACCATTTCAGACACCGGATATTTGCTTAGGGTCAAAGAGTATGTAGTTGAATAAGAGATGTCAGTCAACTAACCTAATATAGTCAAAAGAAATCGGAGATAGTCGTTCTTAATAAAACATACTTACTACTTTGTAAATTTATTTGTAACAATGTGTTCATGAAATAACGCAAAACCTCTTGAGGGGTTGATTCTGGTGCTCAAATACATGTTAGACAACAAGGTATTAGAAATGATACTAAGTAATAATGTAAATAAGTTTATTAATGTTTGACCATTCAGTTATATTATTTAGGCGTGCACTAACTGATTTTTAACCTAAACACAATTTATCAGATTAACAATTTACTTAATTTTCAGTATTAATTACATTACTTCGATATAATTATTTTTACTACCTAGATAATAAAAGTAGATAGATAGATACTCTTTATTGCACACCATACAAGTAAAATACACATGATTTTTACAGAAAGATGTACAATTTAGGCGGTCTTATCGCTAATAGCGATCTCTTCCAGACATCCTTTAGGTAGAGGACAACCATTAAAGAATAATATTAAGAAGTAATTATACCGAAGAGCAGCACTTTCACTATTACAACATAAATCTTACTCAACTTTCAACTTGGTGTTGACTTCACGATTTCACAGTACGATCTGCCTCACCATTTTTTTTTTTTTTTTTTGAAAGGACCTATGCTGGCAGCTGAGGGCTTTTTCCAGCTTCACCGGGCAGATTTGGCGAGTACAGAAGGTACTCAGCCTAGAAAGCGGCCGGCCAGCGGGTACCTCGTGCGCGGGCCGGGCCTCAGGCTTCGCGAAGCGAAGCCTTAGACTCGTCCGCGTCCGGGCCCCGTACTAGCGGGCGCGATCGGACCGTGCTGAGTGCTGAGGGCACCCGGCCAAGAGGTGAACCCGACTAGTGGTTGCACCGTTATGGTCCTTTCTGCGCTACAGACTAGTCTGTGAGCGCAGGCTAGACCATACAGGCTCCAATCTATTGGGCCCGATCGAAGGGGAAGGACTGGGCCTCAAGGGCGCCTCTGTAGGCTCGGACCTCGGCTTGGGCCGTCGTCCGATGGGCGGACAGGTAAGAAGCGGCCAGGCACATGTCTGTGCCTGCCAAAATGAAACGAGGGTGCCTCACCAATGGCCACGCAGCGGCTTATAAAGCACTGTACAAACAACTCGCCGGAAGTGAGGCATAACAAAATTAATATTAAATACATTTTGCAACTGCATATAAAATGCTAAAATCATTGGTTATTACTTAATAAGTCCTAAAATTGCCTATTTTCAATTTATTAACAACAGAATCAGGGGCGTGCATCCCATATAGGCTATTATGCAGAGCCTACCTTCATAAAAAACCGACAGAACAGCTAACCATAATTATTAATTACGTATTCAACAATAAACAATAAATATTCTGTAACCATTTTTCGTCTACCTATACTTATTCCTTACTAAAGCGCGCAACTTAGATCGTTCCTGTGCAATTTAACCAATGTGAGGCTGCCGCGAGATCGCCTACTGTTTCACGCAAACTTACTCAATTTTCACTCACAGCCTACCCCCATCTGAAACCAATGCACGCCCCTGGCTACAAATTTAGAATAAATTATCAATTAATTAAATATTTGCCGGAAGTTCTATTGAAATCACAATCAATTATATCAAAAAAAACCTTACAATAACTTAATAAAGCTAATATACAACAACTGTTTCAATGGGACCAACATCGTTTTTTGTCTTTTTTAATATTCACGTTTCCATACAAACTGATGTCAGCTGGTCGCGATTTAGTATGGTAGTGTTTATTTTGCGATTTCGATGTTGGCCCCATAGATAAAGTAACTATATTTTAGCAGTAGAATTACCCCCTAAAAGGTACTGCGTTATTTCATTAATACCTTGTATAATATAAAACAAAGTCGCTTCCTCCGTCTGTCTTAGATCGGATTAACTACGCAACGGATTTTAACGCGGTTTCTAGTAATAGACAAGAGTGATTCAGAAGATTGATATATACCTAATACATTAAACTAAAAACCAATAAAACCAATAAAAACCAATAAAAACCAATAAAAAAACCAATAAAAAACCAATAAAACAAATTTATTTCTGTAAATAGGCCTAAATGAAGCTCTTTTAGACCACGCGAAGTCGCGGGCATCAGCTAGTTTTTACTACAAACGCTGTTATTTTTTCTCACCCAAGTAGGTTTTGCCAGGATCATTAGCATAGTTTCAATAACATTATACTGAAACAACACGATCTGGGACACAGTGGAGCATTAGTAATTTGATCGTTTACACAACTCATCTTTCGGGAATAAGTAAAATACTACTTTTGCTTTGGTATTTTCGACAGCTAAAGTTTTTTAACTTTGGTAAATCATAATTTATTATATATTCTTTAACATTCATTTAAATAATCAGTTTATTTTGCGTACCTATTTTTAAAATACGAAAATCTTTATACCTATATAAAAATGAATCTCTATTTCTCTTGGTCATCGCATCACGCGGGAACGGGTAAAACAATTTCGCTAATAATTTTTTTGTTGTGTTAATAATTATCAGGAAAAGGTTTTTTTGAAAGAAAAAAATTAGAATGTTGCGCAGAAAGTCCTTTATGAATAAACTAAAGACAACGCGAATAAAGTCGCGGGCCACAGCTAGTCTTTAATAAAATTGGGAAGGTAACAATTGTAAAGGACGGGGACTAATATAGAAATGAAACTGCCGAATGCTGGATAAATACTGCATCATTTATTAATGGGTGGCCTAATTTATATGGCTACTACATCTCATCTCCTTTCCACATAAAAAAAAATAAAATAAAAGTAGATTATTTTATTTTATAACTACAAAATACATTTTTATTAGTAATAATTAATTTTCATATTACATATTTTCATACATAATGTATTAAAAATAATTTCTTGATTATTATTTGATTGATATAGGTATTAAGTTATTTGAGTAAATATGATTATAATAGTATTTTATAATAGTAAGTTACATTTAACATAATGTCATTTCAGTGCTTATATTTTAACTATTAACTATACATAGGTGGAATATACAATTTTGTTCTGTTCTTATGTACTAAACACGTTTTATTATCTTTAATTATCTCAACATTAGGTGAACAATCTTTAATTACTTTATAAGGACCTGAAAATATACTTTGAAACTTATTACCCGTTTCATTTTTTATTAATATTAAATCATTAGCCGCATATGACACGGGATTCATGGTACGATCATATTTTATTTTCCGTTTTAACTTACTCGACAATAAATTGTTTTTAGCCTCATTTTGCGATAGTTGCAGTCTATATTTCAACTCTAAAGGATAACTATCAAAGTTATACAATGGGTCTATTTTCCCCGAATTTAAATTTGAAGGTAAAACACATTTTTTTCCAAAAACTAACTCATATGGGGTGAACCTAGTCTCCGTATGTACTGACGTGTTATATGAGAAGCACCAATACGGAAGCCAGGTACTCCAAGCTTCAGGGTGGTTGTCTGTTTGTATGCGTAAATAATTACCTAAATGTTTGTGTGAATTTTCCAACGCACCGATACTCTGGTGATGATACGCCGTTGACTGTAATTGATTTATTTTTAAAAGTTTACATACCTCTTTTATTGTGGACGACAGAAATTCGGTTCCCCTGTCAGTGGCAATCTCTTTTGGAATCCCATACCTGAGAATAAAATTATTAACAAAACTCCTAGCTACTTCAACAGAATTTTTAGAGCATAAAGGGTAAGCTTCTATATACTTACTAAGTTCACATTGTATGGTTAAAATATATACATAGTCATTATTGTCTCTATCTAAAGGTCCCACTAAATCTAAAAATATTTTTTCGAAAGCTGTGTTCGCTGTAGTCGTAATGCTCATAGGTTCTTTAGTGTAATGCGATGAGTGTTTTTGCTTTTGGCATTTATCACATCTTCTTACAAATTCAGTAACGTCTACCTCAAGACCTGACCAAAAGTAATACTTTTTAATGTTATTGATCATTCGTCTTATGCCCGCGTGGCCACTAGTGGGCAAAAGATGAAAGTCATTTATTATTACTCTTTGGTCGTCTTTATTTTCTATTCTTTTTACATCTTTCAAAACACATATTCTTGGTCCGGACCACATTTTATTATTTTGAACTTCATTTATTAACTTTTTAACAAAACTATCATTACTAACATTCTTTATTAAATATATTTCTTTTATATCAATTTTATTACAAAATTTATTCAGCTCTCTCGCAAATTCGCTTGGCGATAGTTGCGATCGAGAAGCTGGATTAATGAAAATAGTATTTATTGATGGCACAAAACATAAACATTTACTCTCGTGTTTAATTTCATTCAATTTATGATATCGATTTAATTCATTAGCGCTAATGAAACGTAATTCCGTGAAATATTTCGGTTTACTATGTATTTCCACAACTTTTGGGTGATCAAGCCAATCGTTATTGGAAACAATAGCATCCCGAGCTTGCCTAGCCGTCTGACCTCGAGTCATTACATTAATACAACACTGACTCATCTCCTTTAATTCGTCCGATGTCATAAACAAACGCGATAGTGCATCCGCGGCGGAGTTTTCTTTACCTTTAATGTACTCTAAAATAAAGTTGTACTCTTCAATAACCAATCGAAACTTTAACAGCCTGCTCGACGGATCTTTCATACCAAATAAATATATAAGTGGTTTATGGTCTGTTTGAATTTTGAATTTTCGACCGTATAAATATGGCCTAAAATGTTTAATGGCCCACACAATCGCAAGCAATTCCTTTTCAATTGTTGGATACCTTTTCTCTGCTTTATTCAAACTACGACTAGCATATGCCACGGGTCGCCCATCGCTATTACATAAAACAGCTCCGACACCATAACCAGAGGCATCGGTTTGTAAAATAAATTAATTACTTTCTGAGAAGTCAGGATATTGTAGTACAGGGTGTGAAATAACATTTTGTTTTAATGTTTCAAATGATTTTTGACATTCCTCGTCCCATTTAAATGTTACATTTTTTCTACTTAAATAATTTAGCGGATAAGCTTTTGTGGCGAAATTTGGAATACATTTGCGATAATAATTTACGAATGCTACGAACCGCTTCACCTCGTCAGTTTTCGTAGGGACTGGATAATTTTTTACAACGTTAATTTTATTTGGATCGGGTACAATGCCTTCTGAGGAAACCACATGACCTAAATAGAGAATTTCTTTTTGCAAAAAATTGCATTTTTGTGGGTTTAGTTTTAAGTTAACTTTTCGCAATCTTTCAAAAATATCTTGAAGGTTTTGTATATGACTTTGCAAATCTCTACTAAAGCAGACTAAATCGTCTTGATAAACTAAACATTTCTCGTATGTTAACCCGGTCATGGCCATAGTCATCATACGGGAAAAAGAACTTGGGCTAGTTTTAAGACCCATAGGCATCCTAGTCATTTGGAATTGTCCGGAACAAAAAGCGGTGTACTTGCGACTGTCTGGATCTAAATTAACATTATAGTATCCCTGGTGTAAGTCCAAATGTGAAAAATACATGCAGCCCGATAATGAATCTAATATTTCCGTAATATTCGGAAGTGGAAATTTGTCATCATGTACCACATTGTTAAGTTTTCTATAATCAATGACCAAACGCCATTTTTTGTTCCCATTACTGTCTTGTTTTTTGGGTACTAATAAGATGGGACTGGACCATTCACTTCGACATGGCTCTATTATCCCTTCTGACAACAAATTATCGATTTGACTTGTAATTTCATTTTTCAAAGCGTGTGGTAATCTATATGGTTTAGAATAAATTGGTTGGGTGTTTGGTTTCAAGTCGATTTTATGACTATAAATATCGGTAGTTAATAATTTGTCACCCTCTACATAAAAAATATCCGAGTATTTAGCACACAAACTTTCTATATTTATTCTTTCCTCTTTGTTCAAGTGATTTAAATTTAATTTAGAAAATAATTGCTTGACTCGCGATGCATTTTTCACATATTTATCGAATAAACAAATATTGTACTCTTTAGAACTTTGTATATCTAGATTTATTTCCGACAAAGTTATATCTTTCGTAGTTGTATTCAAAATTCGTATTGGTATTTTACCATTACATGGAGTTACTAATGTACTGGCAACAAAAATTCCTTCGTGAATTTCTTTTGTACATACGACACAATCTTCAGTTAAATTAGTATTCACATAATGAATTGATTCTGACCTGGCCGGTAACGTCATTAAAAAATCTTGGGAGTTAATTAGTTTTAGAATAATCTCAGTTGAATTGTGCCGCAACGATAAAGTTTTAGTATCAAAGTCGATAACCGATCTATGTTTGCCTAAAAAGTCTTGTCCGATAATTCCATGCACCTTACAAGGCAAGGAATCGAATACATAAAACTTATGTTCGATATACTGTCCATTTATTGATAACTGCAAAAACACGTATCCGATGGCCTGGACTTTGCCTCCTATTCCATTTATGATAATGTTGTCTCTATGTACTGGAATACCGAACTCGAGAACATATCTATATTTTAAGGCTGAAATTGAAGCGCCTGTGTCTATAAGGAAACTAAAAGCATAATTGTTTTGACAGTACAGTTCTACGAAAAAACTACTGTCACATGCCAAAATATTATAGTTATTAGACACGAAAAAACTCACTCTCGGACTCTTGATGTTGAACTGAAGTACTGGCCTGTGGCTGTGATTGTTTTGAAGCCTGTGAATTATCATTAGTAACAGCCCGGATCTGGCCTCTCTGTTGCCCATTGCCTCTGTAATTATTATTATTGTAGTAATTACCTTGATATGGTCTTCGGCCCCGATGTGGCTGGTAGTAAGAACCCCTTGGTTGGGCCTGAGTTTGCTGGCCCCATGGCCTAGCGCCCCTGAATGGCTGTGACCCGCGACCGGTCCCGCGACCACGGCCACGTTGACGCGCATAGCCGCCTCTTTGTCCTCTGTTGTAGTATACCTGCTTATTATTATTATTATACCTCATTGACATAATTTCTGGGTTCGTATTTGTTGATGAAACATCTTCATCAATGGCTGCTTGTACTGCGTCTTTGAGTGACCCGAACCTCTGAGCTGAAATAATCGTACTAATCCTACGATTTCGCAATCCATCACTAAACTGTCTAATAGCTTGTTGTTCATTAATGGATTTTAACACATTGTATTTTTCGGTGTTCCCTTGGGATTGTGAAATCGTAAGGTCAACGAACATTTCGGAAAGTTTTTTCCCAAAGTCATCAATCGTCATCTCATTTTGTTTAAAATTAAGCAACTGTTTTTGTAAGGAACTTGCCGATTTTTGTGGCAATAACATACGTTGCATATCACTTAAAAGATCGGGCACGGTGCCATATTGATTTTTTAATTTTAACTTCGCGCCTTGCGAGAGTCTACTTTTTAAAACAAAATTTATTAATTTTTGTTTTGAATCTGTGTCAATGATCGAATTGTAGTAATCTATACCATCGATTAACTGTTGTAAAACCGATAAATCCTCTGTCATAACCGGCAATAAACTCAAAGCAACTTTCAAGTCGAATTTCTCCATATTTGTAAAATTATCTACTGTCTCACTTTGTTTACACAACTCACAAATCTCTGTATAAAGTTTACTAAAATTATTACAATATGTATTTATTAACAATTCTTCTTCCTTATCAACTCTCTGAACTTTACATATATTATGCAAATAATTATTATACTGCTGAACAATTATTTTTGCTTCGCTAAGTTTTTTATTTGAAATATCCCCTTGTCTCCTAAGCGGACCAATTTTTATTAGATATGTCCTTATTACTTTTAGATCCTCATACAATTCTTTTATAAATTCTGCCATAAAATATTTGTCTATATTTATTTAACTTACTGTCCAATGTCCATTATTATTTACGTGAGTATCGTCTGCGCACCTAAGTTGCCATTACACTGTTAATTAAAATATAAAACACTGATAGTCACACTTTATTGACACTTTACGCATTTTACTTTCACTTATACTTTACTTTCGTCAGCCTGGGAATGATCTGGGCGAACGTATCGCCGTCGGAGAAACGAGCCTCTGCTACTGTTCTGCTGGAACTCCTGGCGAATCCATCTTAGGTGACATTTCCGATAAATTCGAAATATCATGTATAGGACGATCAGTGCTACACAAAGCACAACAAACACCATTAATATGTTGCTGGTCGTAAGGTGATCTTGAAGTTGCCGTATATGGGCGTCGTTGGAGCCGCCAGCCGCGTTTTGGGCTATTATAACTTCTTCTTTAGACTGCGTTTTCTCCATTTTTCTTCAAACTCGTGTCTTAACAAAACACACGTATTGTCACAAAGGGCCGGAACGATTTTGTAAGACATGATGATGGAATATTCCCGATGTCGATGTTTACGAGTATGAGTCCATATTGGGTATGCCGGTGTTAGTTGCACTCGCGCAAGACGACACCCTTAGGCAGGGTCGCCATGTAAAGGACGGGGACTAATATAGAAATGAAACTGCCGAATGCTGGATAAATACTGCATCATTTATTAATGGGTGGCCTAATTTATATGGCTACTACATCTCACAATAATAATAGATAATTTTAGGAAACCATTACCCAATCTTTAAATAACGTCTTGTTTACCACATATTAAATAATTCATCATTTTGAATTAAATGGATTTTTTAATGGCCAGTAATCGATAAATATCGAGTCCTAAATCGAGTCAGTTGACCATTCTTCTACACTACTTAAGAAGTTACGTATAAAACTATTCCCATGAAAAATCTATGTAATTAGATACCGCATTTTGACAGCTCGTAAAAGTACGTCAATTGATTGGTGGAAACATCAATAAGTCCGTCTATCTGTCCGTAGGTATATGTCATAACCATTTAATAGTGTTCCGGACGTTTTATAGTTCGATTATTGTTAATTACTTTTGTTCCGGACGATTTATAGTTTTATAGTTCGATTATTGTTAATTACTTTTGTTCCGGACGTTTTATAGTTTTATAGTTCGATTATTGTTAATTACTTTTGTAAATAAAGATTGGCAATCATAACACTTAGATATAGGTACACAACCCCGCTGGGGACATAGGTGTATATATATAGTATAGGTACTTACCCTCTAAAAGAGGTTTTTATGTAAAATAGAACGGCTCTCATTAAGGTATTGCCTTTTACGAGTAGATATCATGATGCTATCTCACTCACACTATAGCTTTCGCTCGCACCTCGCTCCGTCCTTGTCGTGACTCGGACCTCTCTTTTATAAGGAAAATTACGCGCGGTAGTCACTATTTCGGAGCAGGGAAATGTTATATAAGTAGCGCCAAAACAGGCTAGATCACTGTACTGAACACAGTCCAGTCGTTAGTATACAGTCCACTCAAGAACTCAAGAACAGCAACAAATAGCAGACTAGTGCAGGAACACCTTCAAACTGAGAACATAGTGCAGGAAGACCAAAACATAGGAAAAATAGACAGCTTTAGGAAAGATTGCCAAATTGGAACCTCCTAACCTGTTTCATTTCAACACGTCCTCCTCGTACAAAATAGAATTCTCAACATAACAACGAGCGATCAGTAACAACATACAAGTCTAGGCGCAATCCAACGATAGGTACACAAGGGATAGTTGACTGAATAGAACATCCCGCACATTTTGGTCCTTCAAGCCGGATTTCGCCAGACACAGAAATAGAACAGAAAAATGCCCGTTACAAGATCACAAAGTGGAGGTTCCAGAGCCCGCGCAACACCAATAGAAGAAAGTACTTCGTCAGGAACGGAGTATACAGCGTCCACGGCTCCGGATACATCAAGGACTAGTCAAGAAACAGAAATGTCCTCGGCGCAGCACCCTGCGTCAGTGGACAAGGGAGAGCACACACAGGCGCCCCAACAGCCCACGTCGGAACAACCACCGCCGTCTGAACAGCATGCAAGAGCTGACGAGCGGCCATTGTCGACGTCGGAACCGAGACCGCTGCCACCAACTCGACAGGAGCAGCGGCCGGTTGAACTACAGAAGCCACAGTACTCGCATCGGAAGACAGCACCGCCCAAATCTAGGGTATCCACTACTGCGTCAAAACGCAACTCTCGACTCCTGAAAGCAAAAGAAGAACTACTCCAACTACAAGTCAAGCTTGCCGCCGTGAAGATAGCAGCTATAGAAGCCGAAACAGATTCAGAAGAAGACCTGGACACAGTCATGGAAGATACGGATCACCACAGGAAAGTCAACACCTGGCTGAACAACAGTATACCGCCGCCGTTAGCCATCACCAACGAGCCACATCATCAGCCAGAAGCCTCGCCGCTACCTGAGAAGCAAATAGAAGATAAAAGGCCTACAGCCATAGAAGCATCTCAAGTACCGGCGGGAGTCAACGTGACCACAACAACACCGAACAACTCCATCAACTTGTCTGACCTAGCCGCCGCCATCACTCAAGCAGCTAGATCCGGTCAACACACTTCAAGAATGTTCAGCGAGCTACCGTACTTCGGAGGAAACCATCAGGACTGGCTTTCATTCAGGGCTGCCTACGTCGAGTCACAAAGCGGGTTCAGCAACCTCGAGAACTTGACCCGCCTACGTAAGAGTCTCAAAGGAAAAGCCAAAGAAGCCGTTGAAAGTTTACTGATCTACAGTGCAAATCCAGAAGACGTCATAAAGATCCTAGAAGCAAGATTTTGAAGACCAGATGCGATTGCCATAGCGGAAATAGAAAAGATCAGAGGCCTGTCTCCTGTCTCGCTTGACAGATGCCCCACGTGACCTATGCATCTTTGCCAGCAAGGTCGCCAATATAGTGGCAACATTGAAGACCATCGGAAAACAGCAGTACCTTCTCAACCCTGAATTAGCCAAACTCACCATCGAGAAGCTGCCGCCTGCCCTCAAGTACCGATGGTATGACTTTGCGGCTGAACAGTCAACAGAAGAAGCGGACATAGTGAAACTGGCGCGCTTCCTTAATAGCCAAGCCGAAATCTGCGGCCCTTACGCGCAGCCAGAGGGAGTTCAGGAGGCCACAAATAGAAAAACACAGAAGACCTTCAACACCCAGAAGTCCAACGAACAGCGAGAACAGTCACAAAGTCAACAAGAACCAACGCAGAAAACAGTAAGTACCTGCCTAATATGTGATAAAACGGGGCACAGTACAGCGGAATGCGAAGACTTCAGGAAAGCTGACTCTTCGACTAGATGGGATATAGCAAAAACGAAGAGACTATGCTTTCGCTGCCTTCGGTACCGCAACAGGACACATAGCTGCCGAGTAACCAAGTGCGGAATCGACGCCTGCAACAGTTGGCACCACCGAATGCTTCATTTCAAACGAGAAGAAAAGAATGAAGTTGTCGGTTCCACTTGGACAGGAAAAGGAACACAAGCATTCCTAAAGATAGTTCCTGTGCAGATCTATGGTCCTAGAAAGAAGATAGACACATACGCTCTACTAGATGACGGGTCAACAATCACCTTGATCGACGAGGACCTGACACAACAAGCCGGCCTACGAGGACCCAGAGAGCCACTACACATAGAGGCAATAGGAGAAGCCAAGGTAGAAACATCCTCATCAAGACGGCTCAACATCCTCCTCGGCGGGTCTGACAACAAGAAACACAGAATACAGGCGCGTACGATCAAGAGTCTGAAGTTGTCACCACAAACCATCAAGAGTGAAGATATAGACAAATGTGAACATCTTTACGACATGCCGAAAACATCGTAAACCAAGGGGCAAGACCGCAAATGTTAATAGGCCAGGACAATTGGCAACTGCTCCTTGCTGCAGAACAAAGAATAGGAAAGAAGCATCAACCCATCGCATCACTAACACCGCTCGGCTGGGTACTGCACGGTGCATGCAGCCGCGCCATAGGACATCGAGTGCATTTCGTACAACGGACAGAAGACGTCGACCACCTCGACTCGGAGCTGAAGAACTTCTTCTCGCTGGAGGCTCTCACCATAACCCCAAAACAGCCTCGCAACGACCCTGAAGCCCGAGCACTGAAGATGCTGGAAGATAAGACTACGAAGCTGGAAGACGGAAGATTTCAAACTGCACTCCTATGGAAGAATGAAGATGTGAAGATGCCGGACAACAGAGAATACGCCTTGAAGAGGCTGGAAGCAACAGAAAAAAGAATAGAGAAGAATCCAGAAATAAAAGCAAAGGTCATAGAACAAATGGAAGCATTAATAGAAAAGGGGTACGCCGAGCCTGCGTCAGAAGATAGAAAACAGAATAGAACATGGTACCTGCCGTGTTTTCCGGTATTCAACCCTCAGAAGCCAGGAAAAATACGGATGGTGCACGACGCGGCAGCTACGACCCAAGGAATGTCGCTCAACGACGCGCTACTCACCGGACCAGACCTTCTCCAATCTCTTCCCGGCGTACTGATGAAGATGAGACAGCACAAGATAGCGCTTTTGGCAGACATAGCCGAGATGCTCCTACAAATCAAGATCGACCCGGAGGATAGAGATGCAATTCGATACCTTTGGCGAAACTGTGACAAAAAAACACCACCAAAGGAATTTAGAATGACGTCGCTAATATTCGGCGCGACGTCATCTCCGGCAACAGCGATCTACGTCAAGAATAGGAATGCTGAAGATTACAAGAAACAATACCCAACTGCATCTTCAGCCATAAAAACAAACCACTACATGGATGACTACATACAGAGTTTTGAAGATGAAGATTCCGCCATCGAGACAGCAAGTCAAGTTCGTCATATCCACAGCCAGGCGCACTTCCACTTAAGAAAATGGGCGTCTAATTCAGCAAGAATCCTGAGTGAATTGGAAGAAGAAACAGAAAAGGCCGAACTCTCTATCGGCCCGAAAACAGAAAAAGTCCTCGGGATGATTTGGCAGACCTCAACGGACACCCTGAAGTACAACCTGGACCTCTCCAGACTGCCGGAAGATATCCTGCAACAGAAGCCTACCAAGAGGCAGGCCCTACAGATTGTCATGTCACTCTTCGATCCGTTGGGGCTCGTCTCTCCAGTAACAGTAAAGGCCAAGCAGATACTACAGGAGATCTGGAAGAGAAGTACCGGGTGGGATAGCCATTTAGATAAAGATCTCGCAAAACAATGGGAAAAATGGATACAGCAGCTGGAAGCTCTCAAGAACATCGCAATACCAAGATGTTATCCGAACTACAGCCGAGGTAAGAATCTACAACTTCATGTATTCGTCGATGCAAGTGAAGTCGCCTACGCTGCAGCCCTCTACTGGCGAGTTGAAGATGAAAATGGAGAGATACATACCTCCCTGATTCTTGCCAAGAGCCGGGTTGCACCATTGAAGACCACCTCAATCCCCCGCCTGGAACTGCAAGCGGCAGTCATGAGCGCCAGAATGGCAAGGTGTGTCATAGAAGAACACGACAGAAAGCCAGAGTTACGGATGTTTTGGACAGACAGCAAGACAGTCCTGACCTGGCTAAGAACAGGCACGCGGTCTTACAAACCCTTCGTCGCGCACAGAATAGCTGAACTAGAAGAAAACACAAAAACAGAAGAATGGCGCTGGGTCCCTACTAAAATCAACGTAGCTGATGACGGAACTCGGGACGTGCCAAAGGACTTCAACGAAAACCATCGTTGGTTCAGCGGTCCCAGTTTCCTTAAAATAGATCCAGCAGCATGGCCAACAGAAACCGTGACACCGAAATTAGCCTCGGGAGAAGAAAGAACGCTGAAGATAGAAGAAAAGAAAACCTCACTCCTGTCAGCAATCCCCGACCCCAACAGATTCTCCAGATGGGAAAGGTTCGTGAGAACCACAGCCAGAGTTCTGCAATTTATAGAACAATGCAGATCAATGAAATGTAAATCAGCATACGCAAGAACAAAGGCGAACAAAATAGCGGATCCCACCTGGGGAAAACAGCAAGAAAAGAAGACGGGTCGCTGCAAGAAAATAGAAGAAATAAAAGACAGATTTAGAGGAATACCAGCAGAACTCCTTCTACGAGCCGAAGACATCATCGTCCGAGCAATTCAAGAAGAAAGATTCACGGACGAGATTGAATGTTTGTCACACAGTCGCCGCGTCAACAACAACAGTAAGCTGAAGAAAATAGCTGCAGAAATAGTCAACGGAGTCATCGTAGTGAAATCCAGAATAGAAGCAGCAACAGGCATCCCGGAAACAGTGAAGCGACCCCCCATCTTAGATGGCCGCCACCACATTGCTCGGCTATACATCGAGCACATTCATCGCGTCGGTCATCACCAGGGAGTGGAAGCGACTATCAACCAGTGTCGCCAGAGGTTCCACATCCTGGGACTAAGAACAACGGCATGCAGCATCATCCACCGATGTGTACCGTGCAGAAGAAGAAGATGGGCGCCCCCTGAGCCACCGACCGGCAACCACCCTGCTGGTCGGCTAGCTCATCACCAACGAGCCTTCACCTACACAGGAATAGACTACTTCGGACCATTGCTCACTACAATAGGACGAGCAACCAAGAAGACCTACGTAGCCCTGTTTACATGCCTTACCACAAGAGCAGTTCACCTGGAAATGGCAGCATCACTCACTACGCACTCTGCAGTCATGGCCCTGAGAAGATTCATTGCTCGACGCGGATGCCCCAAGACCATCTGGTCCGACAACGGGACCAACTTGCGTGGCGCCGAAAAGGAACTTCGACTAGCAATGAACGCAGCAACAGAAACTGAAGCGGCGAATAGAAGAATTACGTGGCGCTTTATACCTCCTGGGGCCCCGTTCATGGGTGGTGCCTGGGAGCGCCTCGTAAGAACAGTAAAAACAGCCCTAGCAGCCGTGATGAACAGCAAGCCAACATCGGAGGAAACCCTCGCCACCTTACTCGCCGAGGTCGAAATGACCGTCAACAGCCGCCCCCTCAGTCATGTCTCTGTTGACCCCGAAGACCCGGAGACGCTGACCCCCAATCATTTCCTTCTGTTGGGACCAGCCTTCGAACCACCGATGGGCGAATCAACACCGCAAGACCTCCAAGGAAGACAAAGTTGGCGGACGGCGCAAAGGCTGGCAGATATGTTTTGGGCAAGATGGGTGAAAGAATACTTGCCGGAACTACAGTACCGGCGGGAGCCCCACGGCAAGGGACCATCACTTCAGCTCGGAGACGTCGTCCTGATAGCAGACAACACCCTGCCTCGCAACACTTGGCCGCTGGGAAGAATCATAGCCACATACCCCGGCCTTGATGACATTGTGCGGGCAGTGGACGTACAGACCAAAGGCGGCGTCCTACGAAGACCAACCAAGAAGCTGGTGGTACTACAGACAGCAGAACCGGAAACAAACGTCCTACCCACGGAATAATGCGTCGTGACTTCGGCACTACATCATGACGCACGGCGGGAGAATGTTCCGGACGTTTTATAGTTTTATAGTTCGATTATTGTTAATTACTTTTGTTCCGGACGATTTATAGTTTTATAGTTCGATTATTGTTAATTACTTTTGTTCCGGACGATTTATAGTTTTATAGTTCGATTATTGTTAATTACTTTTGTAAATAAAGATTGGCAATCATAACACTTAGATATAGGTACACAACCCCGCTGGGGACATAGGTGTATATATAGTATAGGTACTTACCCTCTAAAAAGAGGTTAACTTTATGTAAAATAGAACGGCTCTCATTAAGGTATTGCCTTTTACGAGTAGATATCATGATGCTATCTCACTCACACTATAGCTTTCGCTCGCACCTCGCTCCGTCCTTGTCGTGACTCGGACCTCTCTTTCATAAGGAAAATTACGCGCGGTAGTCACTATTTCGGAGCAGGGAAATGTTATATAAGTAGCGCCAAAACAGGCTAGATCACTGTACTGAACACAGTCCAGTCGTTAGTATACAGTCCACTCAAGAACTCAAGAACAGCAACAAATAGCAGACTAGTGCAGGAACACCTTCAAACTGAGAACATAGTGCAGGAAGACCAAAACATAGGAAAAATAGACAGCTTTAGGAAAGATTGCCAAATTGGAACCTCCTAACCTGTTTCATTTCAACACGTCCTCCTCGTACAAAATAGAATTCTCAACATAACAACGAGCGATCAGTAACAACATAGAAGTCTAGGCGCAATCCAGCGATAGGTGCACAAGGGATAGTTGACAGAATAGAACATCCCGCACATTTTGGTCCTTCGAGCCGGATAACCGCCGAAGCGATCGAAAGTGCCGCACAAATAGCAACCTGTCAATGATAAAGGCTAAAACGCGAGACGCTGTGACAACCAAACAGATATGTATGACACAAAGTTATAAAATAAAGTTAGGGTACCTCTCCTAAATAGGGGTGAAGTTTAAGGGTCGGACTACATGCATCCGGAATTTTTCAGAACTCCATACAAAATGTCTCCGGACAAGCCCGGATTCAATTCTTCCCGGATTCAATTCAAGTAGTCCGAGCCTTACACTCTCTTATCGATGAATAGAATAGATCTTCTTTCAAAGTTGCCATATAGATACTTATGTTTAATTTCGGTGTCAAATAAGTTTTAACGAAAATGTTAATGGATACGCCTTAACTGTTTATTATTGTTTTAATTTTTATGTCGGTATCTTGCATTCCTAGATTGGGAACCCTGTCATGTAAATTGTGAATGATAAAACAATAGTTTTGAATAAATATTTTAATAGTCTGCCTACAATAAGTAGTAATAGTTTTTTTGTTTTATATTTTTTAATAACAAATCTTCCAACAATCATACCAATCATCTAACCCCAAACTAAGCATAGTTAGTACAAAGACGACTAGATAACGGATAGTCACGCTTAAATACATTTATAAACATTCATGACTTAAAGTACCTACACATGCTCTTGCTCATCACAACATTTGCCCCTTGCGGGATTCGAACTCGCAACCGCCTTGCTTTATAGTCCAGAACGGAGAACACGTTACCATATTATTCTCTTTTAAAATACACTTGGGGTCCTAACTTTCGGAATCATTATACTATACATACATACACTATACATTATACTAATACTATGAATGGTTTTTTTTTTTCCTTAACAATCAATCAAAAATTCTAATAATTCAATTTTTTATTCAACAAAATTGATATTTCTACTTAGTAGACATATTTTAAATCAAACAATGTTTAGCATCATAGTTTATATTTGTGCCAGATTAGATACGCATATTGTATACAAAATAATTTAAGTATGTACATTACTAGTAGTAAGTAAAAAAAAACAATTCTCTTAATACAGAAAAAAGGGGAAAACACCATTTATTTATTCGGTTATTACTCCTTGTAATTTTAATGGGATATTATGCGGTTACGGGAATTTTCTCTAAACAGCCGTGCCGTTTGCACTTAATCTTTAACCGGTGGTGGCCAAATAGCTAACAATATAATAATATTTTGAACTTTAAACCCATAAAAATTACTATACCTGTTATAGGGTTAAGCTTAGTTAAGACTAAAGATGTAAAAATACCGTGTAACACCGATTGAGACTTTATAACACTAGTATTTCATAATAAAATTTTAATTTCAATTCACAAATCTAATTTGCTTAATTAGGTATTTAAAAAAATGTAATACAATTAAAATTCCTACAATTTTTTCTACTTTATTTAATTTTATTTTGATTGAGAAAGGTACACCAAAAGTACATATACATAGCTACATTCTAGAAACAGGAAATACGATTATCTTGTCTTTTACTTGTTATTCAACACCTGTCAAACCACGAGTCACGCGTGGCAACGACTCGCGACTTGCGATTTTTTGTTTGATACCCAGAAGACGATTTTTTAAAAAAATTTGAAATGAATCTTCAATTCTTCCATTGTACACGATTACGCATTTTTGAATCACTCGAATTAAGTGTTGCTATTCAATTCATCATCATCATCATCATTTCAACCATAGGACGTCCACTACTGAACATAGGCTTCCCCCATTGACTTCCAGATTGGCCGGTTGGAAGCGGCCGGCATCCAACGTCTTCCTGCGACCCTTACCAGGTCGTCTGCCCACCTTGTGAGTGGACGTCCTACGCTGCGCTTGCCGGTACGCGGCCTCCATTCTAGAACCTTTCTGCCCCATCGGCCGTCAGTTCTACGCGCTATGTGCCCCGCCCACTGCCACTTCAGCTTGCTAATCCGTTGGGCTATGTCAGCGACTTTTGTTCGTTTACGGATCGTGTCCGTCAGGATGACTGGACCAAACGAAACATTTAGATGGGACCATGTGCACTATTGAATACCTATGTTCTACTATTTGATACCATTCATAAAACATTTGCTACCTTTGTATTGATATCATTATTAAATAAATTATATGGCCAGTCATTCTGACGTCAGGTTGACTGGCCACTGATGAGTTTTCATACTATTAGCGTTGTATTTACCACTTTGTTAATGTAGATATTCACTACCTACGTGCTACTTTAACATATATTTTTTACATAATTTTGGGAAGCTTCTTTAAAATTTTATAAATAAAATCCATTAAAACGCCTGCACATAATTTACGATTTTTTATGTCAGAATAATTGCTAGTAATCTTTATGCAGGCGCTTAGTGGCTTATGAACAAGTTATCGCTGAATAGCTATAGTGCTTCTGATATTTTGTATTTATATAATTTCAAGTGATTTAGAAAGTGCCTGCGAACTTACTAGTTAACTTAATCAATTGCAACTTAATAATTTGGGTTCAGGCATTCTGGTGTGTTTGGAGACTGTCAAAAATAAAAGAACAAGAAAATTATTTAATTAGGTAATTTTATTTTGTACATAACTAAAACTAAATATCAAAATGTAATATTTTGAAATTTGTTTGAAAATTGAAAACAATATTCAAACAAATTCAAATTCAAAAATACATAATTATTTAATTGAATTGATTAAATTACTTGAAATCCTTCAGAAAAATTTACCAAAAAAATCAAGATTATTACTTAGGTGTATTTTCTTCCGTAAATGATGCAATGGACCAACATTTTTTTACGACTCTTAGTTACCCGATTTGACATGTCATCGTAACATTGAAATGAAGTACCTCTAAGACAGTGAGCTTTATAATGACCAATTCTATCGATCGAAGCCGATTCAGAAGGAACAAACTCTATAACTGATGCCAAATTAAATTCAATATTTTTCAATGTAATCATAGTTTCTATATCGTTTAGATATATTTCTTCTTCAGAATTAAGTTCAAAAGTAATCAAGTCCTTTAGGTCATATTCATACGTTTTGATACCTGAGCATGCTGTATGACGACAAACAGACATGTTATTTTCAGGGTTTATCCTGGAATTGGCAGATAATGATAATGATTTTATATTTAAGAATATTGAGGGTAGTCGAAATAAAATAAAAAAAATTTGATACGTTTTTTTATAGTCTCCCAAATATTCAAATTTTAATCAAAATTAATTGCAAACAATAATATGTGAGTACGCAGGCACTTTCTGAATCACTTGAAATTATATAAATACAAAATATCTGAAGCATTCAGCGATAACTTGTTCATAAGCCACTAAGCGCCTGCAAAAAGATTACTAGCAATTATTCTGACATAAAAAATCGTAAATTATGTGCAGGCGTTTTAATGGATTTTATTGATAACTTTTTAAAAAAGCTTTCCAAAATTGTGTAAAAAATATATGTTAAATTAGCACGTAGGTAGTGAATATCTACATTAACAAAGTGGTAAATACAACGCTAATAGTATGAAAACGCATCAGTGGCCAGTCAACCTGACGTCAGAATGACTGGCCATTTAATTTATTTAATAATGATATTAATACAAAGGTAGCAAATGTTTTATGAATGGTATCAAATAGTAGAACATAGGTATTCAATAGTGCACATGGTCCCATCTAAATGTTTCGTTTGGTCCAGTCATCCTGACGGACACTACGGATCTCCTCATTTCCGATTCGATCTCGCAAGGAAGCACCGAGCATAGCCCTTACCATAGAACAATGTGCGACCTTGAGCTTTCTTGAATTAAAATCTTGTAACTATTTTCGTTTTACGCAGTGTTAAAAACCGGAATGCGAAACCCATTAATTTTAAAAGCTGGTAATGAATCGCTTACAAAGGAACGTAAATGAAGTTATTATGTCAAATCGCTGTCATATTATGTTTACTTGTCAATTTCATTCCTCCGTACTTTCTGCTATTAGAAATCGAAATCGAGTGGGTAGAACCAGTAGCAGAATTCACGGAACCAAATAGCGAGCGTGCCATGTGGGGACGACCGTAAAGAATACACTTTCCCACCGCCAACAGGAGGCGTGTCGTAAAAGGCGACTAATCCTGTAGCACGAGATGGGCAGCAGCGTCTGTGTGTGAAATGTTATAAAAAACTGCGCTCGCCAACCCGCCTGCCAAGCGTGGCGAGTATTGGCAATCCTCCCCCAATGAAAGTCATTGGGGGAGGCCTATGTTCAGCAGTGGACGTCCTATGGCTGAAAAAAATGATGAATAGCGAGCTGTGTCAGAAGAACAAACATTTGGTTGAGTAGTTTAGAAAGCAATTCTGTAATTTACTCGTAGTAACTAAATCACTCGTTACTTCACTAAATTACTAATACACTGCGAGTTAGTTTTAAGGTCTGAAGGATGAAAGTTTATTTTAATGTAATGATGAAAGGTTATTTGTCCTATTTCAAATGAATTTGGCAAATTACGGATCTGACATTTATCCATTTGACAGATTTGTTTGGAAGTAGCGCCTTATTTAAATAATTTGATCTGCAGTTTCTTTTTTTTTTCAATAGTCGGTAATACAATAGTTGTGTTTAGGGACGTCAAATATTTAACTCATGTTGTAATGAATTATATTATCCAATTTACAATGGTAGCATTTTTTTATTTTATTCGTCTATCCCAATAAGATCGCTTTTATGACCAGCTCATTCACCCTGACGGCTGTTCGACTCTGGAACGGACTTCCCTTAAAAATAAAAAAATCCACGTCAAAATTCTCCTTTAAGAAGGCTCTGCGCAAGCATTTTTTGGATTAACTCTTTTCTCTTTTCCATGATTCCTGCTGGCATGAGATCTGTGTATAATTATATTATGTATAAGTATGTATGTATATATTTTATGTATGTATATACCGTATATAGCTATCTATGTATGTATCTAGTATGTACAACTGTATATATTCATCTAGTTTGTTTTAGTTTCGTATGGTTTAATTTTACACAATTTGTTTTTTGTTGCACCGCCTATACCATCTCTGTATGGCCCCATGGTTGACTGGTAGAGAATGCTTTGGCATTAAGTCCGCCATTTGTACAACTTTTTTTTAAATGTATGTGCAATAAAGATTAAATAAATAAATAAATCGCTAAAAACTATCACGACGAGAAAATCTATTACTAGTATCAAACATTTCATAACTGAAGAAAAATTTATAAATGAAGGAAAATACACAGATGAAAAAATCTCAAATAAAGAAGTATATCTTGAAAGTATTGCAATAGCCGTTATAATGTAGAGAACCACTATCAGAGGGTTTATCAAATTATAAATATTGGCTTCGCCAGCGTGTTTGCTTGCGTTGTCACTAGGTGGAACACCCGTATCTTGACCCGTACTTTCACCGGGGGCCGAGTCTCAGACGCTCATATGTAATGGCCGAAGGTTGCGGTGGTTTTGCAGGCAGCGTATGGTGCAAAACTTATAGCTTCCGTACTCGAAAGGCGGCTTAGGAAGTGCTGAGCCGCAAAGGAAGCATCGCTGCTCGTCTGTCTTTACCTAAGAAAGAAAGAAAAAAAGTGAGATACTCCACTGTTTCAAATTTATCGTGACGTCACTGCACCATACGTTAACGCTAACCTGTATTTGATTTTAAATGCAAATTGTTGTTGTCTTAAAATAAGGGATAAACATAGTTGTGTTGTCAGACGATGAATTTAGTCAGAAACGTCTCCCAGGACTCCCAGAACCGAGCCAATTTAGACGAAATCCGGAATCGAACTTGGGACCCGTTGCGTTCAAGCCAAATAACAGCGCCACTGCCAACGGGTCGTCATTGTACCTATTGTGGCAACTTTACATACAGGAATACTTTTTTACCACCAGCCAATTTTCTTCTAGGCATTAGGTATGCTTCATAGAAACCATTTATATAAAAAAATAGGTATGTCAAGTTTTCACTATAAAATATTTTTCCCAATATAATTTTCAATTTAATGTGGTTACTTCTTAACGTAAACATTACGCTAGATACATGAATGAGAGGGCGGCGCGAGGGCAGAGTTTATGCAAAAAAAATGCCTTTGATCTTGGGCTAACACAAGATCATTAACCCGGCCTTGGGGGAGAAAGAGTCACCTTCTCTATCACTCACCGGGGTAATTCCTGTCCGGCGCGTCCACGTCGCGGGGGTGGGCACCACTCACTTCAGCATTTCGCACAATGGCCCAATCAGGAGGCTAAGTGCGGAAATAGCCCAGACAAAACTGACAAGCCGGAGTGGGATGGTGGCCAAGTTCGGTCAGGGACCCAGTTCTGTGGGGTATATCGCGGAGCCCGTGCCCAGGGATACGGGTGAAGACCTTAACGGCTGAGAAGGCGGAGATGAAAGGCATCGGTACGGCGGATCAGGCGGAAGAGGCAACGAATGTGGGGTACCGTAGGCGACATTAGGGTACAACCTGAACAAGCCGGCAGCCCCTGCAACCAAACCGGCTCCTCATGTAATGATTTATCATAGAGGAGATGATGGGCAAGTCTGTGTTCTCACAACTGTCTCCCAGGCATGCAGCGCCTGTGGAGAGGACACTCCACCCGTGTCTGAAAAGGTGCGGATCACAACACGGGAAGTCGCAGTTACCGGTGATAAGCCTTGCGCTAATAGGCGTGAGCGCGGGCGCCAGGGGTGACTCCTGACGGTGGGATAGTTCATCGTGACTAACTGACCAGTTACCGCCTGCCTCAGCTGGGCAGCCCCCAATAAGGTACTGGTCCGCCTCTCACCTTGTGCTTCTATAGGTGTGTAGAGCAGCAGGCGTGTCGCAGCGTCTGTATAACAGGATGGGTATTCTAGCACCTAGCAACAAAAGAAAAACATGCAAAACCAAAAACAGTATCACGAGATTTGCCACATGGAACGTAAGAACCATGCTACCTGGGTCCGACGACGTGACGTCTTCAACTGCAACCGCCAACGGTACACCTGAGCTCCGAAAGACCACCATCATGGATAGAGAACTTCTCCGCCTTTGTGTTGATGTAGCCGCTCTACAAGAAACTCGTCTCCTGGATGAGGGCAGTATACGAGAAGATAATGACACCTTTTTCTGGAAAGGAAAGAATGACGGCGAAAGACGAGATCACGGTGTTGGCTTCGCCGTCCGTAACTGCTTGCTGGGATGTATTGAAACACCTACTTGTGTGTCCGAACGCATCATGCATATACGGCTGTTAACAGCTTCAGGCCCGATTACTCTTGTCTTAGCGTACGCCCCAACTCTAAAAGCTACTGCTGATGTCAAGGATCACTTTTATGAGGACTTTAACGCAATAGGAAACAAGCATGATGACTGGCCGGAATGCACCGGACACCATGGAATCGGCAGCAGGGGCGTGCATTGGTTTCAGATGGGGGTAGGCTGTGAGTGAAAATTGAGTAAGTTTGCGTGAAACAGTAGGCGATCTCGCGGCAGCCTAACATTGGTTAAATTGCACAGTAACTATCTAAGTTGCGCGCTTTAGTAAGGAATAAGTACAGGTAGACGACAAAATGGTTACAGAATATTTATTGTTTATTGTTGAATACGTAATTAATAATTATGGTTAGCTGTTATGTCGGTTTTTTATGAAGGTAGGCTCTGCATAATAGCCTATATTGGATGCACGCCCCTGATCGGCAGCACCAATGAAAACTGGCAACGTTTGCTGGAACTTTGTGCATCGTTATCCCTTTGTAACACCTACTTCAGGGGCAAGGCTATACATAGTGTCGTGGAGACATCCCCGTTCTGGTCATTGGCACCAAATTGATTTTATTATAACAAGGAGGAGAGACTTGCGTGACATACTTAACTCTTGTACTTATCACAGTGCTGACTGCTGCACTGACCACTCACTGGTGATGGCAAAGACCCGCTTTAAACCTAAGAAAATTCACTCAGTAAAGAAAGTCCCGCGAAAGGTTGCACTCAACACAATAGCCATGCGCAATATTGATATCTGTAAAGAACTGGAGATTCTGATCAGGGTAAAACTCACCAGTGATATCATGGATGGGGAGGTCTGCGCTGAAGATATGTGGCAGATAACAAAAAAAGTTATAGCGGAATCAGCTGAGGAAGTGTTTGGCAGGAAGGCAAAGGCTTCTGACGATTGGTTTGCTGAGTACGAACACATTCTGCTCCCATTAATTGAGAAAAAACGAATAGCTCACATCAATCTCCTAAACGACCATAAAGATGCAAACAACTTACGCATATACAATGTAATTAATGCACCAAACAACTCGACATTTTCCCTGTGCCCGGCTTCGACCGGCCGGCCAACTATCGCAACCTGTTTGGCTATGACTGTGAGCGAATGATGTTTTTTGCATGCGACGCGACGATTGTGTTGTGTAACAACAGTTATAGTGGGCCTGCGTGCGGCGTTTTTTCTACGTGGAATGACGGTAGCATTAATAAGTTTGGTGCATTAATAAGCTTGGTACATGTTGGTGGTTAATAAGTGTTACACTTACAACGCACTTGATGTTTTTGTTTTATGAATGTTTGTTTTTATAAGCTAAGTTATTTAACCAGTTGCGCTGCGCCAAAATTCACCTATTTAAACATAATATGTTTAAGTTATTTTATATCTCATTTTAAGTGAACTGTAATAAGTAAGTTCTTATGAGAATAAACTCTTTAAACCTATACAAGGCAGCAAAAGCAGAAGTACAAAGTACCAGTCGTAAATGTGCGAATGAGTACTGGGTCAAACTATGCCAATCGATACAGAATTGCCGGGACGTGGGTGACTTCAGGGGAATGTATCGGGGAATAAAGACGGCAATCGGCCCAACTAAAAGGAAACGAGCCGCCATCAAAGACCTTGATGGAAACCCGATCGCAGATAAGAAAGAAGAACTTGAAAGAGCTTGAAGAGCTCAGTTTTGGAATCCCGATCGATGCCTGGTAAAAACGCGCTGAAATGAGGCCTGAATGGTGTCATGACATCAAGACTGAAGTATCGAAACACGACGAAGACTGACTGGAGAATATCAAGCAGAAAAAGCTTCGTCGTGCCTTGTCTCCCTCAGTGGACTCGGGGTGGACTTGCGATCGTTGTGGAAGGATTTGCCGGGCCGCAATAGGGCTTTACAGCCATCAACGACGTTGCGGAATACCACCAACCCACTAGCGCTGCAACAATCATCTTCTTCAAGATGCTGTGGCCAATGATGAATTTTTGAATTCAAATAATTTTAGTAACAGGATGTTATGTTATGGTATTAAGTAATGTTTGAACTCAAATAATTTAAGTAACAGGATTGGTGAAACATACCGAAGTTTCGGCAAACTGAATATTTTTCCAAATATCCGGTAACTATTCGGTATTCCGGAAATAATTTAAAGGATTCGCTTCCAACTACTGAACTGTTGTAACCAAACGTGAACAAAGATAGTATTTATTCAAACCTACACCTTATTTTGGCCTCAATAACCCGGTACATTACCATTTATTTAAAAATTCCGATTTTTGATTGCTTCGAAAACAACAAAAAGTTAGTTCAGTTAGGTAAACAGTGACGTCATAGCTTGATATCTCGATTCAAATTATGTATTAGAAATTGATGCATTTTGACAGTTCATAAATAGTATGTCAATGGGGAACCACACTGAACATTTTTCCAGAGAGGTGTCGCATTGTGTTTGGTCTTGCCCGTAATGATTTTTCGATCAGTTGTTCTGTCACTGCTGCCACTGATTAAATAATCACTACGATAAATTGTAACGTTGCACGTACATGTTTTAATTAAATAATGAATTGTAATTATTATTACATAATCAAATTTATTTTTTTACAATTTTATTTTGTTTTTTTTTTACTAAAATCAAATAAATAAACTTTTATTATACTAACAAATACATTTTACATTTTACAAACTACTTAATAAATATATTTACATTCCTCAAATTAAATCATTAAATTATACATATCAATTAACTATTTTAACCTAAACTAAACCTATCTTAAAATCTATACAATAATGTAAACTATACTTAATACTAATAACTAATTTAAAAAAAAAAGTAATTTGTTAAAGTAAGTAATTTAATGGTTACGTTCACAGTTTTTTTCACTAAATTAGTAGTGCGCGATTGTACTTGCACTAGCCGGTCCTGAATCAGGGGCGGCCCTAACTTGGACAGCCAGCCGCTGCGTAGCAACTGCTCGCCGACAGTCCGCGACATCGTTTCAAGCATTGAACACCTCTGAGCGCACACTAAAATATTTGTGTCGTCTCGCGCGCATGAAGTATTCATATAATTTTCTCATATTAGATATTCAGATAATTTATTTTCAGATTCAGATATTTTTTTCATAAAGTGTCGCGGACACAATACCTACATAATCAAGCCTTAATTAAAATATTATGCTGTGTTCACTCTTAACCGTGTGATATTCCCACACCCACATATTAGGTGCAACTTTAATGCTGTATGTAATACGACCTTAGTAAAAGCAGTTTTGAGCTCGTCAGGCCTTACACAACCACCATCTCGACGGCTGGGTTGAGACATCCCGACCGTCACTCCTGACCCTCTTCACCGCTGGCCGTCGTCCTTGGACCGTCGCGTCGCACAGACAGGTATTTGGTCCCAAAAGTTGGCCAAAATCCCTTTTTTTTTAATTAATTGTACTACCTGTAAGCCATTGTTTCCGAAAACCGGTTTATCCTCTCCATACAATAGCAAAAAACACAAAGCGCTAGCGCTATCCAGTGCGCCGTGGGCTCAGTCGGAAGTTACCGTTCGCCTACAGTGTTCGTGATTATTCGATGCGCTCAAAGTTCATTGATTTCAAATATCTGCTAGTTTGTGACTGTGTTATTTTGTGTTGATTTTTGCTATGGATCATACACAACCAGGTATGTACTTTATTTGGATTTTAATTTTAACAACTAATCTATAGCCTTTCTTAATTTATATCCTTGTGAAGTAAGCACCAGGAAACGGAAAAAAAAAACACATTTTTGAAGTTCAAAGGGAATTTTAATACATTTCTCATCATTTCCAAGCTGAAAAAGCTATTGCTCGTTAAAGAATAAAACCTAAAGAATGTAAAAAAGTATAAAACGGGCACCCCAATGTACCCCTCTATTTTTAGTGATTTTTTTCCGTAGGCACTTTTGATTCTAAATAAATTAAGTTTTACTTATTTTTCGTGTATTTTTGTTATAGGCTCTTCTGGAATGAGGGTTTTGACTCGAAATAATTTATTAAATATTATGGAAGGTTCAAATACTTCAACTTTTAATGAAAAATTGCAATTTATGGAGCAAGAATTGCTCAGTCAATATGCTGAAAATGACCCAAATATTGCTAATGTAAAGCAAAAACTGTCCATCATTAAGCACCAGTTCAAACAAAAATGGTCAGCTGCTTGCAACACAAAGGCTAGATTACTAAAAAATAATGCCGAGTGGCTTAATGGAAGCATATCGCTACCGAAAGCAGGTAGGTGATACCCAAATTTTATTACCTCTATTGTTTTGTTATGATTCGAAGAATTGAATTACAACCGAAAGTTTTCCCGGATAGCCTGCAACGCAGATGTTTTAAACAGGCTCCTCTTACCCTGTCCTGACGGGCATGAGAAAGAGGAGGAATACAAAAAAAATCCCACTTTCGGCTCATGTTTTGAATTTATTATTAGAAAGTGACATTTCAAATGTAAGTTTTGAAGATGTCGACGAAAATGACGAATAAATGCTTGTATATACTACCTATGTCTTTTTTTTGCTTTTCCAAACAAAAACTGAATTAAAACACTATTAGGAAGCCATTAGGATAATCAAATATTTTTGGCCAACTTTTAGGACCAAATACCTGTCTGTGCGTCGACCAGATCAGGGCAGTACCGGATCACGACGGCAAATTTAGACCTGGCTTACACCACCCACGACCCACTACTTGTAAATTTTTTAATTTATATATTTTTATTTTAAAAGGTGACTTGGCTTAGTTATTTTACCTCCCAAGTAGGTAGGACTAACGACGTCAACGTCATAAAATGTTGTGAAAGAAATATTTATCATTCTTTCGGCGAACCGAGCTGTCGGTAAAAAAAATATATTCGTATCGATGAACGATGAACAGTGATTTCTATGTACAATTATATCGTTCAAGGGTAATTCTGTAAATCATTATCACCTCGTGATAAGTTGTCAAGCCGTGTAGGGACGGCCGTAATAGGCGACTAATTCCTGTAGCACGAGACGGGCAGCTGAGTCTGCGTGCGAAATGTTATAAAAAAACTGCGCTCGCTAACCCGCCTGCCAAGCGTGGCGAGTATCGGCAATGGCCCCCTATGAAAGTCATTGGGGAAGGCCTGTGTTCATCAGTGGATAGTCCGATGGCTTAAATTATAAAGTTGTCAAGCGTGTGCCAAACTTGCGTCATACTAGCAAGCACAGATAAAAATTAGAATTTTGACATTTGAGTGGACATTAGTTGACAACGGTTGTAAGACCAACACGCTGGCGACATATGAGATTAGCTTTGATTAATTGGAGGTGTCAAATAACCGAAAAAAATATTCGGTGCATCTCTAATAAGGACATTGTATAGCGACAAAAAAATATGTATATATACACACATCTTTGAAAAAAAAAAAAGCCTAATTAGACTTCATCGAGCAACTGTTTGATTATTTTAGTAGATTTTTCTTTATAAAGAGATTGCCATCTTTTTTATCAGATATATGGTCTTATTTTATAAGTTAACTATATTTTAGAGGGTCTACTACTCAAATACAATAACTTTTCTATGGGATCAACATCAAGTCTCAAAAAAAAACTTCCGTATCCAAAAAACCTTATCAGCTGTAAACGATTTGAATAGGGAAGTTTTTTTTATATTTTGACAGTATCTTAAAAATATTTTTGCGGCTGCAAAACAAATAAAAAACAGTTAAAAGGATTGTACTTATTTAGAAATAGAGATAACTAGACCTTCTGAGCGTCAGTCATTTGTAAGAACTTGTTCGTCTTGATCTTTTCCACTTGCTTCTCCTTTTCGCGCTGCCTTTTCGCTTGCTTCTGCTGCGTTTTCTTCTCTTTCTCTTGTTCTAGAAGTTCCGGGGTCACTGAGCCTGGTATGTGAGCCTGTAGGAAACAATTTACTCATAATTCATAAACTGACGAAAGGTATAAAAAAATACTTTATAATTCTATTTTAATGTCAACACCATAACATTATTTCGTAAAAAAAAAAACACTCATTATTTAAATAGAACTCTAGAAGGCATGTATGAGGAGGATATAGAGTTTAAAGAGAGATAGAGCATTGTGGAATGCTGACATATTTTAAAGTAAATCTCTTTTTAACCTTAGTAGAACTCTATCTCTCAATACGTTATAACGTACAAAAGTGGAATGCTGCCATAAGATTTTTAGTTAAAACGTTTTTATTGAAAGTTTACTTCTCTTTTTAACACGAGCATTTTCTTCTTCTTTCTCTTCTTTCGCACACACGCAATCTATAGTTCTTTTTATATTCTTCAGGTGGCATGACCTTGAATCAAGGCTCCATTCAGCCTTTATTTCTCTGACCGAATTGTTTAAATGCACTTAAAAAATATATTGTAAGTATTTATTTAGATTATATCATAATTTCCATATATTAATACTTTATGATACTGACCTTAGAATAGTTATATTTATCCGGATATTGTCCCTGGAACAACCTGAAGGCTATTCTAGTGTCGCTGTGCGGCGAAGCTGCGTAGGGCGTCTGTAGTTGGTGATTGCGAATGCAGGGGTCGCCACCGGCAGTTAGTATTTGTCTGTTGGTAAAAACATTTTAACGTTACATAACCTGATATAAACATGTACTGGCTGTCCTATACAAATGACAGCTAATTTTGTGCGCCCATTTGATGCGCAACATGTGAGCGTACTGAGAACTAATTTTGACGTATACTGCATATGACGCCTCTCTAGCGGCCGTTACTAATTTAGTTACCAGTACATCTGCCTATACAGTAACCAACAGCGCCAAAATGGGGATGATCAAATAGGCATGAATTTAATTTGGCAGCAGTCAGTCTACATTTATATTAGGTTACTGTTACCAATACGCGTACTTTCAACACTCCAACGTGTGAATATTATTATTTAATACTCGTTAAGGCACAGTTCTTAAAGGTTTATAGGCTCCGACTGTACCCACAACTTATACTTTCCTCACCCCTCATTATTAACAACTTGTCCCCCTCTGGGCCATCGACTGGCGAAGCCCTTGCATACAGTTCGCAGCATAGTTCAAAAACCTCCTTTCGCGTATATGAGACGATTTATTCGCACTGGAATTCAAACCTGACCATTGTCAATAAGATCGTCATCTGTCACTAAGATTGTTGTTGTGGTGTCAAATTATTGTATCGTCATCCCAATATCAAATACAGTTTTAAATCGATACGTCAGTACGAAGTAGCTTAAAAAGTACTTCCAAGATTTGATTACTTAGTTAGTTACAAGTGTGTCAATTAAAAAATGTTTCCAATACTTCGGAATATCTTTATGTACTCACGTAACCATGTCTGGCTTCGCAGCGATGGCCGCTTTGTGTAGCGCGGTGTTCCCGTCGGTAGGGTCCTGCGTGTTGCACGCCGCTTCTAGCTCGGAAGTCTCCATGCTTTCAAAGATAGTGTCCAGTGACGTCATTTCCTTGCCGGAGATTACCTTCCACATCTAAAATGAGACATGCTATTTATAAGCACTAACCGGAAATGTCATGCGGATATAGCTTGAGAATCATACGCGTAGGAAAAAATGAGCAATTAGGACCTCCACTGACAGCAAAAACGTAGCGGTGTATTATTTTAAGAGTTCTAAATTATTTGATTTAATTTTCCCATAGAAAGTCTGGCCGAGGAATAGCAGACGCCATCTTTGCCATTCACCAAATGTACGAAAAGTACAAAAGGGCACATAAAAACTAGCACACGGTGATCGTTGGCCTCGAAAATACGACCGGGTACCTAGTGAGGTTTTCTGGTGGGCCCTTAAGAAGCAAGAGTGCCTGGAAAGTACCTGCAGATACTACTACAGTACTTAAGTCCGGTCCTAAGTCGGCACTAGTACTAGCTTCAGTGTGGCTGTGGGCTTGCACCAAGGGTCGGCACATAGCCCGTACCTCCTGTCAGACGCAGCGTAAACAGCTGTTGTAATTTTAATTAAAATTTATTATTAATTTGTTTAAAACAAACGTTATATAAACTTAAATAATGAAAACAACGTTTTATCAATAATATGTGACAGTGTAAACAAACCAATATACTAAATAATACGTAAAATTGGACAAAGTTGCCGGCTTTGACAACAAAGTTTAAAAAGGAGTTTAACGGAATACCTAAAACCAGGGGAGTACTGTTTTCAAACCATTATTTATCCTTATTAGGACATAATACGTTTAGTTGTCTTTAAGTAAATCTAGACTTTCGGGTACCTATACCTATTTAGTAAACTAAGTTGAGGTTATAACTGCAGTGAGCAAGGTCTGCGTAACTACTTGGTGTTAGCAAATATTTCCCTACTGTAATAACGTTATTACAACATTTAACACTGCACAAACCTCACGAAAGTGAGACGCGTCACAATTCATCACATTTCGGCCTAGTTGTGCCTCTCTTTACTTGGCGTATAGTGGAAGTAAAGTTGACGAAAACAACATTTGCCGCAGACATTTTACTCCTTACACTGAACAATATACATTAATGTAATTATCAGTGAGAAATATTTTTAGTTTATAGGAAATAATTTGGCATAACTTAGCAGAGGAAACCGTTTTTATATTGATAAAAAATACCCTCAAGTAGAAATAAATAAATAAAAATTGTACTGTTAATCCATATTTGTTTAAAAACCTAACAGTTTTGTTTTGAGAGTTTGATTGTAGTTGTCTCTCAACATAGATACCACCATCCATAATTAATACATTTGACATCTAAATACCTATTCACTGCTCAATAAAACATTTTATTTAATAGGATAATATTATTTGTATCTTTAATTTAGATAAATTCAATAGAAACTATAGCGTATGTTTCTGGTTAGTTAGTATCTATATTCCAAATTATTATTATTTTTCTCCACAAATACTCATACCTTCTTAAACATCTGTTGTACACTTCTCTTTGATAATTCCAGATCAGGCCCAACCTATAACTTTCAAAATGACTACCCGGAGTGGAATTATGACCAGAAAAATGACTTCTCAGAACGCTGAGCTAAAACTCAAAAAGGCACTTGAGGAATTGAAAGAGAGTAAAGAAAGCTGTAACCAACTTCTTAGGGAAAGAGATGAAAGTGAAGAAGAAATTAGGATTGTAATAGATAAAAACTCTAAACTGAAAAAAGAACTAGCCGAACTGCTGGCCCAACTCCAGGAAGTCACCGTACACCGTGACGAGCTACTCAACACTGTCAGCACCTTCGACCAGTGCAGCAACATCTTTGAGCAAACTTTAATGCGTAGCAACAAACTGGAAAATGATCAGCGAGATGCCAATAGGACCATTCGTCACTTAGAAGAAGAGAAAAAAGAACAAGAATACTCAAAGACGTTGAATCTCTATGAGGAGCTGATTGGTAGCCCTGGTAGCCATTCAGCAGATTCGAATTTACATTTAACTAGTAAAACATTACTGAAAACTAACAAACAAATTAGATTATTAAGTAATAATAAGGCTAAAAAATATATCAAAATTAGTAAATTTATTACAAAAACTAACAAATTAATTAAAAAACAGAAATGCTTTTACAAAAATATATTGTTAAGAAAACAACGCATCGAGTTAGTCGATAGTTTAGAAATCTATCATAATAAATTACATGAAAGTAGATGTAAATATGATGTGGACATTGAAAGGCTTCAGGCTGACATCTCGAAGTTGTATGAGTCATTACAATCTATGACGGCTAAATATAACTCCGCTCAGGAACAAATTAACGAACACATCCTGGCTGCTAATAAATTTTTAGAATTGGAAAATTCCAACCAAGATTTTAAATCGCTACCCAATATCAAAGTCACCCAAGTACTAGTATAAGAGTCAGCAGATCGATGCCGGCCGGCAGTTGTCAATTTCTGCATCTCACTCTAAAGATGCCATATGTAAGCCTGTCAGTAATGTAATTGTTTTCTCAGATAGGTTAGGAGTTGGTTACGGCCCAATGTTGCATAAGTCAATTAAATATGACGTAATTAACAATTGTATGCCAGATGCGTCCTGGACCCTTACCATAAGCTTACAGAAAACCATTCAGTTTCCGGGCAGTTCAAAAGCAGGGCAATAGTTGAATGGTTGGAAACCGTACCATAAGCTCTAAAAAGGTGAACGACGTTTGCACTGCTAGACCTCAAGGTGAACAGTTATCCTTGTCTGTGGTCTGTTACTTTGAAAGAATGAAAGAGTGAGACAACGTAGTGATTACTTGCTCAGTGAATGAGACAGAAGAATAACAAAGAAAAAGTAGATTCAAACTTTCCATTTAATTTTAAAAGTAGTTTCTACACAAATTTCATGACGAAAAAGCAATAAACGTGCACATTATTAAAAAATGATCGTTATTGTAAACATGGGAAATAGATCTAACACGGTAAAGCGATTCGAACGGTTTTAGGATTTAGTTTTGGCGCTAAATTATAATGCGTTGAAATACCTGTAATACCTTTTTGTAAGTATTATGATGTTACCCCGATGTCAGCAAAAAGATGGCACAACTAAAATGGCAATGGGCAGGCCACTTATGCACGTAGTTTTACTGAATCAGTGGCGTATGCCATAAGACCACAGGTAAAGACGATAAAAGATGGTCACAAGGTTTTGTTCAGGAGACCCCGAGACCCCGTACAGGAAGACGAAGAGTGAGCAGACCACCAGCCAGATGGTCGGATGATACCTATTATAAAGACAGTATGCAGGCAGGACCGACCTAGACAAGAATCGCCGCATAAGAGCAAGAGGCATATGTCCACCAGTGGACCAAACATTATGCAGAAAAAGTATGAAGATTTTTATAAACAACATAGGAAATGGGTTAGATAATTTACTCACATTGTAAATTCTTAAAAAGAGCATAGCAGTAATTTATTATATTATCTTGAATTTTGTGAATTAAGCTGATAAAGTTCACATAAAAATACATACAAGATTTATTAAACATTTTTTTTATAGTGTGATATAAAATCAGATCTTGATATAATTTGTTAAACTGTCCATTGGGTGAAGTTGATCTTGCATTTGGTTATTTCGTTTGTTTTTATTGCAGCAGTTTACCTGTAACATGAACAAACGACAACAACAACATCCACTCCACAAGCACTGAAGATCATTGTTGTCTGTGTACCGGGCAACATGTTTACCTCCCCCAGAGTATGCTTTTCTAAATGAATGCAGAATCATTAATTGTTAATAATAAAATGATTAATAAAAAGTTTATTGTTACAAAAAATTTTATAATAAGTTTAATTAACCTGTGTTGAGAGAATACCGCTCCTTCGTTGCGTAATTTATTGTTTACGTAGGTAATATCAACGTAAATAGGTACTTAGTATTAGCTGTATTTTTATTTCTTAAATTCCTAACACCTAGCCACTCATTATCCTATCTTTATTGGAAAACAAATATTTTTACCAACCTGCTAGTTGACACAAAACAAAAATTCACAAGAACACCCACAAATACCACCCACTACCACTAAGCACCTACAGTTGAACCACACACGTTTTTAAACAAATTAAAAATACATCCAAATATAGACAGCGATAAACATTTTAACTGATCAAGAATACATAAACGAGACACATTAGAAATTCCATTGTTATGAGGTCTCTTGAGCCTGCTTGGATGTTAACTGGTTAAATAATACTTTTAGGATTATTGATAATACCTTTAAACATTCATAATTTATATAACAATTACGTATTGTCAACTTTTCATCATTGTATTTATTGGAATGAGGATATGTACTATGAAATTTCCCCACCTCTTTTTTATTATAGATTTTTGCTATACTTAGACAATTTGAGTTGAGATAAAGAGTTTTAAATTCTTTATATATATTGGAGAACAAAACATTTGCACTTTATACATATTACATTCTGTTGATACATTAGTGATTCTTGCTTCTTCCAGTTTTATCTGTAGTGTAGTAGTAAATTCCCTTTATTCATCTTACAATGACACTATTTGTTCATAGGTACTTTATTTATTAAGTCCGGGCAGACTCTTTGATTAAGTCTTATCCATCATATTCACATATCTACAAAGAAAGGAATGTTAATTAAACTGCTGTTTCTATGAAACCATCCATTTTATTTGGTAGAATGCTTACCAATGTTTGTTTATGTATTAGTTACTACAAACGTTTTTGTAAGAAACTAAAACGAAAACAAAGTGTATTCCTACAAGTTCAACTTTAAGTTTCACAAAAAATATTTATCAAAATAGTCGTAAATCCACCTATATACAAAACAATCTTGAAAAAACTAGTAAATAGTAACTTTTTTCGAGATGGCAAAAGTGACATTAGAGACGTTCAAAAGACGCTCAGCTGCTATTGAAACGACTGTCATGGTACGAAAAGTTCATACAAAAGAAAGGTGAACGTTTTTCTAAACGTCAAAATAGCAGGCCTGCGGAAGTCCTGCTAATAACATGTCATAGTACGAATTAGCAGGGCAGTTCAAAAGCAGGCCTGCTTTAAGGGGTCATGGTAAGGGCCCTGGGATCAAATTATTAAACGCATACAAAACAGTAAATTTAATAGTGAAACAATACTTGTTATTTTATTAGGAAATAGCAAGAATATTACAAAAAAAAATATTATACAGAAATTTTCAATGTTGTCTAGCCTTATTGTAAAAAAAGTTGTTTTGTGTGCCCTACCATATTGTAGGTATCAAACAACTGAAGAAAATAACAAAATTCATTTATTAAATAGCGTATTTTTCAATTTAACTGAACGTCATAGTGACAAGTTTGTGTTTTTTGACACAAACAAATTTACTAATAATAAATTTATATTAACGGGCGGCTCTTTACACCTGCCATATAAATTAAAAAAACAAATAGCTACTTTGTTAGCACATAATATTAACAATAGTTTTATCGAAACTAAGACAAACTGTGACCATGTTAGTACTAGTACTAACTTAAATATTGTTCCCTTGACAACCTCTAACATTTTAAACTAAGAGAGAAGACAAAAGCCAAGTCTACCTTTAATATTATTCATCAAAATATGCAAGGCTTGGCTGGCAAAGAGTTAGAATTAGCCTTATTCTTACAAGATTTAAGTGTAAATGTTATATGTTTAACGGAGCATTGGATTAATCAATATGAATTAATGTTAAACATAGAAAATTTTAAAATCGGTAGTTCGTTCACAAGAAAGTCTGCTATAAGGGGGGGTCACTTATACTATTAAATAGTGAATTAAAATGTAAAGAACGTAAAGATATTGTGTCACTTTCGATTGAACGAACTATTGAACTAGCGTGTGCTGAGCTAGAGCAGTATATTATAATAAGCGTTTACAGCCCTCCCTCTGCAAATTTCCAGCTTTTTGAATCCACTATGGAAAAGGCCTTAAAAAAAGTATGCAATTCTAATAAGAAAATTGTCGTATGTGGAGATTTTAACATAGATATATTAGTAAATTCACAAAATTCAATTCGTTTTCTGAATCTTTTTAAATCATTTAATTTAATTAACCTGTTTAGTGAACCTACAAGAGTGACTCCCACATCAGCTACTTGTTTGGATAATATTTTTTGCAATAGCGAAGTAATAGACAAATCAATTATAAATTATTTAAGATCTGACCATAGTGGACAAAAGGCGTCTTTTGAGCACCATCATGTCCGAGAAATTGTAGATGCTGTATGCAGGCTAATAACCGTAAATAGAATAGACCGATTTAAGGAGAAAATTTGTGATGGTATAGACTCATTAAAACCTAGCAATAACCATAACGTCGATCTGTTATATGAGGATCTTTTTGGCGTAATCAAAAATGAATTTGATCAAATTTTTACACAAAAAAAGATAAAAGCAAATAGACTTAAGTGTAAGTTCAATGAATGGGCTACACCAGGAATTTACAAAAGTAGAAAGACATTATATGACTTGTATAGTCTAAAAGCAAACTCTCAAAACCCACAGATCATAGAACATGTGAGGAATTACTCTAAAATATTTAAAAAAGTATGTGCCACTGCAAAATCAAACCATCTTCGTAATGTTATTTTGAATTCTGATAATAAAGCAAGGGCCACATGGAAAATCATAAATAAAGAAACATGTAGACATAAACCAAATGATAATGCTTACTCTCTTAAAATTGGGGATAAACTGGTTAGTTCAAATGCGGATGTCGCAAATACTTTTGAGGAATTCTTTTCAAACATAGCTCCCTTTACAACTAAGGAACTAGCTTCGTCTGCTGAACTAGCCGAGTCCCTACTCAAGTCGGGTGTTGACGAATGTAAAACTTCATTTAATTTTAGACATATAAACCCTGATATAGTAATAAAAACATTTAAAGAATTAAACATGAAAAAAACTGAGGACTTATGGGGTATTTCTGTCAACATTATCAATACAATTATAAATACGATAGCCCCTTATCTTGCAAATATTTTTAAAAAATGTATTGATGATAGACAGTTTCCCACTTTGATGAAATTTAGTAAAATTATTCCTTTATTCAAGTCAGGCGAGAAAAATAATCCCTCTAATTTTCGACCAATTTCAATATTACCAGTACTTAGTAGTCTTTGAAAAAGTAATTTTTAGTCAACTGTTATCTCACTTTGCCCTGAATAAACTTTTACATGATAATCAATATGGCTTCACGAAAGGTAGAAATACTACTGATGCTGGAGTTGCACTCTTAAAACACGTGTTTGATGCTTGGGAGAGTAGGCAGGATGCTTTGGGAGTTTTTTGTGATCTTTAAAGCTTTTGATTGTGTGGACCACCAAACTTTACTAAAAAAACTTAGGCACTATGGTGTTTCAAATGATGCCTTAGATTTAGTAAACTCTTATCTCACAGGCAGAACACAAAAAGTATGTATAAATGGAACTGAGTCTTCTGGGTCGCCTCTTACTATGGGTGTGCCGCAGGGATCAATATTAGGACCCCTACTGTTTCTAATTTACATTAATGACCTTCCGTCTTTTACAAAGGACCTCTGCGAGACAGTGTTATTTGCGGATGATACTTCATTGATTTTTAAAATCAAGAGAGGTAAAGATTTATTTGACGATGTAAATACTGCTCTCTCGCAAGTATTGCACTGGTTCACTACCAATAATCTTATGCTTAATGCAAATAAAACAAAATGTATTAAATTCACCATGCCGAACGTAAAACTGGTCCCAACACATATAACTGTAAAAGATGAACTGCTAGATACATCTAGTTCCACTACCTTTTTAGGAATCACTTTAGATTCCCGTTTGCAATGGGGTGCTCATATTGAGACTCTATCGGGAAGACTTAGTTCAGCTGCTTATGCCGTGAGAAAGATAAGACAATTGACTGATGTTGGAACGGCAAGATTGGTGTACTTTAGCTATTTTCACAGTATAATGTCATATGGAATATTATTATGGGGCTCAGCAGCAGATATTGAATCTATTTTTGTGTTACAAAAGAGAGCTGTACGGGCTATTTACGACCTCAGACCCCGAGACTCGTTGAAGGAACTGTTCAAGGAAATTAATATACTAACAGTGGCTTCTCAATTCATTTATGAAAATATCATGTATATTCGCAAAAACCTGCATCTATTTCCTAAAAAGAGTGACATGCATAATACTAATACCCGGAATAAAGATAAATTTCAGACTGCATAAAGTGGGTAATTCGTTTATGGGAAAATGTATTCGCTTTTTTAACAAATTACCACAGTCCATTGCTGAACTGCCTATGTATGAATTTAAATCGCATGTCAAGATGATTTTAATGAAAAAAGGTTATTACACTGTAAATGATTATTTCATCATCATCATCATCATCATTTCAGCCATAGGACGTCCACTGCTGAACATAGGCCTCCCCCATTGACTTCCAGATTGGCCGGTTGGAAGCGGCCTGCATCCAGCATCTTCCTGCGACCTGACAATGACTATTTAAATGATAAAAATGTATGGAATTAAATACTGCCGTGCTCGCACAGGTTCATTTTATCTTGTAATGTAAACACACTATTTAAAAAGAGGCTGACAATAGTGACCGAGTTTCTTGCGCTGCTTCTTCTCGGCACTAGCCCACAATATTGTCCCGAAGCAGTGGTAGGGTAAAAAAATATATTGGGACGTGTAAAAGAGCTTAATTTAGGCCTATTTACAGATATAAATTGGTTTTATTAGTTTTAGATTGGAGGAGTGGCGTCAACGACTGGAATGTGGGCCTAAAAGTCAGTAGAACTAAAACCGAATATCTGTTGTGACTTTGGCGGTCTCTCCAGCTCTTTGCCCATAACACTTCCTAGAATGTTTTTGCTGGTCTGTTCCGACTTTTGGTACCTCGGGTCTCTCGTACAGAGCGACGGTGACATTGACAGAAACGTCGAGCATCGGATTAACTTAGATTGAATGAAATGGCAACAGATCACAGCAACAACATGCGACCCACGGATGCTAAAGGAAGCTAAAGGGCACAATATACAAAACCGTTATATGACCTGGTTTACTACATGGCTCTGAATGCTGGGCCGTTAAGAAGGTGGATGAAAAGCGAGAATCTTATGGTGGGGGTGTGGGGTGACGAAAATGGACAAGATAAGGAATGAAATTAAAATACAAAAATTTCATTTAATAATAATATAATTAAATTCGAGACCTCATGCACCCTGTTAGGAATTGAAATAGACTCAAACGTTAATTGGAAACCACACATTGAAAAAATTGCTGCTAAACTCTCAAAATTTACCTATGCCCTATATGAATTGAAAAGATTTACAGACTTAAAAACAGCTACAACAGCATATTATGCCTTCGCTAATGCATGGCTTAACTACGGAATTATTCTTTGGGGAAATAGCACTGACACAAACCAACTTTTTATTCTTCAAAAAAGATGCATTCGGATACTAAGTAGTCAATATAACAGACATTGAAAGTTGCCGACCCCACTTCATAAAACTAAAAATACTCACACTTACGTCGTTATACATATTTGAATTATGCAAGTTGGTTACGAAAAACAAAGATATGTACCCTCAAGCAAAAGATTTTTATTCTCGGCCACGTAATTTAAGACATAGAAATAGACTGGCACAACCCCTTACTAAGCTACATATGGTTAACTCAGGAACTTACCATATGTCGATAAAAATATATAATAGAATACCTTCTGAAATCCAAAGTGTATCGAAAGAAACAGAGTTTTATAGGAAATTAAAGGACTACTTGCTAGAAAAATGTTTCTACTCACTTAAAGAATTTTTTGATTGTTAGTAACTCATAAATCTGATCTCACCTAGTAAATAATATATAGTATACTAATGTTAATAACTGTCAATATGTACCTTGGCTTAGAATATTTATTCATAAGAATGTTTACTCCTACCTACATAATGTTGCAATGCCCGTACAGGGCCATGTTACGGGACTACTTATATTAATTTAAGATCTTTGTACCAACATGATGCAATAAACATATATGACTATGACTATGAATATATTAGAGGAAGTATGAAAGTAGCACCTGTAGCAGAAAAGATGAAAGGAAACCGTTTGTCTTGGTTTGGACATGTGATGAGAAGGGGAGAGGGGCACGTAATGAGGAGAGTGATGGGTATGAGTATTGATGGGTAGAGAGGTAGAGGACGACCTAGAAAGTAATGGATGAATTTTGTAAGGGAGGAGGGAGGAAGGGGGAGGAGTGAAGGGAGTGAATGACTTAATGACAAGTGACCGGATTGCATGGAAGAGAAAGACATACTGCGCCGACCCCAGACGACCTGGGAACAGGGCAGGCGAATGATAATGATGATGATGATATTGGAATAATGATAAACTAGCCCTTTAATATAATAAACACTTAAAAAAAAGACCGCCTCAGTTTGGAATCGATCCCACGTGTTTTCCGTATCCGGTATTTCGACAGTTAAACTAACGTCAAGAGTAGCTCAGTTGGAAGAGCAGTCGGCCGGATTCCCAGATAAGGTGATCGTTGGAATAACCCTAAGACATATCCGAAAACAACATACTAAACTACTACTACTCGTATTATAGTAGAAAGAACCAAAGTTAGCGAAATTTTTGACACACTAACAAAGTTTTTTTTTTGTTTACTCCTTTGTTGTGTTTTTACAGTTAACAGTTTACCAGTTTTTTTTACCAGGGATTATTATCATTTCCTCTGAATTGTACGTAGACGAGGTCACGGGCAACAGCTAGTTAATTAGTATGCATTCAATTCAACCATTTGAAGCATGCTATAACTTGCCAGTAACTGCTAAAACTAAATTAAAAATAACCATAAATGACACAAAAGTAGACCAAAAGTTTGTGAATTTGGGGTCACAATAATGAAGCTTATTTCTAAACTATTTTTAAGATTTCTATGTGGGTTCCATAGAAAAAGTTGTTGTATTTTAGCACCAGAATAATTGTTGATGTTTTATAAATAACCCTGTACAGTTTACAGTTGGTCAATATTTATTTTGTTTTTTTTCCCGTAAATTGAATATTTATCCTATAGTTAGAGGATAAATTTGAACTATACGCAGACGAAGTCGTGGACGAAGCTAGGCATTCAGTATGTGCACACTCATACTTCTAACTTAATATTTATTTAATTATTCCATGCCTTCTGCAAGTAATGATGTTAATTTTAAATGCCAGATTTATCGGCGTGTTACGTGTTAAATAAAAATATTTTGTTGTTATCTAGCACTAAGTTAATAATCAAAGTGAGTAGTGAGTCATTCGATATTGTATTAAAAGATTATTCAGTTTAACACAAAATATGCTACAGATAACTCAATCATTGAGTTGTAACTATCCAGACCGTGGTCTAGCGCTGATTACAAAAAGACTTTGAACTTTTTGTATGGAGCCTGGCATACCTCCTACAGATGAAAGAACCTAAAATTACATTATTTTATAAGTGTACGTAAATATTACATATTCAAACTGAAATTCTAAACAAAGTATATTATTTACGACATTTTGTCAAAGAGTATTTGTTGTTTGTAATTGTTTTCTTTCGATTGGCGTATATTTCATAGGTGTACACCAAAATAACATAAATTTTAGGTACTTGCAACTTTAGGTATGCCAATAAGGTTCGATGCATTTTAATTTAAATGAGATAGACATAACACATTCACATTTCTAATATTCGTAGAAAAAATCCTTAAAATTATATCAATGGCAATAAGAATAGTGTTTATGAATACTTATCTACCTTATCTATAACTTAACATTTATGCATAGATCAGGTTAAAAGACTTCGAACTTTTTTGGATCCAATGGATTTTTAAATAAATAATTGCAATACAAAGGAATGTCAGGATTGTTTACAATATTCGACAAGCTGAGAAAAACTAACTGTATTTATTAATTTGGTACTTACCGTAGACCTCAACACTGGCTACCGTCTCATGGACCCTCTTGACCTCTTTATACGAAGGTTTCTCCGTTGGGAACGGCATCACCCTCATTCTTGGGTCATCCCTATTGAGCGGCGAGTTCTTCCCGAAAAAGGCTGCCTGGTTAAGGGACACCCACAGCGCGGTATAGGATGAAAGTGCATCCTATCAATTCTTCTACCCAGCCGCTTATTATATCTTGGACATGCTGGAAAGGTACATTGACTGATAGATTGAATCCTTCGCGTTGCCTTCGATTCGCCTTCAACTCGAGTCCTATAGTTAAAAATGCGTTTTTCAATTTGTTAAACAATGCATTTTTCTAAATTCAACCACATGAACCACATAAATAGCATGAGCACCAAAACACGATATGATATAAGTAGCGATATATCGGTACCAACTGTAAAAATATGATAAATATTACCGCCATGTTGTTTCCGATTTCTGTAACACAAGTGCTTTGCCTACTTACCATAGGATCAGAGCAATGTATGTGATATTGTCCAATATTTAAAAAAAGTAACTCCTCTGTAACGCTTTCACGCCTAAACTTCTGAAGCGATTTTGATAAAATTTGGTACAGAGATAGACTAGAGCTAGGCAAAGGACAATGGCAACTTTTTGTATTGAAAGCTAAACCGATTTTGATGAAATTTTCTACGGAAAAAGCTTTAACCCTGGGCAAAGACATAGGCTACTATTTTTAATCCAACTCTTAAGCGAGTAAAATAGGGATAGTCCTACGCTGCGCTTACCGGTTCGTTTAAATAGTTTACTAACCTGTAAAAACTGCGCCTGGCAGTACCTCCTCAAACTCGCTCCCGCAGACCTTGGAGCGTTGCCGTGTTGGTCTCTTAACGCTTGGGCCTGCCCTTGCCACCGGCGGGTCACGTACGAGTGGTGGGTCTTATGCACCACGGGGACCCCACCAGAAAAGATGGCCCCCGCAAAATGCCCGCCGGACACCATGAGGACAGCCCAGCGTTGAAAGCCTGGGATGGCCAGCTTCTTGCAACGCTCGACCCATGCACTACCGTCGCCGTCTGTTGATGGCTCTTCCTAATATCAAATAAAATGTTATAGCTATAGCTCCAAAATAAAAGTCACACTACACAGTTCACAACTCACACTACACACATACATACAGACACACTAACACGCACAGACAAACTGATTGATTGAATCTTACTAATCTTGACGACCTTACCTTACTCTTTGACGACCTCCGTAGCCGAGAGGCGAGCATATCGGACTTGGTGTCGCTATCTTTCGAGGTCCCGGGTACGATTCCCGGTCGGGTCAATGTAGAAAAATAACTTTTCTATTGTCTCGGGTCTGGGTGTTGTGGTACCGTCGTTGTTTCTGATTTCTGTAAAACAAGTGCTTCAGCTGCTTATCATAGGATCAGAGTAATGTATGTGATGTTGTCCAATATTTTAAATATTTAATCTTATACACTTTGGAGAAAATGGCTCTTTTCTAGCAGTTAAACTGATCAAGGGTGGAAATCTCTAATGTAACGGAGGCGTAATTAGGCGTAGGTGGCTGCACTTACGTCTTAATACCCGGTCGCTCCACTCAAAAGGTTGTGACAAAATTCAATAGGTAAGGTGGGATTCCTTATCTATCCCGTAATACATCTATCATCTTCAATATTAATACCATTGTAAATGCAAAGAACAAGATTTAACCATTACAGGTTTTTCCTTTTGAGAAAAGAGTACTTATTACTTTTAGAGTTTGGCCAAAACTACCTACACAGTTGAGGTGAGGCCTGTGCCCTGCAGTGGGACGTTTAAAATTCGGGAGTGAATTGAGATATTTAATAAATGCACAGGAAAAATGTGACAAGACCTTATACTCCCAGACTCTAAGTGGTGACTGGAATTTAGCATATTAATTATATTGATTTATTTCTAAACTTACAAACTATGTTTACAGGTAGGTACCTAATGCAATAGTGGTGAAGCACTGTTAAATAAAACACAATTTTACCTTTTTACGACATACAAATCAACATTAATTGTTCCTTTTCCGATAAAATGTAATACACATGTATGTGCACTACATATTGTAATTTTATTACTATTACATAACAGCCTACCTTCTTATGATGTAGTATGCATCTATACACGCAGAAGACTTGTCCCTTTTGGTTAGTGAAGAAAGCTTTACAGTGCCTCGTTGCAGCAGCAAACAGGTCACTGGCTGGCTTATTCGCTGTATCCTCGGATTCCGAGTCACTGCCTGACACGCTGAGATCTTCATCTTCATCTTTATATGTGAACAATAACAATTACGTGATAAGATATTTTTTAAATGGCAACAAAAAAACATTGTTTTCTTTCTTTTTTAACCGACTTCAAAAAAGGAGGTTCTCAATTGGTCAGAATCTTTTTTTTTATGTATGTACGAATCCTATAAACATATTTAAGTTATGTTTATCAATTATCTAGTCGCCTTAATACAGACAACTTCACGTCAACCTACCACAAAACTTTTTTTTTTTTCAATTGATATTGATCTCTGTGTCAGACAAAGTTAAAAATCAATTTGATGACCTTAAACTTTTTGGGTAGGTTGACCTGCCGTTATCTGTACTAGCTTTTGGGGTCATATAATTGTTATAATTGTGGAAACAATTTATTATTTATTTATACTAAATATAATGTCATAGAATATCTAGCTATAAGCAAAGGTTTTAAGTTTAATGAATTAAAAAATGGTAGGGTGACTACTTTGGCAATATTACTTACAAATCAAAAATATACTGTATATTACACACATTAAGTAAATTTTCATTAAATTAAATGTGAGGTGGTGGGGCACCTAACAATTACCAGTACCAGTACTGAGGCAGTTAAGAAAGATGTCCCTAAAAACTACAATCTTAAATAAATAGCTTATCACATTGTCTAGAATTAAACTGGCCCAAAGTAAGTGGCAACTTTCCGAACAGTTTTCTGTGTGTGTGCCAGTGGTTTTTGTAATGTGCGGTCTGCTGAGCCCGTGAGTCAAAGGGACCAACACCACAGCAAGAGCAACAGTTACCATCCGATGGCCCGTTGAGAGTTAGAGCACTTAGTCTGCGCATCACACTTGCTTCGTCCACTAAAAAGTAATAATTTGACATATTAAATCAATAAACAATACAATTTTAAAAATACGTATATTCAAATTAATTCGTATTGATGACATTTCTTACATTTAAAAATTAATTGAAAATTTTAAGGTTATTGCAAAACTAAAACATCTTCGTACAAAGTAAATACATATTATTAAAGTGTATGTTTTTAAAGTAGTGTTATATTCTTTTTCCTGGATTATTGTAATAAAAAAGGAGATATTTATTTAAAAACTCACCAACTTGGTGAGGCTCTGTGATCATACATGCTGCTACCTTGATCCCTTTGAGCAACTTTTCAAAATCGTCTAACTCATACACTTTCACTGCTCTTGGTTTTACTATTTCTGTTTTCGAACCCTTAATATCTGAGGAATTTTGATAATTTTCCAACGTGGCAATGTGTTATTTATTAAGGTGAAATAATTACTTTTTTTTTTTTTTTTTGGTTCCATTCTTTCCTTCCTCGATGGTTGGAAAAGGCAAAGGCTTTCGCCATACAGCCAGGTCTTATGTTAAAATGTATCTTCAATGTATTTTTTTAATTTAGAGACGTTCATCAACCGTTTCACAAATAATGTTTAAAGCTCTTCTACAGTTGAGATTATGAAATTATATAGGGCTTTATAGTTTTCTTCATTCTTGAGAAGTTCCTGTAGACGGCGCGGGATGTCTTCAGGCCTTTTATAGACTTCTAATAAATCTTCAATCAAGATAAGTCTTTGAAGTGAGAATTCAGAACACTCAAAGAAAATGTGATGGAGAGACTGAATTGGTTCATTACAAAATGTGCATGACGGGGAGGTAATCATGTTCATTCTATGCAGATGTTCGTTAAAACGACCATGCCCAATTCGTAACCGAGAGATTAATGAGTAAAATTTTCTGTTCTTGAAAGTTCCTTTAAAGAACCAGGGCACTCTTATATCATTATTTATTTCTCTATACCAGGTTCCTTTTGCTTGAAGAGTTTCCTGCCAATGCTCTGTCCATTCTCTCCGTGACGATTCTTTTATAAGAGTAGTGCAATCTGAATGTGGTAATTTAATATTCTTTGCAGGAACTAGATCCGAAGTATTTGTTATAAGTTTAGCAAAATAATCTGCTTGCTCATTGCCAGCCACACCTATATGCGAAGGAGTCCAAAAAAATATAATATCTTTACCCTCATTAATTAGCTCGACATACTTTTCTTTGATTTTTATAATTAGGTAATTTGTTTTAGCATTGTGGCATGGATTAGACAGTGCTTCTAAAACGCTCATACTATCTGATATAATAATCCACTTTTGACTGTCAAATTTTTCTATGTACTGTAAGGCAGCTAATAAGGCACATGCCTCGGCCGTGTATATACTTGTAACGGTAGGTAATTTTATTCCATGACCAGTCTTTAAGCATGGATCATAAAATGCCATAGAAACATTTTCTACCGTTTTTGCACCATCCGTATAAATCTGCCTGTATCCTTCCCAATCATTAAGTTCATTATGTACAACATATTTACAAAACAGTTTTTTATTAATAATAATCTTCATTTCAAAAAATTTACTTTGATAAAGACCACTATAACATGGTAATTCATCACTTGTATGAACATTGTTTTCGTCTTTTAACTTTTTAACATCTCTTAATGCTATATTTAAATAGGAAGTGAAATTAGCATTAAATAACTTACTTAATAATATACTATTATTTACAACCAATAATTTCATCAAAAATATTTTCCGGAGATAATCAAACCGTATATCTAATGGAGGCAAATTGCATTCAATTTGCATTGAATTAATCGGTGAGGTGTTCATAGCACCTAAGATAATGCGTAAATTTTTATTTTGGACTTTATTAAGTTTCTCGACGAGCTTTTTGTCTGATGCAAAACAAAAGAAAGCGTATTCGAAATGGCTTCTCACCAGAGATTTGTATAATACCAGCAGTATTTTAGGGTCAGCGCCCCATTGAGTACCAGTTAGAGATTTAAGAATATTAGTAGCTCTGAGGGATCGTTCTATGAGACAGTCGACATACATTTTCCAGGAGAAGTTTTGTTGAAAAATAACACCTAAAAATCTTGCACACATTTCTGTTGGCAACTCTTCATTATTATATTTTATGTTAGAAATAGGCAATTGAATGTTACGTTTCTTAAAAACTACAACTTTGCTTTTGCTTGCATTTACATCTAAGTTCAAATAAGTTAAATACGAGTGAAGTTTAACAAGCACGCTATTCAATTTGTCTATAAGATTTGTAAGATTTGAACCTTGTGTATAAATAGCTAAATCATCTGCAAATTGCAAATTTGTTATGTCAGGATCAGGTCCTAAAATTTCATTTAATCTATAAATATATAAAATATACAACAAGGGGCTCAAAATACCCCCTTGGCAGACTCCTTTGTAAGACAGCCTAGGTCCATACAATTTATTGTTTATCTTCACAAAAACCTTACGTTTATTTAGGAATTGGTACAACCATGTCACAATTTTATTGGGAATTCCTAAAGAAAGTAGCGTAGTTGATAAAACTGAAAGATTTACATTATTAAAGGCACCTATAATATCGAAAAATACACATACTAAATATTTATTTTCAGTCAAAGCTTTTTGTATATCTGTAAATAAACATCCCAAACTCTCACGAGCCGAACGACCACGTCTAAAACCAAATTGATTGTTAGGAAGTAAGTGATTGCTTTCAATGAAAAACTCTAGACGTTGCTTTAATAACTGCTCAAATACTTTACCTACGCATGACGTGAGCGCAATCGGACGATATGAATCGGAACTATCTTTATTTTTACTTGGCTTTAAAACTGGAACTAAACAGTCCACCTTCCACTCTTCAGGGATTGTATTACTCTTCCATAACCCGTTAATAATAGAAAGCAATTTTGATAAATTATCTTTAGTAAGTTTTTTAAACATCTTGTAAGAAATATAATCTAAACCGCAAGTAGTGTCCTTTCGCGACTTAACAGCTGAGACTAGTTCAGATAAGCTAAAAATGTCTGTTAAGTAACTGTTAGCTGAGGTATTATTGCTTGAAGTATTATAGTTATTAGGAGGTGGAGCTTCTACATGATCTGGGGTATATTTCCTTAAAAATTCATTAACCCAAGGTGGACATTCATTATTCTGTAGAAACCTAGAATCGCTACTTTTATTAAACTTTCTCAGGGTATTCCAAATTCGAGATACTGGAGTCAGTCTATTAATATTTGAGCAGAACTCTTTCCAGTTCTCACTTTTTTCAGTGTTAATTATGCGTTTTTTTAAAGCCTGTAATTTTTTAAAATTAACATAATTTTCAGGCGAAGGGTCAGTTTTAAACTTTATAAAAGCTTCTTTAGAGTTTTGTACAGCGCTAGCGCAACGTTCATTCCACCAAGGAACCGAAAGATGTTTAAAGTTACTACGAGACGTTTGTGAAACGGAACGATTGGTATTATTTTTGTTGTAATTTGGCATTGACATATTTACAGCAGATTTGATTGTGTCACAAAAAAAATTGTATGCTTCAAGAGGACGATTGTTGTAATTAAAAGTCGGAAAATCATTTAACATTTCATTGACTGTGTCTGAATAGTGTTCCCAGTTTACTAATCGAAGGTTGGGATGATCAGGAATATCAGTTCCTGAAGCAACAAATGTTTGCAATGGTGTACATACAGCAAATAGTTGCATTGAAGTTAAGGTGGGTAAATGATAACTACCTAAAGGATCATCATAGACTTTCCAGTCACAATTTAATGCCAAACAAGAGCTCACCATAGTTAAATCCAAGCCATTCGGTCTCCAACTGTGTGAACCTACAGTTGTTACTTGTTGGTCATTTAACAGTACTAAGTCACAGTCATCTAAATTATCAAATATATTTCTACCTCGAGGGTCTATGGAGTTGCATCCCCAAATTGTGTGATGAGCATTGAAATCTCCAGCTACAAAAATAGGTTTTGGTAAACTATCTATTAGATCTTTGAACTTCTTAATGTGAAATCTTGGTGAGCTGTTGTTTGGACAGTAGACTGAAACTATTGTGTATTTCTTATTATTAATTGTTACCTGGATTGCTAGATTTTGTAAAGAATTATCAAAAAAAGTTGGGAGCCTGACATACTGAATGCTTTTATGAATTATAATAGCAACCCCATTATGCTCATTTCCACAGTCATTTCGTTCTATGTGATAACCTTTAATTTTAAATTTTTGGTGAGGCTTGAGCCATGTTTCTGATATTAAAGCTATATCTATGTAGTTATCATAAATATATTTTTGAAATAAATTGCGACTGCTCAGTATGCTCTGAGCATTCCATTGCATTATATTTAAATATTGTTCTGTGAACTTAGTAACCTTTCTTTCTTACTGAGAGTTTCTGATAGAATACCTAAAATATTTTTTGATGAAATTATTGTCTCATTTGTTTTGTTCAAAGTAATTATTTTAATTATAGTTTCTATTAAAAGATTCATTGCTGATGCATCAGTATTTAGTATGTCAAGTAAGTTGGTTTGAGGTTTTTTGTAATCTTTAACAGTGGTCTTTAGTTCTGGGAAATTTTTCTTATCAAACAGATTTGCATAAGTGGGTGCTTTGTGTTTAATTCTGTTCTCTTGAATTTTCTTTTGTTTGATGGGGCATTGACCAGAAATACTAATGTGATTACCATTACAATGAGCGCAAACAGCATTCTCTTTGGTGATTGTGCAGTCTTTATAATTGTGGTTATTGTTGCAGATTGAACATCTCTCATCATTTTTGCAGTATTTAGAAATGTGTCCATACCTCAAGCAGCGATAACACTGCTTTACCGGTGGTATATATTGCATGATGTTATGTCTCCATCCCTCGAGGTCCACAAAATCCGGCAGGGAGGTTGCTGCGAATGTGATGGCAACTGTTGGAGTTGGCTGACGGACGAAACCATTTGCTGTAGCAACTTTTCTGAAAAAACGACGGATGCTTATAATTTTCTTAGTGCTGCTTAGAAGAGTGTATATTTTCTTATTTGTGTACTTTACTGGGACATTACGAATAATGCCAGTTGTTTCTGTTGATGTTGCTGGTATTGTGGCTGCAAAGTTATTTTCTTTTAGAAATGTTTTATTTATTAAAAATGCATTGGCCAATCCTGGTTTTTCAAAATATACGCCGATTTTGTATTTATTGAGAGCCCTTAAGTACTTAATACCCTTATTATATCTTCTTATGCAGTTTGAAATGGAAAGAAGATCTCTGCTGCCTATTGGTGTCTCACTGCCTACTGCTTGTACAAAGACGACAAACTCTGTTGCATTTGAATCTTCTGGATACATTCGAGTATAGTCGGTAACATAATATGGGGCATGGTTACTCTCCTGCTCTCCCTCGTCCTCCGACTCTGATGTTGTGCTGGTAGAGTCTCGGTTGAGACCCCCCGAATCCTGATCAGGAACATCATCTTTTTTTCTTTTTTTCCCTGCTCGCCTCCCCATCGTCTTAATTGCGGTTAAAACTCTTAATTTAACAACTTTTTTAATTATTGAAGTTAAAAAATTTAAGGAGCCCGCCTTTACTCTTCGAAGTTCCCCCAGACAAATCCTGAAATAATTACATTGAGAAATATTTTCCCCGAACCAGGCATTTTTTTTTTTTTTGGTTCCATTCTTTCCTTCCTCGATGGTTGGAAAAGGCAAAGGCTTTCGCCATACAGCCAGGTCTTATGTTAAAATGTATCTTCAATGTATTTTTTTTAATTTAGAGACGTTCATCAACCGTTTCACAAATAATGTTTAAAGCTCTTCTACAGTTGAAATTATGAAATTATATAGGGCTTTATAGTTTTCTTCATTCTTGAGAAGTTCCTGTAGACGGCGCGGGATGTCTTCAGGCCTTTTATAGACTTCTAATAAATCTTCAATCAAGATAAGTCTTTGAAGTGAGAATTCAGAACACTCAAAGAAAATGTGATGGAGAGACTGAATTGGTTCATTACAAAATGTGCATGACGGGGAGGTAATCATGTTCATTCTATGCAGATGTTCGTTAAAACGACCATGCCCAATTCGTAACCGAGAGATTAATGAGTAAAATTTTCTGTTCTTGAAAGTTCCTTTAAAGAACCAGGGCACTCTTATATCATTATTTATTTCTCTATACCAGGTTCCTTTTGCTTGAAGAGTTTCCTGCCAATGCTCTGTCCATTCTCTCCGTGACGATTCTTTTATAAGAGTAGTGCAATCTGAATGTGGTAATTTAATATTCTTTGCAGGAACTAGATCCGAAGTATTTGTTATAAGTTTAGCAAAATAATCTGCTTGCTCATTGCCAGCCACACCTATATGCGAAGGAGTCCAAAAAAATATGATATCTTTACCCTCATTAATTAGCTCGACATACTTTTCTTTGATTTTTATAATTAGGTAATTTGTTTTAGCATTGTGGCATGGATTAGACAGTGCTTCTAAAACGCTCATACTATCTGATATAATAATCCACTTTTGACTGTCAAATTTTTCTATGTACTGTAAGGCAGCTAATAAGGCACATGCCTCGGCCGTGTATATACTTGTAACGGTAGGTAATTTTATTCCATGACCAGTCTTTAAGCATGGATCATAAAATGCCATAGAAACATTTTCTACCGTTTTTGCACCATCCGTATAAATCTGCCTGTATCCTTCCCAATCATTAGGTTCATTATGTACAACATATTTACAAAACAGTTTTTTATTAATAATAATCTTCATTTCAAAAAATTTACTTTGATAAAGACCACTATAACATGGTAATTCATCACTTGTATGAACATTGTTTTCGTCTTTTAACTTTTTAACATCTCTTAATGCTATATTTAAATAGGAAGTGAAATTAGCATTAAATAACTTTCTTAATAATATACTATTATTTACAACCAATAATTTCATCAAAAATATTTTCCGGAGATAATCAAACCGTATATCTAATGGAGGCAAATTGCATTCAATTTGCATTGAATTAATCGGTGACGTGTTCATAGCACCTAAGATAATGCGTAAATTTTTATTTTGGACTTTATTAAGTTTCTCGACGAGCTTTTTGTCTGATGCAAAACAAAAGAAAGCGTATTCGAAATGGCTTCTCACCAGAGATTTGTATAATACCAGCAGTATTTTAGGGTCAGCGCCCCATTGAGTACCAGTTAGAGATTTAAGAATATTAGTAGCTCTGAGTGATCGTTCTATGAGACAGTCGACATACATTTTCCAGGAGAAGTTTTGTTGGAAAATAACACCTAAAAATCTTGCACACATTTCTGTTGGCAACTCTTCATTATTATATTTTATGTTAGAAATAGGCAATTGAATGTTACGTTTCTTAAAAACTACAACTTTGCTTTTGCTTGCATTTACATCTAAGTTCAAATAAGTTAAATACGAGTGAAGTTTAACAAGCACGCTATTCAATTTGTCTATAAGATTTGTAAGATTTGAACCTTGTGTATAAATAGCTAAATCATCTGCAAATTGCAAATTTGTTATGTCAGGATCAGGTCCTAAAATTTCATTTAATCTATAAATATATAAAATATACAACAAGGGGCTCAAAATACCCCCTTGGCAGACTCCTTTGTAAGACAGCCTAGGTCCATACAATTTATTGTTTATCTTCACAAAAACCTTACGTTTATTTAAGAATTCGTACAACCATGTCACAATTTTATTGGGAATTCCTAAAGAAAGTAGCGTAGTTGATAAAACTGAAAGATTTACATTATTAAAGGCACCTATAATATCAAAAAATACACATACTAAATATTTATTTTCAGTCAAAGCTTTTTGTATATCTGTAAATAAACATCCCAAACTCTCACGAGCCGAACGACCACGTCTAAAACCAAATTGATTGTTAGGAAGTAAGTGATTGCTTTCAATGAAAAACTCTAGACGTTGCTTTAATAACTGCTCAAATACTTTACCTACGCATGACGTGAGTGCAATCGGACGATATGAATCGGAACTATCTTTATTTTTACTTGGCTTTAAAACTGGAACTAAACAGTCCACCTTCCACTCTTCAGGGATTGTATTACTCTTCCATAACCCGTTAATAATAGAAAGCAATTTTGATAAATTATCTTTAGTAAGTTTTTTAAACATCTTGTAAGAAATATAATCTAAACCGCAAGTAGTGTCCTTTCGCGACTTAACAGCTGAGACTAGTTCAGATAAGCTAAAAATGTCTGTTAAGTAACTGTTAGCTGAGGTATTATTGCTTGAAGTATTATAGTTATTAGGAGGTGGAGCTTCTACATGATCTGGGGTATATTTCCTTAAAAATTCATTAACCCAAGGTGGACATTCATTATTCTGTAGAAACCTAGAATCGCTACTTTTATTAAACTTTCTCAGGGTATTCCAAATTCGAGATACTGGAGTCAGTCTATTAATATTTGAGCAGAACTCTTTCCAGTTCGCACTTTTTTCAGTGTTAATTATGCGTTTTTTTAAAGCCTGTAATTTTTTAAAATTAACATAATTTTCAGGCGAAGGGTCAGTTTTAAACTTTATAAAAGCTTCTTTAGAGTTTTGTACAGCGCTAGCGCAACGTTCATTCCACCAAGGAACCGAAAGATGTTTAAAGTTACTACGAGACGTTTGTGAAACGGAACGATTGGTATTATTTTTGTTGTAATTTGGCATTGACATATTTACAGCAGATTTGATTGTGTCACAAAAAAAATTGTATGCTTCAAGAGGACGATTGTTGTAATTAAAAGTCGGAAAATCATTTAACATTTCATTGACTGTGTCTGAATAGTGTTCCCAGTTTACTAATCGAAGGTTGGGATGATCAGGAATATCAGTTCCTGAAGCAACAAATGTTTGCAATGGTGTACATACAGCAAATAGTTGCATTGAAGTTAAGGTGGGTAAATGATAACTACCTAAAGGATCATCATAGACTTTCCAGTCACAATTTAATGCCAAACAAGAGCTTACCATAGTTAAATCCAAGCCATTCGGTCTCCAACTGTGTGAACCTACAGTTGTTACTTGTTGGTCATTTAACAGTACTAAGTCACAGTCATCTAAATTATCAAATATATTTCTACCTCGAGGGTCTATGGAGTTGCATCCCCAAATTGTGTGATGAGCATTGAAATCTCCAGCTACAAAAATAGGTTTTGGTAAACTATCTATTAGATCTGTGAACTTCTTAATGTGAAATCTTGGTGAGCTGTTGTTTGGACAGTAGACTGAAACTATTGTGTATTTCTTATTATTAATTGTTACCTGGATTGCTAGATTTTGTAAAGAATTATCAAAAAAAGTTGGGAGCCTGACATACTGAATGCTTTTATGAATTATAATAGCAACCCCATTATGCTCATTTCCACAGTCATTTCGTTCTATGTGATAACCTTTAATTTTAAATTTTTGGTGAGGCTTGAGCCATGTTTCTGATATTAAAGCTATATCTATGTAGTTATCATAAATATATTTTTGAAATAAATTGCGACTGCTCAGTATGCTCTGAGCATTCCATTGCATTATATTTAAATATTGTTCTGTGAACTTAGTAACCTTTCTTTCTTACTGAGAGTTTCTGATAGTATACCTAAAATATTTTTTGATGAAATTATTGTCTCATTTGTTTTGTTCAAAGTAATTATTTTAATTATAGTTTCTATTAAAAGATTCATTGCTGATGCATCAGTATTTAGTATGTCAAGTAAGTTGGTTTGAGGTTTTTTGTAATCTTTAACAGTGGTCTTTAGTTCTGGGAAATTTTTCTTATCAAACAGATTTGCATAAGTGGGTGCTTTGTGTTTAATTCTGTTCTCTTGAATTTTCTTTTGTTTGATGGGGCATTGACCAGAAATACTAATGTGATTACCATTACAATGAGCGCAAACAGCATTCTCTTTGGTGATTGTGCAGTCTTTATAATTGTGGTTATTGTTGCAGATTGAACATCTCTCATCATTTTTGCAGTATTTAGAAATGTGTCCATACCTCAAGCAGCGATAACACTGCTTTACCGGTGGTATATATTGCATGATGTTATGTCTCCATCCCTCGAGGTCCACAAAATCCGGCAGGGAGGTTGCTGCGAATGTGATGGCAACTGTTGGAGTTGGCTGACGGACGAAACCATTTGCTGTAGCAACTTTTCTGAAAAAACGACGGATGCTTATAATTTTCTTAGTGCTGCTTAGAAGAGTGTATATTTTCTTATTTGTGTACTTTACTGGGACATTACGAATAATGCCAGTTGTTTCTGTTGATGTTGCTGGTATTGTGGCTGCAAAGTTATTTTCTTTTAAAAATGTTTTATTTATTAAGAATGCATTGGCCAATCCTGGTTTTTCAAAATATACGCCGATTTTGTATTTATTGAGAGCCCTTAAGTACTTAATACCCTTATTATATCTTCTTATGCAGTTTGAAATGGAAAGAAGATCTCTGCTGCCTATTGGTGTCTCACTGCCTACTGCTTGTACAAAGACGACAAACTCTGTTGCATTTGAATCCTCTGGATACATTCGAGTATAGTCGGTAACATAATATGGGGCATGGTTACTCTCCTGCTCTCCCTCGTCCTCCGACTCCGATGTTGTGCTGGTAGAGTCTCGGTTGAGACCCCCCGAATCCTGATCAGGAACATCATCTTTTTTTCTTTTTTTCCCTGCTCGCCTCCCCATCGTCTTAATTGCGGTTAAAACTCTTAATTTAACAACTTTTTTAATTATTGAAGTTAAAAAATTTAAGGAGCCCGCCTTTACTCTTCGAAGTTCCCGCGCTTTTTTTTCCAGAAGTTTGATTTGATGTAAATCCAGTAATCCACCAAAATCCCGAACCAGGCAATTGGCAAACAAAAAATCCCAAGTGTAGTGATACGACAAAATATTACAAGAGTTCTATCAATCGATTAAAAAGTATGTTATTGAACAATTGATGATTCGTATAATCATATTCATATTAAACAAAAGTAGGTTATTTTCAATTTATTTAATTTAGCGATGGGCGTTATTTAACTTAGATAGTTGTTAAACTAGATCTATTCCCACAGAAAACCCACAGAAACGAAATCGTTATCCTTTGGTGGACAACGTTGAAAAAACTATCTATTTTGGACAACGCTTTAACCAGAGCAACGTATATTTGCGGCGTTATACGGTATAACGCCACAAATCACGGCCACATTTTCGTTATGATGCGTTTATTGACTTTCACAACCATCGCTAGTTTTCTAGCGACACAAATGTAACAACTCTATATGAGACGTGTAATGTACAGCGTCGCTACCAAAGAGATCTCAACGTATCGTAACGAAGTGTGCGAGTGAACAAAGTTATAGGTCGTTTGCATAAGTGCGAGGAAGACAGGAGCAAGGCGGTTCACTCGAGTTGAGCTCGTTTGATTTATTGGTATTTTTGTTTGTTTGGATTTTTATTTATTATGTAAATTTGTATATGTGTACAGTAGCTCTGTACATAAGTAAAATGAATGTACATACAATGAACTTTTAAGTACTCCTGTATTTCAGATAAATATCATTTTTTTTATGATTAGGTAGTTATATACTGAGTGATAATTAATTTCGCAATACAGACAGTCGTAGGCCTGGTGAAGTACGAAGGAAAGTTCATCGTAAACAACACCAAAAAAAGTTAGCTAAATTGTATTTATTTCGTTGTGGTGCGATGCGACGTTAAGGAATTAGATAGTTGTCAAAAATAGATAGTTTTTCCAACGTTGTCCACCGACACCGATAACGATTTCGTTGCGTGATTCCAAAAAACGACAACGACACACCTCTAATTTAATTATCTTCTTTTTTTTCTATATCCTACTTTGTCATAGCAAACTTAGTTTATAACACTATACATACTCGTGTACGTACGTAGCCAATCATCATGTCAGTGTTCACATTTGTATCTGGGCCGGGATTTTGAGCCCATGCATGCGCAATGTACTAAAGGTATACAGATATTCTGTTACCTATTATATAAAGGTAAAGACATTTATTTGCAAAGAATAAATTAAAAAAGGTCTTGTTCCCATCGCTCTTTATGTGATCATTAGAGAGAATGTGCTGCTACACTACGCTAGCTACTCAATGCTCAACGGCAAAGAAGATAACCCAGTCACCCTTTCGATGTGCCAGCCACATATCCGCGCCACACCAGTACCGCTACCTGCGTCCGCGCCACCTGCTGGCAGCCGCGCGCGATGGTAATTCATCAGTAATCTGACATTTCTTAATTAATTATGTCATCTAATTCACACCAATAGGATCCTAATTTGCCATTTTGGCTAGTGAAAATCGTTATGTACGCATAGTAAGCAAGCAATTTTATCAGTGTGGTTATAAAAATCGAATTGACTAAAAAATAAAAAACCAAATCGAAGCATAATACAATGAATCGACTTATGAATATATGTGTTAATCAATTGAATGTTATGTTGGACATCCTTATTTATAATGACAGAAGACAGCAGAATGACAGTAGTAGTTGTAGTAATATTTATCCTCAAAGACTTTAAGGCCCTATATAAATTTGTGATTTCAATTCTTCCTTTGGCACGGAACTGCATCCCTTGATAGGTGAGATTGGCACAACTTGCAGCGCATGATGCAGTTAATGCAATTAATGACGCGTTTTGGGTCAAACTAACATAAGGTGGCTTAGCCGGCACGTAAGGGGGTTGTATTGTATACCTTTGGAATCCGTAGGAAACAACCTATTTTATTATGTATTAAATTATGCAATTCGAGTTAACTACGCGATTTATTAGCGACATGAATCCAGCTGACTTCAAATTTCCCCGATTTTTGCAAAAAAAAAGGTAATTATCTACCAAATAAACAATATTCTATTGAGAGATTGCCTTTCATTTATTTCATTATTCATCAATACGAATTTACAATGGATTTTAAGCACAAACAAACAAAAAGTCAACTCCATAAAAATTTTGCTAAATAATGGCTTTTTTGGCGTAAAAGTCTTTTGCAGACCACCCGCCAACACGGGAAAATAAATTTTGTAAAACATTAAGTTGGCCAATTAGCCTCAAAAAAAGGACTGAATTACAAAGAATGATTCATAATATTGTTATTCTTGAAATAATAATGTAAGAAAAGTAAATAATTAATACATAATTAAGGTAAATGAAAATACCGCTGCAAAATCACCCTAAAATCGGTAGGTACCTCGAACAAATGGTGTGTAGAACAAAACTCATTTATTTTTCCTAAAAAGTAAATATATATTCATAAAGCTTATCAAATTTACTTTAGATTTATCACACTATCACACTTTCACAGGCTTTGGACTAACAAGTAGGTTAGCGTAGTAAATAATTTATCTGCCGGGTAAATAATTTATCTGACTAACAAAAAAATTAAACAATCAAATCAATCAAGTAGGTACCACTTACTCTCAATCTACGCTTACTTGGCGTGTTTAAGTTCATTAAGAGGTTTACAATCTTTACAACAAATTACATTGATCATAATCACATTACAAAAAAACATTGCACAGCAATGCGACGTGCACTTTTACGCGAAATAACAGTCTCTGTCACTTTTTATGTTTTAAAGCGTTTACACGGTTTGCAATAAAATTCGCTGTCGTAGTTGTGTCGCACTTTCAAAGTCAAAGTCAAAAATCATTTATTCAATTCAGGACAAAATTGCCACTTATGAACGTCAATAACAACATTATAGGCCCCTAGGGGGCCAGAACATGTCTCCTTATTTTTTGGGCCCTACTAGCGCTTCGAGACAAGACACAGACAATCTGGCAAGTGCTGAGAAGAAACGCCGGAACAAACTCAGTCACCACTAGCTGCCACACAAAAAATATAAACCAAAATAAACAGGTAGGTACATCAGTTTAGTGCAGGCTGGACTGACCATACATTCTTGTCATCAAGATAGTCTTGAATTTTATAATACCCCTTAGACATCAGTGTAGTTTTGACATGTGACTTAAATTTATTAATAGGAAGTTTGGTAACATTGTGAGGTATATTATTGAAAAATTTAATACAATTTCCCAAGAATGAATTACTTGTTTTGGCCAATCTAAAGTTTGGGACTACAAGTTTGTTTTTGTTTCTGGTGTTATATGAATGAATATCACTTTTCTTTATAAAAAGATCTAAATTTTTGCGTACGTACATGATATTATCAAATATGTATTGAGAGGCCACAGTGAGTATGTTAATTTCTTTAAAGAAATCTCTCAGGGATTCACGCGGACTAAGTTTGTATATAGCACGAATAGCTCTTTTCTGTAAAATAAAAATGGTATCGATGTCCGCAGCAGAACCCCACAAGAGAAGACCATAAGACATAATACTATGAAAGTAACTGAAATACACCAGCCTTGCCGTTACAACGTCAGTTAGATGTCTAATTTTTCTAACCGCAAAGGCAGCTGAAGCAAGTCTCCCAGCCAGAGTGTCAACATGTGGTCCCCATTGCAACTTCGAATCCAATGTAATGCCCAGAAAAACAGTGGAGTTTGATAGATCAAGCTTTTCACCATTTAGTAAAATTACTGTGTTAGCTTGTTTCACGTTAGGCATAGTAAATTTAATACATTTGGTTTTTTTTGTATTAAGAAGTAAGTTGTTACTTGTGAACCAATTTAATACCTTAGAGAGAGCTCCGCTTACATCGTCAAATACCTCTTCGCCTCTTTTTAATTTGAAGATTAAAGAAGTATCATCAGCAAACAGAACTATCTCACAGGAGTCTTTAGAATAGAAAGGGAGATCGTTAATATAGATCAAAAATAGCAACGGTCCCAATATTGAGCCCTGGGGCACTCCCATTTGAAGCGGGGCGCCGGAAGAGTTAGTACCATTAACGTTTACTGTTTGTAATCTGCCTGAGAGGTAAGAATTTAACAATTTTAATGCGTTATTAGATACACCGTAATGTTTTAGCTTCATAATAAGTGTTTGGTGATCGACACAATCAAACGCCTTCGATAAATCACAGAACACACCTATCGCATCATGCTTATCTTCATACGCATCCAAAATGTGTTTGACAAGTGCCACCCCAGCATCTGTTGTATTTCTACCTTTAGAAAAACCAAACTGTTTCTCGTGCAGTAAATTGTTAAGTTTAAAATGGGAGAGTAATTGACTAAATATAACTTTTTCAAAAATTTTACTAAAAGCAGGTAGAATGGAAATTGGCCTGAAATTGCTTGGGTCACTTTTTTCTCCTGATTTGAACAAAGGTATAATCTTACTATATTTCATTAAAGTAGGGAATTGACCTTGATCAATACATTCATTGAATAAATGTGCTAAGTGAGATGCTACGAGAGGTATAATGGGTTTTATTGTGTCAGTTGATATGCCCCACATATCCTCAGTTTTTTTTTGTTTCAATTCCATAAAAGTTTTGACTACCATTACAGGATTAATATGAGTGAAATCAAATAAGGAGTTGCACCCGTCAACACTGGACACAAGCAGTGATTTTGCATGCAGAGCAGATGAATTAAGTTGTTCTGTGGTTTCGACAGGTATATTACAGAAGTAATTTTCGAAAGCGCCTGCCACCTCATCATCGGATTTAATTTGCTTATTATCAATTTTTAGTGTAAATGTGTGATCGCGATGTTGTGTTTTACAAGTTTCTTTGTTTATAATATTCCAAGTCTCTTTAATTTTATTACTCGATTTATTAATTTTTTTACGTATATAATTAGATTTAGCTACCATACAGACCTTTTTAAATAACCTTGAGTATTTTTTAACATATTCTACAAATATTAGGTCATTATTCCTATACACTTTTTGATTATATAGTTCAAACATTTTCCTCCTACTGATATATATACCAGCAGTAGCCCAGTCACTGAATTTCGGTTTGAAATTGTTTATGACTAATTTCTTTTTAGGAAAGTTTTTGTCAAATTCGTTTTTGATTAGTTCAAACAATTCTTCATATAAGTTATTAACATTGTCATCAACAAAAGGTAATAGCGGTATTTTATCACTTAAGTTAGTTTTAAATTTTTCTTTGCGAGTATCAGTGACTGGTCTATATTGAATAACACTTTTAGACGGCACAAAACGGTGTTCAAACGTGACTGACTGACCGCAGTGATCAGATTTTACAAAATTTACGATAGATTTTTTAATCACAACACAGTTACAGAAAACATTATCCAAGCAAGTAGCTGTTGTAGCAGTAATTCTAGTCGGTTCAGCAAATACAGGCTTTAAATTAAAAGATTTAAAAAGACTTAGAAACCTAACCCGATAGGTTTTTTCTTCATCTATGATATCGACATTGAAATCTCCACATACAACTACCTTCTTTTTATTAGTAAATATTTTCCTGAGTAATTCTTCCATTATGGACTCAAACAATGTAAAATTACCACTTGGGGGTCTATAAACACAAACAATAATGTAATCGTCCAGCTCTGCACATGATATCTCAATAGTTCGCTCGACAGAGAGAGATACAATATCTTTTCGCTCTTTACATTTTAAGTTATTATTAATTAATATTAGTGACCCGCCACGGATGGCGTTTTCCCTTGAGAACGAACTAATAAGGCTACAATTATCTATGTGCAAAATAAGTTCATACTTTTTGAGCCAGTGCTCAGTTACACATAAAACCTGAATATTCATTTCTTGTACAAATAGTTCAATTTCTAAGTCTTTTCCAGATAAGCCTTCTATATTTTGGTGCACTATGTTTAAATGATTTGAATCTTCTATGCTCGCTAGGTTTTGTAAGCAAGAGTTTTCCTCTATTGTCTGAATGTCTAATTTAAATAATTATTAATTGGAACGGATTCCAAAGGTCGAATATTCATGTCAATTGTCTGCTCAATAAAAGCAGACTTGGTAGCCAAGTTCTTGGCTAAACAATCTAAACAATATGATAGCGATAACGCTATTTGTCTTTTGAGATAATTATTGACAAAATAACTATCTCTCGTCAGATAAATCTTATTTTTAAAATAATTATTTATGTCAATAACATGGAATTTATATTCATTATAAGATGTCAATTTATGAATGTTCAGGTTAATTTTATACCTTAAATTATTTTCTTCATCTGGCAAACCGCTACTATAAGGTAAGGTGAACCAAATAATTTTACTCATTTCTAACAGTTGCAAACTCTCAAAATAATGTAATAATTTATTTTTGTTAACATTACCTCTGTTACCTATAAAAATTATTAGGGTAGAATTTTCACTAAATTTAAAAGAGAGTATTTTATTAACCATTTCCTCATAGGATGCTCCGGGCATGCAGTGAATAATCACACTTTGTCCCGTATAATGTGCAAGTAGGTGCCCCATGTTCTTACCGATTTCGTCACTAAACATAACTATATTATTTGCTGATTTATGGGGAGTTTCATTAGGCAGGAAACAGTTGGATTGTACATCAGATAGATTGAGAGGGCTGGTAGTCATTTGAGTGAGTGATGATGACTCACACCCTGACTGAACAAGTTTCAATGGGTTGGAACCTGAATTGGAATAATTACAAGTATTACAATCACAGGAGGTTATAATATTAGTTAACATCTGGATGTGTTCACCACACTCTTTTTTGGTACAATTGTTCAGTTTCAATGTTATAATCACCTTCACAATACACTAAGTCCTACACTCAGCCCCACACATGGAAGCCCAAGTGTTCAGGCTACTGCTACATCTAGTCTGAAAATGATCGGGCCGAACTAGGTGGGGGTTCTGTTCAGCCCAATAGGTAGTAGGCGCCGCGGCGTAGAGGTTAAACATCCAACCACTGGTGAAGCTTCTCTCGTCCGTCCAGAGAATGTTGCAGCTTCTGCGACTTCTGCAAAACTGGACTCGTAGTGTGAAGTCATGCGGCTTCAGCTCTTGAACTAGTGTAAAATGATACAGGCGCCTGCCCCTCGTCTTGTCTCGGCGAGACCGCCGCAGAATTCGCAATAATGACGCCTGCGCCCATGAGCGTGTGGCGAAGACGGACGCTGCATCAGTCGCGATTGCGATTGGGTTGCCGATCAAAAATCTGCATCACACTGTCTTCTTATTGAACAGGCTGGCGTGGCCTTCCCTGGTCCCCGACGAACATAAACAATCTCACTCCAGTCCTGAACCGCTCACGAAAACGCCCTTAATATCAGCGTAAAGGCGCGCTGCTTTAGCACAAATTAAATTTGCGATCCTGGTAGCACATAACCCTGGACTGACACCGTTGCGGCGTCGCACACGCACGCCGCACGGAAGCGAATTAGAGACTGCGCGGCGCGGGGGCCCGGCGGGCGGTCGTCCTGCAAAAGCCGAAAAGGCTCAAGCTAGGGATGCGCCTAAGATGGGATCATAATTTAAAGGATACTAAAAACTAAAACATACCGGATAACTGATCGTGAATTGGGAACTGACACCTCGCATTTAATTAAGTATTATGGCGAGGTAACCTACTACTTAAACGAAATCGTGAGTGCGACACAAGTTTTTTTTGTACCTTAGCTTTCAACTCGCCAATCTAGTTAAGTGTATCTCTTGTTTTTAGAGTAAAATTATTTTGTCCAAACCGGTAATAAATGTTCTAAAGTGTCAGTTTAAGACAGACAAAGACTGTTAAAACATACAACGACTGAATTTAAAAAGTCACTAAGAAATATTTTTAACGAACTAACTAGGCCATAGCATTTAAACTCGGACATATCGTACTTTATCGAGCAGTTATTTCTTAACTGACAGTCGCAAAATTACCAAAATGTATTTTTAAAATGCTTATTCACATAACTACTTACTTGAGTTACTGTAAGTGGCAAAAAGGAAACAACTTCGAGAGAAATCAAAACACTAATAACATGTTTTACTTACTTAATATGAAATATGCGCTGATAAGACTATTTTTCGAAACTCATAAAACATTGTTATCGTCTCAATAACTTAGTTAAAATCAAATAAAATCAAATTTTAGTTTAAACAAAAATAAAATCTTAATTAGTAATGTAATGAATGAATGATCTGATCTCGTAAAAAACTATGAGCCTAGAAATCAGAACAAATGTGGCACATCCCTATCTATCCGCATGCACACTTTGATTTACCCCGACACGTGCCCGACACCGGCCTTTCGGCTCGAGCGGCATAGTCTGCAGTTTGCGAGTACGGTAGGGCTTCCACGTTAAATAAATATCTAGGACTAGGATTACGATTTTACACGAATGTTTGAGTAGGTTTATTAAAACAATCCATATCATTTTTTATTTAATTATTTTTAGCAAAACAATTATAATCGTGTTTAATTGAACCAAATATCACATTTTAATACTTTTCTCATTGTAATATTGCGACCGGTTAAGAGTTAAATTCTAGGTAACTTTTAAAGCATTTTTTGAAATGAGTTTGTCCCGTGGTTTGTCAAGTTAATATCAACTTTTACGGTGTCGATTTCATTATCTAGACGACTAGTCAAGAATTAATTACAAAATAGCAAAACCTTTTTATTCCAACAATTTTCCTTATAAACAATAGTAATATCTCAAATGTTGAAACTTAAATAATAAGTAAAATGTATTTCAGTTCCTAAAATAGCAAAATGTTTTATTTCCTTACGAATACCTACGATCTTATCTTAGCTAAACAAAATGCTTGTCACCCTATCCAAGATACCGACAAACACGGCGGGGTACTTTTGTCGGGGCCGCCTTTGAAACTTGGTCTTGCTAACTCCAAAATAATTTTACCCCCAAAATTAATTAAAAAATAAAGTAGAATTAAAGAAGGCGAGAAATTAGACTAATGACCTTGTTATTTTCAGTTTAAACAACTCGATTGTAGTTTTGTTTGTAAAATTTAATTTAATAGCACATTACACGACGAGTTTACAGCCGTGGTGGGAAGTTGGGAACGGTTAGACGTAACGTCGTACAGCCATTTTTATTGAAGCTGAATAGACGAGAGCATTGATCGAAATTGTCGTTGTCTCCGCGGTATCTTCGTTCTTTCAAAATGATATGTGAATACGGCCTTGGTTACTACGAAAACTAGTGAGTCGTTGAAGTTTTGTTACGTAAATTAGGTCACAACAACACAGTCACACTCTCCGGTCAGTTCGCGAACAACGCACTCTGCGGTCAGCTGTTCGTAGTATCTTGATCGATTATGAAGTACCGCCAACTTTTTATTCTCTCGATGTCGGTTCGGTTACGTGACCGCAAAAATCAACAACCAATTAAAACCCCTAATTCCTAATTCTCTAATTGCGAAACACATAATTCTACTCCAATCCGTAGTGAAAAAAGTCCTTATAAAAGAAAACCCACAAACTTTATTTTACCCTAAAATCAGGGTAATTCTTTCATGTTGGTATTTCTGAGTCACCGTCGCCGCACCGCCGGTAGTACTATTAGGTATTCTGTGGCACCGCGCTGTTATCTTCAGTGTGTGCATGTGTGGGTCACGTTTGCTTGTGTGCGTGCGTAGTGTGTCAATGTAGTAGTAAACAGCTGTAAAGGGTGTAGATTTTCGTAGTTACGGAATGAGATTGTTAAGATCAATATCTCCGTAACTAGCCTGAATTTTTGGCTCAAATTTGGTGAGCCTGCTCAGCTCGATGTACAGATACCCCCATTAAAAGGAATGTAGTTGATTTTGTTAGACCTTATATACAATTATAAATTGCATGCTTATATGCTTATTAATAATTATATCCAAAAAAAGTTCGTAACATTCCGAATAGACTACATTATCTGCATTACCTCAATTTTTTGACTGGTATCCATAAATCAATCATTTATTTGTGTCAAATATGGTATACAAGGTCAAATTACAATAAAAGAATCACATATCACACACAATCAAACACAATCACATATTTGGGCTACATAAATTAGCGAATGTTGATTAATAATTGTTAATTATAGAATGTTGTATAGCATTAAGTCCGCCAATTGTACTTACCTGTGCAATAAAGTTTAAATAAATACAAAATAAATAAATAGAAATTTGAAAAATGGACAGGAAAAAAATCGGAAAAAACTGAAAATCCTTTTTTCTTTGGGATTTTTGGAAAATAATATAGCTGATTTTTAAATTTTATCCAAAACATCGTCTGTCGAGTCGGCTAGTACATAAATTTGCGTAGCTTACGTATACTAAAATTACCTGAAAATAAATTAAGTATTTGTAAACAAAGAACAAATATTTAATAATCTTTTGACTACCGACGTTTACCTATTATCCAATAATATCTACGGATTTACTACAACTAACAAAGATAAGAAATTTGAAATTTGTTAAAATATTGTTTGGTTTTACTAAATAGAAATTAATTCAATAAAACTAGTTGCGGAATCAACCTTTTCTTACTTTTATTGACATTAAATAAAATATATACCTAGATAAGTACCTTAGAAATTAAATGCATCATATTATTCATAGTTCTATTTATAGCCCAGTTCTATGAATAAATAAATAAAATACCATAATAATTAATTTCGTAAAATAAATTACGTAATTACTACCCTACGATATCAATATCTGTTTGTAAGTACTTATGTATGCAACTACGCATTACCTATAGGGTTCCGAGAATCGGCCCTGGAAAATTCTATAGAGCTCGCCCCTCACCCCAAATGCATATAATGAGCTAAGTCTAGATAGGTCTCCCGGCCCCTGACTGGCCTAGACGGATGCGTCGGCGGGATTGCAACGAATCGCTGCACGGCATCCCGCGACTGCGAACTGCAGTATCATTATTATTGATTTTCAATTTTCTAGAGACCCTAGGCATCCGGGCTCGAAGCTCAGTGTGTTAGCGCTCACGGTTACATCCAGACATCTTAGGTTTTTGGTCCTGACTTTGATCCCTGATCCTTCAAGGCTGTAACACCTAGCCCTCGCTAACACACCAGTTTTGGAGCTCGAACACCTTGCTCTTCAGGCTTTAAGCCTCCTATCTAACCGACCACCCAATCGAGGCATACCATCTTGCCTCGGCTCTCATAGTTACTTCTTACCTGAGGTGTCTGGCTCACAACACCTAGTAAAGATGTAGTCAATGAGGTATACTACTGTCGCAACTGCGTAAGTTCAAATTCTTACTCAACTCCATACTGTACAACTAATTTTTGAATTTTTGATTAAATTTACTAATTATGGTTTTGGTTTACAGGGCATAACCCTCAAGCTAGCAGACGATGACCGGTGTATCGTGGCCCATATCATGCATGGGGGCATGATACATCGGCAAGCCACTCTTCATGTCGGTGATGAGATCAGAGAAATCAATGGGACACCTGTTGCCAACCAGTCAGTCGCGCAGCTTCAGCGAATGCTGGTAAGAAATAATCCTCTAAAGTTATCCTTTCTTTTGTCTTTATTTTATCTTTTTTTGTTTTCGCTATGTACCTAAGTACTTATTTATTTTTTGTATTTCTAACTCTTTAATGTATTTCTTTAAATTAATTCTTTGCCACATAACTGTTTTTTGTTTGATTTGTTTCTTTGTCTTTGTGCGATCGATATCATAATGCGTATTAATTCTTCAGCGGGGAGATAGGGGAGGACGTAGCATCATACTGCCGAACTGGCAAAACGAGATATTCGTCTTTGTTTGACATTTCCTTGGCAGTTATGCTATTAATGGTAGCCTTGCATTATAAATGTATTACGCAATTTTGCAAACGCGAATTCCTTTGTCTCGGTCCTATTTTAAATAGAGCACTAGGTAGCCCGGGGAGAACGTTATTATTACTAATATCATAAGGTAGTAGGACCAATGTATTGTTTTAGGTTTCTAGTTTATTCTATATGCTTTCTCCGTTTTGCGATTTACCGGGATGTACTTTCTATCAATATCGAATCAATGGTTTGTCATGCGCAATATCTAGGAGGGGGGGAAATCCCAGGCAAAGCTAGGTATCTACCAATAGTCAATAAGACTGTTATAGAAACATAATGATCAATATTGTTAGGGCTAAAGCTCTGCATTGCACATGCGTTGTTGAAAGAGTGGTAGAGTTAGGCTGCGCCTTCGATGCTGTCCACCATTTTGAAAGCATTGAATCTGCAACGACAGGTATGAACTGCACATGCGTTATAACCTGTTGCGCATCTGTTGATTCTTTGTTGTCCACCATTTTAAATATCCTAGAATCATAAAGAGGGGCGGGGTTGTTAGAAGCCTCTGTAAGGAAGAAGCGGTGATGACCGCAACTTTTAAAGTCCTAAACTAGGAAAGGGATAAGGAAGGAATGGCGGTAGTACTACTAAAACTGGTTGCGCTTTAGACGCGACCATCTTCACTTTGAATATTTTCTTTAAGAGTCAACAAAGCTCCTTGAAATTTATCAGTTGATTTATAAAGATTTTTTTAAAATTTAGCTCTAGTACAATTTTAGTTTAACAGAATTATAAAATAATCTCACCCTGCGTTAGGTAGGTATACCTGCATTAGGAAAACCTTGCTCTATTAATAGGAAATTCAGGAATATTAGTAATAATGTAGTAAGACTCTGGACCTTTGCACTTAGGCAGTTAATGTAACTGCTATGAAATGGTACTTCTCGTTTAGTTGCAGCTATTTTTTTATGTGGGCTAGGTAGATATTTAAAACCTGTTGCGTTGTATTTTATGCTGGTTCCCTGCTGCATACCTTATAATATGTCGGCCATGTTAAAACGATCCAGAAGCCTGAACAGGTAGCCATTTTGAAACGGACATACATACCTTTTTTGACTATTTGTTCAGTCGTTTTTAAGCTTCTATCTTGATGCTTATATCTAGTATTGCTAATAATGGGCATTGTTCATATTTAAAAAAATATTGTAATTCAAAAACCATTTCGAGAAATAGGCTTAATGACTGTTTGTCTAGACTTTCGAAAATACTTTGTATTGTATATTTCAGTAAAAGTTTGTTTGTCCTTAATTTGACCTCTATGTGACGTCATCAACGGCATTATTGGTACACGATTCCTTTGCATCATGTAAAAAAACTACTACTACTGTCCTTGATATTCACCACAGATTAATATATGTCTAAAGACAGATTGGAAGCGACCTTAGGATGGGTTTGACGATATAGACAGTTCGAGTTTGCACCACCACTGACAAGTTTGACAACCGCTAGTGTAGCAATATGGCGCTGACGTACAACCACAGATTATATCAAGGTTGCCGGTATTCAGACCGGTACTCTTAATGTACCGGTTTACCGGTTATTAATAATTTGGCAGACTACTTTCGCTCCTGCTCGTCGAAAGCGACTTGCAGGAGCGAAAAGTAGACTACTTAAATAAAACAACATATTAATATACCATTTTATTGATAAAACATTTAAAAAAACCTTAAAATAGTCGAATTAATATTTTACAAAATAATCACAAATATACCTTATGAAAAATACATTTAAAAATTTAAAAGGATAAATTTAATGAAATTTACTCTGTTACATTTTTTCTACTTGAGCAACCAACCATCAACATCCACGCAAAATGTTGAAAAAATTGGTCATATAATTTTTTCAACTTAGTTAAATATAAATATTTTAAGGCACACTTAATAATAAAATCAGATAAAACCTGTCTTTTTTTTTAAATAAGCACATTTAACAAGTACAACTCTGTATTACATTATTCATGCCTTTCCTCAAAACAGCGATCTAAAGCACATACAAACGGTGACGGACGCGGCTCCGGACTCGTCTTGACATTGTGAGGTCAAACGCTGCCATTGGTCGATCCTTCGGCTGGTGGAAGTTGTCTGAAGGATAGACTAATGGAAGCGCACCGCGCGCATCTGTCACCGGCATTAGACATATTATTACTAAATATCTGACTGCGTAAATATAAATAGTGTAGGTTAATAATACGTACATATTGTACATAATAATAAGATTTTTCTTTTAATGTTAATAGTTTTTAATGTATTAATAGCAAATAAATAAGTTCATATAAATTAAAATGCATTACTTAATATTTTTTGGGACATTTCGAGAAGTTCCTTTTTTAATAAACTACATTTTTACAAATTTCGACAGTTAAATTAAATTTCAGAAGTTGTAAATCTGAAGAAGAAAACAGATAGCAAACATGTGTGGTGTTGACTTTGGGTGACTTTGGCTTTTTAAAGTTTTCCCGTTCAATAATTACAACCACAAATACCACTGATAAACCCAAAACTATACTAAAATATTATAACCATGTTTTGTCTATGGTTTCGTATCTAATCTGTATTTTCTAGGTTGGGTTTCCGATGTAATTAAATCAAGAAGGTCATAAAAGGTCAACTGGTATAGGCTCTCCGTGTACCACGCCTAGAGATAGGCAGCGGGTAATAAACCTAAGATTACCCGGTTTTTAACCAAAACGGGTAATAACCACTTTTACAATACAATACAAATCTATAGTTAAGCCAGTAGTCCTGACATGACACCTAAAGAAATAAGATTTTACAATCAATTATTAACAAGGCCATAAAGTATAAACATATTACTTCGGGTACCTTTGTTTTAAAAAGGCATAACAAATATTAAATTACTCAAAGTATAAACAAAAAAACACTTTATCTAATGGATGCGACTAACTTGACTCTTGATCTATGAAAGTCATCGTCTGACCTTTGTCTTTTGACGATCAGTGACTTTTTGCCCTCTGAAAGTCATTAACTGAACTTTAACCTCTGAGCGTCCTATATTTGACTACTATATGAATGATAGATAATAGTGATGATGATGATGATAGTAGTGTTGCCGCTCGATAGCCTATCGATAGTTGGAGGAAAAACGATACTATGGATATCTCTTTTACTGCAATACTATCGGTAAACAGCAATACTATCGATAGTATCGATCGCTGCTAACCAATGAACTATCGATACTATCGATAGTATCGATACTATCAATAGTTTTATACTATCGATAGTGATATTTATTTCAATAGTATTACATTCAGTATGAAGGCATACTGAGTGGTATATTCAACGAAATCAAATTAATTAACTAGTGTATTTGACTTTATTTAAACGTACGTATAGTTTTTTTCAAATAAAGATGGCAATTCTTTGAATTCTTAAGTGACAATACTATTGAATTAAAGCTCACTATCGATAGTATTGATACTATCGATATTCTTCTCGATATTTCTTTTTTTTTCGGCGTACGCAAGTTGTGTGAGGTGAACGTGTTACTGGTTCGGTCATAAAAATAATTATTGACCACACGCAGTTGTACTTCTTACGGTAGTTCAATTATTGTCTATAACGCGGTGCACCGCTCCTTGCATCGAAAAGATTAGTCACACAGTGTGAAGAGCGCAACATTACCAAGAATAATTGCTGCCCTTGTTTTGCTCCGCATCTCGAGGTCGTCGTAGAGGGGGACTACCACCGCACCCCCGCCGCGGTAAGAGACAGTTGCATTTTTTAACTCTGTCTATCCAACGCTGTTTGCTTATCCCTTCCGTGGCCTAGTGCAAGCGCACTCAATTATACGCAACATTAAGACGCAAGTTATATCTTCTTATCTACACTATGCGTATAATTATGTGTTGGATGCCAGATCGCAGTAAGCGATGAGGCCGGGTATATCGGTTGCGCGAAATGTAAACAATCGTACCACATTTCCTGCGTTAACATACCGGATGACGAACTGCAACGGATGAATGTCAAATCTAAGAGCGATTAGGTTTGTCCGGAATGCGTCGGTAGACGTCCCAGAGGAGATAACTCCAACACGCCATTTCGAGGCTCGTCCTCGTCCTTGTCAGCTCCCATTAATGTGACTACGAGACGTAAGCCGACTGAACCTGCACCAGTAGATGAGCATAATGACTGTGTTTCCCGCTCCGAGATACGTATTATATTAAAAGAGATAGTTAAGGAAGGCACAGGCACTATAACCGGACAGTTAAATAAAATTCACTCGGATATTACCAGTTTCAAAGAATCTTTAACTTTCTTTAATGAGCTTTTTGAGAAATTAAAAGACGATATTAATATCCAAACGTCACAGGTTCGACAGCTTAAAGAAGAGAACACAAAGCTCCGCGCAGAGGTCACCACCTTATCTACCCGGGTTAACCTCATTGACCAAATTTCTTGCTCGGCTAATCTGGAGTTGCAATGTGTTCCCGAAAACAAAAACCAGAACGTAGTTAAGGTCGTCCAGCAACTCGGTCGCGGTGAACGAAAATGATATCTCTCATTGTACTCGTATAGCTAAGCTGAACCAAAGATTTCTTTATATTGGCTGAACCAACAATCTTCGAGACCCCGATTTATCTTGATTCTTCTTGCCAGCCCGCGCCTTGGTGATAAGTTACTGGCGGCTGCGATGGATTACAATAGGAAAAATCCGGGTAACAAATTAAATACTAGCCACCTAGGGCTGAGTGACGAAAGGAAGCCAGCGGTTCACTTAGTGGAGAACTTATTACCCGAAAATAAGGCTTTGCATGCGGCTGCCCGGACGCGCGCCAAGGAACTAAACTACAAGTTCGTGTGGGTACGAGGAGGACGTGTGTTTATGAGAAAATCTGATACCTCCGAATATGTTTATGTGCGCAATATGGATATGCTGGGGAGTTTAAATTAATTAGTTTTAATTTGTTTTATCGAATGTTTTAAGCGTTAAAAATATAAAATTCAATAAATCTAACTTAAATATAGAAAAAGTTGATGTAATTTAGCCGTAGAATAACCCCTTAAAGTTTTATTTCACCTTTTCGTTACACACTGTATATTACCAGAATGTTAGAGGCTTACGAAGTAAAACTTTAGAATTTTATAAGAATTTGTTATTATGTAGTTGTGATGTTATTATCTTAACTGAAACCTGGTTAAACGGCTCAGTGTACGACGGTGAATTGTTTGGTGACGGCTACAAGGTATATAGAAGGGATCGCGAAACAAGTGGATTTCACAAAGCAAAAAACGGAGGCGGAGCTCTCATTGCCGTATCAAAAAATGTCTCTTCCTATAGACTATCGTCTTATAAAAGCGATATGTGTAAGGATGTATGGGTGGCGTTAATTTTGGGGAAATCATTGCATACTAATATTCTTCACATTTGCTCAGTTTATCTGCCTTCTCCGGTACAAAAACACATGTTGGCTGAATTTGTCAATAGTACCAGTCGTAATATGGAGTCTAAAACAAGCACTTTAATTGTTGGCGATTTTAATATGAATTCCTTAGTCTGGAACAATAACTTGCCATGTAATTTGTGTGCTGGTAGCACTCTTAATAGCATTTTAATCGATTTTATTAACTTAAATGACCTTAAACAATATAATGACGTACCTAACTCGAAAAATAAAATTCTTGATTTGGTATTATCGAACCTAGAAATTGTTAATCTTAAAGAAAGCACATTTAGCCTTAGCGTTATGGATCCATATCACCCTAGTATCGAGTTTTCTTTGTCAATACAAACTGACATGAAACTTAGAGATAGAAGCAGTGCACCTAGGTTTAATTTTCACAAGGCCGATTATGAGAGAATTGTGTCGTCTCTATTGGATACCTCGTGGGATCAGGAACTCCGGGACTGTTTGGATGTGGACGATAAGGTAAAATGTTTCTATGACATACTTAGAACGATTGTGGCTAGTTATGTTCCGCTACGTAAACCTAAAAATAAGAAACATCCTATTTGGTAGAAGAGAGCGAAGAGCTTGATCCAACTCCTTCGCGAAAAACAAAAATATAGAATAAAGCTCAAAAAGTACAACAATCCTCTTGACTTGTTGTATTTGCGATCCCTGAAAAAAAGATGCGACTCTTTAATTGCGTCATCCTATAAAACATATTTATCTCACATGGAGAGTTTACTCGCAAGGAATTCAAAACTATTCTGGTCGTTTATAAAGCATAAAAAATCAAATAGCAGTAATTTTCCCACTATAATGCACTTTGGAAGTGTGACAGCTGATTTCGGGAGGATCGGAATTTAATGAAATTTACTCTGTTACATTTTTTCTACTTGAGCAACCAACCATCAACATCCACGCAAAATGTTGAAAAAATTGGTCATATAATTTTTTCAACTTAGTTAAATATAAATATTTTAAGGCACACTTAATAATAAAATCAGATAAAACCTGTCTTTTTTTTTAAATAAGCACATTTAACAAGTACAACTCTGTATTACATTATTCATGCCTTTCCTCAAAACAGCGATCTAAAGCACATACAAACGGTGACGGACGCGGCTCCGGACTCGTCTTGACATTGTGAGGTCAAACGCTGCCATTGGTCGATCCTTCGGCTGGTGGAAGTTGTCTGAAGGATAGACTAATGGAAGCGCACCGCGCGCATCTGTCACCGGCATTAGACATATTATTACTAAATATCTGACTGCGTAAATATAAATAGTGTAGGTTAATAATACGTACATATTGTACATAATAATAAGATTTTTCTTTTAATGTTAATAGTTTTTAATGTATTAATAGCAAATAAATAAGTTCATATAAATTAAAATGCATTACTTAATATTTTTTGGGACATTTCGAGAAGTTCCTTTTTTAATAAACTACATTTTTACAAATTTCGACAGTTAAATTAAATTTCAGAAGTTGTAAATCTGAAGAAGAAAACAGATAGCAAACATGTGTGGTGTTGACTTTGGGTGACTTTGGCTTTTTAAAGTTTTCCCGTTCAATAATTACAACCACAAATACCACTGATAAACCCAAAACTATACTAAAATATTATAACCATGTTTTGTCTATGGTTTCGTATCTAATCTGTATTTTCTAGGTTGGGTTTCCGATGTAATTAAATCAAGAAGGTCATAAAAGGTCAACTGGTATAGGCTCTCCGTGTACCACGCCTAGAGATAGGCAGCGGGTAATAAACCTAAGATTACCCGGTTTTTAACCAAAACGGGTAATAACCACTTTTACAATACAATACAAATCTATAGTTAAGCCAGTAGTCCTGACATGACACCTAAAGAAATAAGATTTTACAATCAATTATTAACAAGGCCATAAAGTATAAACATATTACTTCGGGTACCTTTGTTTTAAAAAGGCATAACAAATATTAAATTACTCAAAGTATAAACAAAAAAACACTTTATCTAATGGATGCGACTAACTTGACTCTTGATCTATGAAAGTCATCGTCTGACCTTTGTCTTTTGACGATCAGTGACTTTTTGCCCTCTGAAAGTCATTAACTGAACTTTAACCTCTGAGCGTCCTATATTTGACTACTATATGAATGATAGATAATAGTGATGATGATGATGATAGTAGTGTTGCCGCTCGATAGCCTATCGATAGTTGGAGGAAAAACGATACTATGGATATCTCTTTTACTGCAATACTATCGGTAAACAGCAATACTATCGATAGTATCGATCGCTGCTAACCAATGAACTATCGATACTATCGATAGTATCGATACTATCAATAGTTTTATACTATCGATAGTGATATTTATTTCAATAGTATTACATTCAGTATGAAGGCATACTGAGTGGTATATTCAACGAAATCAAATTAATTAACTAGTGTATTTGACTTTATTTAAACGTACGTATAGTTTTTTTCAAATAAAGATGGCAATTCTTTGAATTCTTAAGTGACAATACTATTGAATTAAAGCTCACTATCGATAGTATTGATACTATCGATATTCTTCTCGATATTTCTTTTTTTTTCGGCGTACGCAAGTTGTGTGAGGTGAACGTGTTACTGGTTCGGTCATAAAAATAATTATTGACCACACGCAGTTGTACTTCTTACGGTAGTTCAATTATTGTCTATAACGCGGTGCACCGCTCCTTGCATCGAAAAGATTAGTCACACAGTGTGAAGAGCGCAACATTACCAAGAATAATTGCTGCCCTTGTTTTGCTCCGCATCTCGAGGTCGTCGTAGAGGGGGACTACCACCGCACCCCCGCCGCGGTAAGAGACAGTTGCATTTTTTAACTCTGTCTATCCAACGCTGTTTGCTTATCCCTTCCGTGGCCTAGTGCAAGCGCACTCAATTATACGCAACATTAAGACGCAAGTTATATCTTCTTATCTACACTATGCGTATAATTATGTGTTGGATGCCAGATCGCAGTAAGCGATGAGGCCGGGTATATCGGTTGCGCGAAATGTAAACAATCGTACCACATTTCCTGCGTTAACATACCGGATGACGAACTGCAACGGATGAATGTCAAATCTAAGAGCGATTAGGTTTGTCCGGAATGCGTCGGTAGACGTCCCAGAGGAGATAACTCCAACACGCCATTTCGAGGCTCGTCCTCGTCCTTGTCAGCTCCCATTAATGTGACTACGAGACGTAAGCCGACTGAACCTGCACCAGTAGATGAGCATAATGACTGTGTTTCCCGCTCCGAGATACGTATTATATTAAAAGAGATAGTTAAGGAAGGCACAGGCACTATAACCGGACAGTTAAATAAAATTCACTCGGATATTACCAGTTTCAAAGAATCTTTAACTTTCTTTAATGAGCTTTTTGAGAAATTAAAAGACGATATTAATATCCAAACGTCACAGGTTCGACAGCTTAAAGAAGAGAACACAAAGCTCCGCGCAGAGGTCACCACCTTATCTACCCGGGTTAACCTCATTGACCAAATTTCTTGCTCGGCTAATCTGGAGTTGCAATGTGTTCCCGAAAACAAAAACCAGAACGTAGTTAAGGTCGTCCAGCAACTCGGTCGCGGTGAACGAAAATGATATCTCTCATTGTACTCGTATAGCTAAGCTGAACCAAAGATTTCTTTATATTGGCTGAACCAACAATCTTCGAGACCCCGATTTATCTTGATTCTTCTTGCCAGCCCGCGCCTTGGTGATAAGTTACTGGCGGCTGCGATGGATTACAATAGGAAAAATCCGGGTAACAAATTAAATACTAGCCACCTAGGGCTGAGTGACGAAAGGAAGCCAGCGGTTCACTTAGTGGAGAACTTATTACCCGAAAATAAGGCTTTGCATGCGGCTGCCCGGACGCGCGCCAAGGAACTAAACTACAAGTTCGTGTGGGTACGAGGAGGACGTGTGTTTATGAGAAAATCTGATACCTCCGAATATGTTTATGTGCGCAATATGGATATGCTGGGGAGTTTAAATTAATTAGTTTTAATTTGTTTTATCGAATGTTTTAAGCGTTAAAAATATAAAATTCAATAAATCTAACTTAAATATAGAAAAAGTTGATGTAATTTAGCCGTAGAATAACCCCTTAAAGTTTTATTTCACCTTTTCGTTACACACTGTATATTACCAGAATGTTAGAGGCTTACGAAGTAAAACTTTAGAATTTTATAAGAATTTGTTATTATGTAGTTGTGATGTTATTATCTTAACTGAAACCTGGTTAAACGGCTCAGTGTACGACGGTGAATTGTTTGGTGACGGCTACAAGGTATATAGAAGGGATCGCGAAACAAGTGGATTTCACAAAGCAAAAAACGGAGGCGGAGCTCTCATTGCCGTATCAAAAAATGTCTCTTCCTATAGACTATCGTCTTATAAAAGCGATATGTGTAAGGATGTATGGGTGGCGTTAATTTTGGGGAAATCATTGCATACTAATATTCTTCACATTTGCTCAGTTTATCTGCCTTCTCCGGTACAAAAACACATGTTGGCTGAATTTGTCAATAGTACCAGTCGTAATATGGAGTCTAAAACAAGCACTTTAATTGTTGGCGATTTTAATATGAATTCCTTAGTCTGGAACAATAACTTGCCATGTAATTTGTGTGCTGGTAGCACTCTTAATAGCATTTTAATCGATTTTATTAACTTAAATGACCTTAAACAATATAATGACGTACCTAACTCGAAAAATAAAATTCTTGATTTGGTATTATCGAACCTAGAAATTGTTAATCTTAAAGAAAGCACATTTAGCCTTAGCGTTATGGATCCATATCACCCTAGTATCGAGTTTTCTTTGTCAATACAAACTGACATGAAACTTAGAGATAGAAGCAGTGCACCTAGGTTTAATTTTCACAAGGCCGATTATGAGAGAATTGTGTCGTCTCTATTGGATACCTCGTGGGATCAGGAACTCCGGGACTGTTTGGATGTGGACGATAAGGTAAAATGTTTCTATGACATACTTAGAACGATTGTGGCTAGTTATGTTCCGCTACGTAAACCTAAAAATAAGAAACATCCTATTTGGTAGAAGAGAGCGAAGAGCTTGATCCAACTCCTTCGCGAAAAACAAAAATATAGAATAAAGCTCAAAAAGTACAACAATCCTCTTGACTTGTTGTATTTGCGATCCCTGAAAAAAAGATGCGACTCTTTAATTGCGTCATCCTATAAAACATATTTATCTCACATGGAGAGTTTACTCGCAAGGAATTCAAAACTATTCTGGTCGTTTATAAAGCATAAAAAATCAAATAGCAGTAATTTTCCCACTATAATGCACTTTGGAAGTGTGACAGCTGATTTCGGGAGGATCGGAAATTGCAAATCTGTTTGCCAGTTGCTTTATGTCAGCTTATAGTGTACTTTCAACTGTGATGGGTCAAGTGGATGTCCCACCTGTGGCGGCTGGTTCTAGTTGCATTGGAGCTATTTCGTTTTCACCGCGGCAAATTGAACTTGCCCTTAAGAAACTCGATCCTACAAAAGGTGCTGGTGCCGACGCGTCCCCCGGTGTTTCTGGTTCGCTGCTCTGAGTGCTTGTCATACCCACTATCACTAATCTTTAATGACTCATTGCGCTGTATGAAATTTCCAACAGTTTGGAAACAAGCACTTATAGTCCCGTTATATAAGACAGGTGATGAAAAACTAATAAAGAACTATAGGCCCATTTCGCTCCTACCAGTAATTGCTAAAGTCTTTGAATCTCTTCTCTGTCCTATTTTTTCGTGGCACATTAACAATCCATTACAACACGTCAATTTGGTTTCATGAGAGATCGGTCGGCTGCATCAAACCTTGCTGAATTCGTATCAGATATTAGCCAATGTGTCGACAAGCACAATCAAGTGGACACTATTTACACGGACTTCAGTAAGGCTTTCGATAAGGTGGACCATCATATTTTGCTGTCAAAGTTAACAGAGTACGGCTTTGGGAGTAGACCGGTTAAATGGTTCTCCTCTTATTTATCGGATCGTGTAGCAAGTGTTGTTGTGGAAGGCTTTACTTCTGATCCATTGCCAGTACTTTCAGGTATGCCTCAAGGTTCTCATATCGGTCCTACTCTATTTAACATCTTTATTAACGATATAGTCTCAGTCCTTAAATACTCAAAGGCCTATCTCTTTGCGGATGACTTAAAAATCTGTAGGGAAATTACTACACCAGGTGATGCACTGCTTCTTCAAAGAGATATTGATAGTTTAGTAACCTGGGTCAAAATTAATCAGATGGAACTTAACGCCGACAAATGTCAATTCATTAGATTCTCAAGGCACAAGTCATCAACGGCACCTACATACCACATTAATGGTACATCACTTAAAGAGGTAAAGTTTGTTCGGGATCTAGGTGTGGTGCTTGATAAAAAACTTCAGTTTCACAGGCACATTGACAACATAACGTGTAGGGCTTTCAAAATGCTGGGATTTGTAGTTCGCAACTGTAAAGGTCTAAAACCAGCCACCAAAATCTTACTGTATAACGCATATGCACGCTCGATCTTAGAATACTGTAGCCCGGTGTGGTCTCCTCACTATGAAGTGCATAGCAAACGATTAGAACGAGTGCAAAAGAGGTTTTTATGGCACGTCTCATTCCAATCTGGTCTAGCTAGGCAGTTGCCTTCGTACACTGACAGGCTTTCAAGGTTTAAGATGCTCAGTCTAAAAAACAGAAGATTGCTGTTGGATCACGTCTTTGTTTGTTTAAGATTGTGAGAGGTGGTCTGGACTGCCCATGGCTCTTGGAACAGGTTGATTTTAATATACCCTACAAAATCCCGAGACAAGGTAGATATGCTCCTTTCATTACCAGGGGATCCAAAAGCAGTCTCGGCCATTACTCTTTCATGAACAGGCTTCAACGACAATATAATGAGTTACAGAAGAAATCAAGTATAGATATATTTTACAACACACTCCCCAAATTTAAAAAATTGGCTACAGAGGAACTAAGCATATAACTCTTATCTGTAAATCTTGGCTATTGTTTAACTAAAATTAAGTCCTAAAAAAATATTATTCCATTTTTATTTTATAAGTAAGCTCTTGTTTTAAAAGTAAACTATAACTCACACTTGCAAGTCGTGGCAGCCTGTAACTGAATCTACACTTAGCTCATATTTTAAACTTGTTACTTGTTAATTGTATCATTGGTGTAAGATTTGTTGGTTGCTCCTATTAAATGAGGACTCCTTTAAGGAATTAAACATGAAAAAAACTGAGGACTTATGGGGAATCTCTGTCAGCATTATCAATACAATTATAAATGCGATAGCCCCACATCTCGCAACTATTTTTAACAAATGTATTGACAATAAACAGTTTCCAACTCTAATGAAATTTAGTAAAATTATTCCTTTATTTAAGTCAGGCGAGAAAAAAGATCCTTCTAATTTTCGTCCGATTTCAATATTACCAGTACTCAGTAAAGTCTTCGAAAAAGTAATTTTTAATCAACTTTTGTCACACTTTGTCCTCAATAAATTGTTGCATAACAATCAATACGGTTTCACGAAAGGTAGAAGTACTACTGATGCTGGAGTTGCACTCTTAAAACACGTGTTTGATGCTTGGGAGAGTAGGCAGGATGCTTTAGGTGTTTTTGTGATCTTTCTAAAGCTTTTGATTGTGTGGACCATCAAACCATACTGAAAAAACTAAGGCACTATGGTGTTTCAAATGATGCCTTAGATTTAGTAAACTCTTATCTCACAGGCAGAACACAAAAAGTTTGTATCAATGGAACTGAGTCTTCTAGGTCGCCTCTTACCATGGGTGTGCCTCAGGGATCGATATTAGGACCCCTGCTGTTTCTAATTTACATTAACGACCTTCCTTCTTTCACGAAAGACCTCTGTGAGACAGTGTTATTTGCAGATGATACTTCACTGATTTTTAAAATCAAGAGAGGTAAACATTCATTTGACGATGTAAATAATGCTCTCTCGCAAGTGTTGCATTGGTTCACTACCAACAACCTTATGCTCAATGCAAATAAAACAAAATGTATTAAATTCACAATGCCGAACGTAAAGCAAGTCCCAACGTATCTTACTGTAAAAGATGAACGACTAGATACGTCTAGTTCCACTACCTTTTTGGGAATAACTTTAGATTCCCGTCTGCAATGGGGTGCTCCTGTTGAGACTCTGTCGGGAAGACTTAGTTCAGCTGCTTATGCCGTGAGAAAGATAAGACAATTGACTGATGTTGGAACGGCAAGTTGGTGTATTTTAGCTATTTTCACAGTATTATGTCATATGGAATATTGTTATGGGGCTCAGTAGCAGATATTGAGTCTATCTTTGTACTACAAAAGAGAGCTGTACGGGCAATTTACGACCTTAGACCCCGAGATTCGTTAAAAGATCTGTTCAAGGAAATTAATATATTAAAAGTGGCTTCTCAATTCATATAATATTATGTACATTCGTAAAAACCTGCATCTATTTCCTAAGAAAGGTGACATTCATAATCATAATACTCGGAATAAATACAAACTTGCCGTTCCAAGTTTCAGACTGCATAAAGTAGGTAATTCGTTCATGGGAAAATGTATTCGCTTTTTTAACAAATTGCCGCAGTCTATTGCTGAACTACTATCGAGAGTATCGATAGTATCAATGGTATCGATACTATCGATTGTCCTATCGATCGTATAGATGAATTTAGCGTTCAACTATCGATTGCAAAACTATAAATTTTTCGGCAACACTAATCGATTGTCCTGTCGATCGTATAGATGAATTTAGCGTTCAACTATCGATTGCAATACAATTGATTTTTCGGCAACACTAGATGATAGTATAAGAGAGTGCGCGCACGGGAGACTTTTGTCGCTGGGACAAAAAAGCAGTGTTGCCACCTTAGCCCTTTTGGGGCTAGATCTAGCTCTTTTTACTATATGCGAACCCGTTGTCAAATGATTTAGCCCGGAAAGGGCTATCTAGCTTTTTTCATTTTTTGAAATTATTTCACGAAAATCTTAAATTATCATCTAACATATTTTTCGCGATTTATTAATATTTTTGTGGTAGATACCATTTGTTCGATTATGGCAACATACCGCATCTCTACACCACGCCGATCCGGATATTCCCCGAGCATTGCTTTGAGCAAATTAAAAAAAACATTTCTTTTTCATTCATTCTTCTGGAACCATCGAGGAAGGAAAGAATGGAACCAAAAAAAAAAAAAATCATTCTTCTGGAGTTCGACGTCGTAATTTGAGGTTTTTCTATAGATTATTGTGATATTTTGAGATTTCCGTACATTGACAAAGTGATTGTGAACATTTCAAAAGTTCTTGTGGGTAATAAATAACTAAAGATGGATTTGCCGCTTCAAAAAAAGACTACATTTATGCAACATTACAAAAAAGAGTGGGAAGCTGAGTTTATGTGGTTAAAACCAGTGCCAGGAGATTCATTGAAAACTCAGTGCTTGTATTGTAAAGTGAAAATGAATGCAAAAATATACGACATCCATCGTCATAAGGACACAAAAAAACATAAAGAAAAATCAATTCCCTTTACGTCATCGTCACAAACAAAAATAGTTGTGCAGAAAGAAGATACTACCAGTGCCAGTAAATCTGAAGCATATTTTAGCTTATACATAGCAGAACACTCCTCAATTAATAGTGTTGACCATCTTACTGACTTATGCAAAGGAGACATTTTTTTTTTGTATGGAGGATGGGCCCACCAAAAATTGTGACATCTAGTAATGAAACATATATCAAATTGTTCCCTATAATGTCTAAAAAACATTAGCAATATTAGTATTTCTTTATCTAACGAAAATATTTGAAAATTCATCAAAACGTTAATGACATAACCTAAAAACTTCTTATACATTTTATTTCATTATTTGCATACACAATGCTATTTATGTCTAAGATATTATAATATAGTCATAGAAACAAATATTAAAAGCTGAGCAAAGGTAGATTGCACTTGTCTAAGCTAGGAATCGAACTCACACTCCTTCGCTATAAAAAATATAAGTAGCTATAATATACACAGTTCAGGTGTTATCATTGTGATTATTATCAATAAGTAGGTATTTGTATTACATGTTAACCACATGTAATGCAAATGAATAATTTAATTTGATTATTCATGGATATCTATTATGTATCTAAATGTGGAAGGAGAAGTAAAAAAATCAAAATAGCATAAATAACAAATCAAAATACATTTATTCATGTAAATGATCATCATTTTCGAAATCATCTCTCAGTAACAGTACCTCATCTAAGAAAGATGCAGGTGGTTCGACCTGATCTTGGTAGCGTGCCCAAGATAAAAACCACACAATGAACATCACATGTGCACAACAACCGACAGTGCGTCTGCCTACCAGACAATTGCAATAGTATCCAGCACAGCTCTGTTATTATCCTGTTGTCTTTGCCTGCTAACAGCACGAGAAGCTTTCAACCAGCAAGCCCTACAGACTTGTTCCAAGCAAAAACTGTCACTTCATGCCCAGTTAGAGACTACACTCTTATTACTAGATGCTACAAGTGTCAACAATATGGACATTCAGCGAAATATTGTCGTGACACCGAATCTACGTGTGGGCACTGCGGCTGCGTTGGCCATTTAATTAAAGATTGCCCAAAGCAACCAGAACCAGCAAACTAGGCTACGTGCCGGCGATTTAACCAACCTAGCCTCCGTAAAACCGGAGACGAGCAATGCCCTGCAAGAAAAATCGCTGAGGCTAGATACATAAGCACAATTGACTATGAGGGAGAACAAAGCGCGGCATAGAACGTATAACCCTGCACTGCCTGCACACAATGAATAACTCCAGGATTTTCTTAAAAACATAAGTCTAATTTAATATGAATTAATATGTGTCGTGGATCCAACTCACAAATGTGCATTATATATACATATAAATATATATTATCATATTCACTTATATTAAAAAGAAATCACGATAATTCCAAACATGTATTCGCTCCATTTGTATCATCCTATGTACTTAAATACCGATTCATTTTAGAAACTATGTCAAACCTACTTATTGTAAGTTATTACATAATTATTAAGACTAAGGTGGAAAGTGCTAAATAAGTAGATCTTGATCTACTTATTTATTGTTGTATAGTTAGTAATCGTTTCTGTGTAAATATTTTAATGTTGAATAAGCACTAACCTACTTTTACGAGTTTTAATAGATACCTAAGATACAGGCAAAACTATTGCTTAGTTTAGGTACCAACTTTATAATGATTAGATTAGATTAAATTACTTAAGTTTCATGTATTTATGCTAAGTTTTTACAGAGAAATAAATTTATCTTATCTTATAATCCTAACCTAACCTCTAAAACACAACAAACATTTTAAATTATTTAGTTATGATATAACAAATTGTATATTTTCTTGCTACCTAATTACAGAACGGCTAGGTTCGGAATATCATAATGTATGTTGTAAGTTGCAATTTGCAAACAATTCCTAACTTTTCTCGATCAGTACTAAAATAACCTCTATGATTTTTTAAAATAATTTTTCAAGAAATTTGATATTTTCTAGTGAATAGATTTGGAACATCATAATAAATGTCATAAGTTGCAATTTACCGACTTTTCTCACCTTTATAACGATTTTCCACAATGTTTCAAAATATAACCTTTAACCAACTGTTAAACATTGTACAAGAAATTTGATATTTTCTCGCAAATTAATCAAAACGTGGCTCTATATGGATCAATATACAAATTCACAATCAATCAACAATGCCTTATAAATTTAATTTAATCTAAAATAAGTAAGTATGCAAGTATTGGAGGTATTGTCATCATAATATTTTCATCAGCCGATCTGTTCAAATAATATGAAAAAACTAATTTGGACCCTTCAAATCATGATTCAATCAGTAAGTAATTAGGATATAAGGATACTAAGAACAATATGTTAAAATGCCTTGTACATGTTCAGTCATACATGATTGCAATCAGTCATCAACACCTACTTAAGGCAAAATATCAGAAATGAGTACAAATGTCTTAAATATATTCTTTTGCTATTAGGATTTAGTATTTTAAGTCTGAATAGTCATCAAAGACTATTAGTCAAGATCTAGTAGACTGAAAACATATAATTTGATTGGTATAAATATTTAACTCGTCAAAGCTTGAATATATTATAACATGAAAACACAATGTAAATGTAAATGTTTTGTGGACTGTAAGTAATTAACCAGTTGTAACTCGTGTGGTCACATGCGACTGCAAAACAATGACATTATAAATGTGTTCATCATAGATTAAGTGACGAGTTAGGTTAAGCCGGTCAGAGTGTAGAAAACAAATAAACTTAAAAATATATTAAATGAAAAAATGATTTTAATTTGTTTTCTCTTAACAGGGCACATAAAGTAAAATATGACCTATATATGAAAATTTATAAAACTGGGTAATTTTTTCTTTAGAATTAACCCTCTCCGTCTTATAATGTTTTGTGTTAATTAGAGTGTTTATAGGGATATGGTCACTTTTGTCTCAAGTCAACCAAGTTTGAGCGCCTAGGACGAGAGCTTTTTCATGAAAATTAACATTATTTTAGCTTAACATTATTGGTTTGAAGTCAGTCAAACGCGACATCGCGTTGTCGCGCGTGACGTATGCCCATTTTTCTAACTGGGACTGTATCTATAGAGATAAAGGGACTTTAAAAAACAAAAGGAGACGGGATTTCTGGGCCCTTAATGTAAGTAGATGAAGTATGGTTTAAAAAAATTGCCATATTTTTCCATCCTAATATACAAAAAATCTGCCCATTTCTCCTCCTGGAGACTGAGCAATAAGAAAAACAAGATTTTTATGCAGTCACTGCAAAATCGATTAAAATAATATCGATTTATGTAAATAAGATAACACAATTGATAAAAAAGAAATACTTTTGGTCTACACTAGGCAATTAACGCAAACAAAATAATTATTTGCATTAAAATAAATACATTAAGCTATTTTAGCTTATAAAAAATTTATTTATTAAATAAAAAAAAGATCGATTACCTAAATAAAACTGATACTGTATATTTATTCTGTGCACTGATACTGACAGCTGGCTTGTCAAATAAATAAATAATCGTTGGATCACTCGACGTTTCGTATTTTACGTTTCTGCGTGTGCGTTTTGTTTGAGTGATTTCATATTAACCTTTTGTTTTTCATCGACCACGGCTTTGTTTCACTACTTCTGACCCTGCCTAACCTGAACGACCTTGCAATGCTTTAAATCTGGACACGGAAGATCTTGCACGTCTGACTTAGATTTTTTACTTTGGATTTTACTACCGGCATGGACTGGATACAGAAAATAATGGATCTCTGTGCAAACTGTGTAACAGCGACTAGTCGTAGTCACTGTATGCACTAGGCAGGCGACCCCTAAACGATGAAACTGCTTTGCATGTATTTTAACACTGGCTTGCACCTCAGTCTGTAAGTATACCTTATCTAACCAGTTGTTGTCGTCTAGTTTGTGGCCTAAATGAAAATAACTATTTAAGTAACTTTAAAATATCTTTTGTATTTCAGAAATCAGCTGTTTATTACATAACCTTACTTTTACTAAACCCTTAATTATTCGGCTCTGAGAATGACAAAAACCGCAGAATTTTCAGTCAAGGTTTTCCAAGTATCAATCTATTCATTTACACCATTTTCATCTTATTACATCCAGGGCCCAAATTTGTATGGAAACGTTTCCATCTCCTTTGCAGAAGACACTTTAAAAGTTATGTAATATTTATTTTTTAATTTGATTCGATAAAGTTTGACATTTGTGAATTTTTTAGTATATTTTATCTGAAAATGAATGGTATTTATTCTAATCTTAACGATTTTAAAATTTGTACAAATTAATATATTAAAAGAAAGCAAAAATCCTTACATTATCTGTAAGTTTGGCCTTAACAATGTTTAAGTAATTACACCATAATGTAAATTAATATTATAATCAAGGTCATTGAGGTCAAACTTAACTATCGCCTAAATAAAAAAGTACAGATACAAATTAAAAAATGGCAGAAATGTTTACGCTAAAAGTATATCTCTTTCGTAGTGCAAAGAAATTATATTTACTATCCTGCTGTCAGAGTCAAAGTTGTCCAAATAAAGGTAAAATGTATTCAAATACACCAATTAAAATTTCATAAAATTATCTTTTACTTAACTGAACAAAATGTCACGGATTTTCGTCGATTTATCGAGCGATACATTATTATTTTTTCTACTGCATTACATTCTAAAATATCGTAAATCTAGCTTATTTATCCCACGTCTGGCAGCACTGCTCTCCATGTATTCTACATGAGACTTTTTGGCGGGCTTTTGAACGCACTAGGCGCGAATTTCAAAGCAATTTTCAAATAATTATTTATTTTGTTGTCAAATTGCTTATTCTTGCACTAAAAGTTGTAAAGTTAAGCAATTAATAACTATGCCGGACGGGGACGGCGAGGACCCGCCTGGGGGAACAGAAAAAAGAAAAACTCCAAATCGAAATCCAGATACTACATCAACGGAAGATGATTTCTACAAACCCTATGTAAAACAAGGCTACAAAAGGCTATTTCCTGAAAATTCGGTGAGTGGAGATTTTTGCGTCTTTGTAGAGAGTACCAAAGAGAATGAGAAAATTGGAAACAACAACCCGATAGTGACAACAAACCTATTTAAAAACGATATAAAAGGAATCAGCAATATAAAGAGAATAAATGCAAATAAGATCTGCGTTACCTTTTCTCAGTCCAGCAATGCTAACAACTTCTTAAAGCACGACATCTTCCTGTCCAAACATCAACTGAAAGCATACATCCCGGCAACAGCAGTGGAGACGGTCGGCGTGCTCCGTTTTGTACCCACAAGCGTCAGTAATGAGGAGCTTTTCAAAAAGCTTTCCTCTTCATTTGAAGTAATAGGTGTACGTAGATTCACAAAGAGAGAAAACGGTCAAATTAAACCCTTTCAAACTGTAAGTGTAACATTCCTATCAACGTCATTACCGGACTATGTATACTTGGACCTGTTCAGATTCCGTGTATTTCAATATAACGCACCGTTATTACAGTGCTTCAAATGCTTTAAGTTTAACCATGGTGCAAAAATATGTAAATCCTCTCAAAAATGCTCTATTTGCTCAGAGGAGCATCACTTTAGCGAATGCACCTCAAACAAAGTTGCTAAGTGTATTAATTGTCAGGGAGCTCACCTAGCAATTTCACGCGACTGTCCAATTAAAAACAAAAAAATCGAGGAAAAGAAAAATAAATTGACTTACGCAAATATTATATCGAGCTCAAATACTTCAAATAGTGCAATCATTACAAAAAATTACAAAAATGATTTTCCAACACTGCCGGCACCAAAGTCAAACTTAAAGCCTTTGCCACCAAGGAAGACACAAGCTGTCTCCGCTACACAAACTCCCACCCCCCCGGTCTCAACTGCTTCTGTAAGTAATACGGAACATAAGGAAAAGATTCCTAATCATAAGTTAATTGAAGAAATTTTGTCGAATGATTACATCCGTAAAGGATTGGTCGGCGCCTTGGTCGCTATCGGCAACGAAAATAGGGAAATCACTAATACTGTGATACAAGAGATACTTATAAAAATTTTCAGAGGAAGTTCTCTAGATGGATAAAAGTTTTTTAAGGATTGCACATTACAACGTCGAAGGTGTTATAAATAAAAAACCGTTGCTCAGTAACTTTTTATGTGAAAACGACATTGACATTTGTTTATTAAATGAAACATGGCTTAAAAATTACAATAATTATTTTATTCCAAATTACAATATAATAAATCAAATAGGTAGAGTAAAGGAAGGTCGGGGTGGGGTAGCCATCCTGATAAAGGACGTTTTTAAATACACCATCATAGATGTTCCATACTATGACTTTTTGCAATCTGTCGCTATAAATCTCCAGACGAAGATGGGAAACTTATGTATCTTATGTATATATTGTCCTCCACCTAAAGAAGGTCGTCCTCGCTTTAAAGCCAATAAACTTAAACAGTTAATTCAAAGATTACCGAAACCACTTATGCTTTGTGGTGACGTTAATGCGCACCACATAGCATTTGGGTGTGCTTCCTGCAATAGTCGTGGCAATGAAGTTTATAACATCTTGGACGACTGTGACCTTTGCATCCTCAACTCAGGTGCGCCAACCACAGTAGGTAGGTCTGTTCATAATCCTTCGGCAATTGATATAACTTGTATCAGTCCATCAGTGGCTCCATTATGTGATTGGAAGGTTCACGACGATCCTATGGGAAGTTATCATTATCCCACTATAACCGACATTCAGACATCTGTAGATAAATATCAAATTGGTGATCCGGTACATAGGTATGTTTATAGTAAGGCTGATTGGTCTAAATTCCATTTTGAAACAGAAAAAATGTCTGATTGTGTTAACTTTGATACTTCTGATCCTATGTTAACATACAATAATTTTTACAATCATTTAACTAATATTAGAGACATGTCCGTACCTAAAATTGTTAAAACTACTCCTCATTTAATTAAAAAACCAGTACCATGGTGGGATAATGACTGCAGTAGCGTAGTAAAAGAAAGTAAACAAGCCTTAAATTTTTATAGACGTAATCCAAGCATTGACAATTATGTTAACTACAAGAAATTGGATGCCATCAAAAAGAAAACTTTAAATGAAAAAAAGAAAATTAGTTGGAAGTCTCTATGTGAATCTTTTAATAGATACACTCCTGTTAGCACAGTATGGAACTACATGAAGAAGTTTAAACGCTTGTCTATTCAGAAATTGCCAAAGAATGATGAATGGATTCCATCTTTCTTCAACAAGTATGCCCCTTCATCTCCTCCTGAAAAAGATATAAACAACTCATTATTAACACAGTATTTTTCTCAAAATGGTGATACAAAAGCAACATTTCTCTCTCAACCTTTCACTTGGGAAGAATTTGTCACAGCCTTGCAATTACGTAAGAACACAACCCCTGGATTAGATGAGATTCCATATGAACTCATTCGTCGCCTCCATATTAATGCTAAAAAACTTTTATTACAAGTATATAATCTACTTTGGCAAGAACAGGTCATTCCAGAGTCGTGGAAAACTCAATGTGTCATTCCTATTTTAAAACCAGATAAACCTGCTGATGACAGTAACTCATACCGTCCCATTTCTTTAACATCCTGTATTGGTAAAATATTTGAATGCATGTTAAAAATTCGATTAGATCACTATGTCGAATCAAATAACATCTTACCTAATGAACAATATGGATTTAGGAAAGGTCGAAGTGCTTCAGAAAGCTTTACATCATTGATCTCTGATATTAAGAAATCTTTCCACTGTCATTCTGCAACAACTTGTGTCTTTCTTGATGTGAAAGGTGCTTTTGATAATGTGAATCCCTCAATTCTTATTAGCATCTTGAGCGACATTGGTGTACCAGGTCATGTCTGTAAATGGATTTTTAATTTTTTATATAATAGAACAATGTATGTTAAATTCAATAATATTCTTCATGGACCGAAGCATGTTTATAAAGGAACAATGCAGGGAGCTACTATCTCCCCATTGCTATACAATTTGTATACTAGTCAAATAAATCAATATTTAAAACAGACTGATGTAAAGTTTCTTCAATTTGCTGATGACTTGTTAATTTATACTGTAACTAAGAATGTAAATATTGCTGTACATAGTTTAAATATAGCCTTAGCTGAGATCCATCACTTTTATGGCAACAAACTAAAACTTGACATCAGTCCTAATAAAAGTGGTGCTATGTTATTTTCCAAAAAATATGATGATTGTGACTCTCAAATTTATTATAATAACAATCCTCTTCCCTGGATTCAAGAGAAAAAGTTTTTAGGAGTGTGCCTGGACAAAAAACTTTCATTTGCAGATCACATAAATCTACTCATTAAAAATTCAACTAAGGCTTTAAACATTTTGCGCTCACTAGCTGGTGTAAACTGGGGCTCAGACCCTAAAATACTATCCATGCTTTACAAAAGTCTTGTTCGCAGTCACTTTGATTACAGCTCTTTGGCATACATGAATTGTAGTGTAACTTTGTTAAAAAAATTAGATGTCATCCAGAATAAAGCACTTAGAATAATTACAGGAGCTATGTGCTCAACTCCCATCAATGCTATGCAGTGTGAATCATGTATTCCTCCACTAATTGTAAGACGCATACAACTGGCCTACAATTTTTGTCTTAAACTTATTTCTTCTGATAACAAATCTGTAATGCATAAAATATTACCACCCCAATCATTTGAAATAAGTTCAACTCCTCCTACGCAGATATCAGGTTCTGAACTAATATCTGGGCACACACCTGAACTACTTAGAATTGCTATGTACATACATAATCTTTGCTTAAATATGTATATAGATAACCCATGGCCACTTTATAAAGTGAGTTTCGAGGTTCTTATCAGCAAACATTTTAATATTATATGGGATAAAGTAAATAATCAAACTGAATTAGACCAATTATTAAACAGTAAGCCCTATTACAAACTGTATACTGATGGTTCTAAATCAGACAATAGTGTAAATTCAGCATTCTATGATCCTCAACTTCGCTTAGTCAAAAGCTATAAAATTGATTGTCGCAGTAGTATCTTCACAGCTGAAAGCTATGCTATACTTTTAGCCCTAAGACATGTAATTAGTTCTAAAACACGAACAGATATCATTATTTTGACTGACTCTAAAAGTGTACTTCTAGCCTTAGAATGCAACTCACAAAAGTTTAGCTTAAATTATTTAATCTATGATATAAAAAAACTAATGTATGATATAATAAGACTTACCAGTAAAAATATTCACTTCTTGTGGGTACCATCGCATCGTGGCATCAGCGGGAATGAAATAGTGGATTGCGCTGCGAGAAATGGCTTTGATATCGATCATTCTGCTTTGATGAAAATTCCTCATACTGACTACCAAGCACTGATCAGCAAGGATCTGAAAAAGTTGTGGCATGAGTATTGGACTATTAAAAGTGCAGAAAAGGGAAAATGGTATGCAAAGATCCAAGGAAGCCCGCCCGCCAAACCTTGGTACCATCGCAAGAATGATTATATTGATAATAGACAATTTATAACCATCATCAATAGGCTAAGATTTGGCCATTGTCACACTCCCACTCACCTGAAGAGACTTAACCTGATATCGAGTGCCGAATGCCCACATTGTAATGAAGAACCAGCAGCTGATTTAGAACACATAATTATGAAATGTAGAAGCTTCGGCATACAAAGACTTGTAATGATCAACGACCTTCAAGAAGTGTGTAAGGCTGTGCCTCAGAATCTGCACGTACTTCTTAGTGATCCCAAATTCTTCAAGGCTCTCTACAAATTCATAGTATCATCTCTCGGTACTCTGTGATTCGTTCGGTGAAAAAGTGAATTTCAGTGAAATGATTGAACAATAATTATGAAAAACATTGAACATATTCACACTTCCAAGCGGATAATTTTTATCTAAAAATGAACTGTTTAAACTTTTAACTCTTTGTATGAAAACAACGATTGGCTTAAAAGGGCTGGAACCCAGAGCCGTAAAACCCAATTAAAAAAAAAAAAAAAAAAATGGCTGCCTGCCGGTGATGCCCACAGATTAGACAGAGTATGGTGATGCCCAGGAGTGTTGTCGGTGTAATTTGCTTATTTCATAGTTTATTCTCGTTTCTAGTGCCTTTTCCGTTTAAGTCCGTTGAGTTGAGATTAGTCTCCTCCGGCCGCGTTGAATTTTGTGCCAATGACGATTGTGAACTTAGAACTGAGATAGGACTCTTGTGTTGTTTTCATTATGTCTAACACCAAGTGCTGTGTCCCCGGTTGTTCCAACAGCGAAGGTAAGGCCCTGAACCTGAACGAATAGAATACCCGACCAAATGTTTTGTATCTAGATCTCGGTGGATCGCTATAAAAATTCAAATTGAAATGCTTTTATACTTTAGCTACAATGGCTATCGTCTTCTTTTCAGGATCTAGTGAAGTTTTACATAAATTTCCAAATCCGGCCAAGAATAAGAATCTTTTTAATACTTGGCTTCATGCTGTTGGCGGTGAAATTCTAGGACTCGAGAATGATCACATTTTCAAGTACCGCCGAGTGTGCCAGAGGCATTTTGATGAAAAGTACTGGTTCCGAGATAATAGACTCAGTAATATTGCTGTGCCAACAAAACATATGCCAGGTTAGTATCATAATAGTCATCATATATCTTAATTATCTAATATCCATTTAGTAGTGTCTTAAATCGTTTAAAAGATAGAGGTATTTTGCCCATATATTCCAATCTACAGTCCAATCTGGAAGTCCATGGCCATGTTCAGCAGTGGACGTCCTATGGCTGAAATGATGATAAAAATTCCAATCTAATAAAGCTTTTGTTAAAACTTATCCACATTTATTTGTGCATAAAGATGACTGCGCAACTAGATCATTATGACACTGAGGAAGTGCCCATAATGCATACCCACTTGTTTAAAAGAAACTGATATTTAAGCTGTTTAAGAATATTCAACAAACTACCTCATTCATTGACTGACATCCTCTGAATATATTTAAAAATAAATTATTTGACTGGCTTAGGGTTAAATGTTTCTACTCAGTTAATGAATACTTTGAATCTAAAATTGACATTGATGAAATTGAGTGTATTGAAAGCAGGGATCGGAAACCAGTTATTTTACTATGGAACCTTAACCGGAATAATAAAGGTTTTTGCTAAATTAACTATCACATACTCCAAACACCGACTTAAAACCTACGGCAAATTTAGTTTTATGGTCAAATCTTTACAACAACTATCAAATATTAGAAATGAGTTATACATTCTGAAATAAATATTAACCGGTTTCGATCCTTGATTGAAAGTATTGGAAAACTATGTCATTTTGATTTTTTATATTACTTAATATTTTGTGATTTGTGTAGTGTTTATGACTGTAAAATTTTGATTGCTAATTATTAACAATGTTTTGTGACATAAATTATAATATTTTCATGCTATTATCAATGGCTGAATATATTTAACTACTGTAGAAACTACTGTATAATATTTTAGATCTTATGTACAGACAACGGCGGGTCAACCTACCCAAAAAGTTTAAGGTCATATAACTGATTTTCAATTCTAAGTCCGACACGTAGAGATCAATATCAATTGAGAAATTGATGTTTTGTGGTAGGTTGACGTGCTGTTGTCTGTACAATTCAAAAGCAAATAAATGATTCTTGATTCTCAATAATTAGATATTTTATATTATGTCCGAACTCTGATTTAATTAGATTTTTTATTTGTTGTTATTTTTTACTCTTACTGTCTGTAAAAAGTGTAATAATATAATATCGGCCTGCTTAAGATTACTAACAAAGACCAGTTTTGACAAGTTACGGTTTGTTCCTTTGCAAGCGAATCTTAAAAATTAGGTCAGACTGTTTTCCCAATATTAAATTGAGCTTTTATCGTTAACTTGCATCTTTAATTAGGTATTAAAAAATGCTTTGTATGTCTAGGTTTGTCAGTCCCAGAAATCACATATGCTGAAAGAAGACCTTTGAGATCAATTCTAAACTTAACAGCGGGTACATCTAATGGTAAGTTATCTAATAATATGCAAAGTTTTTTAAGCATCCCTAATATCTACTGAACAAAGATAAATCAAAGGTTTTTTACAGATCCTGTGACCCTATATTCTGTGGCTCCAGAGTATCCTGATAAAAGTACTGTGCCAGATAAAAATAAGACCATTCTTGGTAAGTAAAGCCTCTTAACTAATAAAGAGTTACGGTAGGCATACATATCGAGACACCATAGAAATTTCATAATATGCAGTCTCATGAGACCGCTTGGATGTTGACGAGTTAAGCGTTTACAAGATATTCAGATTTTAGATTCTAATAACCTTTTCTGCCAATAAAGCCAGAAAGGCACAAAATAAAGCGTAAAAATGTAATTAGCTCTCGGTATAAATAATAAATAAATCAATTCTTTTCTAGTAGTGTAATATAACGTAGCTACCTATTGTTTGTCTAGTTGACAGCAATCAAGTTAAAGCATCTTACAAATCATAGTGTTGTTTTGCATTTTCAGAACCCAGTAAATAATCACAAACTTTGGAATCTGCTGCTCCACAACCTGATTGTCAAAGTGCTGATGTTCAAATGAAGAATTATACCGGTGAGCTCTGATAAATATGTACTTATTATTGCCTCCAAAGCATAGAATCATTTTTATTTTACTTTAAAATATTATTAACATTCAATGACAATGACACTTTCGTTAATAAATTTTAATTGCTTTTAACTCAATCAAAAGTTTGTGAGTTTTTGTTGCATTGCAAAAACTCTTTGTTGCATTAATTCTAGCTCATAAGATATCAGTTGGCTGGTTTCATATAAGTTTAAAAATGACATAATACACACAATAAATAATAAACCTGAAACGATGGGAAGACGTGTAATATTACCAGACTGACTGGTTTTGACTAATGATGATAGTGCAAATAATTTAATGTTCTAATTTGCTTGCAGAACCTGTAACAGAGCTTCCAAGTCTGGATTCTATTACTCCCACACCTGTATCTCAAAGTCAACACACTATGAAAGATACTTTTATTTAAAAAGTCCAAAGTCCAAGAGTCCAAATATACACAAACTATTAGTTTTTTTATTCATGTCAGTGTTGGCTCAAAGGTTATCTGATTAACTATTAAATACATCCTATTAAAATGTATAATAACACAAATAAATCAAAAAGTAAACCCAAAATGTCCAAACTAGTGAAATTTGTACTAGTAATGTTTTAAGAGGAAATTTAAAGTTGATAAGATTTGAAAATGACGGGTTTAATGAGTTGAAAGTGACAGGTTTATTTACAGTTCGTAAATTTATTTATTAGAAATTATGTTTAAATAATCACGTTCATCAATTAATGCTTAAGATGACTTTTTCAGTCATGATTATTTTAATCATGATTAATTAAATCTGAAGTATATGCCTATATATGTCTAATTGCAAGGCACAGGCCTCACCTCAACTATGAGGTAGTTTACTCCACCACTCGGTCCCAGTGCGTATTGATAATGGGGTGTTGTTAGGCCAATGACTTAACCTTACTGATATTTTCTTATTGGTTCTTGAAGCTCTGTTGGGGCAGCGCTTTGGTAGTGATTACCAAAGTTAAGCCACCTACGCCGCGGCTATGGTGGTCAAAAAGTTGGTCCCGGCTAATAGCGCTTGATACTAGTCGTAAAGCCAGAGGCCTTAGGGCAGCTTAATACCAAATCTGATTAAAATTAATTTATTGATTAATTCCAACAATGGTTCATGTTTTTATGAATAGGGCTTTATTGATGAGCTATACAAATTATGTTTTTTTTTATTGCAGGTCATACTGGATTTTCAAAAACAGTGGAAAAAAGGAAACTACGGACATATATATCTGAAGCTGAGGAACAATTGCATAGGAAACTTATTAAAGTGGGTATTCAATTATGCAAATGCCGAAGAACAGTGAGAAAGCAAGCAATTAAAATAAAAGCTATGCAAAATATAATGTCACACCCGATTTTTTTTAAAATTTTAGAAAATATGTCTAGCACTGCAAAATTGTTAATAATGTTACAATTCCGAGAGTATAAAAAGGAATGAAAGGCAGGCGTTTTACGCTAGAAGAGAAAATGAAAGCCTTATCCATTTTTAAACAAAGCAAAGGGATACAGATTTTTTAGGAAAATATTTATACTACCTTCGCCCCAAACACTTATTAAATTACTGAGTATGGCTGACATACGTCCGGGAATAAATAAAAGTGTACTAAAACAAATAAAAAAGGCAACCGACAAAATGAAAGTGAAAGAACGATTGTGCATCTTGCTATTTGATGAGATGGCACTTAAGGCAAATGTTGCATACAATGAGAGGAAAGATAGAGTCATAGGCTTTGTGTGCAATGGTGAAGACACTCAACCAGAATTTGCTGACCATGCACAAGTTTTTATGATCAGAGGGTTAATGAAAAATTATAAGCAGCCTGTGGCATACAGCTTTTCACAAGCTGCAACAAAGGGGCCTGAGTTAGTAAAGCAACTAAAAGAAATAATAAGTGAATTGCAAGATGCGGGATTGATAGTAGTTGCTACAGTATGCGACCAAGGCACAAATAATATGCAAGCAATTAAATTACTTGTGCAAGAAACTGAAGCCCATCTTTTAAGAAAAGGACAGGACCTACGACACAACACATTTTTTATTAACGACCAAGAAATTATCCCTTTGTATGACCCTCCACATTTAATTAAATGTGTAAGAAACAACCTTCTCACAAAAAACTTAAATTATATAAAAAATCAGAAATCGTGCACAGCTAAGTGGTCCCATATAACAGATTTGCATAAAGAAAATCCTGGATATAAAGGGATTAGATTGGTGCCCAAATTAACAGATTACCATTGTGTGCAATCTAAGATACCTAAACAAAAAGTTAAATATGCTACGCAAGTACTTAGTCAAACTGTGGGAATAAATATGGGATACCTTGCAGGTAAGATATCAAAGTCCCATCTAGTCTCTGACTACATTTATTAATTTTTAGTTTTGGTTTTTCTTGTTGGTCTAATTAGGATATCTTTCCAATCCTAATTATGTGTATAATAGAAATGTAAAAAGTATTAAAAGTCTAATACAAACCAAATTGTTTTGTTTGGTCTGGGTTAATGACAAAGTTTTAAAGTCCCATTCATTTCTTTTTTCGTCATCTCAAATTAATATCAGGTGGACAGACGATCTGGTAAAGGTTGCAGGAAGCTGCTGGATGCAGCCGCTACCAACTGGCCGATCTTGAAATCACTAGGGGAGGCCTTTGTTCAGCAGTGGACGTCCTGTCGCTGAAGTGATGATGATGATGATGATGAAATTAATATCACAGACCACATTAAAATATATAAAAATACTAGTATTTTTTTTGTTATTAAAAATGTTTGTCACTTATAACAACAATGTATATTTTTTTTACAGACAAAGGCATATTGTCCCAGGAGTGCAAGGAAACCGCTGATATTTTAATATTTTTTGACCGATTATTTGATTCGGTCAACGGGAGCTACGGGAAAAGGAAAAAACACGGAAAGCCACTTTTAGGACCAGTAACGCCTACTTCAAATCACCATCAAGTGTGGGAAGAATCAAAAAGATACCTTAAAACAATGAATTTTGTAAAGCCAAATTCGACAAAAGTGGAATATATTCCTACTTAAAAAAACTGGGTCTGGACACTAGAAGGCATAGAATACTTATTAAAAGAATTAAAATCAAAATACAACATAACTTCAGTTTGGTTACGGCACCTGAATCAGGACCCCATCGAAAACTTTTTTGGGTCCATTAGAAGTCATGGATGCCGCGATATAAACCCAACCGCTGAAAAATTTGAGTCAGCATACTCAACATTATTGATAAATAGCCTCTCTAGTGCCCATGCTCCAGGAGCAAACTGCGAAATTGATGATTGCGTCGCCTTGAGTGATATCATCATCACAGACAGTGACTGCAAAGATACAAATTTTTGTCAATTAGATAACCCTCGGATAGACCCTCGGAAAATAGGAGGTTTGCATTATGTCAGTGGCTTTTTCCTAAAAAATTCAAAAAAACATGTTTTCAAGGGATGTAAACAATGCAAAGTAGACTTAATAAATAATGATGAGCCAGAATATATAAAATATAGACAATATACCAATAAAAAATGGCTTTGCAGCCCCACCGACTCTCTCTTGTGGTGCATCTCGAATCTGCAAGACATTAATTATGCAATAATTCAAAACAATTTAGAAAAACATAATTTGAAAGAATTAATAAAAACAATGGTCTTTATGGTATGCGATTTTGTTTTTTTTTAATGCAGCATGCATAAAGATGAAAATATTAGCTTTTTATTAAAAATATCTTGCAGATTCTTTATATTTAATTATTGTAAAGAAATTTTAAATTTAACATTTTAAATAACGAGAGAGTGTGATGATGATGAACTATTTAAATTAAAGGCAAGGAAGCATTTTGTAAAAAATCTGAAAAGAAAAATTAAATGCAGTACTTAAAAATGTGTTATTTTTTTACCCTCGAACTTCATTTTTAAAAGTACACAGTTTCTTATCTGCTATGATTTGTTTACTCTCTGTTCATTATTTCTAATTTAGCTACCACAAGCTAAATTGAAATAGAGTTTTAAATGAATCATAGCAGGTAAGAAACTGTATTTAAAGCTATAATATAAATGAGGATACAGTACGTAGATCCGCTTATAGCTATACAGATATATAAACTTTTATAAGTTCCAAAACTCGAATCCAGAGGCGCCACTTTCGCGTTTCCTCATCAAACGCAAGAAAGTCTCTAATATTATAAATACAAAAGTACTCTGTGATCATATGGGTGAACTTTGCACGCACAGATTAAACAGACCTTACGCGCAGAGATCATAGAACCCGTTCAATCTATTGACAGTACTCTGAACTTTTTTTGGTATGCGATACACGGTTGAGACTCCCGTCTGTCACCGTCCTATGATTTTTTGAACGCGACTCGACGTAAGCATGACGTCAGTGGTGTTCTGAAGGTTAGAGCCACAAGCGAACCTTTTTGACATTGCACGGAGAACACCAGATGCCACCTCATGAAGAAGAGCTTTAACAGAATTAAATGAAACGACGATGAACATTTTACTATGCATTGAAAACATTTAAGATGCATTTTAACTGAAGACCTGGCTGTATGGTGAAAGCCTTTGCTTTTTCCAACCATCAAGGAAGGAAAGAAAGAAACCAAAAAAAAAAAAAACCTTAAAGGGAAAGGCAATGGTACAGAGCCATACAGCAGCAGAATGACAGCCAACAGCAGCGAAGACATTCATCTTGTTGCAGTCCGTATCAGAGTATAATGTAATTAATGATTAAACGAACTTACCTGTATGTGAAGTTCTATCATAATTATGGGAAGTGCATCGTCCGAATAGATTCTGCAAATAATTATTATAACAAATATGTAGTTACATGCAAGTGACTCCACTCAATTCACTGAATATTTTAGAGATTTAAATTAAATTAAATTAATTTTTCCTTTTTGTCGTATGATATCATTTCCTTACTGGTCACCCCGTCGTCGAGGCAACGTCATATGTTTAGGAGGCACACACACACACACTGCTAAAGACTGTTGTTGGCATTTCGGTGGCATACCTTGGGATCCTAAGGGAGGGAGGGTTATAAATCTATTCGGACGATGCACTTCGCATAATTATGATAGAACTGCACATACAGGTAAGTTCGTTTAATCATTAATTATGCTTGTGCATCGTCCGAATAGATTCTGCAAATATATTAATTATTTTAACAAATATGTAGATTTTTAGAGCTGCCTAAGAAATGCCAATAAGCACCAGATAATTCTTACTCATAAATTGTATTATTACAAACAAGATTGTAAAAGTTAATACAATTATTGATGTTAACGAGTAATAAACATAACAATTACTACATTAAGTCAATCTTATTTTGAGAAATACTCGATACTATTGAAGACAGGTGGCAGGATTCATTTAACTCTGTAACTTTTAATTTAAAAACAACAATGATTTTAACATGATTGTAATATTAAATTTTTCATCCCACCATCTCGGAAAGAGTATTTTTAATCTTCAATATCTGAGTGGAAAAGCCGTTTTTATTCTCTAGAGGATAAAGTAAATTGAATTTAGAACATCGTGTGCACTAAGTTTGTGAATAAAAAAAAACATTAAACCTATTTACTGCTACCTCTATGGTGCCGAATAAATCATACAACTTTTTTTTATCCAGCCAGCAGCTTTATTTGTAAAGCTGCTGGCTGGAGCGGCAGTTCTTCTGCCTTTGGTAGATATTATAATCCTATGGTTACTGACGTTAATAATGAAACGTCAATAGCCACTGTTGAATTAAAAAATGATTAATAGTTATTTGTTATACAAGAGTGCAAAGTTGCTTTTTAACCGCGTGTTCAATTTTGATGACCGAGCAAGCGAAGGATTCTAAAATTTATTTTAAAATTAGATTTTAAAATTAGAATCCTGAGCGTTAGCGAGGGAATCAAAAGAGCACGAGGTGAAAAATCTTTGCACTCGAGTGCAACACGTAACTTTTCATTCCACCTCAGCGAGGAAATGACTAAATGCAAAAAAAAAACGTTTACAATCACAAGATAGGTACACTTTTATTTCAGTTTAGGTATTAATTACTACATTATGAAAGGTAAGTATTACAGAATAATCTTTAAATTATAACAATACTAAGGTATAATTAAGAAAATTTTAAAGTAACGTTGCTACAGTTATTTAAATTGAGTGTAATATTTTTGTTTGGTACTGTAATATTGGTGTTAGTCACTTGTGTACTGTTTTTCGGTAAACTATCTGTCATACTTAATAGTTGTACCGATTCATCGGATTCCCTTGGCGTGAATGTTGGAGAGAGAGGGAGATGGTTAGGTGTTTCATAACGGCTTATTTTTGATGTAGAAGGGCCAGTCCAAGGATCCGATTGAGGCTCTTTCAGTGTAATGGCTCCTACGATGCTTTCACATATTTTAGACTTATTTTGGATGGAATCCTCTATGTATCCCTCTACAACTGCATTGGACTTCCAGCCTCCGTGGCGCTTCAGAGACAGGAGATCAGCTCCGGAATCAGCCAAAAGTGTGGCTGAAGTTCGTCGGAAACAATGACCCGTGTACAACAGGGGTTCTGGAAGTTCAAGAAATGTTGCTATTTCTCGTGGGATACTGCCAATTTTATTAGTACCCATAGGCTGTCTAACACACTTTCCATTGCGATACTGTAGAAAAAATCGATTGATTGGAGTGTTAGGCGGGCGTAAGGCTTGATATTTCTCAACAATCGTTACGTATTCCTTGCGAATGACGAAGTTGCGGTCTCTTTTTGTCTTTGTATTAGATAAATTAATTAATAGTAAGTCATCTGAATGTTTCTCAATGTTTTTGACATTAAGTTGTGTTAGTTCATTAGTTCGACATGCTCCGTTTATTCCAATAATAAGAACAACCTGTAACGTAAAGAGTATTGTAGTAGATAAATGAATAAAATTGATATGAACGCATAATTATGCCTATCAACATCTACTAAGTATACTATTTAATTGAGATTAATATATTAAGTAGATACTGAATGTGCAACTGAATTACTTTTGCCGCCAAATATACTGAATCGGGTGCTTCGTTAAGAAACTTTTCAATATCAGGTACTGTGGAAACCTTCGATTTTTTTGGTTGATTACCAGATGAGGCTCTTTTTAAAAATGACACTAATTTAGGATAGGTATCGATATGTATGTCTTTTTTCATCTTCATTGTTGCTTTTAGCATCGAATACGTACTCCATAGAGTGCTTGCTTTCTTGTTCTCGGATAATTCTATAAAATATGCCAGCAAAACGTGTTCTGAGAAAGTTTTGGCTCCTTTTGCTAGTCGCCACGTGTTGAACATATCGTACTGTTTTAAATACTTCTCGCGTGATTGTTGAGGGAGAAAGCTCATTTGCGCATTATTAACAGTTTCAGTCAATTCTGTTGGCGTCAAACAATCTTAGTAGGTTATAATTGTTCGTTCTAATTCACTTTCTTCTCATTCGCTTCCTGCGTCCGCTCATTCGAAGAAAGTTAATTAGAACGAACAATTATAACAAAAAAAAAGTGAATTGGAATCTAGAACCTGTTTAACGATTCAGTTGAACGCATCATATACGTATTGTTTAACCATTCGTGGATCATACATAAATGAAATGACTCCAAAATATAGAAGTCAGTTTGTTGACATTTACGCACTACAGTGGACGAGTTTGTGACGCTGCTATGAAATTTCTAAAACAGAAAGAATCATTAAAATTGGACTGTATTTGTCCTGTATCATCGAGTAACGTTAAGCAACATGGGAACTTACTACCAAACACAATTCGCAGCATTGTTTGCGGTCCTTCAAACTGTGGAAAAACCAATCTAGTAATCAGTTTGTTGTTACACCAAGATGGACCACGTTTCCGTAACTTATATGTGTATTCTAAGTCTCTGTATCAACCTAAATACTTGTTTTTAGAAAAAGTATTAGAGAAGGTTGCTGACATATCTTATAACAAATATAATCAGAACAGTGAAGTCCTAAGTCTACATGAAGCTTTACCTGAATCAATTATAATATTTGACGATGTTGCATGTGAAAATCAGAACAATATACGAGATTATTTCGCAATGGGTCGTCATAAAAACATTGACTGTTTTTATATTAATCAAACATATACTAAAATTCCGAAACAATTAGTAAGAGACAATGCTAACCTTATTATATTGTTCAAACAAGACGATATTAATTTAAAACATGTTTACGATGAACATGCCAGCTCAGACATGACTTGGTCTCAGTTTCGTGAAATGTGTTCAACTGTGTGGAGTAAGCCGTACAGTTATGTTGTCATTGATAAGGATTGTGATCGAAACAAAGGCTGTTACAGAATGAAGTTCGATACATTCATAGTAGTAGATTAAATATATTTTTTATAAAGCTGCAGCATACGTTTCCTTGAATCAGTTGAATTTGAGAAGTCCAACAGAGTGGAATCTTGAATAATGGAGCGAAATCTGAAAGAACAAATTGTAAAATCTGCAACTGCTGTAAAAAGAAAGGTAGAACTGATAAAAGATTTAAAAAATACCAGTGACCAGGCTCTAGAAACTTTGTTTAAACCTATTGTAAACCCACTTAAAGAGTTGAGTAGTAAAACTGGAGATCAACGTCAAATAGACGATGAAATGGAGCAGCCACAATTAGTGAAAATAATTAAGCGCAGGGAAAGCGAAGCATCAAGTACTTCAAATGAAGATTATTCCTATTTTAAAAATATGGATGATGGTGAAACCTCTGATAATAATGTTTGTAAAACACCTAATAAAACTCTTACTACGTCTTCCCCAGAGAATAATGAAGTTAATGACAACTCCTTCAAATCTCTTCAGTCATCGCCAAGTATTGCCAATGATTCTTTATCCTGGTCTTTATCATCTGAAGCTATGAAAGATATACCTTATGGTGTTAGACATGTGAAGGGAAAACTTTTGCTTGGCAATACCCGTGTTAATGATGATAATCGAATTCTAAAAATTGGAAACCGTAGCTTGAAAAAGACTCCGGGCTTAAAAGAATTATTATATAAAAAAACACCAGACTTAGATTCTATAACAGAAGAAGACCTACAAAATTATAAACTATTACTTATGGATACTAATGCGCATAAACGGAACTATGATCCATCTAAACACATAAACAGTAACAAAGGGTTTAAATATATGCATATCGCTGCTCTATTATTGCTGTGTACCAACTCCACTCACCATAATTTCGAATTATCGACATTCAAAGTTTTAAAAAATCGTACTTCCTATTTGAAATACTAAACTGAAGTTTATTTTGCACCATTGGCTTGACAGGTTTCAGAGGAGTTATGCCATGTAAATTACACTTGTTTTTGGATATATTTCATAGTAATAATGAAATTTAATTTAAATAACTATTGTACTATGTAGTCCAAAGTTAGCAAACTTATGACATTATAGTTTTGTACTTTAAAATTTGAACTATTGTCCTGTTCTATATCCTTACTTAGTACAAATCAATATTAAATATAGTATTACTTATGAGTAAATAATTTAAGTACTAATTTAGGTACATGTACCTAATGTAAACTGACTGTTTGGAGAAAATAAATTAAACACGTTTTAAATGAAATGTGACATGAGTTTTTATTTTAAAACAAAGGTACAACATGTTATTAATAAACATAATTAAATAAAAAGTAACAGGGTACAAGACCCAAAAGTCGACCATAAAAATTATAAAAAAATTAAGTTAAACACAAAATCAAATTATACAATATTTATGAATGAAAGTAAGGCTTTAAGGTTTTTTAAAAAACCGGCTTAGCAATGCTGGCCTAAAATTAGTCTACTTTTTTTTAATGAGTGTGCATGGCTTATTATACTTTTTTGGTAGTTAAAAGTGGCCCTTTTTGGTTTGGTAAGTAACTATGACAAGCAATAATGATGAATGAATACATATTAAATAAATAGTAGATGTATTTTGTTCAGCATAGCTGAGACAGTTTCATAAAAAGTAATACAGCTGTAGATGGCCTTAGTTGGCTCACTTCAGCACCCTAAGGCCCACTTGCGCACGTCCGGATAAGCTGTTCCGGACTTCTTCAAGGCCTATTATCTGAGTTGAAAGCCTACGTGCACAAGTCTGGATTAGCTAATCCGGAAGGTCCACTTGCCACAGTACGGATTAGCTAATCCAGACTGGCGCAAGTGGGCTTTCAACTCAGATAAACAAATCTCGAACAAATCCAGATTAGCTAATCCAGACGTGCGCAAGTGGGCCTTAGCTTCATTTAAGAGTACTGTCTCATTTTAAAATAGCTTTATAGAATTCAACGTCAAGCATAGCTGAGACAGTTTCATAAAAAGTAATACAGCTGTAGATGGCCTTAGTTGGCTCACTTCAGCAACCTAAGGCCCACTTGCGCACGTCCGGATTAACTGTTCCGGACTTCTTCAAGGCCTATTATCTGAGTTGAAAGCCTACGTGCACAAGTCTGGATTAGCTAATCCGGAAGGTCCACTTGCCACAGTTCGGATTAGCTAATCCAGACTGGCGCAAGTGGGCTTTCAACTCAGATAAACAAATCTCGAACAAATCCAGATTAGCTAATCCAGACGTGCGCAAGTGGGCCTTAGCTTAATTTAAGAGTATTGTCTCATTTTAAAATAGCTTTATAGAATTCAACGTCAATGGCAGGCATGTACTTATACATCGATTTTATATCTTTTTTCTTATCTGGAGCTATCTCTACACTATTGCTCAGAATAGGAACGGCATCTGGAAACGTTAAAGTTTCGGACCTGCGTTTATTTGTTCGTCTTTTAGTTGGCGCTGCGATGTTAATTTCTACACTTGTTTCCATCGTAACATTCTCGGCATATTTAACGTGATAAGGTTTTCCTGTTTCTATTTCGATCAATTTTACTTTAGTGTATGGGATTTGTGAGTAACTGAAGTGTTTAGAAACTGCTTGATAATCAAAAAATTCTGTGTTGAGCATCATTATAGTAGTCATCTTCTTAAGGGACTTCTTCTCTAGTTTGATGAGCTGTTTAACCAATCCTAAACGACTGTATACCTCATTGGTTTTCAAAAACCTTTCAATTTTGCTATGTATAGCATCAACTTCCTGTATGTTTCCATGACCTGGCTCAGAAAATTTTTGAGTAATTTTATTTATCTGTGGATTTTCTCGAACAAAATACTTCAGGGCAGTCGTCATTACTTGGTTCCTATTTTGTGGCACGCATGAGTCTGACCACAAAATTATCTCTTCAATATCGGGCAAATCAAGTATTACCCTCCCCAATATAATTACTAAAGCTGAAGCGATGCAATTAGCGTTGCGACCTGCTAAACCTTGATGCCATACAGCAGAATAAGCTTTATTATTCAAATTTACGTGAGCAGTCAAATTAAAAGAGTTAAATTTTCTCTTGTAAAAAAAGTTCGACACTTCGGCACGCGGCAGTGAAAAAACATTTTCAAAATCAAAACAAACTACTGCTATTTTGTTTGAAGTTTCATTCCTATCCTTATTTCTTTCTTTTTTTGAATCTTCTTTTCTTTCCAAGTGCTTTTGTTGCTCAGATTTTAATTCATCTGTATTTCTTGAATTTTTGAATTCTTCACATGTATCACACCTGTCTTTCTTTGGGCGATGGAAACTTATATTAAATTCATTATTAAAGATTTTCCTGTAAGTAAATTGTTTAATAGTTTTAGCTTCTGGGTGTGCTTCTTTAAAAAGCGAAAACATAGTTGTTATATTTAACGTTCCCTCTAAATACTCTCTCTTAGTATCAGCTCTACAGTAGTGACTTTCCATTCTAGGAAAGGAATTTATGTGCTCTCGTACTAAGTTAAGCTCCTCTTCTTTCAAAAACTTTTTTCTGTTTTTCCCACGTCTATAAGGTCTTGGAATATCGCTATAATTATTTTGAATCTGATCGAAGTGGTAGTTTATTCTTCTTTGGCTTATATCTAAAGTATTCAGAAAGAAAACCTTGCACACATTTATTTCCACATTACGTACTTGCAAATAGTAGTAGAATGTAAATTTTTTCTTACAGTCTTTGTTCGTAGTTCTGACTCGCTTTTTAGGAACTTTTTTGACATGGCTACTGTAGAAAAATCTTTTTTCATCGTCTGTTAGCATCCAGAAATCTGCATGAATTTTTTGTTGCTCAAAAGCATTTATTTTTTGATAACACTTAAGTCGACAAGAGCACTTATCTTGCACTTTTCTAGCACGACGTTTTTTTCCCTTGATATCAATATACTCTTTACCGCTTTCGCGTGCCTTCTTTCTTAAATTCTGTTTCCATTCAGCTTCATTTCGTTTTCGTTTCCTCGTTACTACTTTTACACCTGCAAAATAATTCGATTGTTGACAAATAGAAAGCAATATGATCAGAAAAACACAATATTAAGACCCACAATATACGAATGTAAAATAATTTTGGCATCAAAACTATTTAATACCTAAGATATTAATAATGGTCAGTGAAACAGTTAATATTTTTTATAATAATAAACGAAATATACTATGTAAGTATAAAATAATTGTTATACCTGTTACATGAGACGAAGGTGATCTATTATGCACTCCTAAATTTGGTATTTTTGTTAATTCTGATGTTTTCTTACTACTTGAGTCCTTAATATTATTCACGCAGTTACTGTTGTCAATAATTGACAGTGACACTCTAGAATCGTCTGATTCACAAATTGTCTCATCATTTGAATTTGGTTGTATGTAATCGACATCTCTTACTGAGTCATCACTGTCGAAATCAATGAAATTTGCCAAAGGAGATAAGTTTTCTGGCACAGGAGAAGAAGTTGCAGTCTCAGATATAGGAATAGTTAGTATTTTCTGACTTTCAATTGTATCTAAAGGTCTAGGGGTAAGAGGTGAATATGGTGGTGGCTCAATGCTAGGCACACTGGAATCATATTCATATGGGTAGAGTAAACCATCGTTCATGCAACGGTTTTCAGCAACAGATTCGAGAGGTAAAAGCGGGAGTCGTGCATTGCAATCTTCACCAGGACGGATACCTAAAAACCACAGCAATGAGTAGGTACATGTTAACCCATAAACCCATGGACATCCCTTGGGGCAAGCGGTAAATATAGTGGTGGCTCAATGCTAAGCACACTGGAACCATAATCATATGAGGAGGTTGAAGCATGGTTCATGGATTGTATTTTAAATGGTTTGAGAGTAGTTATTGATGCAAGCGGCAACCTTTTACTGTCACACCCATCACCAACTAAGAAAATCACAATGTAATGTAGACTTGAAAGGGTCTAGCAGGTTAAGTATTAGGAATGTCATGTTGTTATAAGTATGTTACTAATTTACAGTAGTTTTTGGTTGTCTATTTATTACTGTCATTTAGTGACCTTGAAAATATCATTCAATAAAGATAGTTAGGTATGTACTTATGTTTTTGAATAAACTTATTTAGTTCAATATAATCAAAATTAATCAGAACATCACATTTTTCATCTTTTTGACAATACTAATTTAACAAATGAAGAAGTACAGCACTAACCTTCAATAAAATTATTTAATGCCAAATATTGTTTTTGTAATAGAGTAAGCCATCTTATCAATAACACTCAGACTTAGTAAAGTATTATTAATAAAATGTTTGACCCTATTGCAATAATAATATGAACTAAAAAACAATATTAATGACACTAAGTCATAGTGCTAGTTATAAGGTGGTTTACCCTATTGCACAAACAATTTTTGACATTAGGTAATTAATTTTATTGTATGTAGGTACTGGTAGGTATCTACTTGACAGTTTGTCACCTTATTAATGAAATAGATTTATAAATTACCTACTAGTTGGGTGGTTTATTAAATTGCTCTCAAATTTTATGCAACTTACTTTTCCTTTTGGGTTTGGGACTACTTGGTGGAGTATTTCCAACAATTTCTGAAACAAAACCAGTCTTGAGAAGTAGTTTTAGATGATTTTTACAGCAAACAATACCAATTATGCTCGTCTACTAAATTAAGTATGAGCAAACCTACTCATACTTAACGTACCTACCTACCTAATAAATGGAGTAGAAAGATAAGATATTTTTAATACATACTCACCGTTTTCTTCATCTGAAGTGTTGTCCATGGTAAAGGAACAAAATCGAATTCAAAATCACGTCTGTCTCACATAACCTTAGCACACAAATTAACGACACTCCTCCCTCGGCGGCAGTGTTGCCAACCCCATCTTGGAAAAAAATTTAGACAACCTTAAAAAAACTGTAGAAAACTGGAAATCCTAAATAAAAAAAACTTAGTATGTACAGCTTTTACTCAATGGATGGATAATATGTAATTTTATCCATAGAAACTATTTTTAGCGCTCTCGCCAATACCGCAATACCTACTGATTTTGTTGAATGATGGTTTACATAGAGATGGATATTCCCGCCTAAATTGTCTTGGAGATGGACAAACGCTACTTTTTGTCGCGAACCTAAAACTTGAAAGGGTGTTGACCTCCTTTAAGATTTCTAAGGAGACAAATTCTGTATAATATTTAATAATAAACATTTTTTTTTACAAAATAAAAACCTTTAAGATTAATAATAATAATTACAGTATTTATTTAATCTATCGTTATGTATCAATCTGTCAATGTTTATACCTCATAAAATTGACATGGTTGGATATAGAACAAAGCAAGGTGCAAAGTTTCTTAATATAGCTTTGTACCAACAGATTTAAAATAAACTGTTTATGGATATAGTACATTTCAATATTTTGTATTTCGTTCATATTATCACTGATAATTGTACTAAAAATGTGTTTCGGATATAGAACAAAACAATACATTCCACATCTCTTTGACACCTGGATGTAGTACAATCGTATATTGCGTATCTCAGTGACTTTATAAATATTTCACGATCTGATCAGTGGATATAGTACAGAAAAATTACTATATTAACATGGTACAAAAAACACAAAATACCTAAAAAGTGGAGTTAGTACAAAGCAATAATAAGGCAGCGATATAATTAAACCACTGTTTAAGTTCTCTAGAAGTCACACAAGTAGTATGGGAAGTCTGTCACAAGGTAAAGGTGTTGATATTTTAAAAGCTGTTAAAAAGGATACCGATTTGGTTTACTGGAATGATCCAAACGAGTTAGTGGAAAGATTAAAACTACTGTGTGCATCATGGGCAGCTGGTAATAATGGGGTACGAAATGAAATTTATGCAATAATTGAAGAATTGTATGAAGCTGGTATTATAAAAGAAATGAAATATATAAAGCTACCATCAGGAAAATTGAGCAGTATCATTGAGCTTCAGAATCCGATAAGACGGCGATGAATATAGATAAATTTGGTCATCATGTTCATAAGCGTTTACGTCAACCTGAATTCACTGATATCTTTACCGATGCATTATTACGAACAGACGCAGGTGAATTTGATTTAAAATCATCAAGGTTAAAAGGATTACAAATTCCTGAACAAGACAGTGAAGCTGTGAACAAAGAATATGTTGATAACTGTGTTCAAAAATTAAAAGAAGAAATAAAAACAGTTCAGAGCAATATAAAAAATTATCTTAATAATTTAGAAAAAATAACTTCGAGTAATTTAAGTACAGTGTATTATTCAAAAAACGAAATTGATTTTATGTTAGCAGCAAAAACATCCAAAAATGAGTAAGCAAGATATAGTTGATGAGTTGCACAAAGCAGCGAGAAGAAATTTCTTTCGGCGGCATACATTGACTAAAGGAATAGATGATTTATGGCAAGCTGATCTTATGGACTTTCAAAAATATTCATCGCTGAATAAAGGATATAATTATGTTCTGGTAGTGATTGATACTTTTTCTAAATACGTTTGGATCAAGCCTTTGAAGTCAAAATCTAAAACATGTGTTGCCCATGCAATGCATAGTATATTATCTGAATCAAAACGAAAGCCTAAAAATGTACAAACAGATCTAGGTAAAGAGTTTTATAACGATTCTTTCAATCAGTTAATGAAAAGTTACAAAATAAACCATTATTCCACCTACTCTGTCAAAAAAGCATCTATAGTAGAAAGAGTTATAAGAACCATTAAATCAAACCTTTACAAAAAATTTAGTTTATGCGGACGGTATCAATGGTGTCAAAATAATTTGGATTCCGTTGTAAATCATTATAACAACACTGTGCATCGCATTACTAAATTCAAGCCGATCAGTGTAAATCATTCGAATGAAATTTTAGTACGATCTAACATTATCAAAACCCAACAAACAAAAATAAAAATTTGTCAAAAATCTAAATTCAGAGTAGACGACTTTGTGCGTATAAGTAAATACAAAGGAGATTTCTATAAAGGCTATACCCCTAATTGGTCTACAGAAATATTTCGCATCGTAAAAATTAATAAAACCAATCCCATAACATACCAAATAGCAGATAAACAAAATCAAAACATTCTCGGGTCTTTTTACGGGTGTGAACTATTAAAAACTAAGTTTCCAGACCTATACCTAATTGAAAAAGTTATCAGAAAAAAAGGAAACAAATTGTTTGTCAAATGGTTAGGATTAAGTGATAAGGAAAATAGTTGGGTAAACAAAAGCGAATTGGTTTAGATTTTTATATAAATATCGTATGATCACTGGTTTATCACACTTTATTAATATCAATGAAAGAAGGCAGTGGTATAATAAATAACTTAATAGATCGTTTACCGTTCGAGTTACATTTACCTGGGTACCAATTTTGTGGTCCCGGTACAAAACTTCGAAAACGTATACTAAAAGGTGAACGCGGTATAAATCAATTAGACAAAGCTTGCATGCACCACGATATTGCTTATATTAATAAAGATTCAGAAACTCGACGTAAAGCAGACTTAGAACTTTTAAACATGGCCAAAAGGAGATCGACTTCAAAAGATGCGAGCAAAGGAGAAAAACTTGCATCGTGGATAGTAAAAAATGCCATGAAAGCAAAAATTCGAGCAGGCAGTAGTATTCAATCATTTAAGAAAGGAATTAAGAAAATACACACTCAACTAAAAACACTAAAATCCAAAGACCATACCTCTGCAATAAAGTATGCTTATGCAGCGGCAAAGAAGCTATTCAATAACAAGAAAGGAATACGTTTACCACGTTTTATTCCTCTCCCTAAGTGTGGTGGATTTTTACCACTCATACCTATTTTTGCGGGATTGTCAGCATTAGGTTCGCTTGCCGGAGGTGCAGCGGGTATAGCCAAAGCCGTAAATGATTCTAAGGCGGCACAAAAGAGTCTTCAGGAATCTGAAAGACATAACAGAATGATGGAAGCAGTAGCTCTTGGAAAAGGATTATATATCAAATCTCATAAAAAGGGAGCAGGTTTATATTTAAACCCATCAAAAAACTAATAAAAAGGTTACCTAAACGTGCGCTTACTAATCTTGACATTTTAAAATATGCTAGTGATATTCCTCACTTCCGAGGTGTTTACATGAGAGATACGTTACCATCAAGACCTAAAAAGATAGAATGCGGAATACTAAATTTGGATAGCAACAAAAATCCTGGCACGCATTGGGTAGCCTTTGTTAAGCATAACAATTACGTAGAATATTATGATAGTTTTGGTAATTTGAAACCACCATTAGAATTTGTAAAATATATGCATGCTTTACTTATAAACTATAATTATATGAGACATCAAGCCTTTGGTACCACTAACTGTGGTCATTTATGTCTGAAATTCTTAAGAAATTATTGGAAAATGCATTTATATAATGAAAAGAAGAAATAAATGTGTTAGTATAAAAATGTCTTTCACTGTGTCCATAACTGGAAGCGGAGCTTCCTTGACAACAAACTATTCCCCAACTTTGGAACTTCAAGGAGACTATGAGTGCGGTCTTTTATATTTTTCAACGTTTAACTCAATTCCCAATATAGATGAACGAAACAATAAGTTTTATTATGGTGATAATGAAATAATCGAAATACCTGAAGGTTCTTACGAGCTTCAAGATATTTGTGATTATTTAAAAAGCAACATCAAGAACACTGTACTTAAACTTACTTGCAATAACAATACATTGAAAACACGTATTTTTTGTTCCAAAGATGTTCATTTCAACAAAGGGAAGTCACTGGGTAAAATTTTAGGTTTTGGAACGAAAACAATAAATGCTAATATAAGTACTGATTCAGAGTATCCTGTAAACATTCTATCAACTACCATTGTGCGGATCGAATGCGATGTAGTTAGTGGTTCATTTGTTAATGGAAAATCAAGTCATATAATTTATGAATTTGTGCCAAACGTACCACCTGGTTATAGAATAATTGAAATTCTTAAAAATCTGATTTATTTTCCGGTTAATCAAAATTCTATTAACGCCATTAATATAAGACTGCTGGATGCTGATAATAAAGAGATAAATTTACGAGGTGAAGAAGTGCAACTATATTTACATTTTAAGCAAAAATGATAAATTTTAATAAAAACCCGACCACATCGTGTTCACAAATCATTTCTAAAAGGACATCTCCCAAGAGCGCACCACTTCATTTAAAAAGAAAGCTTACCAAAACTAACAAGGATTTCCTGAAACTAATTGGTTTGATAAAATGAATATCTTAAATATATCTCAACAAATGTCATACGATAACAGCATCGAAAGTTTTGAGTATCACTCGTACAAACCATACGTAACAAGTTTCAACAAGAATGATGAAATAAGAATTCCTATCAATCAACAAGACCTGTACGTGCTTCCGTCGCTCAGCAGTTTGTATATCGAAGGGGACGTGAATGTGTATGATAGCACTACTAAAGAAAGAGTATCGAATGTACATTTTATTAATAATCCAGCATTATTCCTATTTCAAGATATTCGATACGAATTGAATGGCATTGAAATAGATAAAATTAAAAATGCAGGTGTAACTACAACAATCAAGTCTTATCTATCCTTAAATGAAAACGAATCAAAATATGCTCGAGTTTGGGGATGGTCCACTGAAGGCATAAAAAATGCAGGTGGTGGAGCATTTTCTGTCTCCATTCCGCTGAACAAGATATTAGGGTTTGCTGAAGACTACGAAAAAATTATAATTAATTGTAAACATGAATTAGTGCTTTTAAGAAGCAATACGAATCTGAATGCAATTAAATTAAACTCGGGAGAAGTACTGGATGATATTAAAATTACTAAAATTATTTGGAGAGTGCCTCACGTTAAAGTGTCCGATCGTGAAAGAATACATTTATTAAAGTTCTTAGAAAAAGATAGACCTATTCCATTAGCGTTTCGTAGTTGGGATCTCTATGAATATCCATTACTACCTAAAACACGAAAGCATACTTGGTCTATTAAAACTTCATCCCAAATAGAGAAACCACGATTTGTTGTAGTTGCCTTACAAACAAATCGAAAACATAACAGTCAATTGTCCATGGCTGAATTTGATCATTGTCACGTACGAGATGTAAGGGTATTTTTAAATTCATCATATTATCCGTACGAAGGATTAAATGTCAGTTTTGCGGATGACAAATTTACCTTATTATACGAACAGTATGTGAGATTTCAACAGTCTTATCACGGACGTCGATCAGAGCCGTTGATGAGTTTGAAGGAATTCAGAGACATAGCTCCTTTATTTGTTATCGACTGTTCGCGACAACATGAAACTTTAAAAGGTTCGATCGATGTGAGAGTTGAAATCGAAACAGACCATGAAATACCGGATCAAACAGCTGCTTATTGCTTGATTTTAAACGATTGTATATTCGAATACAAACCTTTGAGTAATATTGTAAAGAAACTATCATGAACAGCCAAACAATTTTTGTAGATCTTCAAGGATTTAAAGATTGCAAAAATAATTTTATTGTAAAAGAACTAGCTATAGCTACCGAAGAACATACTCATGTATTTTTAATAAAACCTCCCTACCCGTTTACTACACTAACTGAAAAAGAAAGGAAACATGTCTTTTGGGTTGAAAAGAATAGGGGTTATCGGTGGAGTGAAGGATATATTGATTACAGAGAATTTCGGAGAACTATTAAACCTTATTTAAATGACAGAAAAATTATAGTAAAGGGCGAGGAAAAGATAAAATGGATTCATGATTTATGTGGTCACAATAATATTACTGATATAAGTTATCTAAGTGTCCCTAATTTAGTCACTCTTTGTAATAATTATTGTAAAAATATGTTAGTTTATAATTGTTTTACACATAAGAAAATTTGTGCTTTAAAAAATGTTTTGTGTATACGAAAATGGTGTGTAGATAATAAAGCAAATTTATAGTTTTTAAATTAAACAATGTACCTACTGAATTATTTTGTTTTACTTATACCCTAACCTAAGATTTTCATAAGTATTTCATAAGTTCATAAACAGGTAGGACGAAAAATCAAAAAACCGAATGTTTCACCACATAATGTCTTTATTTGACACTGAGTAGACTATCTTACAATACATTTCTATTAACTACATATCAAAAAATACAATTATACTTAACTATAAATATTCATTACATAGAGTTTTCGAGATTTTTCTTATTAATGTCTCTGTCATGTCGGAAATTTCATCCACTGGTTCGGTAACGATGTATTGCGCGCTGAGCAGCACGTCCGTGTCTTCTTCGTTTTGGTTAGCTTCCCGTATCATCGAACAAGAAGGTTCGCTCGTGAGGTCGATTATTCGTATTTGTATCAATTTTAAGCCTTTAGCTCGTTCTTTGTTGATGACGTAGGATTTAACACATCTTGTCTTCTTTTTTACTGGTTCAGTCTTTTTCTTCAGCCTTTTTTCCCGTAATCTTTGAGTTGTTTGAGGCTTTTCAATTTGGTTCTTGTCCAGTATATCCTGACAAGCCTGTGTTAATCCTTCCCATGGATCATAGTTGAACTGTGATAACATAATAGGCGTGTCATCGGAGTTCTCCAACGAGTCTTGAGCACACTGAGATAAAAGTATATCAGAACGGTCTGCCATTATCTGTAAAAAAAAATAAAATATGTTAAAGTACGCATTAATTTTGTAGAAGTAAAGATTTTGTTATGATTTATGTAAATCTAATAATAAATATTGAAACTTACCAAGTAATTATTCTCGCTGTGTGTATCTCTTAACAAAGCTGTTTGAATAATGACTCAAATGCAAGTTTACTAGGTAAAGAAAGTTTTGAGAGTGCATTAATTGTAGTGTCAGCAAATAAGCATGTGCGTGTTTCATGCAATTTATTAAATAAACATCCTCGCCTAAATTTGTAGTATCATCAAATTATACGACCTAAAATCTAAATAGGTATCACCTACCTACACGTGCGCAAATGTTGCGAAACTATTAATGTATGTTTTCACAGTTGTGTACAATGAAACAACAAATCATTGGTAGTTTAAAATTTATTTAATACCTATTTAACAAATACATTTTATAATCATGTTTTTTTTAATTGTACAAAACATAGTTTAAAATACAGTAGTAAGTGCTAGTCGCGGCTTAAGAGTAGAAGGTTAGTCAAAAGTAGGTATTTACCTAAATAAAAAAGTAAAGAGATTCCAATGAATTAGTTAACTAACTCTTTCAAACGAGAGAATTACAACTTCTATAACATTTTATAATCTAAACATAAGAACTAATTATTTCAACCCAGACTATTTAATATCATCAAATTATGATACGGTACAAGACTAAGACTCACTTATCAAAAAGAATATAACAAGTTATTATAATACAGGTCAGAACTTAAATTATCGACAAATTAAAAGAAGCTGGATTTATGTCCCCAAGCCAATGTACTTATATTATTTTTTAATATGATACGTTTGTCATCGTTAGATGATAAAGCTACTTTATTTACCGATTGAGTAAATATTTCATGCTTCAACGATTTAAATACTACATTAGTTTTTTTAATAACTTTGTTGTGCAATAGGACATTATTGTAATCTTTAAAAAGTAACTGCTTAACAGCTGGTTTTTTTACACCTTTGGCTTTTTTGATTTCTTTATTTTCAGTTTTTATACAGTATAATTTTGATCTTAAACCAACAAATTCCGTTATGAGTTTTCCACCTAGTTCGTCTTTAAACAAACCAGGAACCTTTTTATTTTGTCGTTTAATGTTATACAAATTATTTTCATCGTAATTGCTTGTGTCAAAGTAAGATTCAAATTGACGTTTCAAATCTCTATACACATCCTTGGTGTGTATGGAGTACAAAAAGCTATCCGTATCTGTGTAACAAAGTTTTAAATTGTCACCGTAGAATGGTTTCATAATGGAATAATGAAATTTATACATATGGCTTTTAGAAATTTCTAAAACCGTAAATCCTATATAAATTGGTTTATCCAGTAATATCGACTCCGGTTTCATTTGCACTGCAACAAAATTCTCAGAAAACACAGTTGAGCTGTGATAATTGGGTCTTGCTATTAATTGCTGAGCAGTGTACTGTTTTTTTGTTTTATTTCTAGTATCAACCCATTGATTTACTAATTTTACATCAAGTCGTTTTTCCGGATCTTCTAGTGTTTTGCCGAAAATGCTATTATTCAAAAGTTTGAAAAAATCTTGTTCAAATGCAGACGTTGCCTTTTGTCGCAAGTCGGTATTAAGATCAATGTATTGCTTTAGATATGGGCTTTGTTTGAATTTTATTACTCTGTGGATTTTTTTTAGTTTCAAACCATAAGAAAGGCATGCTTTTAAATGCACATAGTGAATAACATAGTTAAATTTATCGTACAAATTTGGTATTAACTTTGATGTTTTAGAGCCAGGTGGAGTAAATTTTTGCGGACAAAAAGGGAGTTCATTGTGTAAATCATGCAACTGTTCGGGATATTCTAAATCTATTTCTAAAATATAGCCCTCTTCAGCATTGTCAGGCGTGTTTATAATTTCGTCGACATTAAATTCTGACGCATTTAACAAGCGAAAATCAGAATAAGGTAAATACGAGCACATTGCATATCCGTATAAATTGTTGCAGTCTATATAAAATAAGTAATTATCTGGAGAAGATGGGTCGTAATCAGACAAGTATTTATTATTTGCCTTTGCATATCTAGTGGAAACTTAACAAACACCACCGCGGATACCCTTTTGGATTAACCGAATTATTTCCAAGTCTTCAATTAGTTCAAGTTTAACTTTGGTCAAAAGTAGCATAGCATCGAAGCTTAAACTCGGAGCCGTAAGATAAAACGAAGGATCTAAATTATAATTCGTTTTACAAGTATACCGAAATTTTTCAAATACATCGGCCAGTAAAAGGACGTCTGATTTTAAATATAACTTTGTATAATCTCCTAGATTATTTAAATTAAATGTTTTCCAAACACGCTCGGCATGTTGATAGTCAGATTCTGAAATAGTACACTCATTCAAACTACTGTAAAAACACTGGCGCGGAGGTAACTGTTTTTCTTTATACGATTCCCAGTTAGTCATGTTTTCATAAGGGTATACCCCTTTGCGTCTTAATAACTCAAACTGATTTTTTTCAGAAAAACTTTTTGATAAATGTGTAAAATCCTGTGTATTTAAATTAGAAACCAGTTTTTCAAGGCTTGTCCCTAAAAATTTAAACGAGTCAACGAAGCGAACTGCCATGTAATTATTATCGTCTGTTGTAAAAAACTTAGTGAACGATATATAATTTTCTTTATTTTTGGCTATAACCTTTATTGGTCCCGATATTTCTCCCAATTGCCTTATAAATAGATGACTATCGTAGCCGGATAAATTATGAAAAAATACAGGTACGAATTGTGGTAAGCTATATTTGAGATTACAGTAAGAATGTGCGGGACCGCGGTACCTGCCGGTTAAGTGACAGTGGTCCCTTACTCTATCGTCAAATAACAACTGATTGCAAAGATAACATTGCTTTGATTTAGAAAATGATTCTGATTCTTCTACCGTTAACTTTTTCATTGGTATTTTGTTTTTATATAGTTTTAATATTTCAGATATGTCTTTCTTAAGATTCTCAATAAATATTTCAACACAATTTTGCCCAAGATAAGATACGTACCGATTCAAGGAACTGTCATATGAACAAACTACGTAATATGCAAATGCAGCCGGAACATGTTTTTGGAAGACGTTCGTAAAAATTGAAGTCGGTCCGTCTGTACTTGGCTGTAATAACGATTCGAAATCCGCGTAAATAACGAACGGCATGTCTTGCATTTTTTCATAGTTTTTAAACTGTATAAGTGTGCCGGGTTTTGGTAAAACAGTAGCAACGCCACCGCATATATGAGTATTAAATTTAATTTCGTTTTTAAAGAATACCATACAATCATCACAAAAAAATATTTTTCTGTGGTTTTTTGTTATTTGTGACCTGAACAAACGACTTAAATTTTTTATCCAGCAATAATGAGTTCGATTTCCCTTTTCTAAAAATAATAAATTTATATGGTTCTTTTTCTTATTTTGAGTGCGGTATAATGGGCCAACAATATTAGTGTTGTTTTTAACTCCATAAACATTAACACTTATACCGGGATTATTCTTTTCAAAGGTTTTTATATCTGAAAAATTTACAGGAAACGACATGTTTTTTGCATTGAGAACGTTCTCAAAGCGAGGATATGAAGAAGTACGGTGAGCATTGCTCTTAGCAGGAAACAATGCTGCCATTATGCTCCATAAAAAACAAAATTTATCACTATTTTGAACGTTAATGCAAGCTCGTTTTAGTTTTAAAGCTTTTGGTAAACTCGGCTGGCGTCTGTACTCCTTCATCCCTAATGCGCAATCGATATGTAGCTATTCGACTACGGAAAGCGCTACTTATTTTATCAATGTCGTCTCCTAACTCTATTGCTGAATTATTTTTATGTGTATTACTTTTAAGATGAGCTGAGAAACTATTACTTCTAACTGATAAATCGCACACTGTGCAATATATCGTTCTTTTCGACATTCTAAAAAAGTTAAAATTTATCTACCTACCTACTTTGAGTGAAATTAAATAGACTGGGTGAAAACTAAGATATATAAAAGTATTTAACTATTTTATTTTATTACCTTAAATAACTAATTACAAATTATCGAGGACTATTTTTTTTATTCGGGAAAAATGTACCGTCCTCTTCGAATGCCTCTCGCGCTCGTTTGATGAATTGCCGCAGTAGGTCGAGATGTTCGGCGTCGGAATTGGTCTGGTACTTAAGCGATAGGACCGCTTTCTCCCAACGATCTTTCGGCTCCACAGGTCGTATCTCGTTCGTGTTGTAGAGGCGCAACTCCACGAAGAGATCACCAGGTAGAGTGGCGGTGCGGCGCAGGAGCCCGTCGGCCACTCGACGCGTCAGCACGGACTGCAGGCGGTTGGGCTGGGTGCGCGCGCGACTGCTCTCGATGTCCACGTCGTCGTCCAAGTCCAGCTTCCACCCTGAGGTTCGAGTTCGTTTTTCTCCACTCGAGCTCTCTGCTGACTTGCGTTTGGTAGATGTAGACTTTTTCACGGATGATTTAGTTCTGAAAAAAAAACAACATTTGGATTTAAATATTTTGAAACAGTTTTAGTTATATTAGTTGGAACAAGAGATTAAATGAAAAAACATCATTCTGCGAATATATAAACTCGTAAAATTATAAAACTCCGACCGGAATACAATAGCAGAAATTCTATGTAAGTATATCTTTGCTCGTATAAATGTATAAATATTTGTTTTAAAATATAAATGATTCCCGCGCATTTAAAATAGATAGGTACGAGTACATTACAACGCAAAGTAAATACCTCAGTCATATAAAAGTCATTAAAAACTTACGGTTTATTAATTGATTCGTCTTCAGACTCGTAGACTAAATTTTTGGCTGCTTTTCGATGTCTCGGTTTCAACCTGCCAACAAACAATGAAATTATTTATTTATTAGGTCTGCCAACATTATTACACAAACAACAAATTAGTTTAAAACGGTAGATATTTTCACTTGTTTCAATACTAACTGGAATATTACTTTGTGTATGAAATCTCACTTTTTACATTAAATATTATTACATAAACAGTTTCAATTATTTTAGTTGGAACGAGTGATAAAAAAAATACTGCAAATATAAACTGTTAAAATTATAAAACTCCTGCCGGAATACAAAACCAGAATTTCTAAGTATGTCCGTGCTCGCATAAATTAATAAACATTGTTTAAAAACAGAAGTGACTCCCGCGCATTTAAAGTAGATAGGTACATTCAAACCCAAAGTAGGTAAATAATACCTCAATCGACATGAAAGTTAATAAAAACTTACGGTTTATTTACTGATGATTCGTCTTCAGACTCGTAGACTAAATTTTTAGCTGCTTTTCGAGGTCTCTGGTTCGACCTGTCAACAAATAATCAAATCAGTTTGGTAATCATTTAATTTCACTTGTTTCAAACAAAACTAAATCGGTTTTATTACTAAAATGTTACTTTGTATATGAAATCTCACCTTTTACAAGATTTTTCCTCTTCAGAATCTATGTCTTCGCGTTTATTTCCGTACCGCTTGGCAGCTGCTTTTGTATCGCAATAATACTCAATGTCCGACCTGTAATATTTAAAACAGATAATAGTTATAAGACGAAGTTATTATGATGTAGGCAGGTACTAAATGTATTCAACATACAATAACGTTAAACAGGTAACAAAAATAACGAAGATAGGTACTGCAACGTTTCATATGCCTATGCTTGAAACATATTCATACAAATCTACTCTCTAATTCTCATAAAATATCGGTACAACGAAAAAGTGAAAAAAAAAAAAACTTACGAACATTATTTCGTTGCTGTAGATTGTTCTTGAAGCTGAAGAATACCTTGAAGGTTGATGAGCACTATGTGGCAGTACTGAAGAATTTAAATTTTATCGATTTAGACCTCTTAATTTATCCAAAAATAATGCAAGATCAGCAAAAGAGGTAGTCAACATTTATCCTTTTGTACCGCTTAGTAAACGAGTAAAATATAACGCATAGTTACAAAAGTAACCATCAAAAATTGGGTTCACGATCACTGGCCTAATATTTTGTAGAATCAGCGATTACAAAATGTTCCACCTTAAAATTTGTGAAAAACAAAAGTTTCGATTTACCATAGACGTCCGCATAATTGCTGTACAGTCAACGTAAAAATTATATTATTATGATGAAATTTATTTCTTTTCATATTATGATACTTTTCTAGTTACCTACATAACTTATATTATTTCTTAACTTGTCAAGCGTCAACCGTCCTACCAGCGGATATAACAATAGAAAAACTATTGTGTCTAGTTTTTGTAGCATGATGACCGTTTAAACATTCTATGTAAAGGTACAAGTGATCATATTAACCGATCGTGTGAGGAGCTATGATGTTAATAACTATTTGCATTATTTCGTGTTTTTCATTGTTTGTTCATAGAAACGATAACGTTTAACATTATTCTCACAATATCATAAAACAAAGTCCTCCGCCGCGCTCGTATGTTTGCGTTAAACCCAAAAACTACACCATAGGTTTTAATAGATAGATTCATGAGTAAGGTTAAGATAAACTTACCCCTGATGCTACCGGGTTTCTAATGATTTTATAGTATAGAGTCAATTATTAACATGATTGCTCATTAGCAAAATAAAAGTATAGTGTTTCAACGTTTGTTAAGTAATTTTTACTACTGACGGTACTTACATGCTCAAAACTGTGGTTTCAGCAGTAACTTTATACTTGCATTATGACTTATAAGATTAGGGTCCCTTACAATTTCAAACCATTTTATCGCCTTAGTTAAATTGTTGAGAGAGTATTTAAAAACATTATTATACACTTGAATTAATTATTTAAACATTTAGTTCGATTCCTGGTCCGGTCAATGTGGAAAACGAACTTTTTTTATATTGTCTCGGGTTAGGGTGTTATAGTACCATCGTTGTTTCTGATTTCTGTAACTCAAGATAATTCGGTACTTACCACACGATCAGAGCAATGTATGTGCAACATCACATATTCTATTTTTATTATTATTTTATTAATATATTCGATAAAATTACTACAATAATACTAATATATACTAATATAATTTTATACGTCACCTGACATAATATAGGTAATATTATGACGTATAAAAACTTGACATAAATGCATATCTTTGGACTTATAATAAATATATTTGAGATGAGAAGCTCTCCTTTTTAGTTGGTTAAAAATCAATATCTTATAGTAAATATAGTAATAGACAATACTTTTAGGAAATACTCCTTTTAAAGTATGATGCAATTTATAATTACAAAAACATGTTAATATAATCGTTCAGATAGTAAATCGTAAGTTTGGTGATGATTAATTCTAATTATGCCTACATACGGAACCTTTTTTGTAAATACTGTACTTAAATTGACTGTTGTATGACCTGATTCGCTACTCGAGTCATTGTTGAAGTGTACGCCATAGTCTCTGGACTGTCATGTGAAGGTTTGATTTTAGGTGCTAACATTTACGAGTAGTTAACTATTAAGACGAACAGTTCACCTTGATTACTTTTCTAAGCGAAGTACAGATTTATTGGTACGAACAAACGGGCTAGAGCCGCTGCGTGATTCTAGGTGCCACTTACATGTTGAAAATAATTTAAAACTATTTATTGGTACGACCAAACGGGCTAGAGCCGCTGTGCGTTTCTAGGTGCCAGTAAAATTGTGAAAATAATTATAAAGTAGGTATTTATTGGTACGACCAAACGGGCTAGAGCCGCTGTGCGGTTCTAGGTGCCAGTAAAATTGTGAAAATAATTATAAAGTAGGTATTTATTGGTACGACCAAACGGGCTAGAGTCGCTGTGCGATTCTAGGTGCCAATAAACTTTTAAAAATAATTAGAAATTATTTTATGGTACGACCAAACGGGCTAGAGCCGCTGTGTGGTTCTAGGTGCCATGAAAATTTTGAAAATAATTATCAAGTAGGTATTTATTGGTACGACCAAACGGGCTAGAGTCGCTGTGCGATTCTAGGTGCCAATAAAATTTTAAAAATAATTAGAAATTATTTATTGGTACGACCAAACAGGCTAGAGTCGCTGTGCGATTCTAGGTGTCACTAAAATTCTGGAAACAATTAGAAAGTACATCATAGTGGGCTTAGTAAATCTGAAAGTTGCCAAGTGTTAGTACGATCAATCGGGCTAAAATTATTACCTTGAGCAAACGGTCGCTGGCATAAAGAGCATTGGTGTTATTATAGTGTTTTAGTGTACGTTGTGTGGTGACTAGACTCAAAGGATTGGTTTAAGGTATGTACCTATAGTAGAATGTAGAAATATCATAATTACATAAACTTGATCCACAAATGATCGAACAAAAATATACGGTGCGTTCAACTGAATCGTAAAACAGGTTCTAGATTCCAATTCACTTTTTTTTGGTTATAATTGTTCGTTCTAATTAACTTTCTTCGAATGAGCGGACGCAGGAAGCGAATGAGAAGAAAGTGAATTAGAACGAACAATTATAACCTACTTACCTCGATTAATTATTTTTCTTGTAGATTCAAATTAGAAATCTCTCCCTTAAAGTCGATAAGTTCTAGGTATATGTTTGCAACAAAGCTTTTGCACATATACGCGAACAAAACGTTTTTATGAAATAAACAATAAAAACGAGGTATTATTATTTAACTATTCAGAACATCACTAGTATTAGGTAATAGGAAAAAAATCCCTAAATCCCTAAAAACTAAATAAGTATGTATTTTACTTTACAAAAGATAAATCTGTTCCTAAAGTAAGTTTAAGGCATTTATTAGGTAAATATTTGTAAATGCTGTAATATGAAACGATCATTATGTTATGTGAGTTGTTATAAGAAAAAATATGATATTCTTAATAAGCTTGAGCGTCTACAGAACTTCTGTATACGAATAGTTTTTGGTTTGCGGAAGTATGATCATGTTACCGAATACCGGACTCTGCTTAAATGGCTTCCAATCCGTCGTAGGCGTGACTTGCATATTCTTTCGCAATTATTTAACATATTGTTCAGTCCGAAATCACCACCCTATTTAAAAAAGCGCTTTCAATTTTTGCAGTCATCACAGGGTCATGACATGCGGTCATCCAAAAAACTACATCTTCAATTTCCTCCCCATTCTACTAATTACTATACGCAGTCGTTTACTGTCCAGTCCATTCGCCTCTGGAATTCCTTACCATTAACAATCAGAAAATCCGAATCGATTGCTATTTTTAAAAATCGGCTTAAAGCACACTTTCTTTCTTCTTGACACAAACTGCCTTTATATCTCAGAATATTACTGGTCACTGTTAGTTTCGACATCTCCTCGCATATATCAAGTAGTATGTATGTTTATTGTATGTATGTATAATTATTGTTATGTATTTATTTTATTTTTATTTATTTATTACTGTATGTATACGTTTATGCCATAAATTTATGCAATTCTATTTGTATCAGGTAAGAATTCTAAGAACTCTGCAACACCTTCCCCTTTCTTTAATGTTTGTCCTCTACCTAAAGGTTGTCTGGAAGAGATCGCTATTAGCGATAAGACCGCCTAAATTGTACATCTTTCTGTAAAAATCATGTGTATTTTACTTGTATGGTGTGCAATAAAGAGTATCTATCTATCTATCTATCTATTACGTGAAATTATATCATTAAATCGTTATCGTAATCGTAATTATATATATGTAATATGAAACAATCATTATATTATGAGAGTTGTTATAAGAAAAAATATTATGTTAAGTGAAATTATATCATTAAATGGTTATACTTATAATATTTATTTGAAACGTTACACACCCTCGGCAAATCGAAGGTGATTTATGTAGTCGCCGTTAATGTTGAGATATAACATCTCCCTTCCTTACGCCTCGATGCAGAGGAATCGCCTTCGTGCTCTGCTCCTGTACTCGGACCGACATAATGGCGTTTTTGTATAAACACTTCAGCACCTCGATGTAAACGTCTCTGTTTAGCCTAATGGTCGTCTGGTAGAGAATGCCTCATGGCATTAAGTCCACCTTTTTTATAATTTTTTTAATCTGTGCAATAAAGTCTAAATAAATAAATGTGCCGATATGCAATATAGCACCGCTGGAGAGACTGTAGCACTTCCCAGGTCTCGATCGAGTCAAAGGCCTTCTTATAGTCCACGAACGCCAAGCATAGTGGCAAGTTATACTCCTCAGTCTTCTGCTGCAGCGTATAACTTGCCGCAGCGTATGGATGTGGTCTATGGTACTTAAGCCTCTTTTGGAAACCCGCTTATTCGCGAGACGATTCGTGATGACTCTCAAAAACAGCTTGTAGACATGGCTCAGAAGCGAGATGGGTCTATAATTCTTAAATAAGGCGTTATCCCCTTTCTTGAAGAAGAGAGCCACCAAACTTCTGCTCCATGCCTCCAGTGTTATTCTCTCGAGCAAGCCTGGAGTTTTATTTATTTATTTATTTAAGCTTTATTGCACAAGTAAGTACAATTGGCGGACTTAATGCTATACAACATTCTCTACCAGTCAACCTTGAGGTAATGCAGATAATGTAGTCAGTGGCGGAGTATAAAGTATCCGACATATTTTTTAAGACGAGTAAAATACATACACATACCTAACAATTTAGACAATAATAAATACATACTATAATACATACTATATAATATATTAGGGAAGTCGATGATTATTAATTGAAAGTGTTGAAGTTGTTGAAGGAGTTGAAGATTCTCGCTCGCTTTCGGGGCAGTAAATATGGGAATTTGAGGATCGGAGCATAGACTTCATCAATCGGGACCTTTTCAGCTTGACGTTGATATTCAATGTTCCTTTGACCATTCGGTGATCACTTCTGGTTTTCACCCTGTTAGTCATGGAGATATAATTGAATATTCGTCGCTTTGTGGTCATAATAAAGTCAACCTCATTTTTCGTGGAACCATCTGGAATCATCCAGGTCCACTTACGGTTCTTGGCTTCTAAAAGGAGTTCATCGCAAAGAGGCCCCCTCGTTCCCCAGAAATTCAGTCGACCCGATAATAGAGTAGGTTGCCGGATTTCAGGGTTATCGCGTATCACCCTTTTATTAAACTTCTGATAGCCCCATAATACTCCAGTGCATCCTACCCCTTTTATCTTCCATCTCAACAGTCTTATCATCAATCCTCAAAGTGCATCTTTTGTTTTTAAAAAGTGTTAATGTTAATGACATTTTGTTTATCTGAAGAACAAAAGACCAAACTAAAAACATTTTGTGCTACATGGGTCATATCCAAAAAAGTTGTACATTTTTTTGTTTGGTACTGTCCTTCATGTGTCCTTGTAAATTATCCCGATCATTTTGTTAAAATAATATTGAATGTTATTCAAACTGTATAATAATATGCTAAACAAAACAATTCATTTATAAACTGAGCAATTTTTAAATAAATTCTGGCCAAAAATACAATTTTATGACATAAAAATCGCGTAATTTTCGAAAAAAGTAAGTTTTCTTAACTTTTTAAAATCGATATCACCAATAATGTTCTAATATTCCACTGACTTAAACAAGCTACACCAATTGAAGATACATGAACCTATTGATTTCATGCTCTTTAATTGGTATATTACTTAAATAACTATGAAGCATGTAAAACAATGTGTCCTTTTCAGTTAAACCATTTACTGACACTCATTTAATGACGCGAATTTCCACTTTAGCTTTTCAACAGAGCCATGGTAGTTTAATAATTTTGAATGTGGCAACATTGGCATGTATCATAGACAAGTTGCTACACTGCCGCCATTTTTGTTTTCGTGACATTCATGTTTTCGTGCGTTCGGTGTGTGTGGAAAAAAAAAGTGTGACCTATTTACTGACGCTGTATAATTGACAAAAAGTAAGTAAGGAACATGTTACAATTTGTATTACATACGAAATAGACCATTTCATGAGATAATATCGTGCCGAAGTTAATAGTTGAACAATATGAAAAATTATAAGAAAAGTTAGGTTATGTCACCTCAATTTCTTGATACAATTTCGTGACTTCCTGACGTCAGTAAATTGTAAATCGTGGTTAGGCCAAGTTCACATAGCAAGCATGTAGATTTTTTACCTGACTGCGTCAGGAGGGTTATGTTTTAGAAATTATTTTCTTAAGCTTGACCATGGTAGTGGAGAATTTAAAGTTTTTTTTTGTACTTTTAGATGCCGTTAACTGGCGCAGAGCGCCAAAAGCGTTATATAGAACGTTTGAAAATAGAACAACCAGAGAAGTACGAAGAAAAGCGAAAGAAACATCTTGATAAGGTAAAACAGCGACAAAAGAAAATTACAAATTTAACAGAAGAAGAAAAAAACATTCAAAGACAAAAATGGCGAGAAGCAAATAAAAAAAGAAAAGATAAGAAACAGGATTTGTTTAAAAAACAAAAGGAAGAGAAACTAAAAAAAAAGGAGAGAAATTCGAGCCGCTTTGTACAGAAGCGAGTTAAAAAAAGAAAATGAAGAACTACGAAAAAATTTCAAAGATTTAAATAGAAAAATTATTGCTCTTAAAAAGAAATTATACCGATGCAAGAAAAAAAATGAACACTTAAACAGAATAATTAATGATCAAACAGATTCCAAAGATGTTGAAAAAGAAGAAAAAGCCTTGAGCGAACCGTTTTCAACTAATATTGAAGTAGAGTCTATCAATGTGCAAGCAGAAAGGACACCAGTTGCTACTCCTTTAAGTAAAACTATCTCTTTTGTAGATTCATTGTCATCCACGATCTCAGATAACGATAAAAAGAAAATTAAAAAGAAAATTTTCGAGCTCAATGTATTATCAAATTCCCTTGAAACACAATACAAAAACACAAACTCAAATGAAACAAAAGCGGAACTCAAAAATATTGCCGATAACGAAATTACCAGAAAGTATCGCATGAAATCAAATTTTTCACTGAAATTAGGTCTGAAAGGAAAAATAAGAAATCAACAGGGGCCTAAAAACCCAAACAGAATATTAGAACAGGACATTAGGAGTTTTTTCCTTCGTGATGACATAAGCCGCTCTACAGCAGGGCGAAGTGAAACCAGGACTCTGAATAAGATAAAAATGCAGAAACGCTTTTTGACAGACACCTTAGATAATTTATACAAAAAGTATCAATCAGAAGGAGGAAAAGCATCTCGAACAACTTTTGGGCGATATAGACCATTTTATATTATAAGCCCTAATGTCAATGACAGAAACACCTGCCTGTGCACAAAACATACAAATTTACAATTGAAAGCAGACAAACTAAAAGCCTTAGGAATACTTACAACTAACTCACTGTCACAGCTTGTGAAGGAAGTTGCTTGTGACTGTAATTCCAAAATCTGCATGTATTCTTCTTGTGAGTTTTGTAAAGACAAAATGCCACAAATTAACACTGACATTCATAGCGAAAAGGAAATACGTTGGCACCAATGGATTTTGAAAAATCATGAATATGTCAAAGGCAAACCGGGATGTTTAAAGACTATTGTCACAAAGAGATACACAAAAAATGAATTTACTGGAACATCAGAAACTTTGGTGAAATAATTCAAAGAAGAACTGCATATCTTTAAGCGTCACTACTTTAACATAGCAACTCAAGCTTCAGCATTCAAAATGTGCAAAGAGACGGTAAAAGAAGACGAGATTATTATAATATGTGATTTCTCAGAAAATTTCACGTGCAAAATGTCTGAAGAAATACAATCTGCCCATTTTGGCGCAAGCAAAAATCAATTTACTCTACACACGGGGGTGATTTATTTGCAAGAAAACAGTCCTATTTCATTTTGTACTATATCACCATCGCTTTCTCATGATCCTGGTGCGATTTGGGCTCATTTAAAACGAATCATTGAGTACGCTAAGGAAAGATGTCAAAAGGCACGAGTCATTCACTTTTTCTCCGACGGACCTTCGACGCAGTACCGTCAGAAAAAAAACTTTTATTTATTTAATAAAATTATTGGTAACAGCGTCTTTGACTACGGTACTTGGTCCTTTTTCGAAGCTGCGCATGGCAAAGGCCCTGCAGACGGCGTCGGCGGTGCCGTTAAAAGGAAGCTAGATCAATTGGTTGCTTATAAACATGATATACCATCTGCAGAAGCAGCATACACTCTACTGAAATCACAAGAAACGGAAGTAAAAATATTTTATATTCCGGAAGAAGATATAACCGCTATTCAAATTACAATACCTGATGATTTAATACCACTGTCAGGAACAATTCAAGTTCATCAGATCATTACACAAAATTGTGAAGGGTCGATTTTATATAGGGATGTAAGTTGTTACTGCGAATCTAACAATAGAAGACTTTGCAAATGTTTTGATCTGAAAGAACACCAACTAATTCGTAAAAAGGAAACCGTAACTCATAAACGACCAGCAAAGGACCCTGAAAATAGGAATAAGTCAGGCAAAAGAAAGAGAAATACGGACTCTACAGACACAGAAGTGGACTCTGATGTAACTTATGCTGAAACTAGTAAAAGCGAAGGATTTGAGATTAGTGAAGATTTAAGCAGTGAAGATGAAAGCAAATATGCAGAGGTTCATGATATTAAGGAAAAGCTTAAGATAGAACGAAAAAGTAAGGAAAATAATATGTTCGTGGACAGAGAGATAACAGAAACTGAAGAGGGAAAAAATACAATTTGCAGAATAATTAATGAAAAAGAGAATAGAAGACTTGAACTTTATGAACCAAATAATAGCTTAATAACATCTCGCCATTCAAATATAAAAATATTAAGTGATATTGAGGTTGTCAATGTTCTAGACGAAAAAACTGGACAATTTATGATAAAAGCAAACAAGAATGTTGTCGATTCCGTTACTAAAGATGTTGAAGTTCCTAAGATTGGAAATTTTATCCTCGCAAAATTTTATACAAAACATTTAAAGAAAATTTACAGATATGTCTGTTTAATCGAGGATATTTATGGAGAAAACATAGTTGTAAAGGGACTAAAGTCAAAAAAAAGTAAAAATATGTTTCGAATTGTTGAGGATGATATCTCTATAATAGATTTTAAAGACATTATTGAGTTTTTGCCCCACCCTAATAAAGAGGATGAAAATTATATTTTTGAGCGAGCTATAGATATTAATGAAGCATGACCAAAAATAACTTGAGTATTTTATTCTAACGGGCAGCGGATGCCTATAACTATTGAGAAATACTGCCTAAATATAGTTTTGTTACGTTTTTATTTATTGCGTTTGTGGTAAAGCCTAATATAATAAACAAAGTGTCCGGTCACCAATGTCAGAAGAACCTTCAAGAGGTGATACATGAGCAAAAATACAATAACATATTTTGTTAGGAGACCAGCATGGAAAACCTAAAAAAAACACCTTCCCATACTAAGTACTGACTTATCTGTTACGATGTATATGGGAGGGAGTTTTTTTTAAATAGTTTTCGATGTTGGTCTTTAAGAAATGTTATTGCATTTTTGCTTATCTATACCTCTTGAAAGCTCGGACATCGGTGACGGGACACATTATATAACATGCACCAGACACCCACCAAATTGTCATGGTTTGGAAGTAAGGAGCCTGTTTTGTTACGATTTCCAGATTTTGTAAATGTTGTTACTTCACATTTTTTATATAAGTAATAACATATTTATAATGAATAATATGTTAAACCACATGCAATGCCTGTTTTTTTTATATATTTTTTCTAGAAGAGTTATTTTTTTTCTAACATACCACTTTTGTATGTTGTATTAAGTATACTCATTATACTAGAAAGTTTTATGTGTAGAAATTCGTGATTAAAATACTGATTACTGATTATAAAGTATTTTTACTAATCAAAACACACCTTTACATTTACCATTTCCTAACATTTCTTGACAATACCCTTTCTTAACTATTTCCTGACGTACATATTTTTTGGATATGACTCACATACACAAGTAATCTAAAACGAAAATGGAAGTCGGCTAACAGCTCACAAGACAATTTCTTTAAAAAGTTTGCTGACGGGTTAGACATAGAAATCAAGTGGCCGGAGTTTGTTTTATTGAACAGAAATCAGTCTAGAATTGAAGAACCATCAGATATTGTAATAGGATTTGAAGATGCTTCTACAAGTATTTCAACAGTCACAACACCTAATACGTCGATGAGATTACCTGTGCCCCATAGTGTGTCTGTGTCGACATCGACCACTACATGTACTGCTCGGAAAGAATTCGCTGACTAAGGTCCACTTCAAAAAAAACGAAGGACTGCAGAACTCATTGCCGAAAATGATTTTGATACGCTAGCTTATGCTTTGACCAAGAAAGCTGGTGAAAATGAAAATCAAGTGGACTTTGCTGCATTAGTGACGCATTTAATAAAACATCCCGAGGATGCACCAATGCTCCGAGCCCACCTTAAATCAAAAAAGCAAATCTATCCTGCGGATAAGGCACTTGGTATGTCTACTTCATTAAACTTATCGAAATGGCAGTATATCACATTGAAGCAGACCACAAAAGATATGGGGTATGATATTTTTCCATCATATGATACTTTAAAACAAGAGAAGAAAAAATGCTACGTAGACAATGAAAGCATGGTTATAACAGATACTGAAGTCAAGCTTAAACTACAATTGGTTATGGATATTACGGTCAAGAGGCTATACAAATCCCTGGAAACTGAAGTTACTGGCAGTAATTTCACCCTTATCAGTAAATGGGGATTTGACGGTGCATCTGGGCACAGTAACTATAAACAAAAAGTTTAAGGTGATGATTCCAGCATATTTATGTGTTCATGTGTACCGTTGAAACTAGTAAGAGATCATACTGATGAAGTTTTATGGGAAAATTCCAAAGCATCATCAACATTTTACTGTCGGCCAATTTATTTTAAGTTTGCGAAAGAGAATGATTTGGATATAAAAAAAGAAATGGCTTCTATCGAAACTGAAATTACTGCTCTACACCCAACAATTGTGAATGGCGTTAATGTGAGACATAAACTACATATGACTATGATTGATGGTAAAATCACCTCACACTTATCAGATACATCAACAGCGACATGTGATATCTGCAAAGCGAAACCAAAAGAAATGAATGACATTGACGTGATATCGCAAAGAAACCATAATGTGGATATGTTCAAATTTGGTCTGTCTTCTCTCCATGCACGAATAAGATGCATGGAATGCATCTTGCAAATAAAAAAAATAAAAAACTATTTTGAGATGAAATGGGGCTGCTTGTAGATATAGTTAAACTAGGTTCAGGAACCACCAATGATGGAAATACTGCGAGAAGATTTTTTGATAATCCTGAAGCAACAGCGCAGATTACGGGTGTTAATGAAGAACTCATCAGAAGGTTTGGAGTGATTCTTCAGGTAGTCTCATGTGGAGAGTTTGTTGAAGTAGAAAGTTCCGGCAATATTGTGCCACAACTGCTCATAAATATGTCGAGCTCTATGGATGGTATTATATGCCCTCAAGCGTGCATAAATTACTCATGCACGGTGCTGACATAATTGAGCACAATAACTTTATTCCAATCGGCAAACTCTCTGAAGAGCTCGCAATAACCTTCCACTCTCGAAAAACCAGCAGGGTTGCAACAAATGAGGATATAATCTAAAACTTGTTGATATCTTCTGACCCATACCTATCTAGTTTTAGACCTAAGCTGAGTCAATTACGAAATAAGCCTCTGTAAGATGAAGCCAAATTTTTATTAGCTAGCGCAGGTGAAGAAAACGTGGAGTTTGTAGATGTAGGAACCCTATCTGACTATGACTAGTTAAATTAAGTTTTTTAAATTAAATATTCAAACCGTTTTGTTTAAAAGCTAATAAATTTAATTTTTGTACAATCTTTGTGTTTATACTTTTTTATACTTTTGCTGTTAATTTACATATACATTTTTTGGTTTATAGGCTCGTTATGTATTAGAAAATAATGCTGGCCAAAACTAAGAGGGAACTGGTTATTCTGAAGTATATATTTTTTTATATTTAGACCATATTGTCGTAATGACAATATCGTCCAAATATGCATTTTTAATTAATTCATATCATTTGAACGGGACCGTTCGGGGTCAAGGTCAAAGGTCTTATGGGTTTGTTACGGACTACATAACAATGCCTAAAAGTTTCAGCTTTACCTTGCAAGAACGAAAGGATTTATGAAGATAACTAATTTCATTTTCATACATTTTAAATTTACAGACTCAAATTTTATGGTATTTATCTAAGAAAAATATTCAGAAATACTACAAAAACTTATTTTTTATTATATTACACACAACTGTATACCTAATACTACAAAAAAAAACATTTTGTTTTTTTAAAATCCTATGAAAGGGAAGCTTCATTTTTCACCCATAGTGCAACGTCTGTACGTTGTTGTCTGAAGAAGTCTCTCCGCCAGACCCCTAATGATGACGTTATTACACGAGTCAACCCTGGACATGAAAGATGTAATCCTTTTTCGCTGTATAGCGCGAAAGGAATCGATCCGGGCCTTGGTATACATTTCAGAAGCGCTACAGTAGTGCTTCAAGCCCATCAAATGTCTAAAAATGTTGTTGTAGGAGACTCTTATGCTATTACGCGTTTTATTTGTATATTCAGTCAACAGTTGACACGTGTAAAAAGTCTGGCAGAAAGACCTAAACAGTGTTAATTTCACGCCAGGCGATGACCTGCAGAACCTCCTAGCAACCATGTTGCCCACCACACATAAAGCCCTGCGTTGACGTTCTACATCCGCGTCATCTTTTAGACTTGAGTTCACGATATGGCCAAGGTACCTGAAGCTCTCCACGACCCTAACCGGTTGTCCATTCAGATAAACGTCTAGTACGTTCTGGGGTCCCTTTCCCGACCTGAATATCACCATTTCTGTCTTTCTAACGTTATAAATTAAGCCATGTTCCTTAGCATACCTTTCACAGATAGCTAAGAGTCTTCTCAAACCTTTGATCGAGGGGCTGAGCAGAACCATGTCATCCGCGTAACTCAGATTGTTGACATACCTGTCATCCAATCTCAGTCGAGGTGCCGCTCAGCTCCACGATCAAGTCGTTCGCGTAGATGTTAAATAGGTCGGGAGAGGTAAAACCCCCCTGCCTCACGCCACACGGAAGTTGGTAGCTATCTGAAAACTCGGAGTCCCACCTGACGCTATTGGTCTGATTACGGTACCAGTATGCGAGAAGATTAACCACCTCAGCCGAAACACCCGCCTCAGAGCCACGCAACTTTCTCCATAATTGGTCGTGATTAAGTGTATCGAAGGCACGGCTAAGGTCCAAGAAACAGGCGTATACAGTAGTATTTGTTTTTCTACATAATATCTCACAACCTGCTTCAGAGAGAATACAGCCATATCTGTCGATAGCTGCGGACGAAAACTAAACTGTCCGTCGTCGATACTTAACGTGCTTAGATGGGATTGAATTACCCGCTCCAGCACCTTGGCCACTATTGTGGCCAGTGAAATAGGTCTATAGCTGGCCATGCTCGAGATATCTCCCGTTTTATTTTTTACAATAGGAACAACCACTGTACGAATTAGTTCCTCAGGTAAGTAACAATGCCTCACGCAGAGATTAAAAAGCCTCGCCAACACTTCACAGACATGCTGGCCCGCATTCAGCAGATGTTCAATGCTCAGCCCGTCATGACCCGGAGACTTACCACGCTTCATTTTTAGCAGAATTGACGCCACTTGTTCCGATGTAACGGTTTCGAGTTTGTGATGAGTCTCCAGGCCCTGACAGGCCCGAGCACTGTCATCCACACTATGAGTTTGTCCTGATTTTTTTATAACATTAAAATGATCCCTAAATTAGTTAGAAATATTTTTTTTATCCTTCTCTCCGTTAACACTAACAGGTAAACTATTTTTTAAATCATGTTTTTTTGTTTCTTTCCAAAATTCTTTAAAGTTACAAGCACTGCGATGTAGGGCCAGTACGTCAATTTTTATTTTGTCTTGATTGTTTTGCACATATTTAAGCGCAGCCTTAAACTCCCGGCGCGAGGCAGTCATATTATCATAATAATACCCCGAACGTGGCCTACCACACTCAACCCACAATAAAAAATGTTCTCTAGCCTTAGCATGTGAAACCCCCGACGTGAAAGTTCCAACCTATTATTTTTTGTCCCTTACTTTTAATTCTAAAATTAAAACTTTGTTCAGCTGCCGATTGCAGCCTTCGTATTATTTCACAATATAACTCGTCTATACATTCAAAATGATATTTGTCCATACATAATATTTTTTTGTCTATACATTCCATACTACAATTGTAAATTTTTTAAATTATGTCACTTATCACTTAGCTTCATATCGTAAAATTTTGTGTAAATTTCGATTTGTTCAGGTTTCTTATGTCCCCATTATTGAAAATTATTTATCTTACTTAATTTACAAAGCGTTTCCTTAGGTCTTATTAAGTTAAGGTTGCAATCTATCACTAATGGAAAGTGGTCCGACCAGAATGAGTCATACTTCACATGCAGATCAGTCACTAGATTGGCAGCAGCGACAGTCGCGACGCAATGGTCAAGCCACCGGCACGTGCCGTGCGCATCGCTTACGAATGTGTATGTGTTCGCATCAAGTCTCTCTAAGTCCACACAGTGTAACGATTGCTCACCACAATACTCCACCAGCTCTCTTCCAAAAAGAGTACCCGGGTGCGCATTAAAGTCTCCGAGGACGAAAACACATTCGGTCTCACAGCTCTGATACACGAGCTAAATACGAGCAAACTGCGTTCGCCTTGAACTAGGCGCACCGCCACAATACGATCACTATCACACTGCACAATATCAGCTTTGGAAAAGGAACTGGAACGCCACATCAGCGCTGTCCCTCCATAGGGCCTCCCACGCAAAACTCCAGCAGACGTATCTATAGATGACTTTGCACTACAGCTAAACTGCGTATCGATTTTATTTACAAATCCTAGGTCGTGAGGGAATGCGTAGGTACGTACACGCGAGTGGCGTGCGCGCCAGCGAGATCCGAACTGAACCAGCGTCGAAAAAAACCAGCGTCGCGGCCTACTCAGGCCGTGGCTGGCAGCTGAGTGAGGTCCCAAGTCCCATTATCCCGGACATCACAGGCACATAGTGGCACCGCTTGGTTTACTCGTTTTTCTATTTTTTTGTTGTTTTTATTACTTTTTTTTCTTTTTCCTGTTTTAATTTAAATATTGTTTTTGTGTCATTTGTACTATTTGTGTGTCCAATGTATAATAAATGTCTTTTCTTTCTTTCTTTCTTTCTATTTAGGATATTGTAGTACTCTTTTAGAGCTTTTTTAGCGACGAGTTAGTTACTGGACACTGGCTATATAGGTAACAAGGGCGTGTAGAGAGCAGCGTCAGCGCGTCCTTTCCCGCGCGCGCCGTTCGCGCGAAAACGTTCGTTGTTTTTTAAAGAAAGGTTTCATGGATTAAAATGACACAAATTATTAATAGTGTTTTGATAAACCATAATAATAATAAAAGCGTAAACTCTAATAACTTGAATTTTCTTTTGTGGCTTTTACAGGGTGTTTTAAGAAAAAAACTAAAAATCTACAGATGCCAGGGATGAAAACGACAAAAAATACATTAAACAACAGATACTAAGGAACTTAAACGCGTGAAACTTATTTAACTAACTTTCATATTTTTTTAGAGCTATTAAGGCGACATTTAGGTTCTTTTGTTTTTGTAATTGTTAAATAGCACTATTCCCGTGGACAAAAATGACACAAAAAGCGTATGTACATTGGCTCAATTCAATTCAATTCAATATATTTATTGCATTCTATAATGTTACACAGGTCTTATAAATAGATATAATAGATAACGGTACTTGCACCGCCGCCTCACTGCTGAGAACGTGTACGGCGAATCGAAAATGCGAGCTATCCTAACCCCGCGTCTCATCGCACAGTTACCTACCTAATTAAATCTTATTTGTGATAAGATATAACAACCTCCTCAGGTGTGGCAATCAATCCCACGGATCTACGCTATCGTTGAAAGATTTCAGGGTTTTAGGAAATTATAACATTTTCCTCGCATGTATTACTCGATAAATTTATCCATCGTACATTATTTTAGAATGATTGCGTGTTAACCTTTATTCTATGGCACCTAGTTACTTCTTACAACTTGCTAACTAGCAAGACGTTACTTGAGGTTTGGTATATGTTTTCGGCAATCTGTTAGCCTGGTATTCTACAGAGTATCTAAGCATTATATGGAAAAAATCAACACAACGAACGTTAACTAGGCAATGTATTTATTGTTCAGGAAACATTATGTATTAACGCAGTAAAACGGTTAACGTGCTTCAAACGATTCGATTCCACTGAAACAGTTCAGGGTCGAAATCGAATGAACATGATCTATTACCGGCGGATTTACTGCATTTGGGGATCATAATCGCGGCTCATTGTAAGCAACAACGGGCAGATGCTTATTTGCATCGTAGTCATGAATGTTCGTAAATATATTCACGTTATTATGTTTATCCGTTATCTAGTTTCCACGGTATAAGCTTTGGTTGGCTTTGACTAGATAATTGATAATTTTCAAAAGTTTGATTTGTCAAGTATTGTTTACATTGCTCAAGCTTTATAGTAAATCTAATCACAAGCGTCCCGTGTTGCACACCGGATATCTTACTATCATGTCGCTTAACCCCTCGCAACAGAAAGAAAAAAGAAACGAATTTGTCTTATACTATTTCTAGGCACCTGCGTAACATTTATGAAGCTTTAAAGATGGATTAGTTAAAGAAAGATATACTTAATAATTTATACATTACACGAACACATCATTGTAAAAATTGTGAGGTATTCTATAAAATACCTAAATTAGACTTTCCCGGTATCATATAGGTACATATTACTATAATGAACAACTGTCACTAGAACCCAGAAAACACGTAGCCTGTGTTTTGGAGTGTTATTGTGTGTGAAGTTTTGATGAGTCAAGAATTTTTAAAGAGTTCTTTAATATTAAAAGCATCTTAACAACTAGATCGCTGTCAGTAAAATTTAAAAGCAGCTTTCAATAATGTTATTGTTAGTATGATGCGTATGCGAGGTTAGACATGCGACATTTGCGTGACTAAGTTGCCCTTGCCTAATTCATGCGTGTCTCACCAGCGTGTTATATCCGCCGACCGACAGCGTCGGCACCAACAGGCATGATCGGTAATCTGACATATAGATTGAGCAGATACAGGAGTATCTTCTTCAATAGCGATCATATTGCAGCACCTATCTTCTATGTATGGCATGTTATCGATACTTTAGTCTATTTGAAAGATATCGTTTTTGTTATAGGTACTTATATATTTTTTAAATACTATGTCAAAACTATAGAGGCCTGATTCCCGTAATTTGGCAATAGTCGCAATGCGGTGTCGATCCGCTCATTACGATCACAACCGGTATTCTCGTAACTACGATACTATAATCGCATTTTTTTTGGTTTACGATAAACGATTTTGGTTATGAGAAGGCGTTTCGTATTTTTGTAATTTTTTGGTTTTTGAATTTTTTAATGCTTATTTTGTATTTTTTTAATTATATTTTCATCTACTGCTGATGTATACAAACTGCCTAACGGAAACGCCCTCTGTTATTTTACATAGTGTATTTTACATGTTGTCTCGCTAAAAGGTATATTTTGACTTTTTGTGTCTCAAATATTTTTTTTGTGTTATATAAAATCTTAAGTTCTTCGCTTGGTGTCGATGATCAAGATTACTAATTTTGCTACAGTCAGCGTAAGGAAGCCTTTACAAATCTAGAACATTTATTTTAAGTGTCCTAAGATTATGAGTGAAACCAAGCAGCTTGTCTTGGTGACTTCTAAGAATTTCTAAAATGCGATAAATTTATGAATTTAAAAAGCTGCCTAAATTATTGACACTTAGCCTTATAGTGGCCATGACAGAGTATAGAAAAAAGGACTTTGAAACTCATTTTGAAATTATGTCTGTAAAAATCAGAGCAAGTAAACTAAAATCAAATAATTTATCTTTTTTTTAAAATTATTTACTAAAACATACTTATTTGCCTACAAAAATCTATTACATCAGGAATCCTGTAAAAATTTTCCTTAAGAGAAACGAAGATTGTTTACCAGCAAAACGAAATATGAGTGGGTACCTAGAGATCTTTTCCTTAGAACATTCCTGTCCCATTGTTAGCACCTCACTGTCGAGTAGCAAGTAGAGGATAAATAGCTGATAATATATTTTTCTGGTATGAAAGAGATTCGCAAAAGATTGTTGATGGATTTGCCATAGCTTTGAAGTTCATTGGCGGTTAAGGTATAAAAAATGGTGTAGAAGGTGTCGTCATAATTTTACAGTTATCAGGTAATTGAAGGGTGGTACAAAACAGCATATGTTTAGGTCCCCTGCGCCAGCCAAGCCCTTGCGTACATACATCCCGGGCAGCGGTTCAGGAACGCTGTTTCCCATTCGCAGCGGAGTGCCCGCGGGGCCCCGACCAACTCTACACCATACCTGGTAACCTAGACCTCCTCCTACCAACTTACTTTCGCTTTAGAATTAATTTGGATAACGCTTGCTATCTTAATCTCTGAATGTTGTGCTGAAGCACGTTTATTTTACTATGAAATAGGGACCCCAAAACCGTCGCGTTTTCCCCGACAAAATCACGCTTGTCTTTACGCGAATAATATCCTCTATCAAAATTTACACCGTTTTCCACACGTTTTCTAATATGCATTCTATAACACCTTTATTTAATAATATTAAAACTAATGTTATGAGCAGGTATTGTATAAAAAAAAACTCTATTGCTCATTATAGCATATTTGATATCAATTTGGTTAATATCCGATTTCTATCGTTTGCATGCTTTGTCTATATGAAGTGGTGTCAGCACAAACTACTAACTTAAACTATGACAACGAGATGCAGGCTGTTATCAGTTGTTTCAACTGCTTGCCTGCCAATAACATAATAATAATAATAATATATTTAACTAATCAAGTAGTTTTAAATTTTGACTAATTCTCTTGTAATATTTAATGGTTATTTTATAATTTCTTTGTGTCTAAATTGTGTTTTCGTGGCGCGATTCATTGTTAAGGTTCGAATGGTGGTACAGGGCACGCCGGGGACGGGTATATGTCGTCCCCCGAGCGTGGCGCCGCGCGCGCCCCCTACGGAACCCCTACTACACCCAGTACCTGGGTCCGGCCGCGGCCAGGGCGAACATCACCCCGGTCATCGACGAGGAAGCTGGGTACGCACATGTTTATATTTATCGACAAGAGATTAAACGCGCAATCTTTAAAAAATCTCCGAATCTTTGAGTCCCATTAAAAAATTCCCAAAGATTTATTGCAGTTTGCAGTTAGTCAAAAGCTTATCATCTAAATTATCGATATAAAAAAAAAAATTGTCATTTTAATGCAATTCCAGTGATGGAGTGATAATTGATGACGCCTACCAAATGTATGGAGTCAACCCGATCACCACCGCCCCGAGGCCGATGCCGCGCCCTCCGTACGACGCCAGGTAATTCGCGGAGCAACAACGTAATGTAAAAATTTCTCAATTCTCCATAGTTACAGCTATATTGTAATGCAATCCTTAACAAATTAACGATTTACATATTCATCCGAAAGGTAGTAACCGAAAAAGATTACTTACACCTTTTAAGTTTCGACGATTTTAGAACGCTGTGCTACATTGTGGCCACAATATATTTAGGCAGAATATAGCATTTTAGTTCACCGTTTTCTGGTGACTTGTATATTCTGAAAAATATTTATTAAGGCAATGCGAAATCCTGCTCAAAGCGAATTCTATCATTAGTCACTGTTATTAATTTCAAATAAATGAATAATTTAGGATCATTTTACCAGTGACCGATGATCTTATGATTGACATAAAATAATGCATAGAAGTTAAGCAGGAATCGATGGTGGTTGCATGCGATGTTTCAGGCTGAACACGCAAGTGGAGGACATGCAACGCCTCCGCGTGGAGAAGATGGAGCGCCAGTTGGCGAACCTGAAGGGGCTAGTGCAGAAGGCCCTTCAAGTGCCGGGCCCCTCGGCCGCCCCCGCCGTCGCCCTGCGCCAAGAGTTCCCTCCTGCTTTCCCTGCCCGACCACAAGTGGCAGGTAGGTCCACCTCTACAGCATACCTAAAAGGCAGCCATCTTGATGATTAAATACCCAGGCCCAAGACTAGTATACTAGTTTCAATAACTTGATTTGCGGTATTGATGTCTAGAACATATTGACTGATGCTATCTACGTCCTGGCTTTCTAATAAATATGTTTTGCCACGAAACAGAAGTTAGTACAGCTTCTATCTTGTAATAATGTCGTCAAGTCGTGATGTAAGTGAATATTACTCTAATGAATGTGTTAATTTTAATTTAAGATGCTTCTCCATAAGTTTTAGAATTACAAGCATTACTACTTTACTTAAGAATACAGTGAGGGAAGTGATTGAAAAATCATCAATGTAAACAAAGTTATGCTCAGATTATTGTATGTATTTTATTTTATCACTACACGACGTGAGGATTTAGGAAGCAGAAATTGGAAAAACAGGAAAACTCTGCCACAAAAAGTGCAGCGTAATAAATAAAGTTTAGGAAGTAGTTTGGTTTACCACCGTATCTACACAAGCTTAAATGGGGAAGAAAACTGTCAAATAGTTCATTGTAGAGGGCGCCAAATGTTTGTTACAAAGTAGCTGTCAATTTCCATACAAATTGTGCAAATTATTACGATTATTTAATTTTATTGTAAAATGGCTCGATGTGTGGCTTTTGGATGTGAAGAAGTAGGTTCACATAAATTTCCTCCTAATCCCAAGCTAAGAAAGAAATGGGAAAGAGCTTTGCGAAGAGTAAATTTTAAAGCAAAACATTTTAAAGAAACTGATTTCGAAACTTTTTCTAAGGAAACAAGTACTTAAGTTTAATAATATACTTATGTGTTAAGAAGCATAATATCCAATACTTAATTGTAACATTGTTAAAGTTTTTAAGCACTTAACACATGTTATACTTATTCTTCCAGGTTTTCCACTTCAGCGTAAATCAGCGTAAAAATTGAAGTTTCTGTCATATGCCTCCAATCTAAAATAGAAATAAAACTTTAAAATCAAATTACTGTGAGGTTATGTTTGTTTTATGATAACTTGTTAGTTCGTCTTTAAGGTCAAAAAACACTAAATATTTCACTAGTTTTCAGTGCTAAAGTGTTTTATTTACCACAATAAATACATTAAGTCCTTAGGAATCGTTAAATGGCTTGCAAAATGAAAAGCAAAACTTACTTTTCTACCAGCTCCGCTTTCTTTCCTTGACGAGAGGCACCCCTTTTTTTTAATTCTTCCCTTAGTTCTGCGATTCGCCAGGTAGAATACATGTTGTAAAACTTCGTTTGCACTATTTATAAGAAACAGGGCCAAAAAAACGCAAGAAAAACAAGAACGACTTACGTACGGAATTTTTGACATGTAACAAACACACAGCGCCCTCTGCGTAAAAGTTTTGAGTTTTCTTCCCCATTGAAATCGATTGTGCAAAATCAAAAATAAAACACCAGATAACATTATAATATAAATTCAGTATGCACTCATACTGAATTTATGTAATAATGATGTTTTACAGTAGCTAGTTTAGTAATACTATTCGCTATGTGCACGATGACAGCGCCCCTAGTGACCACAAGTATTGTGGACTTAAGATCTCTCAAATTATGGCAACTGGATGGTTTAAGAATGATTTTCGGATTGTTTTTATTCGAAATTAGATAAAAAATATCTAAAAAGTTTGTGTATATAAGGTATAATAAGTAATTTTCTTACTCGAGATAAAATAAGAATGTTATAATACGTACGAGATTTGAATCGATACAACATGATATAACTTTCCAACCTCAAACTGTCCAAAAAGGGAATAAAAATAGTATTAGCACAGCATGTGAGAGACTTTGAAGAGTTTAAAACCAACGGACAAAGCTACTTAATAAGAGCTGTGATCATAAGACAAACGTCTGTGACACGTACTTCCTACAAACTTTATTCTTTTCACAGCAGCAATCCATTTAATACTTTGTTTCAATTTCCATCTTGATGTTGGAAACGAATAAAACATGCACGAACTGTTTTTCCCATTGTTTCTAAACCTTAAAACACAATACGTACTGTGACCCATATCGCGAATTTTAACGTGTTTACTTAAAAATACTTAATAATCTAAGTATGAAATTTTATGAAAATATAGCAATTTGACACATGACAGTCCAAGAGACGTATTTTTGAAGCTTTAGAAATGAATTTCGAATTCGAACACAAAAACAATTCGTGTATGAAATTCATTTTTAATGCCCACGATTTGACGCATTTTTGAATCACTTGTAACTATTTTCGTTTTACGCAGAAAATATTATGAATCGGAATGCAAAAACTCAATGATTTTAAAACTGGTAGTGAATCGCTTAAAACGGAACGTAAATAAAAAGTTAATATGTCAAATTTCTGTCAAACATATGTTTACTTGTTGATGTCATTCTTCACTTCTTCAGTAATTTCTACTAGTAGAAAAAGAAAAACGAGTCGTCGTTGCAGAATTCATGGAATGAATTTCAAAAATAATGATTTTAGGAATTCGCATGCGAATCTTGCGATTTCGTGTTCGGATTGGAATTTGCATGATTCAAAAATACGTCTCCAGAGTTATTTCACATTTCTGCCAGATTGCGTGCTGCGATCGATTTGACGGCCCCCACCACCCACTTTGCACATAGCGAATACTAACCTTGTACTTTTTTGTGAAAGCGTTAGGGTAAAACTGCTTTGTATCGGCCACATCCTGGTATCGGCCATTTCTTACAAATTTGATCAAACATTATTAAACAGTACGAATATTTGCACAAAAACTGCTCTAAAATGAACCTTATATTGTAGTCTTTAAATGAACTAAACAACGCAGCTATTCAATTTCATTTGACAGTTCAGTAGCGACGGATCTTGTGACCTGCGCAGACGTGTCGTAATTCGCGCCATTTTGTAGTCAAAACTGACGAGTTTGAGGTTACGGGGGTAAGTGTTTTCAACTCATCTAAGAGGTTTAAACCGTTGATGCTTACTTGTTTTGGTTCTAGAAATTATAATGCAGCATATGGGGTGTATATTTTTTTGTTTTATTTAATATTTTAATTAAAAACCGCATGGCCGGCCTTAAGGTTGATTATTTTATGAAAAGCCCGATATCGGCCGTTACAAATAGTGATGGCCGATACAAGGCGAGCCATAATCCTGATATCGGCCACCAAACATAAAGTCATGGACGATATAAGGTAAGATGAACCCCAATTTCGGCCGCGTAAGTGGTGGCTAATAAGACTAAATTTATTATTTCCGAGGGGCGGGTGAAAAAGATAGTTCTGACTGCGGCCCATGTATGGTAGGTTTATACATCGGCCCTTTTTTCGTGTATAGATTGCCAACCATCCTACAAGCTCTGTGTCACTGTTTTTAAGGCCCAATGCCTCTGATAACAATTTACAAAGTGATTACTTTGTGTATGTAGTGTATTCTTGAGGATTCTTCGTGATGTCAACTGGTTCTTTGGATGAAGAAAGTAACGCGTTTACCAACTCGTACCGTTACACTCGTATTTTATATCAATATATCGACTTCAAAATTTTTATTATTGTTAACAGATTAAGATCTGGATATGTAAGAAAAAATGCCCTCGCAGTCAAAATTTGCAACAAATGTGGACAAGGAGAAGAAGAAACGAATCCAGTATGACAGAAACAATTTGGTCCTAGCTGTCAATGCCGTGAAAAATGATAAAATAGGCGTCAGAGAGGCAGCAATAATCTTCAAAGTTCCCAGAACTACTTTACAAGATAGATTATATGGAAGGGTTGATGAGGATAGTAAAGTCGGAAAAGAAACTGTATTAAATGCCGCAGAGGAGCAAACTTTGGTCGAATGGTTGATTCAGCTTGCAAACTAATCAGCTTGATCTTAATAGGAACTGTTCTATCTTTATAAATTGCAGTACAGTACACATTTAAAATCATCACAAAGTCGTTAAACGACGCAAAATAATAGTGATGTTCACTTGAAATTAACTTTTCCATTTTTTCTATTTCTGCATCAGTTACAGTGAATAAAGTTATATTTGGGCATCGATCTTGAACAGCACCACAAAACTGAATCAAGTTAATCACATCACGACCCATAGCCACGACATGGTCTGCTGATCGTTTGCACATAGCACCCACCAGGGGCGTGCATCCCATATAGGCTATTATGCAGAGCCTACCTTCATAAAAAACCGACAGAACAGCTGACCATAATTATTAATTACGTATTCAACAATTGTTTAAATATATGAATAATAATACTAGTATGTCGTCTACCTGTACTTATTCCTTGCTAAAGCGCGCAACTTAGATCGTTAACTATTAGGTATTCTGTGTCGTTACTGTGCAATTTAACTAATGTTAGGCTGCCGCAAGATCGCCTACGGTTTCACGCAAACTTACTCAATTTTCACTCACAGCCTACCCCCATCTGAAACCAATGCACGCCCCTGGCACCCACGCCATCCGGTACACCTTTGCTGTGGCCAGCTTCGTGATAGTTCCAAGTCCAGTGCATGAATTGGGGCCACATTTCAGGTATTTTGCACGCTAATATGTAAAAAAAATATATTGAGTGACTGGACCATTACTGAGGAAGTGAATGTTTTCAATGTTGTGTGGAAGTTCCTCCAAAACAGGTTGAAGATGACTTCAAATAGCAGGAACATTGTGAGACAAATTTGTAGAAACTGTACAATAGGACCTTGAAGAGTTTTGCAAATATATAACAACAGTGTGCAGAGCCGTTGATGTTGATGCCAAATCCTCAGAGTCATCCTCAGAGTACATCACTCACCTTCGGTTTGCCGACGATATTGTGGTCATGGCAGAATCGCTTGAAGACCTAAGCACAATGCTCGATGACCTTACTCGAGTCTCCCAACAAGTAGGCCTGCAAATGAACATGGACAAAACCAAGCTCATGTCGAATGCCCATGTTGCGCCCTACCCAGTATCCGTTGGGAGCTCTACTCTCGAAATTGTTGACAAATATGTCTACTTAGGACAAGTTATCCAGTTGGGTAAATCCAATTTTGAGAAGGAGGTCAATCGTCGAATCCAACTCGGCTGGGCAGCGTTCGGGAAACTACACCACGTCTTCTCGTCCAAAATACCTCAGTGCCTCAAGACGAAAGTCTACAACCAGTGTGTGTTACCAGTGATGACCTCATGGGCCTCATAAGAAAGCTCAAGGTCGCACAGCGTGCTATGGAAAGGGCTATGCTTGGTGTTTCCTTGCGAGATCGAATCAGAAATGAAGAGATCCATCCGTAAACGAACAAAAGTCGCTGATATAGCCCAACGGATTAGCAAGCTGAAGTGGCAGTGGGCGGGGCACATAGCACGTAGAACTGATGGCCGATGGGGCAGAAAGGTTCTAGAATGGAGGCAAGCGCAGCGTAGGACGTCCACTCACAAGGTAGTCAGACGACCTGGTAAAGGTCGCAGGAAGACGCTGGATGCAGGCCGCTTCCAACCGGCCAATCTGGAAGTCAATGGGGGAGGCCTCAGCAGTGGACGTCCTATGGCTGAAAGGATGATGATGATGATGAGTGTGCAGAGATATTTGCATCCGAGATCCACCAACATGAAATGATTGTATCTCCTCACTGTATTTACATGCATAATTTTCTGAGAAGTCCATATGCACGATCGCGTCTTTTCACTCAGAGATTCTTTTAACATCTTTATTGACTGGTATTGATGTACAATATTTCTTTCATGCTTGAAAAGTTTTTCGAGGTCATCTTTTAATTTTTGGACTAAATCCTGAGCACAAGTTTCTAAAGTGATTTTCTTGTGTTTGATCACAGTCCGGTCCTTTTTGGTTCTGACATAAGTTATCGTTTTACGCTTAGCTTCCCATACTTGATACTTTACAGGCGTTGCCTCATCAAAGTCAAACAAAGGTATAGATTTTTCATAGCAACTTTCACATGTTCGTTTTAAACAACGTTCATTATACCGATCACAGCAAACTGCAGTCAATAAATTTTGATAACTGGAGACTTCAAGAACTTTTGCCTTATTAAGAGTCGTCGTAACTAACTGTATGTTACTGTGTAAGGTACACATGCAAGTAACTCTATCGGTCACTTTAGGAGGAATAATCCAGAATGGCGTCAGTCGTGTAAACATCGAATAACTGATAACTGCGTTAGTGGTCTTCAAAAATTCCTTGTGCAAGTTTCTAAGGGTGTCTAATCTATAACGCTTTTGTTTCCTTATCTTTTTCTTTTAATGTATTCTTTTTTCCTGCTCCTATTCGGCTGTACTTATCATCTTCTAGAAATTCTTGAACCAATCTTCTGAGACATCGGTTTGACTTTTTAATCTGTGTTTTCTTTTTTTCCATATTCCATAACTTTTTATAGGTTATCACTTTTGTACCGGTTTTCCAAACTTTTCTATTCTTCTTTCTACAACAGGTCCTAAAAGCAATTTGTTTGCTGCTTCCTTTTCTTGATTTGTCTTAAGACTGGATATATTTTCCGAAATCTGTTGTTCGATGATGTCAAAGCTTTTAAAGCTTTTTTCACAACTTCAGCTCTTGTTTCTGGGTTTTCAGCTATTTGTAACATTTTTGAATTCGGCGTTAGCACCTTAAGCTTTTCTTTTTGCTTCTTCAATTTGTTTACCTTTTTTCGATATTTAGATTTAAATTCTTGAATTACTTTCTCTTTCTCTTTTATTTCTTTGTTTCTTTTACGTCTTTGTATTATTGACTTTTGTTTCGCTATAAGCAATCTAGGTGCCTGTGTTGCGGGTGGAACTTGAACAGGGTGTGTGCGAAGACACTGAATGAGTGGTGAATGCAAATTGCGAATTAGTTCTTCTTCACACATACTCGACGGTGTATTAGCTCTCATAAAATCTTCAGAAGCCTTTTTAGCAGCACATTTTTTCTTGTAGTATTTAGAAGATCTAGCTCTCCACGACTTCCTACATTTACGTTTTTCACGCTCTGCCATTTCGTTGATTGTTTTTATTACCCCCGTAGTTTTTCCTTTTAAATATTTTTGTTTATCTTTTTCTTTATAAGCGGCCAATCTTATAGGATCGTTCTTTATTCTGGCATAGCGTTCTCTTTCATTTTTACGTTTCCTTTCTAATATTTCTTCTCTACTTTGAGGCTTTTTCTTTGGTTTAGGCATGATGAATTCTGTAAGAAAGGGTTTTCTTTAATACCAAAGAAGTGAATTGTATCTGTAGATCTAAATTACTAAAAATAACTGCAATCCTAAATAATCGTGATTTGGTCACACACTACAACCGTTAAAAATGTGTTACAAACATTAAAAAATAGTCTAATCCAAAAACATGAAATCTAACTATTGTGAATTTCATCCCAATTTTAAATAAAAAGTAACATCTCAAGTCAAATCTCACTTCCCTGTCTAGTTTAATATTAATATTATCAGTTAATGCACGCAAGCGAATTTAACAATATTGTTTCATAATTGCCCTAAAATACTGTTTATAAATACGTACCAGATGAGTGAGAAGTTGTCTGGCCCAGACACGACAGCCGGCGATGACAGCGTAGCCGTGACTAACTGACTGGCGATTCGGCCGAAACAAACGTTTCACTAGGCGAACTTCACCGCGTACTGAAAAACATAAGAACGGCAACGTCGCTTACTCTTTGTTTTGTTACAGATTTTAACGTGTTTATAGGTGGCAGGGAAGTGATATTAAATTCGTGTCGCCTTTGTTCGGCAATCGAGAATATATGTAAATAGGGAATTCAAACACAATCCATATAGGTTAAATGCAAGATACACTAATGGTTTCGTTTAATTTTATGTTATTTTTGACTATCTATATTATTTTTTTTTTTTTTTGTGATTTACATCATGAATCCTGGAATGTCACCCCACAGGGAAGTGAAATTTTTTCCTTATTAAAAGCCATTTTTGTCTGGGATTTTTTTATTAAAACGTGATGAAATTCAGTGACCAAGTACAATTCGTGTTTAACTTTATTAATACTCTGAAACGAAAACCATTAATTGCTAAATTAAGGAGCTGCAAGTTGAGCCCCGCAAAATTCCCTGATTTGAAGAACTACCCATATCAACAAAAAATAGAAGTCATAACAAAAATCAACAATGTTTACATACTATACATTCAATCAACTTTGGTCGCCATGTTTTTTTAGGATAATCAGTAAATTTCGTCACACATCCACTTTTAACATTTTAAACAGGCTTTTTTGTGCTTCGATCTTACGTGAATTTGTAGATCGAGAACTGTAGGTGATAAAGTCGTTGTATGGTAGCACTTGTCGAAGAGAAACGCTCAGATGATGGAAATAACAATTTATTGCGAACACTCGGTGCACGGACAGAAACAATTAAAACAATGGTAGTCGCGTGCGATGTCGCGGTCGGATGGTGGCAGACTGACTTTATAAAATAAACGCGAACGAAAGCAACACCGCGCGCGGATACCCACACTTTTTCAGAATAAAAATATACCAAAAACTACCGACCAAAGAATTCGGCTTGCATGAATATTTTACAAATTAACTAACTAAAACCCTAAAACTTAATGTTACAAAGGTGCGCGTCGCCAACACACCCCACCCCAGTGCTGCCTCAGCACTCATCACCAACAGGAACTCGAGCGACGCGCGCTGCAGATCTCCTTAAAGTACCTGCTTTGGTTTTTAATTCAACCAATCTCACTCGACCATCCCTACCTGGAAAGACATTTTGTATAATGCCCTTTGGCCACATATTTCGAGGAGAACCAGGATCGACAATGAGCACGAGATCACCCACTTGTAGCGGTTTCTGTTCCTGTGTCCATTTCTTCCTAGGCAGTAACTCAGGTAACACCTCCCTAACCCATCGCCTCCAAAACATATCTGCTAACAACTGTGCCTTACGCCACTGCTTTCGGAGATACAGGTCGGAGTAGTCGAAAACTCCAAGGATAGGCAAGTTCGAAGATGGTCCCAAAAGAAAGTGGTTTGGCGTTAAAGATTCCTCGCTGCCTGGCTCCACAGAAACATGTGATAGGGGACGACTATTCACAATGTTCTCGACTTCTGCGAAAAGAGTGCTAAGTACTTCCTCTCTTGGTGCACGTTCCTTCAATACAACCTTCAGTGAAGTCTTTACACTGCGAATAAGCCGCTCCCACGCACCTCCCCAATGAGGACTGGCTGGCGGAATAAAAGTCCATTGGGCCCCGTTGTTCACAGCTTCGTTTTTCAGCACCTCATTATCCAACTCGTTTATCGATTTTCTCAATTCTGTGTCGGCACCTCTCAAATTTGTTCCATTATCCGAATATATATGTTGTGGCCAACCACGCCTAGCGGCCATCCGTCGTAGCGCCATAATAAGAGAATCTGAGGTAAGTGAGGGCACGATCTCTAGGTGAATGGCTCGAACAGTCAGGCAGGTAAACAAAACCCCGTACCTTTTCTCCCTACGTCTACCTACTGCTACTTCCATTGGTCCGAACAGATCCACTCCACAATGAGTAAAGGGACGTTGGTGGTGAGCTACTCGAGCAGCAGGTAAGTCTCCCATTCTAGGTACTTCCGGTCTGGCTTTCTTCATCCTGCACAGCATGCACCTTGAAGCTACAAACTTGACAGTGGGACGGAGTTTAAGTATCCAATATTTTTGTTTTAGGTCATTGACTACCGTTTCCTGGTTGCCGTGAGCTGCTCTTACGTGATGGTGCTTGACAATCAACCTGGATACGTGATGCTGGCCATCGAGTATAAGTGGAATCTTCATTTCAGGAGGAACTCCCTGAGCAGCATTGATTCGGCCACCGACGCGTAGCAGGCCATGATCGTCGAGGACAGGTGACAGGGTAAATAATTTACTACTCTTTTCCAAGTACTTACTATTAGATAGTGTAGCTACTTCACAAGGAAAAGAATCTTGTTGAGCCCGTTTCAGCAGTAGCCGCTCGGTGCGTTCTCTGATTAATAAATCTGTTTCGTTTATCCTTCTGCACTTGTTCACAAATTTCAGAACTGTAGCTGTAGCCCTCACCAATCGCAACCAAGATGAAAAACGGCTAGGATCCGGGACAGGCAAGTCGGATCTAGGGGGGTCACTCACCACATTCACGCGTTCAAGATCCGTTTCCTTTACCGGATTAAGTATATGTTTCGGCCACAAAGACTCGTCGTCGAACAAAAATGCAGGCCCCCTGAACCAATCATTCTCAAATACTGAAATATCGTATACCTCCCTTGTGGCACAATCAGCAACATTTAATTATGTAGGTATGTATCGCCACTCTTCCACGCGTGATAGTTCGTCGATCTCACCTAACCGGTTTGCTACGAACGTCTTATAATTACGCGCGTCATTACCTATCCAGTGCAAAACAGTTGTTGAATCACACCAAAAGTAACGCCTTTTTACGTCGATTCTATGTTCCTTTAAAATCGTATCTGCCAATCTGCACGCCAGCAATGCGGCTTGCAATTCCAAGCGCGGCACTGTTGTAAAGCTAACTGGAGCTACTCTGCATTTACTTGCTATGAATGCTAACTGTATTTTATTATTTTCATCCGTCCAGCGCCAGTAAGCGACGGCACACATTGCTTTAGTAGACGCATCGCTAAATACATGTAACTCCAAATTCCTATAGTGTTTCGGATTCGTAGCAATGTTTACCTTCATTGAGCTATTTTTAGATTGCCGCGTCGTAGCACATCTCGTAGTACGAGCCGTAGCAGTTTCGTAGCACTCAGGTCGGCCCGCCATCTCAGTATTGTCACGCTGCACATGCGTGATCGGCTCCGTCCCCGGTGCAATCGTAGGCGCTTGGTACCACCTAGTAGGGATGGCGATCTGAGATCGATTAATCGAAGAATCGATTTTTCGAGCAGAAAATATCGATTTTTTAAATCGATATGAAGTACTGTGTCGATTCACTGAATCGATATATCACCCTTGAAAATCGACATTCGATTTTTTCTGTTTTGGTATAAACCATACAATTATTTGCATTTAGTTGAATGTGCCTGAATTATAAGAGTGCTGCCGGTTAAAGAGTTAACTACTCATAAACTCGCGAGATGGCTGTATGTTTAGTATCCTTTACTCGCCTCTCTTTAATAAAAAAGTTACGTTTGTAGTCTTTGACTTTATGTATTTATAATCTGTGACGATTGATATTGCATTATTCATTTGTTGTTGTCGTTTAATAAATACTGTTATTAGCGTAATATAAGTATTTTCATGATTGATTTTCATCAGATTTTCATGTAGTGTTTGTTGCGAAATAATAACTAATTGAGAGTAGGTAAGTAAATAAGTAAAGCGCTTCTTATTTTTTACTTTGACGCTATTATTTTCAGTTTGTTCTGTTAGTTGTGATTATCATTTAAATTTACTTTTACACAGGAATAATCAGCATTGAAATAACTAATAAGTAATATGTGGAATTCTTATTGATGGAAGTGTTCATACTTCATTCACGATTACTTTATGTCCAATTATCTATTTAACGTCAAAGCATCAAATTATTCATCTTGTTTACAGAAAAAATAGTAAAGCTCCCATTATCATTTTAAAAATAAACTATCGCTTTTACTCTAATTTTATTTTAATCAAGTAATCGCCAGGCTAGGGATGGCGATTCTTTCCGAAAAATATCAATTTTTAAAGCAATTCGTATCTTAATTAATCGATTCACATTTGGTGCTATTTTTATATAAAGGTTACTTTTTTATAAAATGTTAAACTATTCTTTCATATAAAATATTCTTTTAAATTCATTAAGAAATTATGCTAACTAATCCTAATAGGATTTTGAATATTACTCGAAACTAGTGACTAATTACTTAAAATACCATTGTTTATCAAGTTTAATACATATAATAAATGAGGAATAAATATATTTTTTCAGCATGTCGGGTAGAAGTGATTTATGGAATCATTTTATTAAAAAAGACTTCGGAGGCACATGCAAATATTGTCACCAGGACGTAAAAACTAAGGGAAACACAACAAACTTGCGCAATCATTTATTAAGACGTCATCCAACAATTCAGACCGTAAGTCTCAAAAAGAAGAGTGAAAGTGGTGGTGGTAAATGTGGTAATGCACGAAATGATAATGGAAATGATCAAGTTAGTGAAACCATTTCTTATGTCACATTATTTGTTTTCCAATGTACTGAGTTCGAAAAAAATAAAAATCGATATTAAATAAATCGAAGTAACTATGTTTTTTCGTTTTAGGTTGTTGATGACATGACTTTAGACATCGTTCCAGTTCCAGATTTGCAAAATGTTGATAATTCGGATGCTGAAAGCGTGGCTTCTTCTTCTACCAATGTATCAGTCTTAAAACAGCAAACATTGACATCTTGCTTAACAAATATAAAATCATTTGGAGGTAAGGCATGAAACTAAAATCTTTTGAATATTTTTTTATGAAAGTGAGATGCATACAGGATCAATAATTAAGACTTTATTTTATTTATTTTCAGATACTGGTATTAAGCGTGGTCAAATAACCAATGCAATAGTCTTCATGATCGCAAAAGATGGGTTGCCTTTAAATACTGTGGAAAAAACAGGATTTCGATATTTAATGAAAGTAGTGGCACCACTTTATAAAGTTCCAGCCAGAAAAACAATGACCCACATGATTGACGATAAATATGACATTCTTTCGACACAACTGAAACTAAAAATACAAGAAGTAGAAGCACTATCTTTAACTGCAGATGTTTGGACTGACTCGCATAATAGTCAAAGCTACTTAGGCTTAACTGGTCATTGTATATATGAAAGTAAATTATTGAGCATAGTTTTTGGTGTAACTGCTCTAACAGAACCACACAATGCTGACTACTTAGCACAAGTTATTATCAATATGACGGAAAAATGGGGCATCACAAGTAACAAAGTGGTAGCGTTTATCACGGACAATGGCGCTAATATCGTTAAAGCTGTCACAAATGTTTATGGCAAAAATAAACACATGCCATGTTTTGCCCATACATTAAACCTAGTAGCATCAAAACCATTTGACAATAAGGATGGACTGGAAGAAGCCAAGAATTTACTAACAGCTGTCAAAGATATTACCACATATTTTAAACATAATACAAATGCTGCTGATTCTTTAAAGAAAGCTCAGGGTCATCAAACAAAGCCTTTGGGGCTTGTTCAGTCTGTGTGTACCAGATGGAATTCTGTTTTTTATCAATTGGAACGATTTGTTGAGTTATCCGAAATAATTGCGCCAATATTACTCAAGTATCCTAAAGCGCCAACAATGCTAACTGCACAGCAGTTAGAATTTATAAAAGATCTTATAAATATATTGAGACCATTAGAAGTAATAACTAAAGAAATATCGGGAGAAGACTACGTTACAGCCAGTAAAATTATACCCATCGTGTCTTGTCTGACTGAAACATATAATACAATGAAAAATTCAACGGATATTGGTGTTAAAACAAGGACTTTAATTGTGGACGGCTTGAAGAAAAGATTTGGAAATGTTGAACAAGTTCATTTGTTAGCTGCTGCGACCATTTTAGATCCTAGATTTAAAAAAATTCATTTTACTGACCATGTAGCCTGTTCTCGAGCGATAAATAAAATAAACACTTCAATTTTGGATATTATACGACAATCACTTCCACAAAATAATAGTGAGGAAGTCGACGCAATAGAAAGCGCTGATAAGGATATGAAAAACGGAATATGGGATTTTCATAAGTTGCTTGTGAAAAAGCAACTCTCTTTATGCAATGCACTTGCACAGGAAAATCAAGGCTTAAATGAAGAATTCAAACATTATTTATCGCAGGCAGTTGTGCACCTGAAGTATGATCCTGTACTTTACTGGCAAGAACAAAAGAGCTCCATTTATCATCACGTTCACCCAATCGCCATGATGTATATGAGTATCGTTGGATCATCCGTTCCTTGTGAGCGCCTGTTTTCAATTGCTGGAAACATCGCAAGTGATGAGCGTAACCGCTTGGATCCCTAAAGGCTTGACAGACTGTTGTTTTTAAAAAGTTTAGATATTGAGCATTGGGAACTATAGTTCCCAGTTATAATTCCCAATGCTTAATATTTAAACTTTTAACTCTTACCTTATTTTTTACTTTTTTGCAATCAATAAAAACATTCAGTATATAAATACTTATTTTTTTTTTATAGTTGATCTTATAGTTTGATACGGTAATAAAAATAATTGTTATTTTTGAATTCCCTGATTTTATTGATAAGATATCGTTAATTGCAATATTAATCTTGTTTTTAGTAAAATTGATACAAATTTACATTGTAAACGCAAACTTGAAAAAAAGATCGATTTTTTAAGAATCGATTTTGTAGGCCTCGATTTTTTCGTGAATCGATTCATTAGACTACGATTCGAATCGATTTAAAAATCGATCTTTTTCATAAAGAATCGCCATCCCTACCACCTAGGTATACGTATATTGTTAATTAACTGTAGCAGCGAGAGCCATTCCTTCCACTTACAAAATATATTATCTGGAATGACGTCGTCCCAATCATGTTTGCTCGCCATGTATCTTGCAACATAATTTTGCCCTGGATAGTAAATGGAGATAAAAATCCAAAAACATCGAAAATTGACATTATGACCTTAAGCAAGATTCTTTTTGTAGGTTTTTGCCTACCACTGATAATTTCCTCAGGTACTCGCTTCATTGAAATGTCAAAGCCAAGCGTGTCTTCACTCGGATACCACAACAGCCCGAGAGTTCGCTCGCCTTCGTACTGCTGATCAACTTTGAAACTTACGGTCGCAGTTCCTAAGGTCTCTTTTGGCACGCTGTCTAGCACGGCTTCACTGTTGCTTGTCCAATTTCGGATCTCAAACCCACCAGCTTTATGTATATCTGAAATATTTTTAACCATTAGGATTGCGAGCTTTTCGTCCGAAAAACTATCAATATAGTCGTCCATGTAGTGTTGCCTAAAAACAGCCTCGACGGCGTCTGGCATCGAAGATTCAAATCTTTGCGCATTTTTATTTTTAACAAATTGAGCAATAAATGGGGAACAATTTGCACCAAATATTAAAGATGTCATTCTAAAAACACGGACAGGTTCGGCTGGGTCATTTCTCCATAAAAATTTAAAGGCACTCTGATCTTCTTGCCTAATCTTCACGCGTAAGAACATATTTTTTATGTCACCCGTTACAGCAAATTTATTTTCCCTAAATCGCATCATAATCCCTAATAAAGATGCTAATAGATCTGGGCCCTTATGGAAATAATCATTAAGACATAATCCATTTGTTTTTGCGGCTGCATCGAATACCAGACGAAGTTTCTTTTTATTTTATTTGGATTATCCACCCCAAAATGTGGCAAATACCATGTTCGTGGTGATATGGAGGGTTGATTATCCTCCACCTTCAATTCCTCAGCAAAATCGTTATCAAACAAATGACTTACCCGCTCGGCGTATCTGTTTGCGTAACCTTTGTTAATAGACATTTTCTTTTCTACACCTTTAAGCCTAGACAACGCATTAGAGTAGCTGTCCGGCATCCTACAGTTCTCGTCCTTCCAGGGTAGTCCAACATGCCATCTACCATCAATCAGAACTGCGGTTTGCTCAAGTGCGACTTGAGCGCGTACGTCGTCCACATTTTGTCGAGGCTTCCCTGAGACACCCATCGACTCAATAGAAAACGAACGCCGTACCTCATCGTGAAGATCCTTAACACTGTACTTACTGCGATCATGTGTGACGTCATAAGTCTGGCAGGTAAGAAGGGTCGAGTGAGAAGAATTACCCCTACGAGTCATCCCCACCCTCGCGCAACCGTGTACGCACCAGCCTAGGGGAGTGCGCGTTGCCGACGGCTCATTAAGTTTTCCTAAACTGGTTTCTATAGGTAACAACAAATGATAGTTATCCTGCCCTAAAAGTACATCAGGTTTCATTTCGGAAGTACACAAATTATCTTTTAACATTTGTAAATTACGATACATATTTAAATCAACAATAGATAAATCTTGCACAGGTAAATTCAAATTGTTTACACTGCGAGCTTTAATAGAATAGACCTTATTATCTACACCCGATATTCCCGACCGGCCCTCGGATATGATGAGTCAGTGAAGTTATCCGGTAGGGCCTGTGGGCGGAGGTTCACGGTGAAGGACTTGCGGGTGCGGAATGAAAACGCCAGTATTTGTGGTTGATATCGGAGCTAGGAGTTGCGATGGCTTTGAGAGTTTTGTGGCTCTCCGGAGTGATCACGAATGACGATCGAGTGACTGCTTCTGTTCGAGTGATTCCTCTGGTTGACTTGATTCGAGTGACGATTAACGGGACCACCCACGCGGTTTTTATACTATTTTGGGAGGCAATTTCCCCTTCCGCTCCCCGGAGTGGGAGCGGGAGGGAAGATATTGCTATCTCCCTCACTCCGGATGGCTTATGATCTCGGGCAATACCTTATAGAGAGCCGATAATTTAGGCCCACTATTATGGCTGTTATGTACTAAGGTATTGCCCGGGATCTCCTATGTATTTCCCTAACGGGCCCTAGATACTTCTTTATTTACACATAAAACATAAACTATAACGAACAAAGCAACTTACTGACTAACACAGAGTTACAAGCAACGGAATAAACGATAACTATAAACGAAACTAAAAAAACTATCACAACGAATACTATAAACAACTTATTTACAAACAAGATTTAGGCCGTCGTGTACATTTCTCCCGCCGTGAAGCGACGTGTCGCTTCAGCTTCTGGGTGTCACGACGGTCTCGATGGCCTTGACTGGTAGTACGATGAGCTTCTTCGTGGGGCGCCGCAGTACTCCGGTTCGGGTGGTGACATCTGCAGCTCTGACGATGCCATCCTGGCCTGGGTAGATCTGGACCACCTTTCCTCGTGGCCAGACGTTGCGGGGCAGGTTCGAGTCTGCGACCAGCACCAGGTCACCGATCTTCAGTGGGGCTCCGCGGCCGTGGGGCTCCCGCCGGTTTTGAAGCTCCGGCAGGTATTCCCGGACCCAGCGGCCCCAGAACTCATCGGCTAGTCGCTGTGCTCGCCTCCAGTGGTGACGGCTGGCGACATCCGCTTCGGTGAAGGATCCCGGCTGGTGGATACGGCCCGACCCCCCGAGTAGGAAGTGGTTGGGGGTCAAGGCTTCGGCGTCTTCGGGGTCCACGGAGACGTGCGTCAGTGGGCGGCTGTTCACGGTGTACTCCGCCTCACAGAGCAACGTGGTGAGCGTTTCTTCGTGCGGATGTCGCTCCTGTAGTGTTGTGGTCAGCGCGGTCTTGACTGAGCGGACGAGCCTTTCCCAGGCCCCTCCCATGAACGGCGAGCTTGGCGGAATGTAGCGCCACCGGATAGTGTGGCTGGCGGCCTCCTCGCGGCTGGCTTCGAGGGCGGCCTTCTGCAGTTCCGCGTCGGCTCCGCGGAGGTTGGTCCCGTTATCGGACCATATTTCGGTGGGTTGCCCGCGGCGCGCCATCATGCGGCGCAGGGCAAAGATGGCGGAGTCGGTAGAGAGTGACGCGGCGACCTCGAGGTGTACGGCCCTTGTGGTTAGACACGTAAATAACGCCACGTATCTTTTTTGATGATGGCGGCCGACGGTCACGCTGAGTGGCCCGAAGTAATCGAGCCCGGTGTATGTGAAGGGTCTCTGATGATGTGCCAGGCGGCTCGCCGGGTGATTCCCGGTCGGGGGGACGGCGGCCACTGCACGTCGATGTCGGCACGGTAGGCAGCTTTTCACTACGCTGCGCACAGTGGGTCGCGCACGTATCACCCAGAAGCGCTGGCGTATCTCGTTCATCACTATTTCCACACCTCCATGATGCAGTCTCCGGTGTACCCAGGTTATGTAGAGGCGCGTGTAAGGGTGGTCGCCGTCTAGCACAACCGGGTGTTTCTGCTGCTCGTTGATGTGGACTGCTGCTGCGATCCTCGACTTTATCTTGATAGTCGAGTCGGTGTCGTCGAAGGTGACTGCTAGTTGTCGCAGTCGGCTATCTCGATGTACTGCTTCTTGTTTCTTTAGCGCGGCCGTCTCTTCGGGAAACGAATCTTGTTGGACGGCACGCACCCACAGTTGTTCCGCTCTGATGATGTAATCAGCTGTGAGCGGTCGGAAGCGATCTTCGGTCTTCTCGGTGCGGCGTTTAGCGGGCGGCGCTGTCTTCTTGTTGACGTTGCGCCAAGTCGGATCCGCTTCGCTGTTGCGAGTTGTTCTTTTGTAATGCACGCTATCTGTAGGTGGGCGTGGTTTATCGGTCGGTGGGCGTGGCTGCTCGATAGGTAGGCGGAGTTTACGGGCCGGAGCGCGGAATAGGTCGAGTGCCTGTAAAACTCGCGCCGTTGTTCTGGTTAGGCGCAGCCACGACGAAAAACGATGTACTTCGGGGAGCGATTCTGTCAGCCGGGTGCCGTTTGTTTGTGAAACGGCGTGCGACCGCTCCTCTCCTGTCTTCGGGGCTTCTTCTCTCATCTCGGTAGGCCAGTGGTCGTGGGACTCGTATAGAAACTCGGGTCCGACGAACCATCTGTGATGTTGAGTGAAGTCAGCGGGTACTCCGCGCGTAGCGTCGTCCGCTACGTTGTGCTGTGTAGGCACCCACTTCCACTCACTTGCTTGTGTTTCCTCCTCGATCTCGGCCACCCGATGTGCGACGAACGGTTTAAAGGAGCGTGGGCCGGCTCTTAACCACGCGAGCACAGTCTTCGAGTCACTCCAGTAGTATCGTCGGTCGGGTTTGTGTTGGTGTTCTTCGACTGCTGTTCTTGCTAGTCGACATCCCAGCACGGCGGCTTGTAGTTCGAGTCTCGGGATCGATGCGAGCTTAAGGGGCGCTACTCGGGCTCTGGCGGCGGCTAGGGTCACCTGTACCTGCCCGCCTTCGTCTTGTGTGCGCCAATAGACGGCGGCTGCGTAGGCCTTCTCGCTGGCATCCACGAATGTGTGCAGTTCTCTTCGTACCGCGCTGCTGAAGGTAGGATGGCAGCGCGGCAGGTTGATGTTACGTAGCTCGGCGAGGTGTTTCAGCCAGTCGTTCCACTGGGCGTCTAGAGGCGGTGGCAGGCGCTCGTCCCAGTCTACGCCCAGCCGCCAGGTTTCCTGTAGCAGTTGTTTGGCCTGCACGGTGATCGGTGATGCTAGGCCTAACGGGTCAAACAGCGACATGACGGTGCGGAGGGCTTCTCTTTTTGTCGGTGTGAGGCTGCCGTCTATTTTGTCGGTCGGCACCCGGGCGAAGTTGAGGTTGAACCCAAGGGTGTCGCTGTTGGGCCGCCAGGTGAGGCCTAGGATTTTTTCTTCGTTCTCTTGTTCTAGTGTGACGTCTCGTACTGTAGCGGGTTCGGCTTGGTGTGCTCTCAAGACTTCGGTGTTATTTGACGTCCACTTGCACAAGTAGAAGTTTGCTTTTTCGTGCACTTCTCGCACTTCGGTAGTAATGCGGACGGCTTCTTCTGTAGACGTGAAGCTTTGTAGGTAATCGTCCATGTAGTGATGATGAACGATAGCCTCGGCCGCATCCGGATATTTGTGACGATGTAGCTCGGCGTTGTGGTTTTTGACGTACAACGCCGTGCACGGTGAGCTTGCTGCTCCGAAAATCACCGACTTCATTCGGTATTCTGTAGGCGGTCCCTCCCGCCGGTGTGATCGCCAGAGGAACCTGAGCGCGTCCCTGTCGTCTTCGTTGATTTGAATGCGCAGGAACATTTCTTGTATGTCGGCTGCCACAGCGATGGGGTGTTGTCTGAAGCGCATCAACACGCCCGGTAGCGATTGTAGGAGGTCCGGTCCAGATAGCAGGTGGTCGTTGAGCGAGGTACCCCGTGTTCGGGCTGCAGCGTCGAATACTGGGCGCACTTTTCCCGGTTTAGCGGGGTGTAGTACTGGGAAGTGAGGCAAGTACCAAGTGCGCTTCTCGGTGGGCGGAGTGGTGACTACCTCAGCGTAGCCTTTTTCCACCAGCTGCTCCATCTGGGTCTCGTAGGCCTGCTTCAGATCCGGCCTCTTGTCTATTTTCTTCTCTGTACTATGTAGGCGAGTAAGGGCGTGGTCGTAGTTATTCGGTAGTTCGATCACGTCCGTCTTCCATAGCAGTGCAGTGCTGTAGCCGACGTCTGGTAATGCGGTGGTTTTCTCTCGGAGTATCCGGAGGGCGCGCTCGTCTGGATCGGCGCGCGTCGGTCGAGGTTGTACGCCGAGAGATTCTAAGGCGAAGTGTTTCTTCACAGCTTCTTCAAGTCGATCTTCGACTTCGGTAATGCGGTAGACGTGGTGGACTAGGTGGCCCAGGCTCCTGTTGGCTGAGCCATGGAGCACCCAGCCTAGCGGAGTCCTTGAAGCCACAGGTTCGTCTGAAGTACCACGGCGCAGCTCTTGGGCGAGAAGTAGCTCCCAATTGTCTTGACCGATGAGTATAGTCGGCCGGGCCTCTTCGTACTTGACGACCTGTGCGATGTCTTCAAGGTGACGATATTTTTCGATTTCTATGTTCTTTATTTCTTGTGCAGCCAGCTTGAGGTTTTTGACAGTCCTCCCGCATAAGGTATGTTCTTCGTCTTGGCCTCGTAGACGTAGCGTGACGCGCCGCGAGTCTGTTCGGGTTACTCGGGCCCCGGCGATCGCTTCGATGTTTAGCGGATCGATCGGGCCATCGGCGCCGACGCGTCTCGCCAAATCTTCATCGACGAGGGTGACGGTGGAGCCGTCGTCGAGAAGGGCGTAAGTCTTCTCGGTTGACTTCGGTCCGACGACTGTTACTGGCAATATCTTGAGGTAGCTTGTAGTATTTGCCAGTCGATGCGTGCGAGCGGTGGAGACTGTTTCTGTCTCGCTTGTGTGAGTAGTGGCGACTGTCTCGACCTCTTTCTTCGGTGTGTAGTGCAAGAGGGGGTGATGAGTCCGCTTGCAGTCGTTTTCTCCGCACTGTCGTGTGTCGCACTGGTGTGAAGCTTTCCTTAGGTTGAGGCAGCGGAAACATAGCCGGTGTTGTTTGGCTAAGTCCCACCGTCCGTCGCTTGTAGCCTTCTTGAAGCGTTCACACTTGTTTGCGGTCACGTGACTTGCCTGTTTGCAAACTGGACAGCTTCTCTCTTGATTTTCTTCGGCTTGACTGTTACTGTATGCGCGTTGAGGGCGCGCACGCGGTGCTGCACGTTGCGGTTGTTCTTCTAAATTTCCGACGCTCTCCGGATCGGCGTACCGGCCGCATGTTTCGGCTTCTCTTGACACGAACCGGTATAGGCGGAGTAGGTCGGGTTCTTCGGTAGGTTGTTCGCGTGTGAAGTCGAACCACCTGTAGCGCAGCGACGGAGTTAATTTATCGGTGATGTGCTTCACTACCTCGGGATTGTATAGGTAGTGAGCCTGGTTCAGCGCGCGGAGTGTGGCCACGCTGTTCTTGACTTTGCTGGCAAACTGTACGATGTCACGAGGTGAGTCGGTTGGGCGGGGCACGTGCCGCAACCGGTCGATCTCGGCGAGGGCGATCGTCTCGGGTCTACCGAAACGTGTTTCTAGTTCTTGCACAATGTCAGCCGGCTTCGTGTTCACTATAAGCAGGCTGCTCACTGCTTCTTTCGCTTTGCCCTTCAGGGCTCTTCGGAGTCTTGCTGTGTTTTCGATGTCGGAGAAATATACGGAGGTTTCTTGGTAGCCCGCGCGGAATGCGAGCCATTCGAAGTGAGAGCCGTTGAACGGAAGTAGCTCTCCGATGTACCTCGGAACTGCGGACGGTGTGTGGTTCGATCGCGCGGCGTGCGCGATCGCAGCCGCAAGCTCGCCGAGATGAATACGATTGTCTTCTGACCGGTGGGGTCTCGGCGCGGTTGCAGGCGGCTGTTTTTCGGTGATAATCTTCGACGCAGGTGCGGTCTTGATAGGTTGTTCCGAGGTTTTGGTCACTGGCGGCACCTGGTCTAGCCACTCGGCGACCCGTGCTTGCCCCAGCGATTCTCCCGATGCGACGGAATCTTCATCATCAGATTCTTCGTCTTCTTCTTCTAGTACTGCGAGCTTGGCTTGTTCCAACTCCAGCTTCAGTTTTGCGATTTCTGCTTTGGCGCGCGCTAGGCGCCGCGCCCGATTCGACTTGTTTGAAATCGACTTCGGTTTGGTGTTCTGTGGCTGAGCTTCCGACGGAGATCCGGGCGGATTTTCATAACGGACGGGGTAGCCCGGCGGCACCGCCGGCGGTTGCTCAGTTGCGGGAGTGTCGTCTTGATGTGTAGAATCTTCTTGACACCCCGCTACGGTGACTCGTTGCTCCGACATGCTTCGAGTTACTGGCATTTTCCACTGTTGTTTCTTCTTTATCCGGCTCGAAGGACCAATATTCCCGACCGGCCCTCGGATATGATGAGTCAGTGAAGTTATCCGGTAGGGCCTGTGGGCGGAGGTTCACGGTGAAGGACTTGCGGGTGCGGAATGAAAACGCCAGTATTTGTGGTTGATATCGGAGCTAGGAGTTGCGATGGCTTTGAGAGTTTTGTGGCTCTCCGGAGTGATCACGAATGACGATCGAGTGACTGCTTCTGTTCGAGTGATTCCTCTGGTTGACTTGATTCGAGTGACGATTAACGGGACCACCCACGCGGTTTTTATACTATTTTGGGAGGCAATTTCCCCTTCCGCTCCCCGGAGTGGGAGCGGGAGGGAAGATATTGCTATCTCCCTCACTCCGGATGGCTTATGATCTCGGGCAATACCTTATAGAGAGCCGATAATTTAGGCCCACTATTATGGCTGTTATGTACTAAGGTATTGCCCGGGATCTCCTATGTATTTCCCTAACGGGCCCTAGATACTTCTTTATTTACACATAAAACATAAACTATAACGAACAAAGCAACTTACTGACTAACACAGAGTTACAAGCAACGGAATAAACGATAACTATAAACGAAACTAAAAAAACTATCACAACGAATACTATAAACAACTTATTTACAAACAAGATTTAGGCCGTCGTGTACACCCGATATGTCCAAGTTCAACACTGTCGTATCGCATAAGATTTCAGAGTTATTCCACGCACCGGACACACGCATAGACTCGCGGCGGCCACGCAGCCCTGCGCGCTCAGCTAACCGGTTACTTATTAGCGACACAGTCGACCCGTCGTCTAGCAAAGCGGTTGCGTTAATGATACCGTTAGGTCCGTGTATTGTGATAGGTAACACTTTTAACAAAACTGTTCTAGTACTCACTTTTAAATGAGTTACCGTCTCAGTAGGACAGGTCCTTACTGTCTCCGGGATTGCGTCAGCGTCTCGGTGCTCGTTGGTCTTGTTTACCGCGTAGTGCAGTAGCCGATGATGCGCCCGCTCGCAGCCGTCCATGTCACAGGCGGCCGCGGAACAGGTTTCTCGCTCGTGGCGCGATAACAAACACTTGAAACACAAGCCGTAACGTTTTACGTGACGCCACCTGTCTTTACGCAACGCTTTGTTAAATAGTTTACACTCCGTAAGTTTATGTTTTGAGACACGGCAGTATAGGCACTTTTCACTTTGTTCCGCGTTCACTAAAACAGTCTGTTGTCGTTTACCGTAGTTCTCGTGGCTCTTAGGTTTGTAGTGATGGTCGTTATGCATACTTATGCTGCTTATATTTGCTGTAGTCGATATTTTTACTGCTTCTTCGTGCAAGAAATCGGCTAAAATTTCCATTCGCGACCTCTTGCTTTTGGAAATAAGCGGGAAACTATAATCTGACCATTTGGAGATTAACACAGCCGGGAATTTGGCCAGTATAGTGGATACTAGGTTCATACCTTGTAGGTATTCTTCTTGGCCGATTGCTTGTACAGCTGCTACGAAGTTCTGTACCTTTACAGAAAATGATACGATTTCTTTATGATACTCCGGCGACATAGATTGCATTTTCTTGATTTCTTGCATAGTTTTGTTTAGTATGATATCGGGATTGCCGAATCTTAATGCCAATGTAGACATAATCTTATCGGGTTCACTTGCAGTGATAAGAAGCGATGCGACGGCATCTTTTGCTGGACCTCGTAGACATTTTCTCAATCTCCAAAGGTTTTCTTTAGGAGTGAAGTTGCACACATTTGTAGACTCCTCATACGACTGCTTAAACGGTAACCATTCCATTGGGTCACCAGAATAAGTAGGTAGTTCCTTCGGCGTACATATACGGCTGAGGAAGTTAGTATTTCTCACAGTAGAAGCAGCGGCTAGGTCCTTCAGTGCAGTAGCTAGCATCTGGATCGTCCCTTCAGTGCCAGGGTTATAAGTCGCCGGCGGACACGGACAGCCCGAAGTTTTTTCCATATCGGGGGCCGTCTGTGCTTGTTCCAGTTCTTGCTCACTGCGTTCCAGCCACTTCTCTACGTCGCCATCAGTACAAGTGTGCTCATCATGACGAGAAGTGCATGATTCATCTTCTAATTCAGCTAGATCCGCCTCCAGTTTCTTATCGATAAGTTCCATTTGAATTCTAGCCTTTTCGCGAGCTGCCTCCAGCTCCAGCTGTTTTCTTCGTGCCAGCACAGATGACGAAGTTGACCGTTTGCACTTTGAACTTTTAACGGACTTGGGCCTTGGCGGTTGGTTTTCCATTTTTACCGCACTACCCGCGATAGCGGCCGGGCAAGGTTCGTTCTGCGGTTTATTCCCATACGTAGGCTCTGAAGATCCCAGTAGATGCAGGGGCTAGACATCCTTATTTTCCATCTCTAAACGCTCCTTTTGAGCTGCACTGCGTGTGCTGACCATTTTCAATGACGGCGGGGTAAGGAACATGAAATCCAACTAGTATGCGGCTCGAAACTTGATAATGTCGTTGTATGGTAGCACTTGTCGAAGAGAAAACGCTCAGATGATGGAAATAACAATTTATTGCGAACACTCGGTGCACGGACAGAAACAATTAAAACAATGGTAGTCGCGTGCGATGTCGCGGTCGAATGGTGGCAGACAGACTTTATAAAATGAACGCGAACGAAAGCAACACCGCGCGCGGATACCCACACTTTTTCAGAATAAAAATATACCAAAAACTACCGACCAAAGAATTCGGCTTGCATGAATATTTTACAAATTAACTAACTAAAACCCTAAAACTTAATGTTACAAAGGTGCGCGTCGCCAACAGTAGGCTTTAGGAAGTTATGACAGCAAAAATTTCAATGGGCTACTCATGTTGCCCGCGCGTGAACTCTAGTGTTAAGCTAAACGTCTAGCAAACTATACTTACAGGAATAGGCGAAATCAATTACACTATATCTTCATAATGGACACTTTTTCATTGTAAACTTAACGCTGCAAATTACTGTCAAACTGTCTCCTATAGTCACACTGAATAAATTATTTAAGTTACTTTATTCCGTTCATGGTCTTGTTGAAATAATATGTATTCCACTGTCCTATTCCAAACTTTGAATTTATCACGCCATATGCAACCAATGCAACTTTGTTGTTCATAAATAATCTGAAACCAACATATTTTGTGCACTTATTTTTATCACAAGGCACTTTAGCCATATAACTTTCGGTCGAATCAAATGTTAAGTATTTCGTGATAGTATCGTGACGTCCCGTAGTTTGTTTGCTATTTCATAGTTCGCCACCCTTGAAAATGACTGATTGGATTGATTGACTATGAACATTTGTTATTTCAGAAAAATCTGTGTCATTTGAGAAATCGGTATTATTTAGCGATGATCCACCAGACATGAACTCCCCCAAACAACATTCGCCTCAACACGCAGGTATGCATTAAAATTGAAATTGTCTAAGATATAATATACACACTATCTGAATTAACGTTTGCAACCCTTATACCTGTATAAGTTATTTAATTATATCCGTAATAAATATACATGTACATGCAGATATTTTAGGGTAATGGTGATGGTTGTAGTTTGTTAAACTAATCAGTAGTAGTTCCTTATTGTAAAACGCTCACGTATATAACGTGTAATGATATACATTTCCTACACGAATATACAGAGCAAGAATCAGAAAGGTTCCGACCTTCACACTACCAGTTAACTTGTTATTTCTTTAATTGACTGATAATGTAGTTTCATGGCTCCATTCCTTGAGATAGATTTACGAATTCCTTATCATATGACGATTCCTGTAAGTTAAGATGTTTTGTAAAGCAGACTCTTAAGTATCATATGCCGACAGATATTCACTCTTATAGTAAAACTAACCTTAACATTCAAGTACATTCATAGTTCACCTTCGACATGAGTTTATTAATTTTATTTCATATTGAGTTGGCATTTTCATATGATATAGAATAGTCATGATGTCTTCTTCCAAGAGTGAAGTGAACTCGCGACTGTGTGCGTGTTTTCACCTCATTCTCGGAAATTATGATAGGGTCATTGCGCCGGTTTTCGTCCGATTAGTGGAGTTGCCAAGTTTGGAAGGTAAAAAAAAATGTTCTAGTAGCAAATCACAACTCACATTTAATGTAATGAATGACTTGTATGGTCTGTTGTCATTAAATGTTGAGATTTTGTCAGTTACGTTTACCATTTTTTTATATAAATATAAAACTAGCAAAATAGCGAATTGCCTAGTTTTCGACCAAAAATTTTTGTTTTCGTCCAGCTCAAAACCAGTTTTCGACCACTCTTTAAAACTCAAGATACATTAAGAATAGCAAGTGCATACGATTAAAAGACAGTCGAAAATTATTATATTTTATTTATCAACTCTAATCAGTCTTTATAATCACTAATTATTAAACAAATTTAAATACGTAACAAACTTTGCGCAAGTTATTAACTTAGGTATATGTTTCATTAAATCTTAATTAAAAATCAACACAAAAAACAACATTACAAAAATAATATTTTCTTTTGTAAGCGATTCATTGCACAAAAGTTCACTTCTTGTCTTGTCTTAATCTAGTCTTACTCTGAAATAATTATTAATAATAAAACTAATCAGACTTATAATATTATGGATTCCTTTTCTTAATAAATCACAGAATAATTGACTTAACAATAACTAACAATCGGTCGTAGTTAATGTCTTCCTATAACATATTAAGGGATCTTACAACACAATTACTGATTATTAACAATTGCAATTGAAAAAATAAAAAAGAGACTAATATTTTTTGTTAATAAAATTGGGAAAATTTAAGAATCACGTAAGGCTTTACAGCAGAGCGATTCACTAACGTAAACATTTGTTATCGAGCCCGACTTCGAGCTCGAAGACGAGTTGTCATAGTGATGTGCCGAGTCGCTGTTTTTGTGAATCGAGTCAACTCGAGCCAGTTTCTGCGGTATTCGAATCATGACTCGATTCCGCGATTCGAGGCAGTACTCGAGTTCTATGTGTGGTATTCGAATGTTGACTCGAGTCTAGTACTCAAGTCTAGAAATTACAAAATGATCTTGATGAGCTTTTTTTCAAATTAGTTGTAATTTTGTAATAAAATTAATTAAAATAATTTCATAACAATTAAATTAACTCACAGTAACAGCTAACTGACACAAAACAAGGAAATCAAATCAAAAAGTTGCAGGTTCAACCTTGAATTTATTAGGCATCACTTCATTGCCTAAGTAAACCGAGATCGAGTACGAGCGAGTCAGTAAGTACAAAATCGATTCTTCCTGACTCGAGTACCAGAATCGAGTCCGGCGTACTCGAATTAAAATAAACCGGTATTCGAGTAGCCGAGTCCAAAGCAGGAATCGAGGCTGACTCGAGTCAAGCCGTACTCGGCACATCACTAGAGTTGTCATTCATTTCGATATCGAGGACAGAGCGGTGCAAAAGCGTATTCTATAACGTCATTTAACTCGATGTCGATTTCTAGGCCGTGTATGTTCGTCGCTGTTTAGAGATACGACATAAAGTACAATCGATATTTCTCGACTTATTCATTTATGTGTATTGTTTTAACTTAATATTGATCTTTACGTGTAAACATTATTAAAATGTGATACAATAATTTATAAATGTTATTTTAAAATTAAATATATTTAAATGTTGACTTTTAATGGCTTATTTAGTTATTCTCTCTACGGAGCGCGTAGTTTTTTTGTCTGTTGTACGTGACAGTTAGTGTCAGCGTGAGTGATTTTACCGTGTTTTTGTTTTCAAGTGAATTAAAGCGAAAGTGTAAGTATTTTTGCTTAAATAATGTTTATGTGCAATAAATAATAGTACAACAGTAGAATTATAAATTCTATTTTTTCCTATTGTGTAGCATGTCAAGAAGCTTAGTACCTTCAGTAGCTCAACAAGAAATTTTAATCGAATGTTTGGAGGAGAAACGATGGCTCGCTACTGGCTATGCCCGCACAGCCCAAGCTCGAGAGCGGACAAAGGCTGCTTGGCAAGAAATCAGCCGGAAGCTGAGCAGTTCTGGCAGCGGGTGCATCAAAACCTGGCAGCAATGGTCTAAGGTTTGTTCAGTTTTCACATTACTTTCTTGTGGAAGTGTAAAAAGCAATTTTATTTTTAATTATAAAGCTATTTTCTAAAGAATAAAAGCAACTAGATTCGATACTTGAAACAGTTCATAACTAGAGATTTTTTTATCACAGTTATGTTAGTTTTTTTTGTACTGTCTATGAATGCCTTGCATGTATATTTTTTAGTACTGGAAGGATAAGAAATCTGCTGTCAAAAAAAATATCAGCCAAATACGTTTGGCAAGGCAGCGAACTGGTGGTGGCGCAGAAGAGGAACCTGTTGCTCTCTCGTCGATTGAAGAGAGAATTGTGGCACTGTTGGGAGGAGAAAATTACGCAATTGGCGATAGGGAGCATGAAATTAATCCTTTCGATGTATGCTTTTATTTTTATTTTACTACTTTCACTATATCATCATACACAATACATCCTATTTGTCTGTTCGCGGCTTAGCTCAGAGACACCTAAAAGTATATAAGTGCTAACACTAAAAAGCTGTATAAGCGTGAGTATTCAAATGTATTAATAAAAATGATTTCTTTTCTAGAATATACAACAAGATTCTGGTGCTTCGGATGCTACGACAGCAGCTTCAGAAAGCATTTTGCAAGTAAGTATTTAATAAGATGATTGCTGTTAAAACAAATTGACCAATAATAATTTTGATTATAATTTTTTACAGCCCTCAACCTCAGCAGCTCAACCTCCGGCTCTGTCCTTGATTGGAGAGCAAGGATCAATACAAATTGAGGAAATAGGGGTAATTATATTTTAACACAGCACATATAAATTTAAAGTGCTAAATTTATAACAGATTTTGAAATTTAGTAATAAAAATATATTTTATTTTCTGTCAGGCTGAGGATATGAGTCCGCCACCACCACCTTCACTGGCTGGTAACATAAATTTGCCTGAGGACAACCATGGAGTGCCTTCACCTCCACCCAGTGGCAACCGACGTGGGCGGGCAACACCACCGCCTGCTTCAAGCGCCGCATGATGATGATGTAAGTAAATCGAGCTACATAATAATAGTAAATAAAAAATATGTTCTGTATTGAAATGAAACACGGGTTCACGTTAGGGCGTATATTTGGTGACTGTCTCACAAACGTTTTCTACATTCAACTGTAGTATGTGGGCCTACCCACATAATATTATATTAACTAAGGTACCTACATAACACCTCCACCCTTATTACATAACTAAACTGAAATAACTTATCTAATAAATATTATTTTTAGTAATTTTGATAGCATACAAAGATTGGCCTAAGGAACTAACAATGATAAAAAGTTACAAGATACAAGAAGTTTATACAACTATTTTACTACTCAGCTAACTCTGAAGAGAGCAGCCATTTCACTACTATCATTACATTTATCAAACGAATAACCGAAATTACAATAAAATGAGTACTACTTATACATATTACATAATCTTAAAAATGATTTTAATACTAAATTCTTATTCTATATCTATGCCGTATCTTTTGGGTTTAGAACGAATACGTAAGGGGTACCGACGTTCAACAGTGGAAAGGCCAAGACCCGCGTCTGGGGCTGGTCGCGCGTCCGCTCTCGGCGGCACCGAGTCCGCCGACCCGGCCGCGATCTCCAATGGTGTTGCAACGGTCGGACCGGGGTATCTCATGCTCGGATTACAACCGTACTTCCTCATCTGATCGACATGCCTATGTAAAAGTTTACTATCCTCCGCGCGTACGATATAGTCGGTTTCGCCTAGACGCTGGATGACTTTACCGCGAGCCCACTTTTGGTGCGGTGTATAGGTGCGGTAGTATACCTCGTCCCCCTCGCACACGGCCCGCCGCGCGCCGCCCGCGGCCCGCTCCTGGCGGTCCTGCGCGGCGCGCACCGCCTCCGCGCGCTGCGGCTTCAGGCAGTCGAGCCGCATGCGCAGCGCCCGGCCCATAAGCAGCGCTGCAGGACTCTCGCCTGTCGCACTGTGTTCTGAGTTTCTGTATGCTAATAGGGACCTACATAGTGCCGTGTCTATATCCGCTTTTTCTAATATAGCCTTCTTAATAATTTTCTTACATATTTTGACTGCGCTTTCGGCGGCCCCGTTCGACGCGGGGTGATAGGGTGCCGAAAATATATGATTTATACCGTTGTCTGTTACAAACTTTCTAAACTCCTCACTAGAAAACGGGGGACCGTTATCTGACACGATCTGCCTCGGTATGCCGAAACGCGACCATATTTCTCTTAATTTGCTTATAACATTCCCAGCGGTCGTCCTACTCATTTTGGCGATTTCGATCCATTTTGAACACGCATCTACTACCACTAGGTAAGTAGTGCCTTCTATCGGTCCCAAGAAATCTAGGTGTAGGCGAACCCAGGGCCGGTCCGGCCAGTGCCAGGAGCGGGGCGCGTGCGCAGGCGGCGCGCTGGCCGTCGCGGCGCACACGGCGCACGCCCGGCACCGGGCTTCCACCGCCTCGTCGATGCCGGGCCACCACACGTAGCTACGTGCTATACTTTTAGTTTTCACGATCCCCATGTGTGAGTCATGTAATTCATTTAAAACTATGCCCCTACAGTTGCCAGGTACCACCACTCTATGACCCCACATAACACAGCCTAATTCAAGATATAGTTCATTTTTCCTATTATAGTAAGGTTGAAGCTCCTTTATTTCTAACGACCTAGGCCAACCATCTCTAATAAAACTTATAACTCGACTAAGAATAGGGTCTTTGCGCGTTTCCGCTTTTAAAATTTTATAATCTAAAAGAAGGGCTTCCGAAGCAAAATGCAAATATGTTTGTTCAGGACAATCGTCTTTCTCTACTCGTTTAATTTCTTTATAGGAAGCTATCATTCTAGAAAGGGCATCGGCGACATTTTGATCCGTTCTCACATACTCGATTTTGAAACTATACGCAGAAAGAGTCAACGCCCACCTTTGTAAGCGAGCCGCTGTCATACAAGGCACGGCCGCAGCGGGATTAAATATACTCAACAAAGGTTTATGGTCTGTTCGCAGCGTAAAATGTCTACCAAATAGGTATTGATGCAATTTTCTTACTGCATACACAATCGCTAATGCCTCTTTATGTATCTGACTGTAGTTCTGTTCGGCGGGCGTTAGCGCCCGCGAGGCGTACGCGACCGGCCGCTCGCGGCCCGCGCGGTCTCGCTGCGCCAGCACGGCGCCGACCCCGCGCGCGCTCGCGTCACACGTTACTATTAAATGTTTTGATTCATCATAGTGATCCAATGTCTCTGTATTACCTAACATTATTTTTATCGTTTTAAACGCTTGCTCCTCAGTTTTACCCCAAACCCAATCAGTATTTTTCTTTAGTAATTCATATAAGGGCCCTACGTGGTAACTCATATTTTTAATAAATTTTCCGTAAAAATTCACCATTCCTAGAAAAGATCTGAGTTCCGATACGTTTTTAGGTTCAGTCATTCTTGATATAGCCTTTACCTTGGCGCTGTCTACACTGATACCACCCTCATTTATGACATACCCTAAATATTTTACATTGTTAGCAAAAAAGTTACACTTTTCTTTCTTTATTTTTAGACCAACTGCGCTCAAACGGTCTAGCACCTTATTTAAGGCTTCTAAATGCGAACTGCTGTCACCAAAAATTAAAATGTCGTCCAAGAATACAACAACGTTTGATAAATCTTTTAATAGATTACTCATTATTCTTTGAAAAATGCCTGGACTCGATGACAGACCATATACCAACCGATTGTACATAAAAAGACCGCGATGTGTATTTATAACTGTGTATTTCCTCGTTTCATCTAATTCAATTTGGTTGTAAGCTTGAGACAAATCAATTTTGCTGTAATATTTACTGCCTTTCAACATAGATAGCAGGTCATCTATTTTAGGAACTGGATATTTGTCGACGTGCAACACCTGGTTCAAAGTAACTTTGTAATCCGCGCATATGCGTATACCCCCGTCCGCCTTACTTGCAATCACCAGAGGGGACGCCCAGTCCGAGGAGTCGACAGGCTCGATGACCCCGGTGCGCAGCATCGCGTCCAGCTCGGCGTCCACGCGCGCGCGCAGAGCATACGGCACCGGCCGCGCCCGGCAAAACAACGGCGTCGCGCCATCACGCACACGGAGCGTGGCCCTTCCACCGGTAAACCGTCCCAGGCCCCCGTCGAATAACTCCTTATATCTGGAATATATTTTATTACATACATCAACACTATTCTGTTTTGCAGTTTCTATGTTATTTAAGGCAAATTTAGGCAGATCTATTTTTAATTCGGCCAGCCATTGCCTACCTAACAAACATGTAGTGCCGTTATCAATAACATATAAATCCAATGTTCTGCTAACATTTTTATACTTAACATTGACTTCAATGTACCCCACTGATTTAATTTTACTGCCATCATAAAAAGATAAAATTAAATTACTCGACACTAACGGAATCCGGCTAAAAGTATCTTCATACATTTTACGACTTATACATGAGATAGCCGAACCCGTATCTATTTCCATGACCAGAGATCTATTTTCCACCAGTAATGACATTCTTACCGGCTTGTATTCCTTTATGGACATTTGCATAACCTCAACTTCCTCTTCTTCCTCTTCGGATACCTCCTGGTGCTCAGAATGAAAACCCTCTGGTTCATTCCGCACGCTGGTGTAGTGCGCTCGCGCTGCGCTGGCCCCGCGCGCTCGCGCCTGCTGGCGCGCCCCTCGCACGACGCGGGAGTCACCGCGGCCGCCGCCGCACGGCGTCGTGCGAGGCGCAGCGCCTCGTCCACTCTCGTACTTGCCCTTGCTCCGATCTTCTTTACATACGCGCTTTAAATGACCCCGCACGCCGCATCGGTCACAAATGTAGTTGCGGAATCGGCAGTCGCTGGTCCCGTGGCGGCTGCCACCGCATACCTCGCATGCACGCAGTTGATGTAACGTCGAGTGTCCGTTGCGTGAACCCGCTTCCACACTCTGCGCATCTCGTTCCTCGTTTCGATGTTAGTGGCCACGTTGACCGCCTTTGCAAACTCGATTGTGCCGTCCTCCGAAAATAGCCGTAACCGCATTTCATCTTTAAATAATCCACACACGAACTGATCTCGCATATTTTCGTTTAACTTTGCACCGAATTCACAAAATCTAGATAACTTTTTAAGTTCCGTTACGAATTCAGATACCGACTGCCCTGCCCTCTGGCGACACTGACGAAACTTAAAACGCTCAGATAATATGGACGGTGTTGGATGCAAATGACGCTGCATAATCGCTATAACTTCAGTGTATGTCAATTCACTAGGCTTCTTTGGGCTGCATAAGGTCACCATGAGTTCGTAACCAGCATCACCTACGACTGATATTAACGTTGGCACTTTCAATTTTTCTTCAGTGGCGTTAACTATAAAGTACATTTGTAAACGGTCACAATATAAGGTCCAATTTCCGTTAATAACATCGAATTCATTTATTCGTCCACCCGAAGACATCCGTGAAATTGTTTTTGTAAATCACGTTATACATACACTACTAACCGAGAAGAAACACTAGTAACACTGGCCGAGAAAAAAAAAAAATCCTAACCTCGTCGCTATTTGTTCTGTATTGAAATGAAACACGGGTTCACGTTAGGGCGTATATTTGGTGACTGTCTCACAAACGTTTTCTACATTCAACTGTAGTATGTGGGCCTACCCACATAATATTATATTAATTAGGGTACCTACATAACCTGGACAAATATATTTTATTTTCTGTCAGGCTGAGGATATGAGTCCGCCACCACCACCTTCACTGGCTGGTAACATAAATTTGCCTGAGGACAACCATGGAGTGCCTTCACCTCCACCCAGTGGCAACCGACGTGGGCGGGCAACACCACCGCCTGCTTCAAGCGCCGCATGATGATGATGTAAGTAAATCGAGCTACATAATAATAGTAAATAAAAAATAAATATTGGACATCACATATAGACATCGCCCCTGTGGAAATGTCTTGTCCAGACTGATCATGGGGCCTTATCCACTTTTTTTTTCAATTTTTTTTCCATACTTGTGTAATAATAATTATCTTCTTCACCTTCCTCTCTTAACTTTTTTTAAACTGTCCTCTACCTGAAGGTTGTCTGGAAGAGATCTCTTCTAGCGATAAGATTGCCTAAGTAGTACTATTGTATTTATTTCTCTGTACTGTTTTTTGTGTGGTGTTCAATAAAGAGTATCTAGCTAATGACGCTACCACAGACAATATAGAAAAGTTAGTTTTCTACATTGCCCCAACTGGGAATCGAACTTTCATTACTACTTAATACTAAATTATGTATATTCTTTTCAACATCCCTTATTGTTTTAGCTCCTCGGCGGCGTCGCTTGGTAGGTCGGCGTCGGGCAGTGGTGGGTCGTTCACCGCCATCACAGCGCCGATCCCACCTTGCAAGCTTAGTCGAGAGGTTCGTTGCCATCGAGGAGCAGAGGGTTGCCACGGAGCAGATGCTGGCCCAAAACCAGCAACAATTAGTGGCGGCCTTAAAAAATATAAGCGATGCTTGGATCCTACAAAGCCAAGCTTTGCAAGAATTAGTTACTAAAAGAAATAATAATAATTAACAAATATTTTTATTGACCCCGTTACATAATTAAAGTTCTCTGTTTTGGGAACGTGCACGCCACAATTGATTTATAAGTCGCTGTCGACATAAACGTCCTTCTGCCAAGCTTTCGATTGGGTTTTGGCTCCCAAGCAGAATTCTTAAGATCCTGTTTTCTTCCTCCACATCAGTTGAGGCCAGTTCGGGTGCAGCTAACCCGGCACGGTTGCAAATGTTGTGTAGCACACAGCATGCCGCTACAATTTTAGCAACCATTGCAGGATCATAGTGCAGCACCCTGTGAACTAATAAACATCTGAACCTCCCTTTCAAAATGCCTATAGTTCTCTCCACACTGTTGCGAGCTTGTATATGGAGGATGTTATAATGCTCTTCAGGAGAGCCAGGTTCAGGGTTGCTACATGGCGTCATTAAATATGCCCTCTGTGCATATCCGAAATCCCCTGAAACAGATATTACAGACTGTTTAAACAACAATTGTTTTAAGCTAAACAAACATTTAAATAAAATTTTTGATAACTTATCTGCTTACCAAGCAAATATACAATTTCTTCATTATTGCTTAAGGTTTCCAAATGTGATTTTATGATGCTATTGGAAAACACAAAACTATCGTGTGTAGCCCCTCCAAATGTAGCATCTACATGCAGTAGGTATATTTAAATCGGCATCATTGATCTGAACAAAAAATATAGGCATATTTAAATATACATAATGTCACTTGATGTACAAGTATGAATTTGGTTTTTTTTTTTAAAGTCTTACAATGAGAACATTTCTGGCATGATATCCCTTACGGCAATAATAGCGCTCCTCATTTTCTCTTGGTCGGATCATAGACACAAGAGTGCCATCAATGCATCCTACTACCCCAGGAATATTAAACTTTTCATAAAACCTGTAAAAAAACTTGTTAAAATCCATAAATCTAAATTTTTTTTGGATAATTGTTGTTTATTTTGTTTGTTATATGTATACCTAACATAATTATTATCATTTGCATTTACCTTTCTTTGAGAGATTGTCTTTCATTTGCATTTTGCGGAAACCGAATATATTTTCGTATGATTTCTCGATTGTTTAAAGCATCCACCACCTGATGAATAGCTCTAGATTCACTAGACTGTGAGATATATGTTTCCACGTTACTAGATACAATTTTCTGGTAACTCCCTGTTGCCAAGAATGATAACGTACACAATATCTGAAAAACAAGGAATGTTTTTATATTAGGTAGGTAGATACTTGAAGTTTTTTTTTAATATCAACTAACCATTTTTGTCTTATTAAGACATACCTTTAGCCTTCTAGATAAACCGCTGGAACGACGACTTACGGGCAAAAACGGCTTTAAATCATTTTCTAAAGTTATAATTAAATCCTCTGTCAGTCTATATTGTCTAATAAAATAAATTTGCCGAGAAATCATCAGAAATTTTCTTATTTGGTAAGCCTGCCGACGCTTCGCTAAATCATCTCTTTTTTTCTCTTCCTCGAGCAAAAACAACATAATAGATAATCTCGCTGCCATTTCAAAATAATTACTCAAAATACAACCACTTGGAAACACACAAACTCGTCAACTCGACCTTTGATTTGACATTAGAAATCGTGGCCGTGCGCCAGGCCGTAGGGCGAGTTCGTCGCTGTATTTTTTTGTTGAATACCAATTGCAAGGAACAATGTCAAACTTTTAGTTCCGACTCATGCCGTGCTCGTCATCGAAGCGCTAGTGTCGACTGGAGCTGTCAAACGAGTTTAAGTGAATACCAAATTGTGTCACAGCGCTGACGCAGTGACGAACTCTAGGCTGATGACTTTAGAGAATAGCATAGCAGGTACGAACAACGTCATTTAGTAATCTGTATTTTTTTCTCTTGATTTAATTTTTTTTTTTGCATATGTCACATTTAAAAGATTCATTTTGAATATTGATATACTATGCGCGTCCAGTGAATTGTGTACATCTTAGATGATACCACCTAATACACTCGTCGCAGCCGATGTTCTTTTCTTCATCATATTCGACGTCTGAGATAAGTATCTCATAACACTCCGCACACCTAATTTTATTTAAGGTGGCAGGTATATCAAATATATTGTTTTTGTCAGTCTTATTTGTTCTTTTTGGTCTCGTTTTTATTTTTGTTTTTTCACTCAACTTTAATTTCTTTTCCCTCTCTTGCTTTTACAATCTTTCTAATTTTCTTTTTTGTACTGCCTCTTTCTTTTCAGTCTTTCAGTTCAAAGAGAATTTGCTCCTTGTCTTCATAATATTTTCGCCATGCAGCAGAAGAGATCGCCGCGGGAGTTTTCGGTTTAGTTTTTCTTACAGAATCAACTATTTTCGGTAACACTAAGTGATTTTGAAAAACCTCATCTAGGATATTCCTTATGCTGCTTTTCGCAAGTGGGGTGCCAATGGTAGCAGAAGTCTTATTTACAGGTGGTTCTGCATTTTCAGGTGTTTGAGATTCACATATTATTTCATCCGGACAAGGCAGTATAAAGACATCATCCAAAGACACAATAGAACCTACGTCAAGGTAACTCCCAGGCGTCAGGTGTAAAGTTGAAAGAGAATCTTGAGGCGTGGGTTCTTCTCGAGGTGTACTCGTATAGTGTATTTGGGCAGATACTGTCTTTGTCACCATGGAAGGCCAAGAATTGTTCTGATTATTTTGTTGTCCTTCAGTAGATGAGCACAGAGCTATTTCTTGATTAGCAACTAATTCATTTTCGACATTTATTGAAAGGTTTTGGCCTGTGTTGTCTTCTGTTGAAAAATTTATAAATGAGCTTTTCATTATTTTCAGACTCAGTCTCAATGGATATTTCTCCATATACTCCCCTTTCAGATGGTAACGTTTATTTCAATGTACTCAGTTCTTTAAGAATAATACGTATCGTATACGTAGCGTATCAATTTTTTTCTGTTTTAGAGCTGGTTTCAACTGTTTTATGACTTTTTTTGTGGTTGCAATGTCGGAATGTGTCATAGCAGTAGATTTTGGTTGCTTTCTGACGAAGCTTAAATCCTTTAACGCATTTCGGACACATTTGGTATAGTTGCAGGCAGTGCACTAAATGCGGGGCACAATATCACTTTTTATGCCTCAATTCACACTTGGAGGATATTGCTGATTTGTCTCCGGACGCATTGCTGAACTGGATTTGCCCTATGTGTATGGTTAAACAACCGAAAGGTAATAACTCAGAATCGGTAGCTCGCCCCTCAACACCTACATCGATGGCGGAGATCATTTAATAACGTGACCCGACGTAAGGCGCCACCTAAACTCGACACTAATATTGCAAATAACCCGTGATTATGTGCGCCGTTCGGAGTTACGTGAATTACTCCGTGAGGAGATAGCAAATGTCTTAAAATCTTGCACAACAGAGCTAAAGGTCGGCATTAACTTAATTAATGAGCAACTAAGCAGTTTCAAATATTCTATTGATTTCATGAGTGACAGATTCGATAAGATATCCGATGAAGTTAAAACACAACAACAAGAAACGCTGGCACTAAAAAAGGAGAATAGTGTTCTGCGCTGTGAGATGAATACCCTCAACATTAAAATGAATCAACTCGATCAACTTTCACGTGCATCTTCCTTAGAAATACATGCGTGCCTGAAAGTAAAATGGAGAATGTTATAAAAATAGTGAAGCAGTTGGGGAATGCTATCTACAAACTATGCACTAAACGACCACGATATTCTATATTGCTCGCGGGTTGCCAAGCTCGACCCCACCAGCCCCAGACCACGCACAATAATAGTGAAATTTAGTTCACCATGAATCAGAGATTCGGTATTGTCGGCAGTGAGTAGGCATAATAAGGAGAATAAGGACTGCAAACTTAACACCCATGACCTTGGCTTCGTCACAGATGAAAGAAAACCTGTCTTCGTTATTGAGAATCTGTCCTCCGAAAATAAGCAGCTACATGCCGCTACTCGTAAGCGTGGCAAGGAACTTCAATAGAAATACACCTGGATTCGTAGTGGCCGGATTTATATGAGAAAATCAGATACATCTGAAGCCATTCTCATTCGTAATCATGAAACACTAGATAAGCTTAAGTGACTATGTTTTATTATTGTTATGTTGTATTGTTACTGTTTATACTTCTACAACATGTTGCACAGAAATCAGTATGTATCTAGTTTAATAATATCTTCTACTCAGAGTCAAATTTATATTATTACTCAAAAATTAAGTCAATCAAAAGGCATGCAAAGTGTTTAAGGAACTCAATAATAAAAAATAACGATGATTGTAATTGGATAGTTGGTAGCTTATTATTTACATTCTATTATAATAATTTGAAACAATTAATATTGGCATTTTTTTTTTGAAAGGACCTATGCTGGCAGCTGAGGGCTTTTTCCAGCTTCACCGGGCAGATTTGGCGAGTACAGAAGGTACTCAGCCTAGAAAGCGGCCGGCCAGCGGGTACCTCGTGCGCGGGCCGGGCCTCAGGCCTGAGGCGTATTCACAGTTATTATTTTATAATACAGCAACTCATGGGCATGGAAATATATTTATTATATCGTTATTTTCTCATTGGTAAAACCGTATTTAAACTAAAACTAATATTTATATACTTAACCTTGATATCTTACTATGTAATTACAAAACTAAAACTAAAACAACTCTTATATACGAAATTTGACAATAAAAATATTATATCTAAAATAAAGTGTGTTTATTCTGGTGGATTTAACAACTACATAAGAATATCTATGTCAATCCTAGCTTCACTTAAATTACATTTTTGCAATGGCTTCATGTGATAAAAGAATGTCCATGTATTATCAGAATGTACGTGGACTAAGGACAAAATGTTTAGATTTTTACAACCAATTGGCAAGCAATGACTATGATATTCTTTTGTTTACTGAGACATGGCTCCAAGATGACATATTTAATTCTGAATTGTGTGATGACCGATATGACGTCATACGATTAGACCGTAACTTAGCACAGACACAGAAAAAGAAAGGCGGTGGAGTAATGGCATGCGTTGGGCGTGGGTATGGAGCAAAACAAAGTCATTGTTTTTTTTCTAGCCATAACACGGAGTTGATTTGTGTGACGTTGCCAGCATGCGGAATGGGAACTAAGTGTAACCTTAATATAGTTTTGGTATATATACCCCCTGACTCTAGTAATATACCATCACAATTGGGTGAAGTTAACCACTTCGTGACAATGTTAGCTGAGCAATGTCCTAACGACACATGCCTATTTAGTGGGTGATTTTAATCTACCATGCCTAAGGTGGCAGGATGGACGTTACGAATTACTCCATAACGTAGGTATGGAGCTGCAAGATGCAGCACTCTCATTTGTGGAGGGGATGGTGTACTTAGGCTTAACTCAATTTAATTGCATTCTGAATAGTAATGATCGTACTCTAGACCTGGTATTTTGTAATCTAAACACAGAAGTACTGAGATCTCCCTCCTCTCTTACTACAGAAGACACGCATCACCCGTCCCTGCATATTGATATAACCGATTTATTTGTGACCCCCTTCAAGGAGGCCACCGTATTGCGACGTAACTTTCATAGATGTGACTATGTCGCCATAAATAACTTCTTTATGCGAATTGATTGGGATGCCGCGCTGTGTAATAGGTCTATGGATGAGGCTTTGAGTATGTTTCACGGTAAGCTAGAGGAATGTTTCGATCGGTTTGTACCCGTTAAAAATGTAAACAAAAATAGTAAGCGAAAATATCCCATTTGGTAGAACTCTGCTCTGATAAAAGTGATTCGCGAAAAGAGCAAGGTACACAAGAAGTGGAAACGCTTTGGTAATCCCCGTGATTATGACGAGTTTGCTTTGCTCCGGTCTCGTGAACGGTTACTTCAACGTCAATGCTTTCATGGGTACATCGCCGGTGTAGAAGATGATATTCGTCTTGCTCCTAAAGCTTTTTGGTCATATATTAAGTCCAAGCGTGGTAGTTCCCAATATCCTAAGCAATTTAAATATCAGGGCAGGATCAGTGGAGGATGGTGGCACGATATGTACGGAATTTAACAATTACTTTAAAAGTATGTTTTCTAATTTTCAACTACCAGGGACGGGACAATTATTTAGCGAAGAAGCATATGTTGACTCTTCAGACTCATTAGACGTAATTTCTGGTCTATCTGTAACAGAGGCTGAAGTATTGCGAATGCTTAAGGCTCTGGATATTTCTAAGGGGCCGGGCTGTGATGGGATACCACCTGTATTTTTGCGCAGCTGTGCTGAATCATTGGCTTATCCTATTTACTTATTGTTTAGCATGTCATTAGAACAATGCGTCTTTCCAACGTTATGGAAAAAGGCATTTATAATACCGGTTCATAAAAAGGGTTCAAGGGCGGAAATATGTAATTATCGACCTATTTCTATCTTGAATACATTAAGTAAACTAATGGAACGTTTTGTTTATGATAATATTTATTCCCTAATCACAAAAAGCATTCCTCATCATCAACATGGTTTTTTAAAGAGGAAGTCCACCATCTCTAATTTAGCCGAATTTAGTAATTATGTGCTGTGCGGAATGGAAGACTGCGGACAAGTTGATGTGATCTACACGGACTTTGAGAAAGCTTTCGACCGCGTAGATCACATCATCCTTCTTGGCAAACTTTATAGACTGGGAATTCGGGGTGACTTACTCAGATGGATTACATCTTATCTGTTTAATCGTATGCAAGCCGTAATCATCGGTGGTTTTAGATCTGATTTCATTCAAATCCCATCCGGCGTCCCCTAAGGTTCGCACCTTGGTCCGCTATTCTACTGTGCCTATATTTATGACATCAGCCAATGCTTCAACTTTTCTAATCATCTACTCTACGCTGATGATAAAAAAGTGTTCATGAGGGTGGCCTCTATCAAGGACTGTGAGCTTATACAACGTGATTTGGATGAATTATATGCATATTATGTCCGCAACAATATTACCGTAAATATTAGAAAATGCGTATGTATTAGTTTCCGCCGTAAGAAAGGTAGAATATTTTTTCCATATCACTTTAACGGCGAACGAATTGAACGTAGTGAGGTCGTGAGAGATCTGGGTATCCTTATGGATTCAAAAATGATGTTTTCGGAGCATATTAATGACGTCGTAAATAGGTCGTACCGCAGTCTGGGATTTATTAAGAGGACCTGTAAACCATTTAAAAACGTAGATACCCTTAAGTCTATTTACTATGCATTTTGCCGTAGTATTTTAGAATTTGGTAGTTCCATATGGTCTCCACAATATGCTAAGTACATTAACAGGTTAGAGAACATACAAAAGCGCTTTATAAAGCACCTCAATTTTAAAATAGGCAATCGTCGTTGTGCAACTTATGAGGAGGACTGCCGTAAACATGGTCTCCTATCGCTGAAATCTCGACGTGAATTACTTGACATGTGCTTTCTGCATGGTATCCTACACAGTAACATTAGCAGTTCTGAACTTCTTGCTAACATCGGGTTCTGCACTCCAAAATACCGTACGAGAAGGACTCCTTTACTGAGTGTACCCAGGCATCGCACTAACTATGCTAGGAATGCCATCTTGACTCGACTACCCAAAATATACAACGCTAAACATCATAGCATTGATATTTTCCATCTCCCTAAGCGTCGCTTCAAACGCCAACTAATTTTAAATTTATCTGAAGCGGGGATCACTTGATCACCGCTTTTCTCTTGGTAATTTCTTTCTTTTATTTATTCAGATATCATGGGTGAATTACAGATGTTATTTGACGTTAGTGCGGTATGGGGCGAGGTGCCACACACAACGTGTGGAGTGTTTATGTGTTTGTTTGTTTGGTTATTTGCACACGTGTACCACTTCACTCCATAGTTAGTTAGCTAGGTGACCATCAACACCAATATATCTGGATCGCATGTTCCTAATTTCTAGTAAGTATTAGGTATAAATGGTGTAAGAATAATATTAGGAGTATTCACAATTAACTTAATGTCATAGTATAATTATATATATATATCTATTTATATAAACTTAAAAATATATATTCTATTAAAATGAACAATAATGGTATAATTCTATTGGTTAATTTTTTCAAAATCAATTATCAACTTGCCTCATTCAATAACTGCTGCCAATTCAACTTAAAACTTAAAATTTGTATAAAAAATATCATTTACACTCATTGTGCTAATTACTGCACTATTTGTATACTTACCTATTTATCTAGAACAGTTACACCTCGTAAACATAATCAACGTTGTGAAACTATGTTATTGGTGTTTTTTGTAAGATTTTCATTTAAGCATGATTGTTAAAATAAAGCTGTTGAGTTTTCTAATAAATAAATAAAAAAAATAAAAAAAAGTGTTTTCGTCCAATGGATAGAGCCCGCAGCGTTTAAAACCATTGACTACATTCTGTCTCATGTTAGGGTTTGCTAGTGTCTCACTTAGCAATGGACAAAAATTTGTTTTTGTGACAGTCGAATTAAAATCTCTTTTGCTTAAATAATCCCTCACGGTCTTCTTTCATTATGATTTCAATGGTGCAAACACGCTCACATCAGCCGGTTGCAAAATGTGGGTCGTATTAGGAGGCAGAGCGTACAAGTTGATCTCCATTTCCTCGCATATAGTGCTTAGCATTAAGGACATATGAGACTAGTGTCCGTCAACAAGTAAGAGGATTGGTTTAATGATTTCATTATTTATGACCCAGTTGTTAAATTCGTTCGTGACATATTCGAAAAACACGTCACCTCGCATCCATCCAGAGTCCGATTTGCCCAAACACCAATCGGGGGGCATACTATCTACGACAGCTTTAGAAAGAAAGAAAGAAGAAAGAAAAGACATTTATTATACATTGGACATCACACACAAACAGTAAAAGACACAATACATTATTTAAATTAAAAATAAAAAAAAATAATAAGAAAGGAGTAACAAAATAAATTTATAATAGAAAAAGAGTAAACCAAGCGGTGCCACTATGTGCCTGTGATGTCCGGAATAATGGGACCTCACTCAGCTTGAGCCACGGCCTGAGTAGGCCGCGACGCTGGTTTTCAGTAGGCCCCGCTGAGTGAGGTACACGGACGGACAGCCGACGAAACTTAAATAAATAATATGCATATTAAATATAAAAAGAAATAAACTTAAAGACAATAAACAGTACGTAAACTAATGAATAGACAGCGTTATAATTATTACTTAAATAAATATTAGGTTTCGCGTGGAGAACAGATTAAGAACATAATTGTGTGTTGTATAGATATAATAGTTATGCATCAAGGAATCGTCACGGCCGCCAGCCACACTAGGCATTACCGATCATTCCGGCCGAACGCCATGAGCGGGACGTTAATGTACAATAATTCTGTAAGTTCAGAAACCGTTTTGAACTGGTCCTTTGTAGGTGACCTTAATTGTGCGTAACATGTTTATTTTCAGTGGGCTAGCGAATCATTAGAATATTAAAAGTAATCAAATAAAAATCAGTCAAGAAATATATCAAATAAATTAAATTGTCAAGGTGTTCGATTAAAATTATGAGTCGGTGGGTAAGTGATTGTATTTAATATCATTTGTACCTAACTCGTCAGTATTTTATCCATTTACTTACATCTAAAAGCCTTATTCCCACTTTTTCAGACTCAACTGCCGTCTACTTAAACTACATAATTGAGGGTGGGTCAGTCAAAACCCGCTCAATTCTCCGACCCAGTTCGCCGCGTACCTACAAAGCGTGTAATGGGATATATCTTCGAATGCCTGTTTGTCTAGACTCGAGAGGTATTGTCTCATCGTATCGACTTTTGAGCGTCAAGAATGTAACGCTTGTAGTGCTTTTTAAACGTTTCTACGGTTTTTTTTAGACAACGTAGTGGAGGAGGAAGAGAATTCCAGCATTTGGACGCGGCAAACTTGAAACACCCCCTGAATGCCACAGTGCGGTGAGGCGGGAGAACGAGGGAGTGACTGGAGCGACGAGTCCTATGCGGCTGCACATCCCGCCACCAGATCAATCTTTCAGCCAAATATGCAGGCACATTGTTTTTTACTATACCAAACAAAATAGTAGCAAAATGCAAATTTCTACGAGAGTTCATTTTTAATATGTTTGCACTGTTTATGTAGGGAGTAACATGCGCTCGGGGCGGTATTTGGAAGCAATACCTAGCGCAGGCATTCTGCACACGTTGGATTGCCTTTTGGGTACGATCAAGCAGCCGTGGCCCGTAGACTACGTCCACATAATTAAATTTAGATAATACAAGCGAATCGCATAATTTGATACGATTTTCAGTATTTATGTAGTTTCTTATTTGATAAGATTTGATAAAGCACCTTTAGCCTATAAAAACAATTGCTTATGATGGTGTTTACGAGGGTTTCGAAACGTAATTCCCCATCCATAACCAAACCGAGATTTCTTGCCTCCGTCACCCGTTCTATAGTTTGACCTTCTATCACTACATCCACACCCCTGTCAGATATCTTTCTTATTTGATCCTTGGAACCTAGTATCAGATATTTGGACTTATTACCATTAAGTACCAGTGTATTTGACTTTGCCCAACTATTTATACGTTCTAAGTCCTCGTTCAATAGCTTTGATGCTGAGTGAATATCATTTGGTTTGCGGGAAATGTACACCTGAATGTCGTCAGCATAAATGTGATAATTGCAATGGTGGATATGTGTTGCAACATCAGCACTGTAAATAATAAATAATAGCGGACCCAGAATCGACCCCTGAGGGACTCCTCTGTCGACATTTTTTGAATCTGATAATCGATTATTGCCTTTATCGTCCACTATCTCCACACGCTGTGTCCTATACATAAAGTAACTATGAAACCATTTTACAGAATGGGCACTAAACCCATAATAACTTAGCTTTGATAACAGAAGCGGCACATTTATGCAATCAAAAGCTCTAGAGAAGTCAAGTAGAGTAAGCAAAGTGCCCTCCCCTCTATCTTGCGCAGTCAGTACATCATCGACCACCTGCAGTAAGGCCGTAGCTGTGCTATGAGCCTTCCTAAAACCAGATTGAGTACTTGGTAAAATAGAATGTTGTTCTAGAAATTTTTTAAGTTGGTCAGCTACAATTTTTTCTAGCACTAGACAAACAAGACAAGATACTGACCGGACGCAAGTCCGTTAGTGATGCAGGGAGTGTCTTTTTAGGTATGGGTTTAACTAATGCCTCTTGCCACTCTCTGGGATATATGCCTGTTACTATCGATCTATTTACTATAGCCGTAATAGCTGCGAGCGACTGTGGTAGGGTTGCCAGTAACATGTCCAAAGAGATACCATCCAAGCCAACTGCATTTGATTTTAAGCCCTTGAGTATCCTAAGCACCTCACCCTCTCCTACCTCCCCGATTTCGAATTGGTTCGTTTCATCTCGATGATGTTCGAAATAGGTCAGCTGCGAGATAGTAATACTGTGTTGTCCAGGAGTATTAAGAAAATGGTCGTTTACTGTGTTCGGGTCAGTTAGCAAGTGTCCCGGCAATTCCGGTTTTGTTTTAATGCGAACATGTTGCTTTATGTGTGACCAAACTGTACGCGGTATGTTAGAATTCTTGTTTACGTATTGATTAAAGTAAGCTTGTTTTTCTCTGTACAGCGCTTGGTCCACACAGCGTTTGATATCCTTATAAAATTCGATATGTGAAATCTGCCCAGATGCTCGTGCCTTAGTGTATGCCTTGTCTCTTTCTTTCATCATAAGTTTTATGTTATGCGTAATCCAAGGATATTGGTGGTGTTTGATGCGAATAGTCCTAAGCGGGGCATGTATATCAAAAAGGCAGAGAACGTAGTCGTTAAATAAAGATACCATGTCATCTAAATCTGGAAGTCCCTTAATCTGGTTCCAGTCCAGGCCTGAAACATGTATCCTAAATAGATGTTCATCAATGTCATATAACGCCCGACGCTTTACTATTGTTGGAACCGGTTTAAACCTGGGTATATTGACGTGACATACCATGAATGCATGTCTACTAAGATTATGTATATAGTCGACTTTTATTGTGCAGTTTTTTATATCCGTACAGATTAGATCGATCAGGGTTTCACTATGAGACGTAAAGTGTGTAGGTGTTTGTACATATTGAGTTAGTCTGTAGTGTAGAAGGAACTCACAAATCTTTTTGTTACTTTCGCTTGCACATAACATGTCTACGTTGAAATCCCCCAATAATAAAATGTTATCACACCAAGCAAACGATTCAAGCGATGTGGATAACGCGTCTATAAACACATCTACATTTAACCACGGTGGTCGGTAAGCAGTGCCTATAGCTATCTTCTTTCCGCATACGGTTATGCATAGCCACATCTGCTCGACATTGACGGCGGGGGGATGAGGCAGGACACGCGCAGCGACATATCCCACCCCACCGCCGCGCGAACGCACACTAATCGGCCGCGGAATGTGCCGCAGTCGATACTCGGGCACGGCGGGCGCACGGCCCTCCTCGCCCTCTCGCAACCATGTTTCATTCAACGCTAGTATGTGCACACCATGATGATCCACAGCTGCCACCAGCTCGTCATGGCGCGTACCGAGTGAACCTGCATTTAGAAGTCCTAATTTCAGTTCTGTGCGCTTAGCCGCGCCTTTTAATCAGAAAAATACAGTGAATAATGGTGTTTAAAAATAATAGTTCACTCGGCTCGCTCTTTAGGTTAGGTCGCCGCTTATTCGGTGTGTATATAAGACTTGTCACTGCCCTCCCGTAACAAAACGGAGCCATGACAACATAAAGTGAGTTGTGACGTGCCGTGACGAATATTCTGCATAATAGATATTTGTTAAGTGTAACCCTACGTGATAGACATACATAAACAAGATAAGATATTATATACGAGCATAATAAAGTACTGTGAGACACATAGTAGCACCGCTTGCCTATTTCTGAGATTAAAATAATATAATATAGAAGATACAAACAAAGAAGGGATCCACAGCGATCTAAACACGAACCGCTGCCTTGCCAAAAATCCTTTCAAGGTCCTCATCACACCTAATGCGGGAAGCAGGGGCACCGTGCTCCTGCCTGGCGAATCTTCGACCTTCGCGAGTCCAAATGAAGCGCCAGCCCATCTTCCGAGCACCATCCCTGGCCCTATTGAATAGCTGTCGATTGGATCGTGACAGCCGCTCGTTGATGTACATGGGCTGGGGAGCCGTGCGCAGACCCAAGCCTTCAGTGGTGAGGCTGCGTCGCACCCGCGCTGCCCTTATCAGCTTATCACGTGTTGCGCGACGCGCCAGCCGGACGGTGATAGCTCGCGTTCTAGGGGTAACCTGGCTCTCTACCCGCTTGGGGCCCACACGCGAACAGCTGACCACATCCGTCTCATCCAAGGGGACGCCTAACTTTGCCGCGCACGCCAAAATCAGATGCGGAACACTCTCCCCCTCCTCCTCCGGAATGCCTGCGATGTCGACGTCGTTTGAGAGCAGATCTTGGTCTCTGACATTAAGGTCCATCTTCATTTGGGCAACAGCCGCATCTAAGGACTGAATAGTGCATATGGTAGCTTCATCGACACATGCAGTGGTCCCTTGTTTCTCCAAGACATCGATTCGCTCCTCCAGCCTGGTCATTTTTTCCCCCATCGAAGCCACCATTAATCGAAGCTCAACCATCTCTGTTTTCCAGGCTTTACACTCTTCTGTTGCCTGCTTCATTTCCTCACGGAAGGCACGTACGTCGAGGCAAACGTCTTGCATTTCGATTGTTGTGTCAAGCGCTGTAGCATCTAATTCATCCTCCATCATTGATGCGTCTAAAACGTGGACAGGACCCGTTGCTCGTGCCGGAGTGCTGTCAGCGTTCGACCTGGGTAGCTTGGCTCTGCACTCCGGGCACAGCCAGGAACTAGGGACCGTAAGGCCCATAGGAACGCCGACACATGCCCTGTGGCACAGGACATTGCACCCTGGGCACGTTACTCCCTCGGCAGTCGCCAGGAATCTTCCACACACGTTGCATTTTGGTGCCATTTTAGAAGTAAATGTAAGTGTAACTAGAGTAAGTTTTGAGTATTTTTTTTTATTTCTGTCTGTGTGGGTACCACTTCGCGTACAGTACTATCCTAGCCACAGAATCTTGTTTTATTTCTCCTTTAACACCAATCTTAAGTAGATACACACTATGTATAATTATCCATACAATAGAACTATTTCGCAACTTGATTTATCGCTTTAAATTAATTTTAAATACGCGGCAGCGAACGAACGTACATGTAGCTGTCAACGTCCGTGACGTCACTCAGTGACTTTAGGTGGTCTGATGTAAGGGAATACCACGCAGGGTGGGCACACATCTCCAGCTCCATTGCATGTCAAAAGGACTGTGATGTTTTCTATTTCGTTTCCAGTCTTAACTTGAAAAACGTTTTTATACCCGCGTGGCCCCAAAACTTTCCTGTTTTTGGACAGAGCGCTTCATCCCCATTAAAAATTCTCTTGGATTTTCCAAGATATCTTGCTGTCCAATATCATGTAAATACTTCCTTAGACCTTTGAACCATAATTGTATTGATTCTTTAGTAACGAGAGCTCGGGCTTTATTGATTCCTTCTGCATTTCTGAGAGACACTTCTTGGTTCCGTTGTAAAAAGTTTTTAAACCATTTTTCGCCAGGACGGTTATCTTTAAAATTGTTTTTGATCCCACTGTCTACTATTATTTTCTGTATTGTATCTAAAAGTTCATTTTTCTTCACAGGAAATCCACATTTTGAAATATTGATTAACAAATTCACTACTTTTTTTCCCCTTCTTTCCCTAATACTGGATCCGGTCCACGTTTCTTTATTTCGTCGGTTGTCTTTGGTATACCGTATTCCAAGCAGACTTGCCTTATTGATTTTTTATTTTGGCGAATTTGTGCCAATGCGTTTTTTAAATCATCTTCAGAATAAGCCGGGGTCTTTTTCCGTTTGTGTTTTGGCTCTGAAGAACTCATCTAAAAAAAATAAGTATATTTTTATTGAAACAGCAATGTACGGAAACTCTGTAGTATTCGGAATTAAAGGACTATTTATTTTGTGATTGTATGAACTGTTCGAATATTGTGACAGCGTTTACAACGTGCCAGTTTTCGACCAGGTTATATTTCAAACATCTGTCGCTATCTCTACATTTGTGATGATGTGATATACCGTGGACGAAAATGGGTGAGTGAATTCTATGAATTGATAGATTCAAATTCACAAAACAAGTTTCATATTGTTCGTATCCGACAGAAAATATTATATGCAACCTTATTAGCAAGTCCAAACCTATTTCCGACCGTGTGGTCGAGAAACAGATCTTTTGTGCAAAAAAATAGTCCAGTTATGCGTCCATTCAATTTTTATTTGCAAAATGCGTTTTTTAAAACTAGAACTATATTTTACAAGTTGTATAACTCATTAGCAAGATTTACAAAACACAAAACTACCTAAAATTACAATTTAACATGAGTTAACTTACCATGTAAGATTTCGCCTCGCACTATTTTTTTTACAAAAAATAACACGTGTTGACTCCGTCATAGCGTGGCACCGACTAACGATTTTATTGCTTGTTATTGCTCGCGTCTAGGTAAGATTTGTGTATGTGGGCGTGTTCCCATGGCGGTCAGGTTCCTACAGGTTTAAATTTTGTTTCTGTGAGTGTGACAATGCACCTATTTTATGTAGTACTTTAAAAACTGACTATCATATGGTCGAAAAAAGGCGGTGGACCGCAAACAGGCGTATTGACCCTATCCTATTTCAAAATCTGTCTGTCTACTAGCCACTATCGTAGTTATTGCCATAACCATGATCATAATTCTTGTAAGTATTTGATTTCTTTCCGCTTACTTCTTTGCCATAACAAGCTGATACAAAACCAACCAAACCGGCAATCAAATCATCGACATTGCCGCGGACCTCGTCGCAAGGTAACTTTTTGATATCAATTGGTATTGGTGTTATATAGGGCCGTGTTCATATCGACGGAAATATGCTTACCTACTTTTACTCACTCACCTAATAATGACGCAATCGTTGTGGATGTGACAGGTGCTTCGGGATGTCTCTAACTATTTTTTTTTCCAATAGTCTCTCCTTTGAATCAATCAGCCCCCTTAGCATGACCACGTATCGTAGATATATGATAAAAAGGATATCTTATCATATCATATCAACATATTTATCAATTTCGCGAACATGACTAAAGTAGGGACATGATATGATATAATATAATACGTGATATGACATGATATGCCTCGTGATACGGAATTACAATGCTGCCAGTGTAAATATTTTTTTTTGCCAATCATCATTCATTTACATTAATTCTTTTTTTTTTCAACTTATTACACATTTGACGAACTGTAATCTGTGGGCTTGACTTTCAAAGTCAAAGTCAAAAATCATTTATTCAATTCAGGACAAAATTGCCACTTATGAACGTCAATAACATTATGAGCCCCTAGGGGGCCAGAACATGTCTCCTTATTTTTTGGGCCCTACTAGCGCTTCGAGACAAGACACAGACAATCTGGCAAGTGCTGAGAAGAAACGCCGGAACAAACTCAGTCACCACTAGCTGCCACACAAAAAATATAAATCAAAATAAACAGGTAGGTACATCAGTTTAGTGCAGGCTGGACTGACCATACATTCTTGTCATCAAGATAGTCTTGAATTTTATAATACCCCTTAGACATCAGTGTAGTTTTGACATGTGACTTAAATTTATTAATAGTAAGTTTGGTAACATTGTGAGGTATATTATTGAAAAATTTAATACAATTTCCCAAGAATGAATTACTTGTTTTAGCCAATCTAAAGGTTGGGACCACAAGTTTGTTTTTGTTTCTGGTGTTATATGAATGAATATCACTTTTCTTTATAAAAAGATCTAAATTTTTGCGTACGTACATGATATTATCAAATATGTATTGAGAGGCCACAGTGAGTATGTTAATTTCTTTAAAGAAATCTCTCAGGGATTCACGCGGACTAAGTTTGTATATAGCACGAATAGCTCTTTTCTGTAAAATAAAGATGGTATCGATGTCCGCAGCAGAACCCCACAAGAGAAGACCATAAGACATAATACTATGAAAGTAACTGAAATACACCAGTCTTGCCGTTACAACGTCAGTTAGATGTCTAATTTTTCTAACCGCAAAGGCAGCTGAAGCAAGTCTCCCAGCCAGAGTGTCAACATGTGGTCCCCATTGCAACTTCGAATCTAATGTAATGCCCAGAAAAACAGTGGAGTTTGATAGATCAAGTTTTTCACCATTTAGTAAAATTACTGTGTTAGCTTGTTTCACGTTAGGCATAGTAAATTTAATACATTTGGTTTTTTTTTGTATTAAGAAGTAAGTTGTTACTTGTGAACCAATTTAATACCTTAGAGAGAGCTCCGCTTACATCGTCAAATACCTCTTCGCCTCTTTTTAATTTGAAGATTAAAGAAGTATCATCAGCAAACAGAACTATCTCACAGGAGTCTTTAGAATAGAAAGGGAGATCGTTAATATAGATCAAAAATAGCAACGGTCCCAATATTGAGCCCTGGGGCACTCCCATTTGAAGCGGGGCGCCAGAAGAGTTAGTACCATTAACGTTTACTGTTTGTAATCTGCCTGAGAGGTAAGAATTTAACAATTTTGATGCGTTATTAGATACACCGTAATGTTTTAGCTTCATAATAAGTGTTTGGTGATCGACACAATCAAACGCCTTCGATAAATCACAGAACACACCTATCGCATCATGTTTATCTTCATACGCATCCAAAATGTGTTTGACAAGTGCCACCCCAGCATCTGTTGTATTTCTACCTTTAGAAAAACCAAACTGTTTCTCGTGCAGTAAATCGTTAATTTTAAAATGGGAGAGTAATTGACTAAATATAACTTTTTCAAAAATTTTACTAAAAGCAGGTGGAAATTGTGAAATTGCTTGGGTCACTTTTTTCTCCTGATTTGAACAAAGGTATTATCTTACTATATTTAATTAAAGTAGGGAATTGACCTTGATCAATACATTCATTGAATAAATGTGCTAAGTGAGATGCTACGAGAGGTATAATGGGTTTTATTGTGTCAGTTGATATGCCCCACATATCCTCAGTTTTTTTCTGTTTCAATTCCATAAAAGTTTTGACTACCATTACAGGATTAATATGAGTGAAATCAAATGAGGAGTTGCACCCGTCAACACTGGACACAAGCAGTGATTTTGCATGCAGAGCAGATGAATTAAGTTGTTTTGTGGTTTCGACAAGTATATTACAGAAGTAATTTTCGAAAGCGCCTGCTACCTCATCATCGGATTTAATATGCTTATTATCAATTTTTAGTGTAAATGTGTGATCGCGATGTTGTGTTTTACAAGTTTCTTTGTTTATAATATTCCAAGTCTCTTTAATTTTATCACTCGATTTATTAATTTTTTCACATATATAATTAGATTTAGCTACCATACAGACCTTTTTAAATAACTTTGAGTATTTTTTAACATATTCTACAAATATTAGGTCATTATTCCTATAAACTTTTTGATTATACAGTTCAAACATTTTCCTCCTATTGATATATATACCAGCAGTAGCCCAGTCACTGAATTTCGGTTTGAAATTGTTTATGACTAATTTCTTTTTAGGAAAGTTTTTGTCAAATTCGTTTTTGATTAGTTCAAACAATTCTTCATATAAGTTATTAACATTGTCATCAACAAAAGGTAATAGCGGTATTTTATCACATAAGTTAGTTTTAATTTTTTCTTTGCGAGTATCAGTGACTGGTCTATATTGACTTACTCTGTCTAATCTGTGAGTTTGACATTGACATTTGACACATCTTTGTTTATTTATCAAAACAAACGGGCAGTTTTCAAAAAGAAAATTATTCATCAAAGACTACTATTTAATTATTTATTAATGCGTGTTTCATTTATGATAATGTCAGGGAAATCATGGTATGTTTCTTTCAATTTTCTTGGCTTGCTTTGAAAGTTGCATCTTTGAAAATTACTCATTTGTTTGTCTCTAGTTAACTCAGTCAAATTTGTTGCCCTAAGCGTAACACACACAGAAGGCGTGAGCGGAACGGGTCGTTTCTCCGACGTGAGTTGCGCGGTTCGTCGTCTTCACACAGAGAACGGGTCGTGCGCGGAGCGGTTCGGCGGCGGTTTTGGAGCGATTCGAAGGCGCGGCTCGGGTTTGTGCTATGGTCAATAACGCATATAAAATATGAAGCTTTTCTTTAACACGATAACTTTTACATTTAGTCACTAAATGTTGATTTGCCACGGTCACCCATTCAATGGTCAGGTCAAAACCACGGTCCCATCACTCCCATCCTAGTATCCATACTTAAGGTTCTTTAACTACGGTCTACTTTTATGACATTGATATTTTGGGTGACGATTCTTAAGCAACCTCAAATTTGGACACTAAATGGATGGGTGACCGTGAATAAGCAACCTCAAGTTTGGTCAATAAATGGATGGGTGACCCTGGTTAAGCAACCTCAAGTTTGGCCACCAAATGGATGGGTGACCGTGGTTAAGCAACCTCAAGTTTAGCCTTTAAATGGATGGGTGACCGTGGTTAAGCAACCTCAACCTTGGACTAAATGGATGGGTGACTGTACGGTGTTTCCATACAGCTTTAAATGATAGAAGATTGATAGAAGAATAATAGATTTTATTGATGTAGTTAATTTGATAATAATATGATAATGAGTGCACGCGATGATTGCTAAATGCGGACTGAAGTAATTGGCTGAATAAGGTGAATGATAATTGGGTCATTGTAGGTAAATTCGTAGAGCTGAATGGACAAAATGTACGTGTGTTGCACCGTACATGCTCCGGGGGAGGAGATGTTGGAAAGGGATGCTGAGAAATGATGATGATTGATGATATGATACAAAATTAACTTAATAAATTACACGTCAACTTATAAATTTCAATACAACATTATTTCTTAAAATGATTGCAAAACGAAGGGGATGTCGCCTTGTTAACTAGCCGCGCGTATCGTAGGTCGGCCAATTCGACTTCGTTGCCCTCGGATGAAGTGTCGTTTGATGGTTCACGATGGCCTGCGGTTCTCATGCTTGTGGCTTGGCGCGGCGGGCGAGGCGCCGCCGCCGGGCCTTGCGCAGGAGGTGGCGGGGGCGCCGCGAGTATGACCGGCGGGGGCGCCGCGAGTATGACCGGCGGCGGCGGCGGCGGGCTGCGCGCCTCCGCAGCGGAGCTCGGCCTGTTGACTGTATGCTTGCGACATTTGCTCAATCGTCGCCAGATGATTGCAATGCTTGCACAAATTATGATGACTATGATTATGTTTATTAACACATATTGTGTGATATCATGAGATGTAGCATCGTTTGATAAGATACTGTCTATATCGGCATTTTTCAGTTGTTGAATTTGTGATCCGATTTTTTTCAATTCATTTCGAACCTGAGTATGGTTCAAAAAGTCTTCCTCACTTCGCGACTCTGTGTTATTGATAAAAGGGAGTTCTAACTCTATTATGTGGTTGATGGACGGGATTTCAATTTTTAACACGTCTGCTTCTGTGTCAAGGTGGTTTTCTTGTGTCTTATGAGAGTATATTGTAAACTCTTTATTTTTGATAATACACCCTTCACTAAGGTTGATAATTCCGCTGCCATTTAATTGCTCTGATGTAACTTGACTCCCACAAATGATACGTATTCCGCACGGCTTGCAGCATGAGTACAGATGTGTGTTTGTTTCGTGAAGTTGTGACCACGTAGGCTGACACGTCATGGTGTTGGTGACGCACTGCGATGAAACGTCATCCTTTACGCAGAGACTTTTATCCGACGTAATGTGATGTATAGGCATTTGTAATGGACACAGGTATGTGCTGTCGTCATATAGTTTGCATGTTTGTAAATCGGCATGTTTCAAACTTAGGAATGAATCCTTTTGGATATTCATTGCTACGTACTCTGATATAGGTTTTATGCTGATCATGTTGTTTTCCATCTTATGTTGAATCGGAATCAAACGATAGATCTCGTAGTAGTCTCTAGCGATCAATGGTATTCTGATTTCGAAGATGAAGAACTGCTTAGTCATTTTTGCTTTAACTTTTAGGAGATGATATAGCTTGGGAACATCGCTCATGATGCTATTGATAGGTAATGACAAGTCCTTTGGTAGTTGACCTGATATAACATTCAGTTCATTTGTAAGTTGATCAGGTGTTATCAGATGAATGTTAAATGATCCGTAGTGTAGGTCAATTACAGTGTCGAGTAAGTATTCCTGTATGTTCCTCAGGTTTAATAATAGACTGTGTGCAATAAAAGCTGATAATGCGAATTCGTTGCTCGTTGCTAAGTGTTGTATTTTTTCATTGATTGAGTTCGTAGTTTTTTCTAACTGTATGATATGCTGATTTATAATTTTGTTTTGATTGTTCATAGTTGCTTCAATTCTCTGTAGTAAGTTGTGCTCTGCTTCAACGACCGAGGTCTGATTTTTCCATAAGTTAACTATGTGTTTCTGATTAATCCTAAGTGATTCAATATCCTTCTGATATTGTTCCGCAAATTTGTCGTCGAGTACTCCGAATAGCGAATTTGCGATGTTACCTATTCCATTGACAAGGCCACGGCGAACGCGAGGCCGTGCGTCGGTGATTTGCTGACCGAGCAACATGTGATCGTAGTGATCGAGTTCCTTTACGCCGTGACGTAGCTGTACTAATATTGCGTCACATAATGATGGCTTATTATCACTGCGACATAGTTTTCCCAGGTTGTCAATGTATTTAGATAGCATTTTGGACCCGTCCCAGTAGGGGTTCATGTTATAATACACGATAAGCTTCCATTCGTTTCTTGATAGATGCATATCGGAAATCTTATCGAAGTAAATTGTTTGATTTTGTTTTAATTCTGCTATGTTGTAAGTACATTGTACTGGTAGTATGAGCATCATTGTAAGTAAAGTGATTGCTAATGTTTTGAGGCTTGATGTTATTATCGGTTTGGTCTTATGTGTCGTAGTCGTATTTTTTAATTGATCTTGATTAGTGCTTTGCTGGACATTTTGAGTTTCTTGATTATTGACAGGCAACGGTGATAACTTGACAATAGGCCTCTGAATGATGCCGTTCTTTGTTTTAACGCTGACGACTCGTACACGACCGTCTCTGCCAGGGTGCAGTTCAATCACTCTGCCGAGGGACCACTTGCCAGCAGGCAGGTTGGCATCGTGAATGATTACGATGTCTCCTAGCTTTTGATTTTCTTGTGGCTGTTGCCATTTACTCCGTGATGATAGTTGGCACAAATATTCATTTTGCCATCGCTTCCAAATGTCGTTGAAGATTTTTTGGGTTAGCTGCCATCTAGTTCTTTCATCTCGTTCCGTTTCCAAAATAGTTAGTGTGGGTCCACTTGCCAGGAAATGTGAAGGAGTGAGAAAATCGAGGTCATCGGGGTCTTCTGAAATAGCACAGAGTGGCCTGGTGTTTAGGCACGCCTCTATTTGTGATAGTAGAGTGGAGTACTCCTCATACGTGAGTTTTTGCTCTCCAACGACCCTACGCAGGTGATGTTTTAAGCTTTTAACCGCGCTTTCCCATAACCCTCCAGCACTGGGCCATGATGGAGCGTTGAAATGAAATTCGATTTCCATGTCTGTGGCTTGTGAATAGAATTCACTATCTAGTGTTGCTTGAAGGTTGATAAACTCTTGCTTAAGGATACGATTGGCACCCACGAAATTGGTACCGTTATCGCAATATACATGGCGCGGTGCACCTCGGCGGGCTGCCATCCTACGCAGTGCTGCTAAGAATGCTGATGATGATAGGTCTGAGACCAGTTCCAGATGGACAGCTTTCGTCACCATGCATACGAATACCGCGACGTATCCTTTAGTTGTCTTCACGCCTCGACCTTTGTTCGTCTTTACATCGACGAAACCCGTAAAATCGACGCCTGTGTTGAGAAAAGGACGAGTTGGGTTGCTGCGAGCGGCCGGTAAGTCGCCCATTAATTGATATTGCTTTACAGGGTTCTGTCTTTTGCAGGTAACGCAGCCACTGACGTGTTTCTTGACTGCTCGGTTCCCTCCTATTACCCAGTAATTGTAGCGGAGACGAGATAGAGTCAACCGTGCTCCTCCATGGAAAGTGTCTCTATGTGCTTGATCTATAAGCAAGTTCGTAAGATGACCACTATGGGGGATGATTAAGGGATGTTTCATTTCCACATTGATTTGAGCATGCTTTATTCTGCCGCCCACTCTCAATAATCCATCTTGATCTAAGAAAGGATTTAAGCTGAGAATTTTGCTCTTCGGTTCTATGCTTTTCTGTGCTTTCAGGTTGTTTATTTCATTTCCAAATTCAATGTTTTGAAAATGTTTAATTATTAATTGTTTTGCGCGTAGTAATTCGCTGACCGATAAATACTTCGTGTTGTTTGATAATAGTCGGTTACGCGACACCACACGTAATACCCAGGCAAGTACTCGGGTTGCTTGAATGAAGTTGCTACGACTGTGTACTATGTCACTTATTATTACTTCATCTTGAATTGTTGTAGTAACGTTTGATTGTGCTATTTTCTTTACTTCCTGATTATTGACATAGATCGGATATTCTTTGTGATGTTCAGGATTGTATGATGATAACCAACTTGGTCCGGTCCACCATAAGGTATGTTCTTGTAGGTTTTTCACGGAGATACCTCGGCTGGCGCAATCAGCGGGGTTTTCCGCAGACTTTACATAGCGCCAACAGGTTGGAGGCATAATTGCTTTTATTTGCTCAACTCTATTTGCTACGAAAGTTTTCCATCTATTGGAGTCGCCTTGTATCCATCCCAAGGCTGCAGTTGAGTCAGTCCACCCGAATATTTTGATGTTGTGATTTTGTAAGCTTTTTATAACTTTTTCCATAAGTTGTGTTAATAGGCGGCATGACATCAATTCGAGCCGTGGTAATGTGATATCTTTTTTGATAGGTACAAGCTTTGCCTTGGCTGCTGCTATGATTATAGATGATTTCTCTGTGTTATATTGGTTATTGTTTTTTACTTTATAAAATATAACGCAAGCGTAAGCTTTCGTTGATGAGTCACAAAACCCGTGAAGTTCTATGTCGTCTTTTTCGTGACTTTTCAACCATCTTTGCACTTTGATATGATTGATGCCTTCTAGGTCTTCTTTGATATTTCCCCATTCTATGTTAAATTCATTTGATAGTTCACTGTTCCATCCCACATCTTGTAGCCAAAGTTTTTGAAATAATAGTTTTAATTTTGTAGTCACCGGGGAAAGCCAACCAAGTGGGTCAAATATTTTCGAAATTTCTGACAGTAGCATGCGTTTTGTGAGCTTTGATGGTGTTGAATGAAGGTTCAATTGAAAGATAAAAACGTCTTCATTTGAATTCCAGCTTAATCCAAGTGTTTTAGTAGATTCGGCGTATTTGAAGTTAAAAGCTTCGTGATTTGTTTCAGGTGCTGATGATCCCTCTTCTACGTGTCTTAGCTCATGTTTATTTGAAGACCATTTTCGAAGGTTAAAACCTCCTGATTTAAGCAGTGTTATCAGGTCTGTTTGTAATTGCTTTGCTTGGCTGATGCTGTGACTTCCACTTAAAAGGTCATCCATGTAGAAGTCTTCTTCTAATGCTTGCTTTACTGTTGATTGGTATTTATGACCTTCATCGTTTGCTAGCTGCTTCAAGGTCATCATGGCCAGGAATGGTGCAGCTTTAGTTCCGTATGTTACGGTTGCTAAGTTGTACTCTCGTAATAACTCTTGTGTGCTATCTCTCCAAACTATTTTTTGTAGATTTTGATCTTCCTGATGTACCAAAATTTGCCTGAACATCTTCTCGATGTCGGCAGTAAATGCGACTTGATATTGTCTCCATTTCAAAATTAGTGATAACAGGTCCTGTTGTAAGTTAGGCCCGCTGTACATAAGATCATTGAGACTGAGGCCCGATGACGTAGGCGATGACGCGTTGAATACAACGCGTAATGCTGTCGTTGTAGACTCGGCTCGGATAACACAATGATGCGGCAGGTAACATGTAGGTGTTTTATTACCGTTACTGTTTACCTCGGTCATATGTTCGAGATTGATATATTCGTTGATAAATGATTTGTAGCCTTGATACATGGTCTCGTTTTTTACGAACTTTTTTTCTAGCTGACGAAACTGTGCTATTGCTCTCGGTTTCGAGTCACCAAGTTTCTCGAAAGCGTTTGGTTTCATTGGAAGTCTCACAATGTAACGACCGTCTCCTTGGCGTGTCGTTTGCTCTTTATATAGCTGTACACAATGATGATCTTCTTGGCTTAGTTGGTCACTATCACCGATGTCTTCTACGGACCAAAATCTTTGAATGTCATCGATGTTATTCAGTATAACGTTGCATTGATATTGAGACGTTTTTACGTTGCCACATAATAACCATCCTAGTTGGGTCTGCTGTGCTACGGGTTGTGATTCATTGTCACCCTTGATGATCCCTCCCTGAATGATGAGTGAATATATGTCAGCACCTAATAGTAGGTCGACAGGTCTGCTTACGTAAAACTCAGGGTCTGCTAAGGTGATATGTTCAATGTGTGGCCATGAAGGTTTGGAAAATGTTTGATTAGGAAGATTGTTGATGAGATTTTTCATTATAACTGCGTTGGTGTTGAACGTAAACTCGCTATGAATAGCTGACGCTGTTATATCAATCGACCCCTTGCTGTTATTGGTTTGTGCACCCAATCCAAATACTACTCCACTGCAGTGCCGCCGGGGTAGTCGGAGTTTCTGTGCAGCATTCTCAGTGATGAGAGAAATCTGAGAACCTTGATCGATAAGTGCTCTCATTGTGTGATATGTGCCATCTGCGGCTGATACATTGATGAGTGCCGTTGCTAATAGGATTTCAGATGACTTATTTTGCGAGACATTGACGGTGTCCTTAGACTTGTTTGATGTGTTGCTAGGTGACTTATTAAATGCGTCATGCAGCAGGGTATTGTGTTGTTTAGTACATTTACTGCATGTCTTAGTAGAGTGACATTTATTTCCATTGTGATCGTACAAACAGTTTATACAAAGGTGTAAGTTATTCACTGTTTTTAATTTTATTTCATTTGGCATTTGAAGGAAGTCATCGCAGTTAAAAATTCCATGTTTTCCTTTGCAATTAGGGCACCGAATTGTTGATGATGTATACAATGCCTTCGGTATAGACTTGCTTTGATATGCATTATTTGCAGAAAATTTATTAAAATTATTATGTCGAAATGATTTTCTAGTGAACGATGATACTTGCAACGTTGGCTTATTGATATTGCTGTCCTTGTCTTGCTTACGCCTTGATGCTTCGAGTGACGTAAATTTGTTTTCAAGGAACTCGAAAAATTCCGCTAATGTAGGTAGCTCTCGGGGATGTTTCAATGATTCTATGTACTCTTTGTGGGTGTCACTATCAAGTTTTTGTGATAAAATGTGAACTATAAGAGGGTCCCAAGATGAGATGTCTACTCCGAGAGTTTTGATGGCGTTCAGACATTCGTTGGAAGTGTCGTGAATCTTCTTGATTAGGGATGCTGTTTGCTGTTGCATTGATGGTAGAGTCATAAGAATGTTGACATGAGAACTAAATATTAGTTTGATGTTGTTGTATCTATGGTTTAAAATATCCCAGCATACTTGATAATTATCTGAACTAATGTTTAAGTGATTTATTAGTTTCTCTGCTTCACCCTTGACCTTACTTTTTAGGAATTGCATTTTTTGCGCGTTGGACATAGAGCAATTGCTGTGTATGGATTCTATAAACAGATCCTTGAATGAGACCCATCTTTGATAGTCGCCGTTGAATGTAGGGATGTCCATAGTCGGTGTTGATTGTGTTTTATAGGATGCTGACCACCTTTTTTGATTTAACACTTCTTTGATCTCTTTGTATTCTCTTTCATAGGCGTTATAATTTCGATTGTTGTCCTCATCGTCTTCATAGAGCTCACTGTCTATCTCCCAGTGTAGAGAGTCGATGGTACTCCACCGTGACTCTATGTTTTTGAGGACGTCGTCAAATTGCCACTTCTCTGATAGTTTATTAAAGTCAATGCTGGTGATTGTACGAGAGAAAGCTTTATAGTTACTTATTTGCTTACGAAACATTTCATCTAATTTGCTACTAGTACCTCTGCTCTTCCTTTGGTCGTGGTTTGCTTGTTTTGTTTCCAAAATATGTTGTTGGGATCTAGCCTGCGGGGCGGGCGGCTGGGTGACACCGGAGGTGCTGGCGCCGGTGGCATGCTGCGGGGCTGTAACTTCTCGCAACACAGTCAGCGGCACGGTTTCTGCTGGGCCGACCATAGGAGTGCTGATTGCTGCTGTTTTAGTAGATTTTTCCACGATAAAGAGTTTATCCAAGAAAGGTTTTGCTGGTTTTTCACACGAGTCAGGACGTTCCTTGTGCAAAGAGTAGAGTTGGAGGTATTCTAATAGCTGCTCATAGTAATTCTTAGTTCGTAGATAGTAGTTAAGCTCGAAATATTCATGTTCAGTGCCTTGATAATCAATTATTTTCGCATGATTGCTATGGAATTCGTTCCAATAGGCTTCCAGAGTTGATAACCGCCTTTGGATGTTTGAGTAGGTCCTGCGTTCAGGCCCCTCCTTGCTGAAGTTGGTAAAAATGCTTTCAATGCTTTGCATTAGTTGATACTGTGTGCTGATGAGGTCTTCCATTTTTTGCTTGAAAGATGATGCTTAATCGATGATAATAAACTGCTAAATTAGTTTTGTGGTTTTGCAATCCCTGTGGATAGTGTGCGCCTTCTCAATCTAGCCGGTGATTCCCGCTTCTGAGAGGCCGGCAGACCGATTCGCTATCGCACAGAAACACAAAAAACACAAAACTGATAGTATACTGAAGATGTATGGTTGTAATTGCTTCACAAACTTCGTAGAATTTAGTACAGTCACAAAATGTTCCACGTTTCACTGATAGTTTTTTGCTGATATTGCTAGTTCGTTACACCTCACATACGACGAAATAACACGATTTGTTAATTGTAGTTAAAACGCACACGCGAGGTCCAACGGCTTCGAAGGACCATAAAGTTGTACGGTGTTTCCATACAGCTTTAAATGATAGAAGATTGATAGAAGAATAATAGATTTTATTGATGTAGTTAATTTGATAATAATATGATAATGAGTGCACGCGATGATTGCTAAATGCGGACTGAAGTAATTGGCTGAATAAGGTGAATGATAATTGGGTCATTGTAGGTAAATTCGTAGAGCTGAATGGACAAAATGTACGTGTGTTGCACCGTACAGTGACCGTGGCTAAGCAGCCTCAGGTATAGCCCCATAATGGATGGGTGACCGTAGTTAAGCAACCTTAAGCTTGGACACTAAATGGATGGGTGACCGTAGTTAAGCAACCATAAGTTTGGACACAAAATGGATGGGTTACCGTGGTTAAGCAACCTCAAGTTTGGTCCCAAAATGGATGGGTGACCGTGGTTAAGCAACCTCAAGTTTGGTCCCAAAATGGATGGGTGACCGAGGGTTACGTAACCTCAAATTTGAACACTAAATAGATGGGCGACCCTGGATAAGCAACGTCAAGTTTGGTCAATAAATGGATGGGTGACCCTGGTTAAGCAACCTCAACCTTGGACTAAATGGATGGGTGACCGTGGCTAAGCAGCCTCAGGTATAGCCCCAAAATGGATGGGTGACCGTAGTTAAGCAACCTCAAGCTTGGACACTAAATGGATGGGTGATCGTAGTTAAGCAACCATAAGTTTAGACACAAAATGGATGGGTTACCGTGGTTAAGTAACCTCAAGTTTGGTCCCAAAATGGATGGGTGACCGTGGTTAAGCATCCTCAAGTTTGGTCCCAAAATGGATGGGTGACCGAGGGTTACGTAACCTCAAATTTGAACACTAAATGGATGGGTGACCGTGGATAAGCAACGTCGTTTGGTCAATAAATGGATGGGTGACCGTGGTTAAGCTACCTCAAGTTTTGAAATTAAATGGATGGGTGACCGTAGTACAGCAACCTTGAGTTTAGTAGATTATTACCTAGTTCGTACAAACATTTTATTTCCTCACATATCTAATTACTGTTTTCATTCAAATCCATAGCGAAAAATGATAATGTTTTGTAAAATAACAACAGTCGAAGTATACGCGCGGCACCCATTCCGCGCACGACCCGCGCACGCTCTCTGTGTGAGCGCTTTGGTCTGAATGCGTGTATCACGACGAATGTAACGAACGCCGCACCCGCGCACCACCCGTCCGCCCGCACGCCTATCTGTGACGGCGGAAGGGCCACGCGGGACCCGTTCCGCGCACGACCCGCTGCCGTTCCGCGCACGCTCGCTGTCTGTGGGCGCCCATTAAAGCGTAACACACACAGAAGGCGTGAGCGGAACGGGTCGTTTCTCCGACGTGAGTTGCGCGGTTCGTCGTCTTCACACAGAGAACGGGTCGTGCGCGGAGCGGTTCGGCGGCGGTTTTGGAGCGATTCGAAGGCGCGGCTCGGGTTTGTGCTATGGTCAATAACGCATATAAAATATGAAGCTTTTCTTTAACACGATAACTTTTACATTTAGTCACTAAATGTTGATTTGCCACGGTCACCCATTCAATGGTCAGGTCAAAACCACGGTCCCATCACTCCCATCCTAGTATCCATACTTTTAAGGTTCTTTAACTACGGTCTACTTTTATGACATTGATATTTTGGGTGACGATTCTTAAGCAACCTCAAATTTGGACATTAAATGGATGGGTGACCGTGAATAAGCAACCTCAAGTTTGGTCAATAAATGGATGGGTGACCCTGGTTAAGCAACCTCAAGTTTGGCCACCAAATGGATGGGTGACCGTGGTTAAGCAACCTCAAGTTTGGCCTTTAAATGGATGGGTGACCGTGGTTAAGCAACCTCAAGTTTGGCCTTTAAATGGATGGGTGACCGTGGTTAAGCAACCTCAACCTTGGACTAAATGGATGGGTGACCGTGGCTAAGCAGCCTCAGGTATAGCCCCAAAATGGATGGGTGACCGTAGTTAAGCAACCTTAAGCTTGGACACTAAATGGATGGGTTACCGTGGTTAAGCAACCTCAAGTTTGGTCCCAAAATGGATGGGTGACCGTGGTTAAGCAACCTCAAGTTTGGTCCCAAAATGGATGGGTGACCGAGGGTTACGTAACCTCAAATTTGAACACTAAATGGATGGGCGACCGTGGATAAGCAACGTCAAGTTTGGTCAATAAATGGATGGGTGACCCTGGTTAAGCAACCTCAACCTTGGACTAAATGGATGGGTGACCGTGGCTAAGCAGCCTCAGGTATAGCCCCAAAATGGATGGGTGACCGTAGTTAAGCAACCTCAAGCTTGGACACTAAATGGATGGGTGATCGTAGTTAAGCAACCATAAGTTTAGACACAAAATGGATGGGTTACCGTGGTTAAGTAACCTCAAGTTTGGTCCCAAAATGGATGGGTGACCGTGGTTAAGCATCCTCAAGTTTGGCCCCAAAATGGATGGGTGACCGAGGGTTACGTAACCTCAAATTTGAACACTAAATGGATGGGTGACCGTGGATAAGCAACGTCAAGTTTGGTCAATAAATGGATGGGTGACCGTGGTTAAGCAACCTCAAGTTTTGAAATTAAATGGATGGGTGACCGTAGTTAGGGCATGCAATATTCGCCCGATTTTAGTATTCGAGTTTTACGAATACCTTAATGCATGCTATTCGAGTTATTCGAGTTTTACGAGTTTTTCGAATAGTTTTCAAAATAAATTAAACAAATCATATTTAGTGCTCATATTTATTTATAAATAAACAAAAGACACCCAACCTAAACAAAACAAAATCAACACTTAATTCACGACTCGTAAACATTATTTATTTATTAGCTTAAAAACACGTACGGAACAATCATAATTTATCATGTTTTTATTTATACATGGTATTATTGTTTATTTTTTTACATTAAGATAATAAAATCTTAAAAAACTTAAAGCATCTAAGGTATCATCATTGAACGAACACCGTAAATGACCACAAAGAAATCTATTTGCTGAGAAAACCCGTTCAGATTCCACACTGGTTGGTGGTATTGATTGAAGAAATTGGTATGCCTGTAACAGGTGCATAGCTTTAGGGCCACCTCTGTCGAATTGAGCCATTTCCACCATTAATGTGGTTTTTAAGTCCCCATTTTGTATGAGACTTCTAGTGGATGTAACTGCAATGTCTCTAATAGATTCCTGAACTTTTTGTTTTAATTCTTCTTTTATAGTTTTTGAAACTTGTAAAGTTTCAGTCAGTGCTCTGTTGGTCTCTTCTTCTCTGATTGATTGATTGTTCTGGGCATCAATGTCTTCACAGTCAGAAAAAAACAGCATGTTTATGTTCAAGATTGTGTCAAGAATTTGCGCATTTGATGCTTTTTCAAACGGCGATGCCTGATCTGTTTCTTCGTCGTAGAATTTTTGAGGATTGTGTAAATATTTAAACGTGCTTAGCAATTTCAGATTGCGCCGTTGACTGATTCTTCGGGAAAGTTCAACGACTAGTTGTCTACTTATGGTATCGTTAAGATTGTTAAGTTTTTCAATCATAAATTGTAATGCGGTTTCTGCTGTAAGTAGATTTGACTTTTGCTCACAGAGCTCTTCTACTGTCGCCTTTATGATATTGAGTGAAATTGACAAATTTTGCAGCACATTTATCTCTTCGTCGGTAAAGGTAGTCTTATCTTTTAGATCTATTAGAGCTTTTTGTATGGGTTCTTTCAGTTTTAAGAATCGTGTCACCATATCAGCAAGCGACGACCATCTAGTCTTGCAGTCTAATACGAGCGATAATCCTTTTATTTCTTGAGAGGTTATATAAGTATTCAGGCGATCGGTACGAGTGGGTGAAACTTTGAAGTACTTTACTACCTTCCGAACTTTTTGAATTAATTCTTTATAAACGATATTTGGGATGTGTCGATTGGAAGCGGAACTATCGAAAGATAAAGAAAAACCACTTGAAACGTTGCTGTCCTCAATATCGCTATCATCATCATTTGTAGAATTTGCATCATCAATATCATTATTATCGGCTATAGTATCACATGTATCTTTCTTATACAACACGTCGAGAACAGCGCATTGGATGCCATGAGCCAAACATTGTTGGTGATACGATGGGACCATTCGTCCTAGAGCACACATAACAGTCGCACCGTCAGTAACTAGGCAAGCAATGTCTTTTTCTAAGAATAGCCCGAAAGAAGCCAGTTTTTCTTTGAGCAAATTCAAACAATTTAAAGCTGTTCCGTTTCCAAATATCTTTGAAAGCCCTAGATTAATAAAACCTTTCTCTAATTCTGGCGAATGTACATTTACATTTACATACCTCCGGTTACGTGCAGAGGTCCACTCGTCCAACGTCAAAGAAAATTTTAGTCCCTTCTTTTTAAGACCTTCAAGTTGGTTTTTAACTTCTTGTTTTAATTGCTGGCTTTTCGTCATCACTGTACATTTAATGGTATGTGGAGATTTTGGCAAATGTTTGTGTCCAGCCTTTTCGAAGAGTTTTCTTAGACTTTCAGATGAACAAAATACCCGAAATGGTAATCCATCTAATGCCGTCATTTTTGCTATAGTAGTGTCGTAGTCATCTTCATTTTCACAGGGAAAAAAGTCACTTATTTTTTTGCTTCTTTTTAGTCGAGGCTCATCCGATACGGTACTCACACTGGAAGAAGAAGAACCGCGAGTTCTAGGGGAGCATGAAATATTATCAAGCGGTATCGAATGCACGAGTTTGAGATGGTTACGTAAAGACGTAGTGGTTCCTGAAGTCTTAAGAATTTTTTTGCAAATTTTGCATTGTGCTTGTTGTCCATCCGGCGACCTTAAGAAATGTTGCCAAACCGAAGATTTGTCAGCAGAACAACGTGCATATTCTTTAAACTCATTTTTTTTAAACTCACTCATTTTTCTTTTATTACTGTAAACAAAAACACACAAAGCTCTATCACCATTCACCACACAACATTAAAAGCTTTACAGGCATAAAACAGACACGCCAATTAAAAAAGTACGAGTAGACAGTGCCATGGGTTTTATCATGTAAGAGAAAAATTAAGATTCACAATCGATGTCACTGACTTTGAAATGAAATAAAATAAATCTTTTGTTGTCTAAAACATCATTATAATAGATAATACATTTATATACTTTGTTATCATGTTAAATAAAAGAATAAATAAAATAAAAGTTTGAGTCCAATAATATTTTTTTAATTAATAAATTTTATGTTATATAAACATCGAGTACATACCCTATAGAGAATAATTCGAACCATGATGGTTCGTGGTTCTTTCTCCGAAACTAGAAAGTGATTTTTAACTTATATTTAGTATGAAATGACAAGTGCTGTCAACTCTCGCCCATACAAAAAAGTACAGATACAGATTAAAAAATGGCGGAAAATTCGTCGAACAAATCATACGACATTTCTACTCATAGGGTATGTGCTCCATGTTTATAAGGGCCGATTTTTCAACGGCCAGATAACTTTTATTTGAAGAATAAGTTTGACATGTTGACAGTTTTCGTATAGAAAATGTGTCAAAGCGTCACTTTTATTTGTCGGATAAAAGTTATCTGCCAAAAAACGGCCCTAAATCAAGTTTTAAATATGCTGGTCAAAAGTCATATTTTTTGTCTGTAAAATATTCCAACAGATTAATAGTTCTTGAATAATTGCTCTCACAAGTAGGTATATAAAACAGTTTAATTTTTCGTCTTTTGCTTTGCTTCGATTATTTTTTTCTTACATGATTAGTAAGGGCAAATGTTAGAACCGTTATACCAGTTTATATAATTCGATTAGAATCAAATAGCAATTATAAATTTACTAAGTTAGATCACAAACATAATATAGGTAGGTATAAACGTATTTGAGAAAATGAGGCGACGTTCGCCAGTCAAGCAAATCGCATAAATTATCAATAGACATTAAACTACTTACGTTTTGTAGGTACACTTAAGTGTCCAATTGTCGAAGTCTAAGAAATATAAAATAAATATATCACCACAACACCAATGCAATATGGCGAAACGAATGCTCGCGCAAAGACGCGCGTCACTTTCTTCTAGTTCATTTCGTCCCGCACCCCGCGCAATTCCGCGTTTGGATACACATACGAATCAGAAACAATTAATTTGCGTTAGTAGACTTTGATTCTGCTTCTAGTATATTTTAATGTTAACTATTCGAAAAACTCGAAAACCTCGAATACTTAGGCCTTTTGTATTCGAATAGTATATAAGGGCGAATACTCGAATAAAACGAATACTCGAATACTCGAATAGCATGCCCTAACCGTAGTACAGCAACCTTGAGTTTAGTAGATTATTACCTAGTTCGTACAAACATTTTATTTCCTTACATATTTACTTACTTTTTTCATTCAAATCCATAGCGAAAAATGATAATGTTTTGTAAAATAACACAACAGTCGTAGTATACACGCGGCACCCGTTCCGCGCACGACCCGCGCACGCTCTCTGTGTGAGCGGTTTGGTCTGAATGCGTGTATCACGACGAATGTAACGAACGCCGCACCCGCGCACCACCCGTCCGCCCGCCGCCTATCTGTGACGGCGGAAGGGCCGCGCGGGACCCGTTCCGCGCACGACCCGCTGCCGTTCCGCGCACGCTCGCTGTCTGTGGGCGCCCATTTAAACCTATGTTAATAGACCCGCCGTACTGCCGTCGTGACCCGTCGCCGTCCCGCGCACGCTCTCTGTGTGTGTTACGCTTTAAACCTATGTTAATAGACCCGCCGTACTGCCGTCGTGACCCGTCGCCGTCCCGCGCACGCTCTCTGTGTGTGTTACGCTTTAGAACTCGCAGTACAGCGCAGCAGCTAAAATTGCTGACTGAATATATGGCTACCCATCCCCGATTGGCGCATGGGGAATTTAGTGGACCACAGGGTCGGCTCACAGAAAGCCGACAGTGGGAGGAACTCCGGGCTATGTTGAGTGAGTATGGCCCGGATAAGTCGATTGACCAATGGAAAGTGGTAAGGAAGGCGTTCTTGATAAGTAATTAAGCCATAAGTACACTGTAATCCATTCCATTACCTCTTTTTTATTAAGTTAATTTATACTTTTCAGACTTGGCGTGACTTGCGACGCAAGGCACGCACCGAAGGGAGTGTCGCAAGAAGGGCCACAAACACCACTGGTAATGCCACGGTGGTGCCTTTCCTCACAGAGCAAACAAAAATTTTTTTGGGTATAATGGGTACAGAAGGATCCTTTGGAATACAGGGTGGTGAAGAATCCGGAGTAAGTATTCTTTATCTCTTATACACTTTCAAACAGTAATAGGACGTAATAAAAAACTTTTTTTAAATTGATAATTTTTTTATTATAGATTGGATCCACACCTGCCCTGCCTATCAGACAACCCACACCTGTTCTGCCTAGCACACAACCCACACCTGTCCTGCCTAGCACACAACCCACAACCGTCCTGCCTGCGGAAATAATTGAGCTCTCATTTGATGAGTATGCAAATGAAATACTGATAAACAATGAATATACTCAATTAGAGAATCACCGGTATTGTAAAGACAACAGCTCATATTTTAGGTTGGAAATTCAAATGCTGTTAGTGAACAGTCTTATTAAAATGAGATTTTAAGTGTTGAAAAAGAAACTGGCCCTGAGTACTCTTGTTGTAGGTATTTTGGAAGTTTATTACTATAACAAGCATTTTTATTTATTATAGACTGCACAAGACGCAAGAGCAATGAGGATTACTTCAACAGTAACGTCGACAACGACATCAACCACAACGACAAACAGTCGACAGCGTCGACAAGACCCTAGGGCGAGGGCTAACAATTTTTTAGAAGCTGAGCTTGAAGGGAATGGTATTTTGAGGGTATGTGTGTTTTTATCATTAATGTATGCAAGTTTAGTTAAGTATGCATGCTGCCTAAGTATAAATGCAGTCGATTCTACAACTTTTGTGGGAATTACATTATACTCCCGGCTGCAATGGGGTCCACATAAAATTGCCTAGGAAAGCTCAGATCAGCGGCTTATGCCCCAGGTGCCCTAAGACTCTTGTTGAACTACCATTTCGTCTGGCCACCTTGTGAGTGGACGTCTTACGCTGCGTTTGCCGGTACGCGGCCTCCATTCTAGAACCGGTCTGTCCTATTGGCCGTCAGTTTTACGTGCTATATGCCCGTTTACGTTTTAAAGTATTATAAATTATGTTTTTATATTGTTACAGGATGTTGCTAATCAATTAGCAATCGCTAACAGACATAGCGCAATACGTTCGCGATTGACATTTAAGGAGAAGTAAGTAATTATAAAGCACTTTTCCATGTTAGAGCTAGCGCGCACGGGTGGCTTTTGTTGCAGTGACTGTTTTGTCAATCATTTAAAGTCCTTGGAGATCACTCAATCGTCACGTCATAACGTAACTAAACAGTTACGGTGACGAGTACCCGTGCGCGCTAGCCCTTAATGGGGCTTGGGTTACGAAACAAAAGTCTGGCATGTATAAATTTGTTTAAAAAAAAGTATATTAAAAATTACAAAAAATAATTTTCTATCAAATTTTGGCGCTTTTGCTGCGCTACACGCAAAACGGCTTCGTTTATGTAAGCGTTAGCTGGGTGCGCCACGACTTCTTCAAACTCCACCTCGCTTTCAGTAGGTTGAATTCTGAAAATATAAAAGGTTCTCTATAACACACTGAATCCTAAGAACTTACTTCAATAGCATAAGTAAAGTATTATATATTTACCGAAAGTGCTTCATTATATTATATAATGTGCAACAAGCATAGATGATAGATGATGCCTTTTCTGGACTATAATGCAGGCGCCGATCGAGCCCCAGACACCGGAAAGTGCCTTTAAATATAACCGTTTGTTTGCTCAATTGCATTGCGTGTTGAGCAATGCCACAAAGTATATCGATCCTCCGGCGAATCTACCTCGGTGTTTGTTATTGGAGTCATGAGCCATGGCTCCAGTGCATATCCCGAGTCCCCTGGAAAATTAAAGTTTTACTCATGCAATGTACTTACTATGTTTTTTTTGTTATAGATTATGGAGGCTCTGAAGAGATTTATTTAAGTAGTAGTACTTCAAACATTAAATCTTATTTATTAAGGTTAATTATTTTTGTAGTTTTGCTGTATATTTTATTGTTGTATACTTAAGAGATATTATTACAGTTTATTTTGTATGGTGATTTGATAGAAGTGTTACAAGACTGATTGTGTTTTTTTTTTATGGCCTCCAAAAGTGCGTGTCAGCGAACACACACATTCCGCCAATGTCGAGTCAAGTGTTAGAGAGACACGATCAAATTTTTTTACAAATGTATCGTAACCATCGAGTAATGGAACGCAAATATTTCGGCACCTTAATTTCTTTGTTAATTGCATAGAACTTATTTTCGTATGGTATGCACTTTCGGCTGAGATTGATTACCAATAGCAGAGCATTATGTCTATGCTTACACGAACGGACCAATCACAAGCCGTAAAAGGCATCCCTCCTTGGTTAGCTGTCAAAAGGTTGTCAGTGATACTTGTTACAACTGAACCGCCAAAACCGTTGGTGTTGTTATTCGTTTTCCTCTCGCGAGTGAATCTCGGAATCGTGTCAAAACCTACTCAACTAAAACATTTAACTCCAAAAAACTGAACTTTATTGTGTATCAGCAAGAGACAGAAGAGAGTGCGTGCGGGGTGGCCACCCAAATACTGCAGAACGGACGTCGGGGTTGAAAGGTTCCAACCGTGAGTAAGCTATTTTGGTATCTTCCAGGTCGTGGTGCATTATCGTTTGCAGCCTAATTAAACGTTTTCTTTTACGAGGTTGCTCCCTTGAAAAGTGTGCTGAATATTTTATTAAAAACTGCACATTTTTTCTGGTGCCGAAACCCGGGAATGACGTGAACATCACGTCGTTGCCTTTTAAATAAAGTTGAATCCTTTGTAATCTTAGCAATCATTCATAATAAAATCTAAATTTGTACATTAAAACATTCATTCGAGTCATATTTAACGTAAATAGCGCTTAATCTTTCGCCTTGTTCCTTGCAATTCATTTACGTTTTTACATTACATTCCGATACATTTTGTACTACTACCTACGAATTTACAAATGTTAGTAAGTAAACAAAAAACCTATACTTAGACAAGGCATATGAACAGAGTATCGTTTCGTGCATTATAGTGTATAATTTATTTATTTAAGTTATCACTTTATTACGTTGAATAGGTACTTTAAAATTCGAATTGTAATTAGTATAACCCGACTCATTTTAGAAGTATTCGATATTATACGTATTGTGTTGCGTTTCCACGACCTCGTTGTTAGTCGCGTAATAATATTGGAAATTAAATAGAATAATTAAATATAAATTTCTTTCGTTCCTTTCCGTCAGTGCTCGTTTCCGTTCGTGCAACCTTGTATGCTAGGTATTTTGCAGTGAATATTGAACTGTATATCCAATTAGTGAAAAGTCTTTATACCTAGCTAGTTTAACTTCTTGTTTGCGCACAAAACTTGTCATCCTTGTTTTCTCACTTATAAGGTTCATAATCGTTTGTCCCTCCTTTCGTATTCGGTTCGTTTTTATGAGATAAAAACGTAAACATTTCTGAGGTACATTTATAAGTTTTATTGAGTAGATTTGACTATTCATTAATTAGGATTTGCGTGTTGTTAGATAAAAAATAAACATCAACAACGTATTCCTGTGTACTACTAATATTATTAGGTGTTTAAGGTAGTGCCTTTCGTTTTCGTTAGCGTATGTTGCACATTATTCAATTACTTTCGGTGGACATCGCAAACGACTCACGCGCTGCCTATACCTACCTAAATCGGGATAGTACCTATCGTTTACTGAAACGTCTGTTGTGTTTTATAAGTTTCCTTTATTCTTCCTCAGTAAGTTAGTATACAATTGCGACGTTTTGAGTATTTAGACATACCAATAACTAGTTTTGCAATTAGGTAAATACTAGGTGGCTATACATTGATTATTTGAATTGTGTTAGCCTTCGTTTGCGTTAACGGTATATCAAGGTTTACCTGAAAACTTGATCAATCCGTAATCATAAAGTTGTAGGTACATTTAACTTTATACCTATTCAAAATGTCGTATCCATTGAGACGCCGTTCCAAGGCAGAACAAGCTTCTAAAAAACGTTCAACCAAATCGATACCGATTGAAGATGGAACGACCATTCATGACTTATCTGCTTTACGTAGAAAGCGCACTTTAGCATACAATCGTTTAAAAAAGATTCTTGACATCGCCGAATTAGCTCAATTAGATTCTTCTCAACTCAATAATTTTATTGTACACTATACGGCGGTGCAAAAGTTGGCTGATAGCTTCGAGGAATCACATTCGGACATTCTTCTCGTGCTCGATGATCCTTCCAGAGAGGCGCAAGAAGACCAGATTCGTTCTGAATTTGATGACATGTTTTTTAAAGTCATGGCTATACATAGACAGTTGGTCAAATCTAGCGAAGTTCAATTAAACCAGTTCAAGGACGCAGTCGCTGATAAATCAATCCCGAACGTTAAATTACCGAAAATACAGCTTCCTACGTTTTCTGGCAAAATAAAATCGTGGCCCGAATTCTATGATATTTTTAAATCACTGGTTCATAACAATGTATCACTTACCGATACTGAGCGTATGCACTACTTAGTGTCGTGCCTCAATGGTGACGCTTTGGGACTTATTCGTACTTATCCCGTTCAAGGTGTCTTCTATCGTGAAGCATTCGAGACTTTAGTTTCTAGATATCGCGATAAACGCGAACTAGCTTTCACTTGTTGGAAAGAAATGTTAAATTTGAACTTAAAACCTAATTCTCCGCTGGAATTTCGTCGAGTTTTGGACCTTTTCAATGAGAATTTAAATATTTTAAAGGGCCTTAATCTCCCCACAGACCATTGGGATTTTATTCTTTGTTATTTAATGTTATCCAAGCTAGATTCATCCACTCGTTGCGCCTTTGAACAAAGTCAGGCAGCGAGTGAGTTACCTAACTACAAAGCATTAAAATCATTTTTGTATTCAAAATGTGAAGCTCTAATTCGAGATAATCATTTTTCACCCAATGTTCAAAATTCCGAAAAATTAAAGGTTCAACAGTCAAATAATAATAACACGAATAATTCATTCAAACAAAACAAAAAGACAACCGTATTTTTTTCTAACAACGTCGCTCCGCAGTCTCAATCTCAAAATAAGAATTCAAGCTTGTCTTCGGGTCAAGAAAAGTCGCCACCTCCTACCGTAAAGTGTTCCTTTTGTTCAGAAAATCATTGTGTCAATCTCTGTAAGAAGTTTGCAGAGATTTCCGTCGCTGAACGTATTAAGTTCGCAAAAACTCATCACTGGTGTTTTAACTGTTTACGACCGTCTCATCATGTTAAAGATTGTAAGTCGCTATTCTCATGTCAGAAGTGTCGTCATCGGCATCATACCCTTCTTCATGAAGAAACTTCGGTTACTCCTTCTAATCAATCCGTTTCGAGTAGCCAGGTTTCCGATCAAGTTCGCGTATTAACTAGTCTCAGAGATAGTTCAGTTATTTTGTTATCAACTGCTAATATACAAATTCGTGACTCGTCGGGTAACTTTCAAACGTTTCGTGCTTTAATTGACTCCGGAAGTCAAGCACACTTTATAACTGAACGTGCCATCAATCCTCTTGGGATAGATCGAGATTCAATCTCTCATTAAGTCCGTGGTTTAGGTCAAACGTCGACTTCTGTTTCAGGTATAGCCAAGCTTGAAATAGGCGCTCAAAACAATGTCCTCTTTTCGATTGATGCGTTAGTATTACCGAGTATTTGTACAAAGATGCCCTCATTCCGTCTTGACACATCTTCTTGGCATCATATATCTAATCTTCAATTAGCTGATCCAGATTGTCACAAACCCGGCCATATCGATGTTCTCTTGGGTGCTGAAATCTTCGCGTCGATTCTTTTACCTGGTTGTGTTAGAGGAGGCTCTAAGAAACCGTCAGCCCTGAACTCTGTGTTCGGCTGGATTCTATCTGGCATTGCTGGTTACGGATCGAAAGACATTCAATCGTTTTTTGTCAATTCAGATGATCTTCTTCATGAAGAAGTTAGAAAACTTTGGGAACTTGAGTCATTTAACTCATCAGACTCGAAACACCTGACTCCTGATGAGGAGAGGTGTGAAGAAATCTTTAGCAACAGTCATTCGAGAGACTCCACAGGAAGATATGTAGTTTCTTTGCCTTTTAAAAATGAAAAAAGGGAAAGTTCCTTTCCGGGTTCGCGAGACATCGCGCTTCGCTGTTTTTACTCAATCGAAAAGAAACTCGATAAAAATTCGGATCTTCATGTGCAATATAATGCATTCATGCAAGATTACTTGGACTGTGGTCACATGAACCCTGTGCCTGTTCAACATTTATCAGCAGGAAAATACTATATTCCTCATCATTGCGTACTACGTCCCGACATTACTACGACCAAACTTCGCGTGGTGTTTAACGCTTCCGCGAAAGATCGAAGGGGTATTTCGTTAAATGACACCTTGTTAATCGGCCCTAAATTACAAACAAACATTGTCGAAATTCTCATGAACTTCAGAGTTCATTTCGTAGTTTTCACGGCAGATATGAGACAAATGTATCGCCAAATACTAGTTGAGAAGGTTGATCGAGATTATCATCGTATATTCTGGCGTTTTGACAGTAATCAACCTATTCGAGAGTTCCAGCTAAATACCGTTACGTACGGCGTCTTCTGCGCCGTTTCTCGCATGTCGTACGATACATCAGCTGGTCTCAGATGAGGGTCGTGGCTTTCCACTTGCTAGTAAAGTCCTTACTTCCGATATATATGTCGACGACATCGTCACAGGATTTGAGAGCCTATCTAAAGCTCATCAAGCTAAATCAGAGGTCGTCGAACTTCTTAAGAAGGGACACTTCGAACTGCGCAAGTGGGCAAGCAACATTCCAGAATTGTTGGTTGATTTACCTCCAGAACATTGTTTATCAGTTCCAATCTCTATGAATGCCGATGAAAATCAAACTCTCAAGGTTCTAGGCCTTAAGTGGGATCCACGTAGCGATTCTTTTCTCTTCACAGTAAGACCTCAAGTAAAGAAATGCTCTAAACGCAACATCTTAAGTGAATTAGCTCGCATCTTCGACCCACTGGGCTTTCTGTCACCACTTACTTTCGTTGCTAAAGTCTTAGTTCAGCGGCTTTGGAACCTAGGGATAGGCTGGGATGAAGATCCTCCCCACGATGTTGTTCAATTTTGGAATCGCTATCTCGTGCAATTGCCTCTACTAGAATCGTTAAAGATACCACGCTGTATATCTATAAATCAGATTGTTTCATTCGAGATACATGGCTTTGCAGATAGTTCGGAAACCGGCTACGGTGCGGTTGTATATTTACGAGTAACTGACGTAAATGATGACATAAAAATTTTCTTTGTATGTTCAAAAGCTCGTGTCGCTCCAAACAAGTCAACGTCGTTACCTCGTCTTGAGTTGTGCGCCGCTGTTGTCCTGGCTGATCTGTTAAAATTTGTCAAAGAAATTTATTCGAAAAGTTTTTCGTGTAACAATGTTTTCGTTTGGTCTGATTCAACCGTTGTGCTGGCTTGGCTTCGCTCTCACCCTTCGCAGTGGAAGGTTTTCGTTGCAAATCGAGTCAGTCACATTCAAAACGTAATTCCAAGTGCTCGTTGGAGTCACGTCGCATCTGAAGACAATCCGGCGGATGTTGCTTCCCGTGGTCAGTTGCCTAGTCATCTTGTTCACAATAGCTTATGGTGGGCGGGGCCCTCTTGGCTATCCAAGACCCCTGATCATTGGCCAAAACATAATGAAATCATTGATGATGTCACACTTAATTCTGAAGGCAGGAGTCCGCATACTCTTCTCTCCCACGACGATTCCCAATTATCTTTTATAGATATGTTAATCAACTCGTATTCGTCAATTCGGAAACTTCAGCGAATCGTGTGTTGGTGGTTGCGATTTAAGCACTACCTACGCAATAATAGAATTTGTCGTTCTGATCTCTATCTAAATCGTACAGAACTTCATAACGCTTTACTGATTGTCGTCAAGCATTTTCAATCTCGTTATTTCGTCAACGAAATTCGTCAGTTACAGGAAGGAAAACTAATTTCTAAACAAATGCGTAAGTTAAATCCTTTTCTGGACTCTCATAGAATTCTCAGGGTGGGCGGTCGTCTGTCTCGTTCTGGTCTCGAGCTCGAGCACAAGCATCCGGCCTTACTTTCTCGTAATTCCAAATTAACTTACCTCATAATCGAAGCATTTCATCGAGAGAATGGTCATCCTGGATTGAACACGATGCAATTTCTTTTAACACAGCAGTTCTGGATTTTGTCACCAAAACGCGCTATACGTCATTGCTTGTCCAAATGTGTTCGCTGTTATAAAACGAATCCGGTTCCTCTTCAACCCTTCATGAGTGATTTGCCCGCTGTTCGCGTTAATCAAGTGAAACCTTTTTCTGTCGTAGGCACGGACTACGGTGGTCCGTTTCGGATTAAGCTCGGAAAACATCGATGTGCAAAAATCGGTAAAGCATACCTTTGCCTCTTCATTTGTCTAACTACCAAGGCTGTCCATTTAGAAGCCGTAACGGACCTTTCATCTGACGCCTTTATCGCCGCGTTACGTCGTTTTGTCGGTCGGCGTGGTAGAGTTAGTGTACTTCACTCTGATTGCGGTACCAACTATGTAGGTGCAAATAATCAGCTTAACGATCTCATGCGTGGTGCGGCTCACGGTGAAAGAATTGAGTTCCGCTTTAATCCGCCATCCAGTCCTCACTTTGGAGGAGTTTGGGAGATTCAAATCAAAGCCGTTAAGTCTCATCTCCATCGCATCGTAGGCGATCAATGTTTGACGTTCGAAGAACTAGCGACTCTTTTCATTCAGATTGAGTCTTTACTCAATTCGCGTCCGCTTTGTCCGCTCAGCTCGGATCCAAACGATTGGAATGTTCTTACGCCAGGTCATTTTTTGACACTTGAGCCTCTTACTACCGTTCCAGACGAAGATCGCGATAAACATCAATCGTTTGGGTCGCTGGCAATTGATTCAACGCTTCCAGCAGGATTTTTGGAACCGTTGGAGGCATGAATATCTCCATACATTTATCGCTCGAGCAAAGTGGACAAGCCATTCTGAACCTTTAAAGGTAGGTCACGTAGTTATCATAAAAACTGACAATGCGATACCTTTGCACTGGCCTTTGGCACGGGTTGTAGAACTGCATGCCAGTCCTGACGGAATAGTTCGAATCGCTACCGTTCGTACTGTTGATGGTTCTCGCCTCACGAGGCCTTTAACTAAGATTTGTCCCTTACCTAATCAACTCGGTTAGAGTAATTTCTTGCTAGGCATTCATTTCATTTAGTAGTTGTAAGTTTAGTTCATAAGCCTTTTCTTAGGTTAGGGAAATCTGTAGTAGCATTTTCTTTTAGTAGTTTAGAAAATACAATGGTGTATTTTGGTGGGCGGAATGTATCGTAACCACCATACAAACAAAAATGTTAAAACAGAGCTAATAGATGGTAAGAAGATAAAGATAATTACAGTTTAATATCAAATTTAACAATATATTTAAGTACATACTTGATATAGTGTGAGGAAGTGAGGGTTAATAAATAGTTAAGGTTTACAGGGCGGGGGATTTTGGAAGGAAGTATATCATAAAAAGATACAGGGAATCGATTGCAACTAAAAAAAATGTGATCCGGAGAACCTTCATCCAGGCCACACTCGCATAAAGAGCTGTCTTTAATGTGTAGTTTATGAAGAAACACAGGCGTGCAAGCGTGACCAAGACGTAATCGACAAATTACAGAAACAGCTAGTTTATCTGAGGTGTTGTGCTTAAAAAACCAAGGTCTACTGGGAATCGCATTTTGGAGGCTTCTATAATGGCGACCTTTGAGCATCGAGGATTGGTCCCAACGTTTTTGCCAGCTATCATTCAAATCCTTAGACGCACCAGGTAACATGTCAGATGCATAGTTAACTTCCCGTGGAGAACCGGAGCGAATGGCCTCTCTTGCCCAAAAGTCTGCCTGTTCATTGCCTCGAATTCCGTTATGACCCGGGATCCAAATCAAAATTACTTCAATCCCCTGACATGAGCATTCGAATAAATGTTTTTTAATTTCCAAAATGGCAGGGTGAATGAATTTAACTTTTAAAAAAATTGATGCAACTGCTTTTAAAGTACTTTTGGAGTCTGTGAATATAATTGATTTATTTAATTTGTGCGACAGGACAAATGAAATGGCCTCCAAAATAGCCACTGGTTCTCCAGTCAACACAGTCGATTCCTGTGGCAATCTTGAACTCAATAGAACCTGAAACTTCGGGATCCACACTGCGCTACCGACATCATCATCATCTGAAGTCTTAGATGCATCTGTAAAGACAGGCAACCAGTCCGACCAGTCTTTACCAAGACGGAAAGAAAATTTATAATCAGCTATTAATCAGACTTCGGCATCTCACGGAACGACCCCACGTTCCGTGAGATGCCGAAGTCTAAGATAATATTAGGCTCATATGTGAGAGCATCAAAGGGGACTTTGAAGAGAGGATTCGTTTGGAATTGTACTATCCATATACTATACTATTATTCCAACAAATAATGGACCCTATTTGTTGGAATAATCGGAAATCAGGTCAGATAGGTTTTGAAGTCGGGATAAAAGAGGATGATTAAGACATTGGCTAACTTTGAATATAAATCTATCTGATAGATATTGACGACGGAAATCTAGTGGTGGGTCAACTGCCTCTACCTGTAAAGCGTTCTTAGGAGAGGATTTCATAGCACCTAAAACTATCCTCAGACCTTTGGCCTGAATTTTGTCTAAGGTATTTAATCCTTCTTTGTTACAGGGTTCGAGGAGGAAAGAGCCATAGTCTAAGTGACTGCGAACAATGGCGTTATAGAGCAACTTCTGGCAGTAAGGATGAGATCCCCACCAGACACCAGAAAGAGACCTCAAGATATTAATACCTTTTTCACATTTTTGAGCCACATAATTGAAATATCCCCATTTCAATTATGTGGCTCAAAAATGTGAAAAAAAAACCAGACATTTTGGAATCAAGAGTTAAACCAAGAAATTTAATTTCGTCAACTTTAGGGATAGATTCGCCATTGCAAGAGATGACGAAGTCGGGGACACGTCTTTTTCTCGTAAACACCACAATGTTACTCTTCGGAACCGATAGGGACAGGCCATGATCCTTGAGCCAGTCGTTTAGGTAATACATGGCTGAATTTAAACGATAGCTTATGTCCTCAATAGATCCTCCCGGTGAATATAAGCAGAGATCGTCAGCATATTGTAGGACATTACAAAAGCATGAAACACATTGTTCTAAATCGTATGTGTAGATGCTGTACAAGATAGGGCTAAGAACCGAACCTTGTGGGAGTCCCAGCCAAACGTTTCTAGATGGTAAAGTTTGATCAAAAGAACGAATTTTAAGTATTCGCCTAATAGTAAGTTTGTTACGCAGTGGACTAGCCTCGCAGGAAGACTCAACCGAAGCATCTTCTCTCTGAGCACCGTAAGCAGAACACTATCATAGGCAGCCGCGATGTCTAAAAAGATATCCACAAGGTATTCACCTTTAGTTAGTGCAGCTCTAATGTCAGATGTTAACACGCCCAGACTATCCATAGTACCTCTAGATTTTCGAAAAACGAATTGTGTACTCGCAAGAATACCTTTATTTTCTACGATCCATTCTAACCTATTTTTTGGCATAAATGTTCAAAAGTTTTGCATAGGCAGGAGGACAACGCTATAGGTCTATAAGAAGAGACTGTGGAAGGATCTTTACCAGGCTTCAGCAGGGGAATGACGATCTGGGATTTCCATGAATGTGAATGTGAATCCAAAAAGAATCGTTCTCCTACTGGCCCCAGGTGAGTGATTAAAGAGTAGGGAATACCATCCTCACCAGGTGTGAAGTCTTTCAGTCCTCGAATAGCACAATGGTATTCATCCAAAGAGAAAGGTTGGTCAAATCTATTGTCTTATGGATTAGGATAAAACGAGGAAAAACAGTCTAAATCTGGGACAGAGGGAGGAGATAATTTATTTGCGAAGTCATTAAGCCACACAGAATGGTCATTAGATGCCGGGGACGCTACAGTAAGGGAGCCGCGAAATCTGCGTATGTTTTTCCAGACTGTCGAGATTGGCGCTCTTGGGGAAAGACCTTCACAGAAATTAATCCAGCCTTTCTTTTTTTTCTTGGACAAAACCCTTTTTGTACGAGCAGATATCTGTTGATATTTTTTATAGTTTTCCATGGTCATGGAAGAATTATATTTCTTTTCAGCTTCCTTTCGAAGAGAAATCATTTTTGAGCATTCGGAGTCCCACCAAGGAGGTGAGGCAATTTTTTTGCTATTTCTCTTTTTCAAAGGGATGCTTGCGTTAGCAGAAGAAAACAAAGCCTCCGTAAAAACAGAGTACTTATCCTCTAGATTACTGGGGTGGTCAGTAACAAAACGTGAGAGAATAATCTCTACCATCGTTGAGAATTTCGGCCAATCAGCATTTTGCAGTTTATATTTAAGTAAAGGGGGAAGTGGTTGGGAATGGCAAACAGAATTAGGCTTATAGATAATTATAGGGAAATGATCCCTACCGTGTGTCTGAGGCAGAACAGTCCAGGAACATAATTATGTGAGATTTGGGGGACAGATTGAAAGGTTTACCGCTGACCGTGGATCTTGGGAAGGCGAAACCCTTCTAGTTGGAGAACCGTCATTCAGGAGACACAAATCCAACTCTTCAAAAAGATCCATCAATCCAATGGCAAAAGAGTCGTATGCAGGAGATCCCCATGCGATGTGATGGGCGTTAAAGTCCCCGAGAATAAGAATTGGCTCAGGAAGGGAAGCAAAGATGGAACGTAGTTCCAGGAGAAGGGAAAGGTTAGGGTAGGGAATATATATAGAAATAATATAAATATTCATCACCCTAGCAACAACAACATTAAATGTTGAGCTGTGGGGAGGAATATGAAGGGAAGTATATTTAAGGGATCTTTTAATAAGAAAGGAGCATTACAGCTGCACTAACTAAAGGTGAATACCTTGTGGATATCTTTTTAGACATCGCGGCTGCCTATGATAGTGTTTTGCTTACGGTGCTCAGAGAGAAGATGCTGCGGTTGAGTCTTCCTGCGAGGCTAGTCCACTGCGTAACAAACTTACTATTAGGCGAATACTTAAAATTCGTTCTTTTGATCAAACTTTACCATCTAGAAACGTTTGGCTGGGACTCCCACAAGGTTACAAGAAATTGTCCGTTACGTCCAACAATGCAGTAACAGTGCCACGGCCCCTGCGAAAACCTGACTGTAAAGGCGGTAAAATATCATTTGCTTCGACGTACTTGACCAGTTGGCAGTATACAGCTTTTTCCAATAGTTTTGACAAAAAAGGCAAGATACTTATTGGCCTTAGATCTTTAAATTCGCCAGGGTGTTCTACTTTAGGTATTGGTGTAACTAATGCCCGGTTCCATTGATGAGGCACTGTACCAGTAAGTATCGATCTATTTACCATATCGGTTATAATAGACAATGTCCGTGGCAGCGTAAGCAAAACCATATCTCTGGTCACACCATCACACCACATAGCGTTAGATTTTATAGCTAGTATATAATTTGAGACATCGCGCTCAGTGACCGGCTGCAGCCTGAATGGAGGTGTTTTTATTTCAAACTCGTGATGATGAAAGTAGGACAACTGAGAAATGGAGACCTGATTAGATCCTGGCAAATTCAGGAAATGATCGTTTATGTCATTAGGGTTATTAAAACACTCAGGAAGACAGTCACCTTTATTTTCATTGATTAGTATTTTTTCTTTTAAATTCCGCCAAAATACTTTACTGTTACTCGTGTTGGAATTAATATATTAATTAAGATAAGCACGTTTTTCGTTTTTAATACTGGTTGCGACAGTGTTTTTAAGATCCTTGTAGTACTGTTTGTGTGCTTCAGATTTAGATTTACGATATGTGTCATGGGCATCATTACGGAGCTGTATCATAAACTTTATTAAGTCAGTTATCCAAGGTAGCGATCGCTCAGGTTTGATCTTCGCAGAAATAACCGGTGCGTGTTTATCAAAAAGGGAAAATATGAGTGAATTGAATTCCTCCACCACGCCTTCAATGGTAGGCCACCCAGAAATAGAATTCAATATTTACAGGCAACACTTTTGGTTGACAAATCTTATCATACATTGACTCCGGTACTGTGACGATGAAAGACGCATAGTCCCTTTCTGTTTTGTGCTTAATTTTTTCGACTCTAATATTAACTTCTGGACCACACATCCGTCTAACATGTGAAGTTAGTTTTTCAACTGTAATTTCCGTGGTCAATCGCCAAACATGAAGGTGCTTTTTTTTCCGTAGCCTGAATTTCTACTAAATCTATATTTTTTTCTTTTATTATGTTTTTTGTTTGAAGACTTCCCTTCTTCTTTTTACGGACGGTAGTCCACTCGTTCTCTTTATTCTTTTCTTCTTTATCTCCTATATTGAACAGGTCACTCTGAATCATTTGAGGCGGATTGTTAAGCTGGGACTCGGCAACTTCTACACTCTCTGACGCAGTTTTCGTGGCCTCTCGCGTCTTATTTACGCGGGTAGTAGCGTTTGATTTATTAACGTTATTCATGTGATTAATACGAGTCACTTCAGCGAATGTAGTTGAGATATCAATTTGAATCGGCACCTCAGCGCTTTAACCTATATATTTTGATCTACTATCAATGCTTTCACTCTGTTGATTGTAATTTAATAACGAGTCCTCTTGGGCAAATTTATCTTTAAATACCTTCATATTGTTCTTCAGTTCTTTTAACTCCGTTTTTATAGAAAAACACACTTCTTGAAGATGTTTGATAACGGTTGTTTGCATGTCCAAGCGCCTCAATAATTCCATTTTAAACTCCCTGAACTCGGATAGCGAAATACTATCATTATTATCACACTCGACGATTGATTCATCCCTTGTTTTGATGCGGCTTCCTCGTTGAGTATTCACGTTTGCGCTGTGCGGGAATGTTCCTAGTTCAAGGGTGCTCCGGACTGGTGTATCCGGGTCATTCCGTTTGGGTTTTGGCTTAGAACAAACGCACTCAGGACACACCCATTGCTGTATGTGTTTCTCCGAGAAAGAGTTAAATTCGTCCTGGGTTAGTCCTAGACACCCCAAGTCGTACACTCCTCCGCACATTGTTATAGAGCACTTCAAACAAAAACTATCCCGAACTTGGATACCACAAGCCCGACAATCTATTAACATTATAACTATTTTTCGTGTAGTAATTATTACGCCAGAAAACACGTCTGCACCTGTAATCACCGGCCGTTTCACATAAACACAAATTTCCGTGAGTTGTTGCACTTTTTATTTACACTAGCACTTTTTATACGGTTTAATTATGTTTACGACAAATAGGATCTAATAACTTAATTACTAGTATTTTAATTAAATTAATTTTTTAAATACGAGACAAATGCAATCTATGTGTTAGCGGTATTGTTGTCAGACGAGAAAAAACGTCGAGGTCCGCGTTGGTCTGTGTGACTGACACACGTTTGTGAGCGTGCGCAGATTGTTTATTGTGAATTTTGTGTTTTTTTTCCTCTAAATTGAGATTGTTTCTGTTTATTTTGGTTTTGGGTTGTTAAAGTAAGTAATAACTAAAAACTACACATTTATTTATTCTATATTTTTATCTTCTAACCTCTTTCAGTAGGAATGATGATCCCTCCTGAACCTCCTGATCCCCCTGATGGGTCCCCACCAGTATTTACTCCTGATACGTCTATTGAGCGTCGTTCGGACAAAACCGAATCTAGGAAACATAAAATCCCTATAGAAAAACCTAATTCGATCTCCAGTCAAGATAAACGGTTGAGAAACACGCAAGATATGGATTCATCTATTTCCCAACAATCTATATACTCATCCAAGCTATAATGAGTCACGCGAATATAGCCAAGACGATAATGGTCCATTTATCGTTCACGTTTTCCGTGTAGAACAGGAACCGACGGCGGGTGCCACTCTCCGTCCTATTAAATTTGGTCAACTTCTATCACGTAACTATGTAAAGGGCATCGTCAAGGACGGTGTTAAGGGTGCTGGGCGAAATAGGGTTTCCGTTGAATTTAAAACTGGTGCTGATGCTAATACCTTTGTTTCATCACAATTCTTAACAGCCAATGAATTCAAGGCTATTATACCAACCTACAACGTAACCCGAATGGGCATTGTTCGTGGTGTTCCTGTCGATTGGACTCTAGATGAGTTCATCGAATCCGTGGAACTCCCGAAGAAAAGTGGACATGTTTTGAAAGCTAGAAGACTTAATCGTAAGTTAACTACTGATGGCAACACTGTATGGGCCCCAACTCAAACTGTAGTTCTAACTTTTGCGGGACAAATTCTGCCAAAAAAGATATACTCGTTCTACACTTCCCTTGTAGTAGAGACATATCTCCTCCCAACGATCCAATGCCACAACTGCTGTCGTTTTGGACATATCAAAAATCAGTGCAGGTCTAAAGCCAGATGTTTCCGTTGTGCCCAACCTCATTCAGGCGATGAATGTGAAGTCTCCAAAGAGGCTTCCTCGTGTTTACTTTGTTCAGGAAACCATTTTGCTATCGACAAGTGTTGTCCAGAGCAATCAAGACAAAGAAATATAAAACTTCTCATGTCACAAGAGAATGTTTCATACTTAGAAGCCTCTGCTCGTGTTCCATCAGTAAGACGACCTTACAGTGACGTAACTAAAACCCTATCTACTACTATTTCTACACCCTCCATATCCCATAACCGTTTTTCTCAAGCACCAACCCTGTCCCCTACTCCTATTACATATAGGAAAACGGTCACACGAACCCCACGCACCCGGTCACTATAGCTAGAGAATACGATAGACCAGGGGCGTGCATTGGGTTTAGATTAGGGTAGGCTCATACACATTTCAAGTTAGCAAAAAACGGTGTTTCTATAAATCTGTAATTTGTAAGTTATGTTAAAATACAAAGTTTTTTTCTAAACAATCTCTAGCTAGACCAAAATAATTGAACCCTATATCTTGTACTCGCATTTAGTGCTACATAAAAACTAAATAAAAATTGAGAAACGCGTCTATCTTCTTAAAAAAAATTACACCATAATTTTACTCGTCCACAAATCTGGGTAAAACCAAAATTTGAATAAACAAATTGAGTATCACTTCTTCAGGCCATTTTAAAATTGTGGCGGATAAATAAATTACACGCAACGCAACAAGATTTTGCTATGCTATTCCGAACTAGCGCCATCTCGGTAAATTCGATAATAATTAAGCAGAACTAAGTTAAAAAATACGTTATTGGATGTTGCTTTGCTTAATGTTTAGTTATGTGAAATAATCATAGATGGCCCTTTATATGATAAAGTATTTTATTTTATTTTTATTTTATTTATTTTAGGAAGATTTACAGTTTCAATAATACAGTAAACTAGTACAATATACTGTGGTTCAATACTAATTACAAATCTCCACATATGAGTAACCAGACGGGTAAGGATAAGTCTAAGTGAGGCAACTAAGAAATAAACGATATTAACTTAGTAATAATAACAAATGTAACAGGCTATCATCAAAGTTCGAGAATCTCAAAATATGTCCTTGTCATTTGTCGCTTTATCGAGGCAATACTGGTAAAGAACAAATCAATATCAGTAGTGTATTATTGGGCATTCTGGCCCCCAGTCGTCCGCTTCGCTTCCGACCGTTCGCTGCGCTCACTCGGTTGACAGAATGCCCAATAATACACTACGAATGGAGTGTTGAATAAATCTAAAAAAGTATCTTGATCAAAACATTCGGTTGAAGACCCGTGGTAAGTATCTTCAGAGAGACCCGTGGTAAGATTCTCTCACCGAACGCCCTGCCTAATATGACACAGACCACTCAGGACCCATGGTAAGATTCCTTTGCTGAATGTATCACCTAACACGTTCGGTTAAACACCCGTGGTAAGTATCTTCAGAGAGACCCGTGGTAAGATTCTCTCACCGAACGTCCTGCCTAATATGACACAGACCACTCAGGACCCATGGTAAGATTCCTTTGTTGAATGTATCACCTAACACGTTCGGTTGAAGACCCGTGGTAAGTATCTTCAGAGAGACCCGTGGTAAGATTCTCTTACCGAACGTCCTGCCTAATATGACACAGACCACTCAGGACCCATGGTAAGATTCCTTTGGTGAATGTATCGCCTAACACATTCGGTTGAAGACCCGTGGTAAGTATCTTCAGAGAGACCCGTGGTAAGATTCTCTCACCGAACGTCCTGCCTAATATGACACAGACCACTCAGGACCCATGGTAAGATTCCTTTGTTGAATGTATCACCTAACACGTTCGGTTGAAGACCCGTGGTAAGTATCTTCAGAGAGACCCGTGGTAAGATTCTCTTACCGAACGTCCTGCCTAATATGACACAGACAACTCAGGACCCATGGTAAGATTCCTTTGCTGAATGTACCGCCTAACACATTCGGTTGAAGACCCGTGGTAAGTATCTTCAGAGAGACCTATGGTAAGATTCTCTCACCGAACGTCCTGCCTAATATGACACAGACAACTCAGGACCCATGGTAAGATTCCTTTGCTGAATGTATCGCCTAACACATTCGGTTGAAGACCCGTGGTAAGTATCTTCAGAGAGACCTATGGTAAGATTCTCTCACCGGACGTCCTGCCTAATATGACACAGACAACTCAGGACCCCTGGTAAGATTCCTTTGCTGAATGTATCGCCTAACACATTCGGTTGAAGACCCGTGGTAAGTATCTTCAGAGAGACCCGTGGTAAGATTCTCACACCGAACGTCCTGCCTAATATGACACAGACAACTCAGGACCCATGGTAAGATTCCTTTGCTGAATGTATCGCCTAACACGTTCGGTTGAAGACCCGTGGTAAGTATCTTCAGAGAGACCCATGGTAAGATTCTCTTACCGAACGTCCTGCCTAATATGACACAGACAACTCAGGACCCATGGTAAGATTCCTTTGCTGAATGTATCGCCTAACACATTCGGTTGAAGACCCGTGATAAGTAACTTCAGAGAGACCTATGGTAAGATTCTCTCACCGAACGTCCTGCCTAATATGACACAGACAACTCAGGACCCATGGTAAGATTCCTTTGCTGAATGTATCGCCTAACACATTCGGTTGAAGACCCGTGGTAAGTATCTTCAGAGAGACCCGTGGTAAGATTCTCTCACCGAACGTCCTGCCTAATATGACACAGACAACTCAGGACCCATGGTAAGATTCCTTTGCTGAATGTATCGCCTAACACATTCGGTTGAAGACCCGTGGTAAGTATCTTCAGAGAGACCCATGGTAAGATTCTCTCACCGTCTGTTCTGACTAACACATTCAGCTCGAGACCCATGGTAAGATTCTCTTACTGAATGTCCTTCCTAACACAAACGGTTGAAGACCCTAGGTAAGTATCTTCTGAGAGACCCATGGTAAGATTCTCTCACCGTCTGTTCTGCCTAACACATTCAGCTCAAGACCCATGGTAAGATTCTCTTACTGAATGTCCTTCCTAACACAAACGGTTGAAGACCCGAGGTAAGTATCTTCTGAGAGACCCATGGTAAGATTCTCTCGCCGTCTGTTCTGCCTGACACATTCAGCTCAAGACCCATGGTAAGATTCTCTTACTGAATGTCCTTCCTAACACAAACGGTTGAAGACCCGAGGTAAGTATCTTCAGAGAGACCCATGGTAAGATTCTCTCACCGTCTGTTCTGCCTAACACATTCAGCTCAAGACCCATGGTAAGATTCTCTTACTGAATGTCCTGCCTAACATATTCAGCTGAAGACCTATGGCAAAATTCTATCTCTAAATGTCCTTCCTTAATTAATTACTATTACCTTTACTTACTGTTTACCGTTACTTACCTTTTTACCTTTACCATTTTTAGCATAACCATACATTTACCTTTATGTAAAACTATACCTTGAGATTTTTTATTCAAATAAAACAACCACAACAACCATAATTTATTATAAATTGAAATAAATGGAGACCTTTTTTACTACGATTATTTATAAAATAAATCAATTCTTCTACTCGTCGAAGTTTCATGGTCACGGTGCAAATAGTTTATTTATTAAATCATGTCGTGGGGATCTGAAAAAAATAAAATAAAACATTAAATAAAATTGTGGAAAATTAAAATACAGAACCGAAACTTTTAAAAATACAACAAAATAATAAATAAATAAAAAGGTTACCTGTTTTAACCAAGATTCGTAACAATGTGTTCTGCATATTATTGTAGATATTTAATTGCCTTGATGAGCAGTAGGTACTCCTGAAATAAAAAACACATATGTGTTATTCATCAATAAAATTTGTAATAAACATTAGCAAACAATTATCTATTGTTTTTTGGTAGCTAAAGGATTTTTATTTGTGATATATTTCATATTTCGAGTAACACTATAATCAAAGCAAAAAAAGTCAACTTTTTAAGTTATCAATGAAAAAATGATTTATTATTTATTATTCAACCAAAACACGTATAGAAAAGAAAAAGGCTTGATAATCTTATATATTAGATATCTATAGTTGTATGAAAGAAGAAAAAATACTGCACTGACCCCAGACAGCCTGGAAACAGCAAGCATGTTAAGAAGTATCAAAAATAATAATTTCTCTCGGAAGATTAACGAAAATAATAAACCGTAAGTTATCCTTTACACATAAAATATTTTCTGTTTCAGACAAAAAGTATATTTATATATAATTACACTTACATTTTTTGGAAATACTGCACTGGTTTCACAGAGTTTTTTAAATGTTCACCATAATTTTCAATTATTACGAACTTATTGAATAACTTGTAGGTGTTCGATGAAATCCTATGTCACACTGTATGTTGCATCGCGTGGATCGTGGGAATGTGCGAGCTGCAATTTATAGTCCAAGAGAAGGATCGGTACTTGTTTCGGACTACTATTTTAGGTATTTTTATGTAAACCTGTTTATTTTTAAATGGTTTAAAACTTTGTTTTGTATCGAGTTTTTGACATTGTCATACTATTTAAATTTAAAAAAATGTCATATTATAAATACAATTATTCATTAAAATTAAAATATTCCTTCAGACTATAAAAACATTTACCTACTCAACAACCAATTATTTAACATTTTTCTGAAATACATTTTCTTGAAGCACTTCAAGTCTTTTGAGTAATTTATTATATATTGCTATCGACATATTATAAATATTTTTCTTATATATAAGTATCCTTGTGACATCGAGGTTGATTGATATTATGATAACGTTGATTTAAACATCTCGGCTCCTGGTCTAACACAGCTTACTTGCAGATTAAGCGTTAAATGCTTTGAATGAGTGTGTACGACATGTAACTTTAGATTTTTATTGTTTACTTCATGTTGCATTGCAAGTTGGAACTGATAATTATTTTTATCTTTCTAATTGACCTGAATGCTGGCTGATAGAGACTGCTTCTATCGTTAAGTCCGCTTTTATAAAAGTATGTGCAATAAAGTTTTTTTAATCTTGTGACAAAAATTTATAAAATCGATAAGTAAATTAATTTTTAGTTGAAGGTAGACTCAAATCAATGTAGTAATAATTATCAATTTTACTCTTTACAAATGGAATAATGGAAATTTGCTACTTGGAAGACCTCATAATTAGTATTTGACTAGCCATTTAAGATATTAACTTATATGCATTACATACTGATTTCACTTGTACCGCAACACAGTGTAATACAATCATATTTCCTTTGAACGTTACATCAAAGTATCTGTCATATTCTAATTCAAAAGGTAATAAGTTATTTACTTACTACTGAAGTTTTTTTTCTGTGCTTATCAAACATAAATAATACGGTCTAAATTTGTATATCTTTTTATTGTAACTTTGGTTACAACAAATTAGCTTTATTTTTGCTGACAATTTATTATTGATCACATAAATACGGATTTTCACCGCAAAAAAAACAATTACTTTGTGAGATTCTTTGTGAATATCAAGAAACAAGCTCCCCATTGTGCAAAATGTAAGTAAGTACTAATATACATTTATTTTATAGTCAGTTTGTTTCAGCAAATAATTTTAAAGTAACGTTTTCTTTATTGTTGTATTTGTGTAGAGATCCGCGAAGTGTTCTGTTAAGCTAATTGATCAATGAATTGAGTGGTCGCGGGTTCAAATCCCGCAACCATCAATGTATGTAGCTAGCGTAGTAAGTACGTATGTTTGTACCTATTTGTAGTGTATTTAAATGTGTCATTACCGTACCTAGACATTACAGAACACTGTGCACTTAGTTTTCCTTTCCTTAGTTAGATAGTGGTTATGATTATTGAGAAGATAAACTAATTATGATTATTATTTTATAGGTCGGACTCTGAGTACGCATCCAGCATTGAAGACGTGGCTCCATTAGAGGTGGTGCTACCTCGCCCGAGCAAGAGCAAGCCCAAAACCAGCGCGTCGTCGACCTCAACCGCTTCTACGCCTGCGCCTGCGCCTAAGCCGAGGAAGCGAAAGCCTACCATCAACCCAGTTGTGAACGTTGAAGCCCTAACTAGGTAAATTTCCTCCTTTTATAATAATATTTACCAAACTCACTCGCAATTATTGTACTAGCACTTAATTGTAATATTTGATAAAAGGTAAATTTTTAATAATTTACAATGAGTATTTACGAGTACAAGTAAAATAGTAAATGATCGAAGTACAACAAAACTAACAAAAAAAAAAAAAAAAAGATTTATCGATAAAAATATAGTATGTTACTCAAATAAATATGTTTATTGTTCACAGACCAAAGAAAAAAACGAAGAGTTTGTTTGCAATCATCAATAAAGACGAGCAGGCAAGTACGAAGGAGACAACTCGTAGCATTGCATCGAGCTTCACGTCGCGGGTGTCTTCGGGCCAGTGTCGTCGCACTGCAGTCACCAGCGGCGACTTCTACATAGATTTGAAAATCTACCACACCGACGATGTTAAGAATGTTCCAGCCGAGGAACGCTATAAGAAAGCGCTTGCAGCGGTAAAACTCCAATGCGGTGAACAATCCCAGGAGTGGGAGGCTCTACAAGGGTTTATAAGTAGGGCTTATGTAATTTTTGAAGAGTGCGAACCAACTTATTATAGCAATAAAATAAACATAAAATAATTTGTAATTTTATACTTGTAAATATACATGTTATACAGTTTTTATTTTTTTACATTTCAATTATTCGTCATTATTTCTAGTAGATTACGAGTCTTTATTGTTTTTTAACTAATTCTTGGTTCTAAAATGCCTTTCTGCACTATTTGTAACGTGTCCATAGGTTCTACCTCTTGGGTAGGTCACTTGCGGAGTCGCTTGCACAAGCAAAATAACTCCACCCAGCCACACAGTGATGGTGTGGAAATCGTAGCATCTGCATTTCGCTCTCGTATCATTTCTTACCGATTAGTTGCAATTGAACTTGATCAAACTTCTATAGATATTTTCTTTAATTCTATTCATAACAAAATAAAATCACTTTTAGATGAAGCTTTAAGAGTACATACTTGCATTAAAGTGAATTTTGAATTATTTAGCATTTTCCTGTTATTCAAAAATAATATGCAGGAAATCAAATCCTTTGTTACAAAGAATTTTATACTTTACCACAACTATGATTATGATAATTTATTTTCTAAACTAGTGAGTATATTGAAAAAGAAAATGGAAGAATTTGAGGAAAGCGATAGTAGTTGGGCATTTTTGAGTAATTCACATTTAGAAATAAATGTAAATAAGTACCAGCCATTAGGTGGGTCATCTTATTTAAAATTACCTAAATTTATTCAAAGTAAGAAAGCGTGTATAAATATTCAAAACAAAGACCAGTGTTGCTTTTTATGGAGCGTAACAGCAGCTCTTTACCCGGCTCGAAATCATCCTGAACGAGTCTCGTCTTATCCCAATTTTAAAGATGTTCTTAATGTCAATGGGATATCTTATCCTGTCACATTCTCAGATATTAAGATTTTTGAAAAAAACAATCCCAAGTTAAGTTTTATCATTTACGGTCTAAAAAATTCTAAAAACATTATTGGCCCCGTATATAAATCTGAAAATACGAAAAACAAAAAAACTATTCATTTGCTATTGTTAGAAAACAACGCGACGTCACATTATTGTCTTATCAAGGACTTGTCGCGGCTTCTCAGAAATCAAATAACAGCACATCATGGTAAAATTTATTTCTGTGATACATGTTTAGTGTTTTTTACTACTTGTGAGGAACTAGAAAATCATATATGTAGCGGGATCGTCACTGTATTACCTGAAAAGGGGTCCGTCATAAAATTTAAAAATTATGATCGTAAACAAAACGTTCCATTTGTAATTTATGCAGATTTTGAGACAATTTTAGAAGTGCACGAGGACAAGTCTGATTCTGATACTCAAAATACAAAAACGCTGCAGCACCATATACCCTCAGCGTTTGCGTACAATATAGTCTGTACTGTAAACACTAGCTATAATCGCTTTGTATCATATCTAGGTTCTGACTGTGTTTCTAAATTTATAGAATCTCTTTATCGCGATGTTCGTGAAATTCATGCTATCTTATCCAAACATTTGCCTATGATTTTTACCGAAAAAGATGCATCCGAATTTTCGCAAGCCACTCGCTGTCATATATGTGATCACTTCTTATTTTCAGACAAAGTGCGAGATCACTACCACATAACAGGATTATATCGTGGTGCAGCACACAGATATTGTAATTTACAATACAAAACACCTAAGTTTATTCCTGTCTTTTTTCACAATTTGGCAGGTTATGACTGCCATTTATTCATAAAACAATTAGGTGAAATGCCTGGAAATATTAAGATTATACCTAAAACTAAAGAAAATTATGTGTCATTTACAAAATTTGTCCCGATTTCCGATCAAGAATTTATGCAATTGCGCTTCGTAGATTCATTTAAATTTCTTGGCACTAGCTTGGATAAATTAGCAAAAACTATTAAAAAAGAAGAGTTTGAACATTTACGCATGCATTTTCCAATACCTACCCAATTTAATTTACTTACTCGCAAAGGTATATATCCCTACGAATACATGGATAACTGGGATCGCTTTAAAGAGCGATGTCTACCAGAAAAAGAAGAGTTTTACAGTTCCCTTACAAATGAGCATATTACAGATGAAGAGTATGAACATGCTCAATTAGTTTGGTCGCAATTTAACATTAAAAATCTGGGTCAATACACTAAATTGTATTTAAAAACAGACGTTCACTTGTTGACTGATATTTTTGAAAAGTTTAGAAAAACTTGTAAATTTCATTATCAATTAGATCCTGCTTTCTATGTAACCGCTCCTAGTTTATCATTTGATGCAATGCTTTATAAAACTGTAGTCGAGTTGGAGCTCATAGATGACCTTGCCATAGTGCGTATGATTCAATCAGGCATCAGAGGAGGTGTATGCACGTGTTCGCACAGGCATGCCAACGCCAATAACAAATACATGAACGAATACGATCCCTTAAAACCAGATACCTTTATAGTTTACATAGATTGCAATAACTTATACGGATTCAGTATGTGTCAATCTCTACCACTATCGAATTTTAGATTTTTAAACCAGGTAGAAATTGAATGTCTTGATATTGCTAATGTTCCTGCTGATGCTGACTATGGTTTTATTCTTGAGGTTGACTTAAGCTATCCAAAAAAGTTGCATGACGGACACAATGATTTGCCATTTTGTCCTGAGAAATGCATTCCACCCGGGGGTAAGACTTTTAAGCTCGTGCCTAATCTTTACGACAAGTACTTCTACGTTATCCACTATGTTCACTTAAAAACATGTTTAAAACATGGGCTGGTATTAAAAAAAATACACCGTGTCATAACGTTTCAACAAAGTCCTTACTTAAAACAATATATCGATCTAAATACGAGTTTAAGGCAACAGGCTCAATCTACATTTGAACAAGACTTTTTTAAGTTGCTCAATAACAGCATTTTTGGGAAAACCTTAGAAAACAACGAAAAAAGAGTGAATGTACATTTAGTTAACGAATGGAGTGACCACAATAATATAACAAAAAAGAAAATAACTGCTAATAAATTAATTTCAAGTTCTAGTTTTCACAGTGCTTCAATTTTCACTGAAAATTTAGTTGCGATACAAACAAAACCTGAACAAGTGATTTTGGATAAGCCAATATACATAGGGTTTACGGTGTTAGAGTTATCTAAAAGCCACATGTATGACTTTCATTATTCAGTTTTTGAACCATCGTATAAAAACAAATTACAAATGTGTTACACGGATACGGATAGTTTGGTGTACCAAATTGAAACCGAAGACTTTTACAAAGATTTAAAGGAAACTTTCCTACATTATTTTGACACAAGCAATTTTTTCAAGGAAAATTTATATGGCTTACCCCTTCTAAATAAAAAGATTCCTGGACTTTTCAAGGACGAAATGGGAGGAAACATTATAACAGAGTTTGTCGGATTACGTTCAAAATTGTATTGTATAAAGACCAATAATACTACAATTAAAAAAGCAAAGGGAGTAAAGATGAGTGTTGTTCGCGATATACAAATATCAGACTACAAAAAAACCTTGTATCACGGCAATATAGTGCGAAAAACGAATGTTTTATTTAAGTCTATCAAACACGACATTTTTACTCGTAGTCTTAACAAAGTAGCGCTATCCAGTAATGATGACAAGCGTTTTGTTTCGGGTGACAAGGTATCAACGAGAGCTTGGGGGCACACATCCATTCTAAACATTTAGATAAGCATAACATTGAACCAAGAATTAGGTAATTACAATTAAATTATAATACTTTCCTTAGATGTAAGATTTTCTTTATTATAATAGATAAACAACCTAATTAAGTTAATATTAAGTTTCAAATATGTAAATTAATTATTTAGGTACGTTGTTTTATTTTGTAATAGAAATAAATGATGACAAATAATTTACTTGGGTTTTATTTCTTATACGTAAAGACGTTCACATTAACTCAATACATCATGTTTAGACATGTTTTAAAATGTGATGGTAATCATCGCGTAGAAACGGTGAAATCCTATGACATCGGTCACACGTTGGGAATCAATTTACTACAAATGTAGTAAATTATAAATACCTAAATAGGTATTTTGCAACGCAGATAAAACTTTACAGGTTTGGACATGAAGTTAATTATTAGCACGTGGCATAGCCGGCTCGTCTCATATTACCTATTTGATATAAGCAATCAGTAGATTTTATTTAGTTATCAATTCGACTTCGTTGCGTTCAAACTTGTTTCGGTTAAAAGTTAAGATGGCTCAACGTAGTCACAGTCACCTTCTCACCTCACCACAAGCCAGCTACGTTCTTTCAATCAATAGTAGAGTACCCAAGCACGTAATTAAAATTGAGATCATGGAAGCAGTGGAAGTGTCAAACGATGAAGTGGACATTCAAAGTCGTGCAAAAACTCAATACATTGTGTACGAAAATTGCGATGATGTGTATTTTAGCACGCTACAGCTGATGTCACACATCAGTTCCAAGTTGCGAGACCGCAACGAAAGACCTACCTTGTGAGTGGGAAACAATTAATTTTCAATCAGGTATGTAGTATTTTAATATTTTTATTTTATTTTGTGTGATGAACTATTTACATACTTATTCGTTCTAGGAACTATTACAATTTATTCACTTTATTCTATAGATAAAATCGACAGATTTCATTGTTTTTTTTCTTTTACAGAGAATGACTGACGTATATGATGATTTTCCTCAATACGCTCAAGACCCGTTACAAGACTTCACTCAGCAATACAAAGATTTATTTGGTGTGCAATCGTCGGAAATTAAACAAAAACGTAAAAAACGAGTTCCTCCAAAAAATAATAAGCGGAAAACTCCGAAATCTTTTGTGGTATGTAACGAACAGGAAGGCCTCAAGATGATCCAGATAAAAGTGGTGGACCTGGTCTACGAGCATGACCGAGTGAACTCGATCTCATCGTCAACGACGTCGGATGCTGACAGCGAGTGCGTGTTGCTTAGTGCACAATATGTGGTTCATGACACAATGGATGAAATTATGGACATGACTGAATGTGTAATTAAAAAGATTTCAAAAAAGTTATGTGGTTGTAGCTTCTAGTTTATTTAATATTTTATAAGATTTTGTTATCGAAATATAATAAAATAAATAATATTGAAATCAGTGCATGCTTTTTATTTCCATTTGGGGATATTTCGTGTCAAAGTAAAGAAAACACTTAATTAAATGATACAACTTTTATTTAATTAAAACAGAATTAATAAAATAAAATATTTTCTAAACACCATTTTTTTATACTTAAAACATTGCGTAATGCACAATATTTCTTATGATTAAAACAATTAAATAACAATATATCTTTACAATAGAGTTCGTTAAGATTTTTTAGATTAGGAGCACCCTTACAAGTAATATCTGAAACACTATTATGATCACACAACTCTCGCATCCATTTTACTTTTTCTTCCCCTTTCACAATTATATTTTTATTCTTAAAAAAGGTTTTGATCATTCTTTGAAATTCTCTGTAGTCTATATAGCCCTCGCTCCATTGGTAACCTCTGTTTCTTTCTATCCAACGAACACATTTTTTTTCTTCATCACTCAGTGCAGAGAACGGATATGGAGGTTTTATTAAAAATACATGGGTGTACTTTGAAGTGGCTACTGCCATTTCCTTAACCAAAAATTCATTATTGACGTTTTTGAATCCTTGTAAATCAATGATTATTGTATTATAAATATTCATGATATTTTCTTTACTATGTTACTCAAAGGTTTGTATTCGAATAAACAATCATTTAAAATCAAGCAATAAGCAGCTGTTTGATCAGGTATTTCTTGATCTGTTTCAATTTCGACTCTCACGTCAATAGATCCTTTCAGCGTTTCGTGTTGTCGTGAACAGTCAATAACGAATAAAGGGGCAACGTCTCTAAATTCTTTTAAACTCAGCAACGGCTCTGCACGACGTCCGTGGTACGACTGCTGAAATCTTGTATATTGTTCGTATAATAAAGTAAACTTGTCATCTGAGAAACTGACGTTCAATCCTTCATATGGATAATATGATGAATTTAAAAAGACTCTTATATCACGTACGTGACAATGATCAAACTCTGCCATTGACAATTGACTGTTGTGTTTGCGGTTGGTTTGTAAGGCAATTACAACAAATCGCGGTTTCTCTGTTTGGGATGAAGTTTTGATAGACCAAGTATGCTTACGTGTTTTAGGAAGTAATGGGTATTCATACAGATCCCAATTACGAAATGCTAGTGGAATAGCGCGATCTTTCTCTAAATGCTTTAGTAAATTTATTCTTTCACGATCTGACACTTTAATATGTGGCACTCTCCAAATAATTTTACTAATTATAATGTCATCTACAGTTTCTCCTGTATTTAATTTAATAGAATTAAGATTCGTATTGCTTCTAAGTAACACTAACTCGTGTTTACAGTTCATGATTATTTTTTCATAGTCTTCTGCAAATCCCAATATCTTGTTTAACGGAATGGACATGGAAAACGCTCCACCTCCAGTATTGTTTGTTCCCATAGTTGACCAACCCCAAACTCGTGCATATTTTGATTCATTTTCATTTAGAGATAGATAAGATTTTATTGTTGTAGTTATACCTGCATTTTTTATTTTATCTATTTCTACTCCATTTAATTCATACCGAATATCTTGAAATAGAAACAATGCAGGATTATTAATAAAATGTACATCCGATATTTTTGCTTTAGTTGTGGTGTTATATACATTCACCTTCCCCTCGATATACAAACTACTAAGTGAGGGCAGTACGTATAGATCTTGTTGATTAATAGGAATTCTTATTTCATCATTCTTGTTGAAACTTGTCACGTATGGTTTGTATGAATGATATTCGAAACTTTCGATACTGTTGTCGTATGATGTTTGTTGAGATATATTTAGAATATTCATTTTATCAACCCGATTAGCCTTAGGAATTCTTTATTGGTCTTGGTTAGCTTCTTTTTTAGCAGAAGCGGTGTGCCTTTGGGAGATGATCTTTTAGGACTGGCTCGGGTATACGATTGAGAAGGGTTTTTATTAAAATTTATCATTTTTTTCTAAAATGTAAATACAGCTGGACTTCTTCACCTCGCAAATTAACCTCTTTATTATCTGCGTCCAAAAGTCTTATGTTAATAGCGCTTATTGAAGATTGATTAACGGGAAAATAAATCAAGTTTTTAGGTATTTCAATTATTCTATAACCAGGTGGCACATTCGGTACAAATTCATAAATTATATGGCTAGCTTTCCCGTTTACAAAAGAACCACTAACTACATCGCATTCGATTCGCACGATGGTCGTTGATAGAATGCTGACAGGATACTGGGAATCAGTACTTATATTAGCATCGATTGTTTTCATCCCAAAACCTAAAATTTTAGCTAATGATTCACTTTTATTAAAATGAACATCTTTAGAACAAAAAATATTGGTTTTCAATGTATTATTATTGCAAGTTAGTTTTAATATTGTGTTCTTTATGTTGATTTTTAAATAATCACTAATATCTTGAAACTCGTAAGATCCTTCAGGAATTTCAATGATTTCATTTTCACCATAGTAAAACTTATTGTTGCGTTCATCTATATTAGGAATAGAGTTGAAAGTTGAAAAGTACAAAAGACTACATTCGTAGTCTCCTCGAAGATCCAACGTAGGCGAATAATTTGTTGTTATGGAGGCGCCTCTCCCAGTTATTGACACAGTGAAAGACATTTTTATACTGACACATTTATTTATCTCGTTTGTTATATAAATGCTTCTTCCAATAATTTCTTAAAAATTTTAGACACAAATGGCCACAATTTGTAGTGCCGAATGCTTGATGTCTCACATAGTTATATTTTATCGGCAAGTCGTTCATATATTTAACTAATTCTAACGGTGGTTTTAAATTACCAAAACTATCATAATATTCTACGTATCCATTTTGCTTCACAAAAGCTACCCAATGCGTGCCTGGATTTATGTTGCTATCCAAATTCAATATTCCACATTCTAGTTTTCTTGGTTTCAAAGGTAACGTATCTCTCATGTAAACACCTCGAAAGTAAGGAATATCATTCGCATATTCTAATATATCTAGGTTTGTGAGTGCACGTCTGGGTAGCCGCTTATTTAGTTTTTTGATGGGCTCAGATATAAACCTGCTCCTTTTTTATGAGGTTTAATATATACCCCTTTTCCAAGAGCCACCGCTTCCATCATTCTGTTGTGTCTTTCAGCTTCTTGAAGATTTTTTTGTGCAGCTTTAGAATCATTAACAGCTTTTGCTATCCCTGCTGCTCCTCCAGCCAGTGAACCTAAAGCCGACAACCCCGCAAATATTGGAATAAGTGGCAAAAGTCCACCACTTTTAGGAAGAGGGATACAACGTGGCACACGTATTCCTTTCTTATTTCCAAATAGTTTCTTCGCGGCTACATAAGCATATTTTATAGCAGAGTGGTGATCTTTGGATTTAATTTTTTTTAAATAGGTTTTAATTTTTTTAACTCCTTTTTGAAATGATTTGATGTCACCGCCAGCTTTTATTTTTGCCTTCATAGCATTTTTTACTATCCACGACGCAATTTTTTCTCCTTTGCCAGCATCTTTAGATTTCAGTCGTCTTTTAGCCATATTCAAAAGTTCTAAATCAGCCTTACGTCGAGCTCCTGAATCTTTATCAATGTATGCAATATCGTGGTGCATGCAAGCTTCATCCAATTTATTTACTCCTCGATCACCTTTTAGTATTCGTTTTTGAAGTTTTGTACCAGGACCACAAAATTGGTACCCTGGTAAATGTAACTCAAACGGTAAACGATCTATCAATTTATTAATTATACCACTGCCTTTCTTCATCGATAAACAGTAAATGCGATGAAGGAGTGATTATGTGTTATTTATATACCTATCTACTACATCACTAATTCAGTTTTGTCTACCCAACTGTTCTCTTCATCACATAACCCTAACCATTTTACAAATAGTTTGTTTCCCTTTCTCTTTATAACTTTTTCAATTAGGTAAAGGTCTGGAAATTTTGTTTTCTGTAACTCATATCCGTAAAAAGAACCAAGGATAATTTGATTGTGTTTGTCTTCTATTTGATACGTTTGAGGATTGGTTTGTCCAATTTTCACAATGCGAAATATTTCGGAGGACCAATTAGGGGTATAACCTTTATAAAAATCTCCTTTAAATTTACTTATACGAACAAAATCGCCAACCCTAAAAGTTGCCCCTTGACGTACTACCTTTGCTTGCTGCGTTTTAATAATGTTAGACCTAACTAAAATCTCATTGGAACGATTAACAGTGATTGGTTTTAATTTTGTAATGCTGTGGGTAGTATTGTTATAGTGATGTACAACAGAGTTTAAATTACTTTGAACCCATGCATATCGTCCACATAAACTAAATTCTTTGTAAAGTTGAGATTTTATAGTTCTAATTACGCGTTCTACTATGGAGGCTTTTTTAATAGAATATGTAGAATAATGGTTTATGTTGTAATTTTTCATTAACTTTTTAAAAGAATCATTATAAAACTCTTTACCTAGATCTGTTTGTAAATTTTTTGGCTTTCGTTTTGTTTCAGATAATATACTATGCATTGCATTCGTAACAGATGTTTTAGTTTTTGCCTTCAACGGTCTAACCCATACAAATTTAGATAAAGCATCAATTACTACTAAAACATATTTATATCCTTTATTGACAGATGCAAATTTTTGAAAATCCATAAGATCAGCTTGCCACAAATCATCAATTCCTTTTATGATAGTATGCCACCGAATGAAATTTCTTCTTGCTGGCTTGTGAAGTTCGTTTACTATGTCTTGTTTACTCATTATTAGCAAGTTTTGATGGTAACATAAGATCTATTTCTTTTTTTGTATAATACAATTTAGTGATATTGGCAGTAGTTAATTTTTCTAAGTTGTTGAGATATTTTTTTATGTTACTTTGAATTGTTTTCATTTCATTTTTTAGTTCTTCAATACATTTATCCACGTATTCTTTATTCACAGCCTCGTCGTTCTTTTCCGGAATTTTTAATCCTTTTAATCTTGATGATTTTAAATCAAATTCACCTACGTCTGATCTCACTAATGTATCGCTAAGAATGTTTGTAAACTCAGATAGTCGTAAACGTTTATGAACATAATGACCAAATTTGTCAATATTTGTCATTGCCGTCTTGTTGGTTTCCGTAGTTTAATGATACTGCCCAATCCTCCTGATGGTAGCTTTATATATTTAATGTGTTTTATGATTTCAGCTTCATGCAGTTCTTCTAATATTGCATAAATTTCATTATATACCCCAGTGTTACCAGCTGCCCATGATCCAAGTAATAATTTTAACCTTTCCACTAATTCATTGGGATCATCCCAATAAACTAAATCGGTATACTGCTTAACTTCTTTTAAAATATCGATACCTTCACCTCGTGGGAGACTTTCCACACTACTTGTATGACTTCTAGAGAACTTAAACAATGGTTTAATCACGTTCATATATTTGAATCCTTTGTTACTGTTTATTGGTTTAGATGGATCAAAGTTACGTCTGTGTGCATTGGTATCTATAAGTAGTAACTTATAATTTTGTAAATCCTCCTCTGTAATAATTTCAAAATTTGGTGTCTTTTTATACAATAATTCTTTTAAGCCTGGAGTTTTTTTCAGGCTCCGGTTTCCAATTTTCAAAATGAGGCCATCGTCATGAACACGCGTATTGCCGAGCATTAGTTTTCCTTTTATATTTCTAACACCATAAGGTATATCTTCTTTCATTACTTCAGATGACACAGACCATGATAAAGAATCATTTGCAATACTTGGTGATGACTGAAGAGATTTAAAGGAATTCTCATGCACTGTATCATGATCCTCACAGGGTAATGTGGTGAGGGTTTTGTTAGGTGTTTTACAATCTTCATTTCCTGAGTTTTGATCATCATCATCATAACTTTTGAAGTAATCAAAATCTTCATCTGAAATATTTGATGACTCGCTTTCGGGGCGTTTAGTTCTTTTAACTGAATGAGTTTTGTCTGTTTCTTCTTCTTTGTAGCGTTTGTCGTCAGGTCTACTAGTTAATAGTTTAAGGGGGTTCACAATAGGTTTAAATATTGTTTCCAAAGCCATGTCATTTTGCTTTTTTGAATCTTTTATCATTTCTACCTTTCTTTTCACAGCTGACGCTGACTTTACAATTTGTTCTTTGAGGTTCCGCTCCATTGTTAAGGATTCCACTCTGTTTGACTCCTCAATTTAAACTGGTTCTATGAAATGTAAGTATTAGTTACTTATATAGTAAATAAACAGTTTAATCCACTATAATGAATGTATCAAACTTCATTCTGTAACAGCCTTTGTTTCGTTCACAGTCCTTATTGATGACGACATAACTGTATGGTTTACTCCACACGGTTGAGCACATCTCACGGAACTGAGACCACATCATGTCAGACCCTACGTGCTCATCGTAAATGTGTCTTAGATTAATGTCGTCTTGTTTAAATAATATGATGAGGTTGGCATTATCTCTTACTAGTTGTTTGGGTATTTTCGTGTAGGTTTGATTAATGTAAAAACAGTCAATGTTTTTATGACGCCCCATGGCAAAATAATCGCGTATATTGTTTTGATTTTCACATGCAACATCATCAAATACGAATATTGCGTCAGACAAAGCTTCGTGTGGACTTAAAATTTGTTTATTATCATTATACTTGTAGTAAGATATGTCTGCAACTTTTTCCAATACTTTCTCCAAAAACACGTACTTAGGTTGATACAAAGACTTTGAATACACATATAGGTTCCGAAAACGGGGTCCATCCTGGTGTAGCAACAGACTAATTACTAAGTTGGTCTTTCCACAGTTTGAGGGGCCACAAACAATGCTCCGAATAGTATTGGGCAATAAATTCCCATGACGTTTAAGCTCATTTGAGGATACTGGACAAATACATTGCAATTTAAGGGATTCTTTTTGTTTCAAAAATCTCATTACAGTTGTTATTTTTTTTTTGTTTTTACTAACCGCTCTTTTTGATGGCTTTTAACGGAATGATGGAAACATTGTCGAGTTATTAAATTTAAAGGTTTCTTAAAACATAAAGATACTTAATGCAGCTCATCATCCAAATTTTTGATTAACATATTATTCACTTGTATTTAACACCATCCATTCGTAGTGTATTATTGGGCATTCTGTCAACCGAGTGAGCGCAGCGAACGGTCGGAAGCGAAGCGGACGACTGGGGGCCAGAATGCCCAATAATACACTACTAATATCAATAGACTGTTTAGAAAAACTACGACAACTACGAATTAAAAAGGCATTCTGTCTGTAGTTAGTATTTGCAGCGGGTATATTGAGAATCGGGCGCGATCGAAACCTAAGCAGATTAGTGTTTAGTGAGATCTTGTTTTAGATGTTTGTAACATAAATACAAGCACACTCGCAATTTATTGCGTAAACCTAAAAAATAAAACAAAAAAATGAACATTAAAGCTGAAAAATTAATAATAATTCCTTACCAGGGACCTGCGTTTCTCTTGCAAAACGGTGAATGGTGTGTTCTGTATGTTTGTTGATATATTTCACCACCACAGATATCACAAAAATGAATGAAATTAGAACACGTCATTTAACTGATATCCGTAGTGGCTTTGAGAAAAGCCGTTATTTTGGTCACTTTGACTACCACCACACAAACAGTTCACAAATAAAAATAGAAGTTGATAAAAAAAAATGTTGAGTGCATTATATACAATGAATAAACGCGAAATATCATCCACTATGTAAGAAGTTTCTATAATTATTTGTATACAAGATCGACACGTCTGTCTTTTTGCAAATAAATATCTAAGATATCTTTGTAAAAAGTTCCAGATCGTTGTAAAGAACATAAAAGTCCTTTTTCTATAGAAATCAAGGACAGCTCCGAGAGGCGTTTCTGTCCTTGCGTGTTACGCAAATAAGAGTGGATTCGTTTCAAACATGAAAAAGATAATATCACTTATCGGTATTAATCGGTAAAAAATACTACGGTTACGGTCGACTTTGGCGTTACGACGCTCAATGCCGCCTTTTAATTGAACACTCATACCCAATTCTATGCGATTTTTCCCGAAAGAAATCATGGCCATACACGATTGGATGTGCTTTTCAGACTGATCGTGTTTTTTGGCAAGGTTTGTGAAATTTCCAAAATCGGCATAGCCAGTATCATTCCATACAGTTTTTATTGTTGAAAATAAAATGCACGGAAAACAAAATAATGAATTTGAGTGAGAACACCCGGCGAGCCAACCGTAAATATCGTAATATTTTGAATTAAAATGTCTCACGTATGAGGCGCCCTTTTTCTGCGTTAACGTTAAGTTAGGTGTAGGTCTAGGAAATGATACTATTTTTGCCTTATCCACAAATGAAAATTTACTAAAGGGATTGGCGCGTAATTTGTCTAAACAAATAGAATGCTCATTACATACTGTACATTGCAGTTTCTTCATTGTATAAGCACAACAACACAGCACTGAACTCCGAAAACTATAATAGCACTCAAAATAAATAGTGTACGATCAGTAAGAACATAAATAATTTTCCAAAACAGTCGCGCGATGAAAGCCAAAGCAAACTAATGAAAAAAAAAATGGCTGATCAAAACTTACTATCAAAACAATGTTTACATTATGTTCCAACATTACCAAATAAGGACATGAATTTGCCCAAAGCAATGCACCGTGACGTCGGCGGCTAGGATTGGTCCACGTATCGCAAGATCGGAGGGGGCTCATAGAAGAAGCGACGTTTTGAAAATTTGAACCCGCCATTAATTAACTAGCTAACAGAGTGTCGAAACTGATTTGTACCTTTTACTTAAACTAATAAATATTATCTAAAGTTAAAATCGTCGCAGAGTTATTTCTACTACGCCTCATCGAAACATATGGACCTTCGACGCCAAATTTGATGAAAAAACCATACCAGACTGACTATTGAAGCGAAGCGCAAGATCGTTTAAGAAACCGCTAAAAACTACCCTGGTGAGGTTGAGGTAGCGGCTTATGCAGTTTGGAAGTCAATGAGAAGTGGAAAAAGGCTCATAGATCCGCAAAGTTGTGAGAAACGTCGGTCCCGTACCTGAAAACGCGCATAGGTACGTCCAGCCATCCTGCCTATTCCTGCTTCATCTCCATTCCCACTGTGTAATATTTGCTGTTCTGCTAATTTCAGTGTTAACTACAAGTGCAAATTACTTCTTGTCGTGCCCTACTACGTGCCTTTCGCTATAGCAAGTATTCATCATTTAACTGTAAGTACTTAACTCCATTTTCACTACACTCCGCCGAAATGAGTTTAGATATCCAATCCCGTGATAAATCTCCTTATAGATCTAGTGATGATAGCTTATTTAAAGAGTTGGTTAAAAAGCGCGGTATAGTTAAGGGTAGGTTAACTAGGTTTGCAAATCATTTATCGTCACTCAAAGGTGAAACTATGTCTAGTAAAAATTGTATAGATCTTAAATTGCGCATTCAAGGAGCTAATAACTTGTTTTCAGAGTTTAACGAAATTCAAAATAAATTAGAGGAAATAGCCACCGACACTGAAGAACAGTTATCACAAAGAGATTTATTCGAGGATAGTTTCTATAGTACAATGTCGCAAGCCGAATATCTTTTAAATTCGAATCAGATCGCTGACAATTCCGAGGGTGGTAGCAGTCACAAGCATAAATCGATAAAATTGCCTACTATTTCTATGCCCACCTTCAATGGCTCATGTGAGCAATGGCTCGAGTTTAGGGATACTTTCCTATCATTAGTGCACAATTCTAACGACCTAAGCAATATAGAAAAGTTTCATTACCTTAAGTCATCGCTAAAGGAAAGTGCGGAATTAGTGATCAATTCAGTAGAATTCTCCAGTGATAATTATTCTGTTGCTTGGGAATTGCTTCTCAACCGCTACAATAATAGCAGATTATTAGTACATAATCACGTCAAATCCTTATTTACTATGCAGGCTATAAATAAAGAGTCACCTGTTTTAATTAGAAAACTAATAGATACCGTGCTAAAGAATTTGCGTTCCTTGAAAATTCTTGGTGAACCTACTGAGTCGTGGGATACATTAGTCATCTATATAGTAGTTTCAAAATTAGACCCGACTACAGAACGCGAATGGGAACAATGTAAGGGAATGTTAATATCTAATTCTAATGAATCTAAAAAACAACTCAAGATTGACGACTTAATAGGGTTTCTTAAGGATCGCGCCGATTTGTTGGAAACATTGCAAGTATCACACAGCAAAACTAATCCCGATACTAAGAAAAATTATTCGCAAAATCAGTCTAAGATTCACTGCAATGCCGCCACAAATAATCCAACAGAACGTCACTCACGCGATTTTGTGAAGAGAACCTGTTTACTGTGTAACGCAAGTCACCCACTTTATTCTTGTCAAAAATTCATTGATAGTAATTTGGAATCTAAACTTAAATTAATTAACGACAAAAGGCTGTGCATGAACTGTTTACGTTCTGGTCACACTATAGATAGTTGTAGGTTTGGGCCATGTCGAATGTGTAACAAAAAACATAACTCGTTAGTTCATCCCGGTAGCCCTAATGTTGTTTCGAGTAATAGCTCCGCCGCCTTCCCTGTGTCGCACGGTACTAGTGGGCAGCTGCCTGCACCGCTCGTTGCGCCCGAGATGCAGCCCGCTCCCACCACATCACACTTGTCGTGCGCGTCATTACTCATGCAAATTCCTAAGATTCAAGCAAATAAGGCACATTTAAGCTCGCAATGCACACAATCTACAGTTTTGTTATCGACCGCCTTGTTTATGATAGCCGATCATCGCAATAATTATCACCCGGCCCGCGCGCTTCTAGACAGCGGCAGCCAGCGATGTTTCATTACTAAATCTTTATGTAATTTACTTCAAACGCCAGTTTTACAGTCCACTCACGAGATACGCGGTGTAGGTAATTCGGTTACAAGCTCGACGCAAACGTGTAGTGTCGAGATTAAATCGCGCACAGAATCCTTCGTTGCGCATTTGGAATGTTTCGTTTTGCCTACAATTACGTCATCGATACCCGCAATAGCAATTGTTCCCGCGCAACTGAATATTCCTGAAAATATTCAATTAGCAGATCCGCAATTTTATCAAACTCAAAGTATTGACATTCTTATAGGCGCGGATATATTTTGGGATTTGATAAAGAATAATAAATTTAAGTTAGCCAATGGGCCATTCTTGTTAGATACAAAATTGGGATGGATTGTTTCCGGACCTATTTGTTCTATTCCGCGTAATGATAGGTACATTCAATGTAACTTTTCGCATTCAATTGAGTCTCAACTAAGACAGTTTTGGGAACTCGAAGAAATTCCTCGGGAATGTAGGGACACGCGCACCAAGGAAGAACGTGCATGCGAGGAACATTTCATCAAAACTACTACGCGCAATATCGATGGAAGGTTCTGTGTACGTATACCCTTTAAAAAAAGCCCTGATTCCCTAGGTGAAAGTTATACGCAGGCTGAACGTAGGTTTTTGGCCCTTGAAAAGCGATTGCAGCGGAATGATAGTTATAGGCAACTTTATAGTGACTTCATTCATGAGTACATACGTTTGGGTCATATGAGTCGCGTTGAGCGTTATGGGTCATCCCATTATTTTCTGCCTCATCATGGCGTTTTGCGCGAACAGAGCAGCACAACCAAATTGCGAGTCGTCTTCGATGCCAGTGCTGCGTCAAGTAATAATGTGTCGCTAAATGAATTACAAATGATAGGCCCAGCAATACAGGGTGATCTCTTTCCTATATTATTGCGATTTAGATGTCACAAATATACCGCTTGCGCAGACGTTGAAAAAATGTACCGGCAATGTTTAGTTCATGAGGATCAGCGTGACTTTCAATTAATTTTATGGCGTGACGATCCTTCTGAACCCTTGGGTGTCTATCGTCTTAATACAGTCACTTACGGGACAGCTTCAGCGCCATTTCTGAGTTGTAGATGCCTTAAACAACTTGCAATCGAAAGTACTGATCCTGACGTCATAAGGGTAATAAGCCAGGATTTTTACGTTGATGACATGATTACAGGTAGTGACAGTAAGGAAGTTATTGAAAATTTGTTCCACAGTAGAAAGAGTCCTAAATTCAGGCTGTTTTCCTCTTCGCAAGTGGATGTTAAATTTTGATGTCAATGATCCAGTAATTGATCAGTCTGATTTATTCAAGCCCTTATCTTTAGTCAACAATACAAGTTCCAAAACTTTAGGTTTGGGTTGGAATCACTTTAGTGACGAATTTTATTTTAGCACGCAATTTAGTAAAGATGATGAAATTATTACAAAACGTTATATGATGTCAAACATTTCACAAATCTTTGATCCTCTGGGATTATTAAGTCCATTTATAATGATTGCAAAAATATTATTGCAGAAACTATGGCTGCTAAAAATAGGTTGGGATGACAGGGTTCCAATAGAGGTCGAAAAAACATGGGAACGGTTTTCATCTTCTGTGCTTAGTTTAAATGAAATCCGCGTACCACGTCATGTCATAGGTGCTGGTCCGGTGCGTCGGGAATTACACATTTTTTGCGATGCCTCGGAGTGCGCGTACGGTACATGCATATACATACGTACTATCAATTATGATTCTGTAACAGTCAGGTTGTATTGTTCGAAGGGAAAGGTTGCGCCGTTAAAACCAGTCAGTATCCCAAGATTGGAGTTGTGTGGGGCTTTATTGGGTGCCAGGCTATATAATGCAATTCGCGAATCGCTCAATTTTCAATTTGATAATATTATTTTTTGGTCTGATTCAACGATTGTACTGGGTTGGCTGCGTATGGCTCCTAATTTGTTGAAAACTTTCGTGCAAAACCGAGTAGCTGAAATTCATGAAATCACAAAGGACTTACCTTGGTGCCATGTAAGCGGAAAGAGCAATCCAGCTGACTTAGTGTCACGAGGGGTCAAGTTAGAGGACCTTAAGACTTCCACTTTATGGTGGGAAGGGCCTACATTCCTCCGCGACCTTAAATTCGATTGCAATAACTCGATTTTTGAACAGCCACATATAGCACAGTTAGAGTTACCAGAAATAAAGCCTGTTCAGCCTATCCACTTATTAGTGACCACATCAGAAGTATCATTGTTTCCTTTTGAAAGATTCTCTCAATATAATCGTTTGAAACGAACTTGCGCATATGTATTACGTTTTATTAATAATATACGACACAAAGATAATGATCGACGTGGAGTTCTTACTATTGACGAACTTAGAGAGGCGGAAATGATGCTGGTGAGATTGTCTCAACAAGAGTCTTTCTCGAAGGAATATAATATATTATTAAATAATAGTCACTTAAAAAATACACACAATTTAAGTAAATTTAATTTATTTATGGATAGCGAGAATATATTACGAGTAGGCGGTAGAATAAAAAATTCACCGAATTTTTCTTTTGATAAAAAGCACCCAATGTTGTTATCTTCAAAGCACTGGTTTTCTTTGTTGTTATTTCGTTCCGAGCACATGCGCCTACAACATGCTGGTCCGCAAACGCTTTTGTACAACACACGAGAAGTATACTGGATAGTTGGAGGTAGGAATCTTGCTAAACATACTGTACATAAATGCGTTATTTGTACGCGTTTGAGAGGCAAGACTTTATCTCCCATAATGAGCGATTTACCTGAACAGAGAATTACTCCAAGCTTTCCATTTTTACGTTGCGGTGTAGACTACGCTGGGCCGGTGCTCATCCTGAACCGCAAAGGAAGGGGCTCAAAACTTATAAAAGCGTATATTTGTTTGTTTGTTTGCTTTGTGACTCGCGCAATTCACTTGGAACTTGTCAGTGACCTATCCGCGGATGCCTATCTTCTAGCGTTAAAAAGGTTTATCGCACGGCGAGGCAAACCTGCTGAAATTGTCTCTGATAATGGTAGAAATTTTGTAGGACTTGCTAATGAATTTTCAAAATTTTTAACTAACTGTTCTAAAGATATTATTGAATACGCTACAAATGAAAACATCAAATTCCGGTTTATAGTTCCTTACACGCCTCATTTCGGAGGACTTTGGGAGGCTGGAGTTAAGTCCTGCAAACACCACATGTTACGAGTAGTTGGAAATGCACACTTGACTTTTGAAGAGTTCAGCACTGTATTAACACAGATTGAGTCTATCCTGAACTCCCGTCCACTTAATCCCATGTCCACTGATCCGAACGATTTCCAACCCCTGAGTCCTGCTCATTTTCTGGTTGGTCGTCTCCTAACAGCGCCTGCGACTGAACAGCTGACTGATGTCCCTGTCCACCGACTAACGCGCTACCAGCGAATCGAACAAATAAGACAACATTTTTGGACCAGGTGGAGCAAGGAGTACGTCTCGGAACTACAAACTAGAACTAAATGGAAGGAGCACAAGGCTGATCTTCAGACTGGCACGATGGTCGTTATCAAAGAAGACAACACGCCGCCTTTAAAATGGAGTCTAGGGCGCATTATTTCCACGCGACCAGGAAAGGATGGGATTTCCAGAGTAGCTGACATACAAACCGCCTCTGGAGTTATCAGACGCGCGTTTCCTCGAATCTGCCCTTTATTCTGATAACCATGAAGACAACAGTTGGACGCTGGTGCTTCCAAGGCCGGGGGCATGTTCCAACATTACCAAATAAGGACATGAATTTGCCCAAAGCAATGCACCGTGACGTCGGCGGCTAGGATTGGTCCACGTATCGCAAGATCGGAGGGGGCTCATAGAAGAAGCGACGTTTTGAAAATTTGAACCCGCCATTAATTAACTAGCTAACAGAGTGTCGAAACTGATTTGTACCTTTTACTTAAACTAATAAATATTATCTAAAGTTAAAATCGTCGCAGAGTTATTTCTACTACGCCTCATCGAAACACATTACTTTTAAAGAAAACAATTTTGCAACCAGTTTATTAATCGTTTTTAAATGTTTAATTCGTCACTGTGAATACAATTAGGATGTTATTATTTAAAATTTCATTTAAACAATTAGTAATGTAAAGTTTACATAAAATACGACATATTTTGACTGGACGCGGAAGTATTTCTCTAGTGCGCCAATGGGCAATGCATGCGCTACTAGCGCCGTCTGGTGTGAGAAGCACAGGTAGCGGAGCCTACTACTGGAAAACTTTGCTAAATGTGAATGACTACATCATCTAACTGTCATGTATGAAAAGTGTGTCATCTTGATTTTGGTCGGGTTTTCAATATTGAAAAAAAAAGGATTTTTCAAACCGTGTTCTTATGCGTACAGAATACGTAGGTGTGTGTTAAAATTATGGAAATGTGCGTGAATTTATAGGCTCTCTTGCCGCCGCCTACTATAGGTATATTGCATAGAAACGATCGAAGTTGCGCGCGATTGCGTGCATTAGTTACGAATAAGTTATGTAGACGAAAAAAATATTACATATACTTTAGTAAAGAGGTAGATTGACAAATAAAAAAAGATGGTTAGCTGTTCTGTAGGATTTACTAAGGTAGGCTCTGCATAACAGCCTATATGGAATGCACGCCACTGCGATAGACAAGCACATCAAGCTATTATAGCTGATCCACCTTCATCGATGGAAAATGGTTGTGCCTTTCAAAACTCTTCTCCTAGAAACGAGAATTTAATTGAATCTGCAATAGCATTTGCCATTCAAATAGTATCAAAATTCAGCGATGCCTTACCGCCCAACGTGGCTTCACAGTTAACAGAACTGTACAGTATTCTACCCCCAGACACTCTTTCTAAAAGTCCCAGACACTCTTTCTAAAAGTCCCAGACACAACCATGGCGACGGAGACTAGTCAGATCCTTCAATGGAACTGTAAAAGTATTCGTCACAAAAAAAGTGAGTTATTATATCTCCTTAACAAACACTCAGTGGGAGTCGCTGCCATCTCTGAGACATGGCTAAGACCTGGATCTCATTTCAGAGTCCCAGGCTATGCTTGTCTCATAGATGACAGAGACGATAGCTACGGAGGTAGCTCCCTTCTTGTTAAAAGATCCCTTAAATATACTTCCCTTCATATTCCTCCCCACAGCTCAACATTTAACAAATGTTGTTGCTGCTAGGGTGATGAATATTTCTATTATTTCTATATATATTCCCTACCCTAACCTTTCTCTTCTCCTGGAACTACGTTCCATCTTTGCTTCCCTTCCTGAGCCAATTCTTATTCTCGGGGACTTTAACGCCCATCACATCGCTTGGAGATCTCCTGCATGCGACTCTTTTGCCATTGGATTGATGGATCTTTTTGAAGAGTTGGATTTGTGTCTCCTGAATGACGGTTCTCCAATTAGAAGGGTTTCGCCTTTCCAAGATCCACGGTCAGCGGTAAATCTTTCAATCTGTCCCCCAAATCTCACATAATTATGTTCCTGGACTGTTCTGCCTCAGACACACGGTAGGGATCATTTCCCTATAATTATCTATAAGCCTAATTCTGTTTGCCATTCCCAACCACTTCCCCCTTTACTTAAATATAAACTGCAAAATGCTGATTGGCCGAAATTCTCAACGATGGTAGAGATTATTCTCTCACGTTTTGTTACTGACCACCCCAGTAATCTAGAGGATAAGTACTCTGTTTTTACGGAGGCTTTGTTTTCTTCTGCTAACGCAAGCATCCCTTTGAAAAAGAGAAATAGCAAAAAAAATGCCTCACCTCCTTGGTGGGACTCCGAATGCTCAAAAATGATTTCTCTTCGAAAGGAAGCTGAAAAGAAATATAATTCTTCCATGACCATGGAAAACTATAAAAATTATCAACAGATAGCTGCTCGTACAAAAAGGGTTTTGTCCAAGAAAAAAAAGAAAGGCTGGATTAATTTCTGTGAAGGTCTTTCCCCAAGAGCGCCTATCTCGACAGTCTGGAAAAACATACGCAGATTTCGCGGCTCCCTTACTGTAGCGTCCCCGGCATCTAATGACCATTCTGTGTGGCTTAATGACTTCGCAAATAAATTATCTCCTCCCTCTGTCCCAGATTTAGACTGTTTTCCCTCGTTTTATCCTAATCCATAAGACAATAGATTTGACCAACCTTTCTCTTTGGATGAATACCATTGTGCTATTCGAGGACTGAAAGACTTCACACCTGGTGAGGATGGTATTCCCTACTCTTTTATCACTCACCTGGGGCCAGTAGGAGAACGATTCTTTTTGGATATTTTGAATTCAATCTTTATCTCGGGGCAAATCCCACATTCATGGAAATCCCAGATCGTCATTCCCCTGCTGAAGCCTGGTAAAGATCCTTCCACAGTCTCTTCTTATAGACCTATAGCGTTGTCCTCCTGCCTATGCAAAACTTTTGAACATTTATGCCAAAAAATAGGTTAGAATGGATCGTAGAAAATAAAGGTATTCTTGCGAGTACACAATTCGTTTTTCGAAAATCTAGAGGTACTATGGATAGTCTGGGCGTGTTAACATCTGACATTAGAGCTGCACTAACTAAAGGTGAATACCTTGTGGATATCTTTTTAGACATCGCGGCTGCCTATGATAGTGTTCTGCTTACGGTGCTCAGAGAGAAGATGCTTCGGTTGAGCCTTCCTGCGAGGCTAGTCCACTGCGTAACAAACTTACTATTAGGCGAATACTTAAAATTCGTTCTTTTGATCAAACTTTACCATCTAGAAACGTTTGGCTGGGACTCCCACAAGGTTCGGTTCTTAGCCCTATCTTGTACAGCATCTACACATACGATTTAGAACAATGTGTTTCATGCTTTTGTAATGTCCTACAATATGCTGACGATCTCTGCTTATATTCATCGGGAGGATCTATTGAGGACATAAGCTATCGTTTAAATTCAGCCATGTATTACCTAAACGACTGGCTCAAGGATCATGACATGTCCCTATCGGTTCCGAAGAGTAACATTGTGGTGTTTACGAGAAAAAGACGTGTCCCCGACTTCGTCATCTCTTGCAATGGCGAATCTATCCCTAAAGTTGACGAAATTAAATTTCTTGGTTTAACTCTTGATTCCAAAATATCTGGTTTTTTTTTCACATTTTTGAGCCACATAATTGAAATGGGGATATTTCAATTATGTGGCTCAAAAATGTGAAAAAGGTATTAATATCTTGAGGTCTCTTTCTGGTGTCTGGTGGGGATCTCATCCTTACTGCCAGAAGTTGCTCTATAACGCCATTGTTCGCAGTCACTTAGACTATGGCTCTTTCCTCCTCGAACCCTGTAACAAAGAAGGATTAAATACCTTAGACAAAATTCAGGCCAAAGGTCTGAGGATAGTTTTAGGTGCTATGAAATCCTCTCCTAAGAACGCTTTACAGGTAGAGGCAGTTGACCCACCACTAGATTTCCGTCGTCAATATCTATCAGATAGATTTATATTCAAAGTTAGCCAATGTCTTAATCATCCTCTTTTATCCCGACTTCAAAACCTATCTGACCTGATTTCCGATTATTCCAACAAATAGGGTCCATTATTTGTTGGAATAATAGTATAGTATATGGATAGTACAATTCCAAACGAATCCTCTCTTCAAAGTCCCCTTTGATGCTCTCACATATGAGCCTAATATTATCTTAGACTTCGGCATCTCACGGAACGTGGGGTCGTTCCGTGAGATGCCGAAGTCTGATTAATAGCTGATTATAAATTTTCTTTCCGTCTTGGTAAAGACTGGTCGGACTGGTTGCCTGTCTTTACAGATGCCTCTAAGACTTCAGATGATGATGATGTCGGTAGCGCAGTGTGGATCCCGAAGTTTCAGGTTCTATTGAGTTCAAGATTGCCACAGGAATCCACTGTGTTGACTGGAGAACCAGTGGCTATTTTGGAGGCCATTTCATTTGTCCTGTCGCACAAATTAAATAAATCAATTATATTCACAGACTCCAAAAGTACTTTAAAAGCAGTTCCATCAATTTTTTTAAAAGTTAAATTCATTCACCCTGCCATTTTGGAAATTAAAAAACATTTATTCGAATGCTCATGTCAGGGGATTGAAGTAGTTTTGATTTGGATCCCGGGTCATAACGGAATTCGAGGCAATGAACAGGCAGACTTTTGGGCAAGAGAGGCCATTCGCTCCGGTTCTCCACGGGAAGTTAACTATGCATCTGACATGTTACCTGGTGCGTCTAAGGATTTGAATGATAGCTGGCAAAAACGTTGGGACCAATCCTCGATGCTCAAAGGTCGCCATTATAGAAGCCTCCAAAATGCGATTTCCAGTAGACCTTGGTTTTTTAAGCACAACACCTCAGATAAACTAGCTGTTTCTGTAATTTGTCGATTACGTCTTGGTCACGCTTGCACGCCTGTGTTTCTTCATAAACTACACATTAAAGACAGCTCTTTATGCGAGTGTGGCCTGGATGAAGGTTCTCCGGATCACATTTTTTTTAGTTGCAATCGATTCCCTGTATCTTTATATGATATACTTCCTTCCAAAATCCCCCGCCCTGTAAACCTTAACTATTTATTAACCCTCACTTCCTCACACTATATCAAGTATGTACTTAAATATATTGTTAAATTTGATATTAAACTGTAATTATCTTTATCTTCTTACCATCTATTAGCTCTGTTTTAACATTTTTGTTTGTATTGTCTATATTGTGTGATGTCTCTGTTTTAGATGGTGCAATAATAATTTAACAAGATTAATAAATTAATAAAAATCTAAATTTATAGTATTTCTCTAATTTACCGGGCTAAGTAGTAGTATTTCAGACATTAAATCTGATTTACCAAAGGTGACTAATAACAAATTAATAATGTTTGCCGATAAAATTTCTATTATTATTAAATCAAATGACCATGACAATTTATCTAACTATGAAAATGACATAAATAATACAATTAATAATATTATACAATACCTTAATTCAATTAATCTAAATGTGAATTTTAGTAAGACTAATTATATTAATTTTAAAGTAAAGGGACGTGCAGCTAACAACTTAAACGTCTTTTATAATACAAGTACTATTGATAGGGCAAACAGGGTTACATTCTTAGGTATAATGCTTGATGAAAATTTAAATTTTTCAAGTCATATTGATAAAGTGTGCCAAAAAATTTATAGATATGTCTTCGTATTAAGGCGTTTAGCAAATATAACGTCCTTAAATGTTACTCTGTCCGCTTATTATGGCTATATCGCCTCAAACATTAATTATGGACTTCTGCTCTGGGGTAATAGCCTTTTTAAGTACCCTTTTTACATTGGTAAAAAGGGTACTTATCGCCCAAAAAAAATGTGTACGTGCAAGCCTTTGTTTGTTAATTTAAAGATACTGACTGTCCCTGGAATGTACATATTGGAGGTCTACAAGTTTGTTAGACAACACTCAAATCTGTTCAAAAAGGCCAGTGATGTTTACGCTCGAAATACTAGAAATAGTGACAGACTTGTGTTAGACTTTAGTCCAAATACTTCGATGTGCCAAAAGAGCTGCTACTGCATGTGCGTAAAAATATTTAATAAAATCCCCACACAATTTAAGATAGGAAGTATAAGTCTTATGACCAAAAAGTTCCGGGAATGGCTGATTATCAAATGTTATTATAGTATTAATGAATTTCTGGATGACATTACCTAATGCTGATAGTGACTCTTAACTTTATTTTTTTCTTCAAATTTATTTAATTAATTTTAATTGTAATGCTAATTTATTTGTAATGCTTTAATGACATCGTTGCCCATTGTAATTTAAAATCTATTTATTAATTGACTATTCTGGAACTGACTGACATTGTAATGTATAAATCTAAACCAATTTGAAATTGTATATCGTTATAAAATGTTAATACGAGTATAAGTTTGCATGCTGTATTTTATGGCTGAATAGGTTATAAGCAACTATTTCACTGTATACCAACTTGTGATCAACTGTCACCAAACCCTATTTATGGCAAATAAATGAATTATTATGAATTATTATTACTCGCATATTCGTTGAATGTTAGAGATATTAACAGATCATACCTATACAATCTTACTATTTAATTCAGTTTTTATATTATTATTACGGATCACACTAAAGCAATCTACTATAAGCTTTGTGTACTATATTAGTCGGCTGTAGTAATAATATAGTTAACTAAGGCCAGTTTTTCTCCTATTGTTTAAACTAACTGTATTTTGTGTCTCAGATCATACTTAAAACTTTCATGTCTTTTTGTATATTTTATTCGGCTGTGACACTTATACATTAGTTCTTATTCGTTTATCTTTGTTACAGATCATACTTTAGTATAATTTAATTCGGCTGTAATATTGTCAAAAATTAAACATTTCATTCACACTCCAACAAATACGAACTCTTTAATTTGTTTTCATAGTCGCTTCATTTCACTGTAGACACGTAAAGTGAAATCTAAGTTGTAACGTTATACAGTCACTACGGTCAGCTGTTGTTTGCAGTTGTTTACGCGCAAATTGTAGGCATCACTCATTCAACGCGTGATTGCCATTTATAACTCGAGCTTTCTTCCTGACGCAGTTAGGCAGTTAGTTATACGTTTTTCTAATCTAACTTAATACATTAGTAGATACAGGTGTAAATAAATTGTAATCGTGTTCTATAATCCGAAGCGTGCTACTCGTAAGCTTAGACGAGTAAATCTAAATCAAAAACTAATTATTCAGAATACAGTATACATGATTTACCGTCATTACGTCGGAAACGTACTATTGCTTTGAACCGTATGTTGAAGGCATTACAGGTCGGTATTGTAGCACAATCCGAATCCGATGATAGTCAATGCGATCTTTTCTTTTCATATTGTGATCAAGCATCAAACATAAGGTCTGATTTTGAACTCGCACATTATTCAATACTTGAATTATTGAATTCATCCGATGATGATGAACACTGTAATGAATAATTCGTACTCGCTTTGATGACATATATTTTTATGTTATGTCAATAATAAATTCTTACAGAAATCGGCATCGAGACTCATTACGAACAATAAAAATAAAGCCGAGTCTTCATCATTAAAATCTTATATTAAGTTACCTAAAATTCAGCTCCGGTAACAGGTGATTACTACTCCGATGCGTATGCGGCCTTAGTCGCACGTTATCAACATAAGCGTGAACTGTCTTTCACCTGCTGGAAAGACATTTTAAACGTTTCTTTCAAACGAAACAACGCAACTGAGTTTCATCGATCTTTAGATTGCATTGACGAAAACTTAAGCATTTTACGTAAACAAAATCTTTCGGTTGATAATTGGGACTTTATTGTTGAATTAAACGCAAGGTTAACTGAAAACGTATTTATTACTTTAAATAATTACAGAGCACATGCGAGTGTGTGACGTGTGTATTGTGCAGAGAGCGAGAGAGAGGATGCCTAAATAACCAGCGTAGTTTAAGTTTGTCAAAGGTTGTTTTGCTATTAGGGTGGATCAGGCGTTTGTTTGTATTCATATTATTCAACATCTTCTGGACACAAACCCATTGAGCTGAGGAACACTTCATGCTTCGGACGATGCAGAGCTTTTGTGAGTGCATCGGCCACCATATCTTCAGATTTCACATACTTCACAGAGACTTGATTGGCTGAAATTTTCTCTCGTATGAAGTGAAAGCGAACATCAATATGTTTGCTTCTTGCTCGATAACCTTCAGTACCTGAAAGACTAATGAGAATTTGATTATCACAATACATTATTAAGGATGTTTCTGATAACTCTGGCCGGAATTCTTCCTCTAATTGCTTAAGCCAGAGAGCTTCTTGGATTGATGCGGCCAAAGACATGTACTCTGCCTCAGTGCTCGAAAGTGCAATGGTTTGCTGCTTTTTACAGCACTAACTTATAGCAGCACCCTGAAAAATAAAAATATATCCTGTGCAGGATCTTCGATCTTCCGAGTGACTTGCCCAATCAGCATCACAATAGCCAACAATATAGTCATTTGGAGTAAAAGACAACGTATGATTTATTGTGGTCTTTAGATATCTTAAAACTCTTTTTAATGCACACCAATGTTGTCTAGTTGGCTGATTAGTAAAACGGCTAAGCATGTTGACAATATAAGTAATGTCAGGCCTAGTTCCCTGGGACAGTTAAAGGAGACAGCCAACAGCTTCTTGATATGGTATGTCCCTTAAAATGTCTTCTTGATTTTCTGCCTTTTTAAGTTGTAAATTAGCATCACACGGAGTCCATATAGATTTGCATTCATTCATATTAAATCGAGTTATAAGTTTCTGTATGTATATTGATTGATCCAAAGATATTCTTTTTTCTTATTTTGTTATACGAAAACCAATACACTGCTTTGCCTTTCCCATATCTTTCACATGAAATTTTGTTTTAAGTTTGTTCTTGATCATTTCACCTGTATCATTATTATTGAAAAAGCAGAGCATGTCGTCGACATAGACTAAGATAAAAAAAATGACATCCTTGTTCAAAATCCTGAAATATAGGTATACATGGATCCATCATTGAGCGAGTCATTCCAATCTCTAAAAGAACATTGTTCAGCTTTTGGTTCCATAATCTACTGGCTTGTTTTAGGCCATAAATAGATTTATTCAAGCGGCAGACTTCTTCTCCTTGCTCAAATAATGGTGGTTGAGACATGTGCATTTTCTCATCTATATCACCCTGAAGAAATGCAGTGACAGCATTTATTTGATGAATATTTAATTGGTATTTTGTAGCTAGTCCAAATAAGTATCTAATGGATGTGTATCTAACTACAGGTGCATATACATCATTATAGTCAATGCCTTTCTTCTGTTGAAAGCCTTTTATGACAAGGCGGGCTTTATAGCGTATGACCTCTCCATATTCATTTAATTTTGTCTTGAAAACCCACTTGCAAGGTATAACTTTCTTATCAGCTGGTAAGTCAACCATGGACCAAGTGTTGTTTTCTATCAATGATTTATATTCATTTTTCGTTGCTTCCATCCACTCATTTGCTTTGTCGGTTTTCAGAGCTTCATCAAGACTTTGAGGGTCATTGTTCAATAAACTTGATGCGGATTCAGCGTTCAAACACAAGTAAGATGTAGGGTTTTTTTCATACAATTCTTGACGACGACGTGGTCTTAAATTCATTCTGAAATCAGGAGAAGTATCAAACCTTTCATCGGGTATGTAAGTATCATCATGATTATCAATGTCTGTGTTAGCTGAGCTTAAATTATCAAAAGTATTATCGGAGTTCTCGGTGATGTGATGAAACTATCATGAACATTATTATTTCCATTTGTAGGGTCCTCCAATGGACGTACTGATAGGTAAGTGAGTTTTACTTTTACATCTATTAATATTATTTTCATTTGTATAATTTTTACTTTTCTTTATTTCTGTTTTTGTTTCAGATGGAGAAGTGCAGATCATATTTCTTTTGACACTTTCTTCAAGGAATACTACATCTCTACTCATTAGGGCTTTTTTTCTTTTAGGATCGATAAATCGATATTCTTTTGTACAATCTGAGTATCCAACAAAAATTAACTTACATGATTTTGCATCCAATTTCTGTCTCTTCTCTTTGGGTATGTGCAGCGCGTGCACCATTGCGCAGCACCCAAACACATGTATATGACTTAAATATGGTTGCTTGCCAGTCCATACTTCTTCAGGGGTGATGTCAGCAAGGGCAAGTGTTGGTGAGCGGTTGATAATGTAAGCTGCTGTTGATACAGCTTCAGCCCAGAAATCCTTCTGTAAATCAGAATTTAATATCATACACATTTCACTTTTACACGCTCAATTAGTGTACGGTTCATTCGTTCGCTCAAACCGTTCTGTTCAGGCGTGTAAGGATTCGAAGTTTGATGCAAAATTCCATGTTTTGTGATGTACTATGCTACTTAATATTTAAGACACTGTATTCATTTATTGATGCCATTATTATATCGGATTGAGTCTAATTCAGTTGTTTCCTTTCTAAGTCCCGATTCGCACCGTATATGGCGACCCTGCCACCGGAGTCTGCTTAGGGCGCGATCATAGCAGTGTGTTACATATTTGGACAATAGGTATCATTACAATGCATATACCGATCGTGAACTTTGTGCCGTGTACTCGCGAGTCAATAAAACTATTTAAATATGTGTCAATCTAACCAAAACAAGGAGGAAGTTTTTTTGAACCATAATGCAGCGGGTTCTAATAGAGCTCAGGACACGGACATCGGTTGGCACTTAAGCGCTAACAATATTATCACCAGCGTCATCGCTCTCATGCTGGCTCTTATTTTGCTTTATTTCGCGTACACGGTCTACAAAAAGTGCCATACACGTTGGATGAGACAGGAGGTTATGCAAGCAGCACTAAGAGGTATTCGGTTCCCGTCAGGCCGAGGACGCCCGATTGGATTCTACATGCCGCAGCAGGTGGACCAGCCGCCAGGCAGCAGCGGTCTGGGTGACAAAATGTAAAAAGTGCGTGAGTGATGTAATAGGTATTAGCAGTTCGAAAGCAGTGCGCGTAACTTACAAGGTAAATTAACTAATGCGAAATTTTGGTTTGATCAAAAAATTTTGAATAAGTATATCAATTTAGAGGATCTTGAGATTTAAAAACTTTGTCAGATAATATTAATTCCACTTTTATAAGAATAAGGGAACTTTGTTCTGAGACCGATTGTACTGTATTGGAAGCGAAAGACACCAATAATTCAACCATGGAGAAGTTCGATTTAAAAACGGCGGTATCTTTATTACCGGTAATGTCTGGAGATGAGGAAGTAACGAAACAACTAATAAGCAACATTGAAATGTACGATTCTATGTTAAACGGTGAAGGGAAACCTTTGCAGATTAATTTTGTTTTAAAATCACGACTCTCGGAAGGTGCCAAATTGCGTATTGCTCAAACTTACCCTTCAGTTACAGCTCTTTTAAAGGACATGCGGTCCCTTTTACTAACGAAAAAATCCGATACAGCGATTCAACAGCAGTTGCAGAGGGCAAGGCAAGGCGGACGAAGTATCGAGGAATTCGGTAAGGAAATCAAAACCTTATTTGTTGACTTAACTGTTTCGCAAGCGGACGGCGACGCAAATAAATACGAAATCTTAAAAACCATAAATGAAAAAAATGCTATAAAGCGTTTCTCCGACGGCCTGCGAAATAGTCGTTTAAGCACCATTATAGCGGCTCGCGACTACAAATCGCTCAAGGACGCTATTCGAGGGGTGCTGGACGAGGATCTATCTTCACGCCCTGAAGGAGAACTAATGAGTTACGGAAGAGGTCGAGGTAGGTCATATGGTCAAAATAATTGCGGTCGTAATCAGCGGTATTTTTATAATTCGAGAAGGCCTATGTCATCGCGAGGTGAAAGTTAGAGTAATTATGCAACGTCGAATTCTTCGCAAACTAATCAAACAGGTCAGACTTTTAACCGTGGCTTTCGCGGTCATCGTCGCGGTAACCGTGGAAATGGATTTCAGAGTCGTAATTTTGGAAATCAAATAAATATGGCTCAACCAACAACGGAAAATCAAAATGAAAATTCGGTTCAGATCGAATCAACAAATCAGTTTTTTCGTCCATAATATAACAAACGATTATTTTGATGACATAAATTCAGTAACTATTGGCGTATTAAGCATTCCCCAGAATTGGTTAGTTGACACCGGCGCCACACTCTCCGCCGTAAAGTACGAGAATTTGATCTCGCATAACATTCCATTCCATAATAAGCGAGTCTTTATTCAAGGAATAGGAGGTAGTATCTATTCTGAGGGATTTGTTTATTTAAATTTACAGATCAATGACACAGAAATAGAACATATGTTTTACGTTTTTAAAAATTTGCCATGTAGAACGGATGGAATATTAGGCCAAGACTTTTTAAGTAAGTTTAACTGCATTATTAACTTGGAATTGAATACTTAATCGGTAAATACGAATAGAGGTCAAAAAATTTTACAGCTAGAAATGGGCAGTACAGGTTTTAACAACTATATGACATTACCTACACGTTGCGAATTAATTCATTACATTGATAGCATTTGTAATCAGGATTGTGTAATATTATCAAGAGAATTAAGTGACGGAATATACTTAGCAAGCTCTTTAGTTTCCCCTTTAAATGGAAAAATACCCATAAAGATTTTAAACACTAGAGATGAAGTCGTAAAGCTAAGTTTTTTCACACCGGCAATTGATTATTTGAGTAACTATACGATTTGTAATTTCGAACGAGATGTAGTAAACGCGGATCGGGTTAAAAGATTATTTAAAGTATTACAATTAAATCACTTAAACTTGGAAGAGAGGATAGCTATTGAAAATATTTGTGCTAAATATCCGGACGTATTTTACTTAGATGGCGACAAGTTAGGAGTAACTAATGTGTATCAACAATCGATTCAACTTAAAGAAAATAGTACGCCAGTTTACGTAAAACCTTACGCCAGATTACCAAAATCTCAAAAATCAGAAATAGACAAACAAATAGAAAATATGGTGAAAGATGATATAATTGAAGAATGCCAGAGCGAATGGTCGAGTCCACTTCTAATTGTGCCCAAGAAAAGTGAGAATTCGAATGAGAAAAAGTGGCGAGTTGTTATCGACTACCGGAAGTTGAATGAAAGAATAAAAGATGACAAGTTTCCTTTGCCGAACATTACTGATATTTTGGACGCATTATCTGGATCTATTTTTTTAGTCATTTAGATTTGAGTCAAAGCTATTATCAATTGGAACTAGACCCCGAAAGTAGAAAATTTACCGCATTTACAACAAACAAACAATATCAATTAAAACGTTTACCAATGGGTTTAAAAATCAGTCCTAGTGCATTTAGTCGAGTAATGACAGTAGCTATGTCTGGGTTACATTACGAAAAATGTTTAATTTATTTGGACGATTTAATATGTTTCGGAAGAAGCCTTTTCCAGCATAATAAAAATTTAATAGATATTTTTGAACGGTTACGAAGGGTTCATTTAAAATTAAACCCGCAAAAATGCCAATTTCTAAAAAAAGAATTATTGTAAAGACCGCCTAAATTGTGCTATTCACTAAGTATTTACTTTCCTGTGATTTGTTTGTTTTGTGTGGTGTACAATAAAGAGTATCTATCTATCTATCTATCTTGAAATGCCCTTTGTGTTCAGATGGTCATTTAATTACACGTTGTAAATCGTTACAAACAAGCAAGCTTACTTGCTATATTAATTAGCCTATCACTATGCAAGTAGTGTTATGTTACATAACTAACAAATGAAAAATCAGACATCTTATTTGAAATCTTGCACTGTAAGCTGATGCACTATGAAACAATACCATATAAAATTGTAAAACAAAATTCACAAAATCAACACAACATTATAATATTATTATTGGCAGACAATATTGCAAAAATATTATGAATACCATTATGAAGCCAAATAAACAAAAATAGTTTTAACAAGTTTCTAAGGAATTAGATGGAGATAGAAAGTTCAAACCTGAATTATTGTGAAAATGGTGGCCCTTAAGTTCAAGAGTTTACAGAGAGACAGAGACATATAGTTACTATCAGAGGTATAGATTATATTACTGACCATCTCAATCAAAAGTCCCTATTATAATTTTATGTTTCATAACCGTCTTCTTGGTTTATTCCATAGTATCATAACTGGATAACTGAATGATTAATCAAGAAATGTAATCACAAAATAACTAATTCATCATTTCATCAGTATCGTTTCAGCCATAAAGTGCATCCACTGCTGAACAAAGGCCTCCCCCAGTGACTTATCACCGGGGGGGATTGCCAATACTCGCCACGCTTGGCAGGCGGGTTGGCGAGCGCAGTTTTTTATAAGATTTCGCACGATGTCGCTGCTGCCCATCTAGTGCTACAGGAATTAGTCGCCTCTTACGACGCGCCTCCTGTTGGCGGTGGAGAAGTGTATTCTTTAAGGCCGTCCCCACACGGCACAACTATGACTAATTACCTAACTATAACTAGGCCGATTCCTTACTAATTAATTAGTTTTAGGGTATTATTGTACCTATATGATTAATTGAAGAATTAAATAGTCCTGCAAAATTGCAATGAAAGAAGGTTTTTGACAAGATAAATTTTATAAAATCCTGCTTGTGACAAATCAGGTGCCAGCTTATCAGCTTTTAAGTTCATATCAAAGGATTGTTGTTTATTAATCAAAAAATTAATGCCACAAATAGTTTTATTAAGCCACCTAGATTTTCCAGATTCCTTTACTGTCAGTTTCACTTTCAGATGGTAAACAATGTACTGTACTAAAAAAATTTTTTCAAAATAAGATAGATTTCTAAACTATTGGGAGAACACTTGATTTGTCCAGTCCTCCATCATAACGATGATGAAAAGGGTTTAAAATAGACAAAATCTTTAGGATTATAATTTGTTTTTCTTTTATTAAGTTGTTCTAAGCCAATGGTTCCCTTGCCTGCTGACACATAGCTTCCATTCCGGATGCTTCGAGGTTTGCACCGTTTTTTGCCAGTCGCGTCAAAGCTATATGTGTGGGACGATATTTTATTTGGCCGACCTTTCTGAATGTCTTATTTATGATAAGATTGAGAATGACTAAATGCCTAAGAAATAAATTTAATAAAACCTTATTAAGGTAGACTTCTGCAACCGCCAAATTAGCTTAAAGGCTATGTGAAGATCACTTATCTAATACCAATTTATTAATTTTAATAAATCTTAAGATTTTAAAATATTTATGATAATAGTAATTAATTAACTAATTATAAAATTAATGATTAAACGAACTTACCTGTATGTGAAGTTCTATCATAATTATGCGAAGTGCATCGTCCGAATAGATTCTGCAAAATAATTATTAATTATTTGAACAAATATGTAGTTACACGCAAGTGACTCCACTCAATTCACTGAATATTTTAGAGATTTAAATTAAAATAAAATAATTTTTCCTTTTTGTCGTATGGTATCATTTCCTTACTGGTCACCCCGTCGTCGAGGCAACGTCATATGTTTAAAGGCACACACACACACTGCTAATGACTGTTGTTGGCATTTCGGTGGCATACCTTGGGATCCTAAGGGAGGGAGGGTTATAAATCTATTCGGACGATGCACTTCGCATAATTATGATAGAACTTCACATACAGGTAAGTTCGTTTAATCATTAATTATGCTTGTGCATCGTCCGAATAGATTCTGCAAAATAATTATTAATTATTATAACAAATATGTAGATTTTTAGAGCTGCCTAAGAAATGCCAATAAGCACCAGATAATTCTTACTCATAAATTGTATTATTACAAACAAGATTGTAAAAGTTAATACAATTGATGTTAACGAGTAGTAAACATAACAATTACTACATTAAGTCAATCTTATCTTGAGAAATACTCGATACTATCGAGGATAGGAGGCAGGATTCATTTAACTCTGAAACTCTTAATTTAAAAACAACATAACGATTTTAACATGATTGTAACATTAAATTTTAATATTTTTTTAATACAACAGTGGCTATTGACGTTTCATTATTAATGTCAGTAACTATAGGATTATAATATCTACCAAAGGCAGAAGAACTGCCGAAGTTAATACAATTGATGTTAACGAGTAATAAACATAACAATTACTACATTAAGTCAATCTTATCTTGAGAAATACTCGATACTATTGAGGATAGGTGGCAGGATTCATTTAACTCTGTAACTCTTAATTTAAAAACAACATAACGATTTTAACATGATTGTAATATTAAATTTTAATCATTTTTAATACAACAGTGGCTATTGACGTTTCATTATTAACGTCAGTAACCATAGGATTATAATATCTACCAAAGGCAGAAGAACTGCCGCTCCAGCCAGTAGCATTACAAGATATAAGTAAGTATTTATAAGTTTTAGAGGAGGCGGTATGGCGCGCACTGTGAGCAGTGAAGATTGAGGTATCAATACCACTGTCCTTCAAAGTGTTTTTAATCCAGCGGCTCAAGGATTGACATATTACATGATTATGTGGCTTTTTGTAACCAATAAAAAAGATTGTATCCTTACGGGTAGCATTTGCTATCTCATAATAAGAAAGTACAGTTTTAGAAGGGCATTATTTCTGGCTTTTCAAGGAATGGTAAGACAAGTACACCGGCAGTTTGACACCGACTTTAGAAGTTTTTTTTTTTTTAGGTCTGATATTTTTATTGTTATTTAAAATGACAGAACTTCAATGTTCATGATCTTCGCGAGTGTTTGAACACTATGAGCAGTTGCTAGGGCAACTAACGTGACACAATTTTCGTTAGTGGCAGACTTTCATTTGGAAATTGGATGGATAATAAATTTAAGATTAAGAAAGTATCCCACGTGATATTATAAGTACTTCGACTGCGGAGATCGTAGTCCAAATACGCCTTTTAAAAATCTTGAAATCCTTTTATCTTTTGACATATACTCGTATATGTGGGCCTAATATTGGGGCTAATGCGATTAATGATGAATACCATAAGTTTAGAGTGCTGTATTGAATTCCATTGTTATATGATTTGGTAAAGAACTCATAGACAGTGGAAACGGACGCCTCATACATATTTACAAAATTTTGTTGAATACAAAAACAATTTCTAGAGCGCAACATCATCTTGTCTAAATGAATTATTTGTTCTATGGCGCAGTAGCGCAAGATACTCCGGCCACCAGGGTAAAATTCCCGTGAATGTTCGGATTGCTGAAATTAGATGCAACAACATTTTCATTAGGTCTGAGAACTGTGATCTTTGAGACAAGAAGTCTTAGTAATATTGGATACCACGATTGTGTCGGCCATTTAGGCACAACAATGACACCTTGGCTCTTGTCAGAGATAATTTTCCTTAATTTTATTTAAATATGATGCCAGGATACATTCGTCTAGGATTTGGCATTGATAGGAGTGGCCAATATGTATATTTGTAGTTGGTCGTATCTTTCAGTGATAGTCTGACAAGTTGTTTCCTGTAATTTCCACTCTGTATCAGGGTGTACGCGGTGAGTCTCGGCATCTGCTATTGTATTATCCGACGATTTTGTATATGAGGCAAAAATAAATAGGTACCGGCTCTCGCAGCACTGCCAGATGTCTTTTGTAATTTTTGTGAGGTGTGGAAACTGAGTCCCACCCATTATGGTTAATATATGCAACAGCTGTGGAATTTCTATTACGCATTTAAGTATCTGGCAGCAGTGGCAGATCTTTAGTGGATATTTTGACCGAAATATGCTGCGAGCCACTCCAAGTAGTTGATATGCTTTTTAAACGCATGTTTAAAAGGAGCAAAAATTTTTGTGATGAGCACGAGCACCCGCACTCAAGTCATGGATGTTCATAAAAGCATTTAAATATTTTTATAAGTCATTTAGTCGCCATACCTAGTACAAGGTTTGCTTAGTTTATGGCCAGATAATTGATGTGATTGTGAAAACTATTTATTATTGTTATATATTTATTAAACTCATTTTGCGACCATTTCCCGTTGGTCGTTTTATTTTTAGAACCAGTGCCACTTCCAGTGGTGGAGGCGTTGGTGAAAATATCTACCTAATTATCGTTAGTTTTTACGATTCAAACAGAAGTTTCAATAGCTTGGGATCACCATTTGAAATCAGCTTGTAGTGAGTCTGGCAAATAGATACATTATTCTGAATTAAAACGCTCAAACTCTTTTGTATGTAACATACCGTGCTCGATAGCCGGACAAGCCGAGGCCAGTTTCACGAATGGTAAAAAGATTCTGATGTTATGTTTCATTGTTTTATCCAGTTATATATACTGAATATGATTTCAATTGATAATTTAACTTGTAAGTTTTTTGTATCTACGATTAGGCCAAGAAACTTGCGTAACTTTGACGGTGATAAGTTACTTCTCCCTTGGTTTATGATTAAGCCTATGCTTTCAAGAAGTTTTGTAGTGATGTTAATATTATCTAAATAATTTTTATAAAACTGGTCAACCAAATGTTAGTCATCGAAATAAATTAAGGATAAATATCCAAATGTTCTAAGTAATTTAGCAATGGGCTTCAAAATTTTTGTGAAATATATGGTATTCAAACCGTACGGCAAGACTCGTAAGTTACGCCTTCCCGCATAAACCTCAAATACTTTCTAAAAGCCTCGGGAATCTTAAGTAAAAGGTAAGCGTTCATCAAATTTAAGGTAAGTATTTGCCATAAAAACATCCTTAGAACAAGCTTAGTTGCTGTGCGAAAATCTTCTAACTTGAAAATATTTTTATTGGTAAAATTGAGATTTTTTAGATTCAATTTATGACGCATTTTATCGTTCGATTTGGGGTGCATGTAAATATTGGATAAAAACTGCCCTTCGCAGGGAGTACATTCAGAAACAGCCCCTGTTTTAAGTAGCTGTTAAAATGCTTGGTGAAAATGGAATCTCTCTGAGTTTGAATGCTTGACAACTTTTGCTGACGGGACTAAAAGCTGAGCTTATAACCGTCGATCCAGTATAATATGTAATAAGTGACCATTGATAATAAAATTTGGATAGCTGCAATGTCTTTGACGAGTTGACGTGCGTCTGATTGGGAGTATATTGCTGCTGTATAGCCCGGCGCCATTGTCGGTGGGCAAATGTTCTCCAGGTTGCGATGACGGTTTTGCATCGTTGCAAAATACAAGGTTTCGGTTTTGGTACAGTTTTTGTCTTTGCAGATATCAGCGTCTCGGCTAAATTCTCACCAGAGAGGGTTTGTCAGTCTAAGTGTAAAAAGGGTGATCTCTAAGCTCCTGTTCAATAGAGATGGCAGCAAAATTCCGTCTTGTGACGGACTCTGAGTGTTGAACATCGCACAAAATGCGAGAAATGTCCATAAGTTGCTTCAGGGTTTATCAAAGGTGCACCAATTCGTCGTACAAGTGTCAAAAGACTGATGTTGGGTGAAGAGATTCACAACTCAGGCTATGCGCAAATTAAACCCTTTAAGGCATTTGCTATTCGGGTCAGTCCCAAAAACTGCCTTGATGTCGCACTATTTGAGCCACGAGACAGTCCCAAAAACTGCTCTGAATGGCTATTTTGTGTAGGCGCGGGTCAGTCCCATAAACTGCCCTGATGCCGTACTATTTAGGCCGCGACACAGTCCCAAAAACTGCTCTGATGTCGTACTATTTGACCCGCGACACAGTCCCAAAAGCTGCTCTGAATGGCCGTTTTATGTAAGCGCAAGTCAGTTCCATAAACTGCCCTGATGTCGTACTATTTGAGCCGAAACGCAGTCGCAAAAACTGCTCTGAATGGCCATTTTGTGTAAGCACGGGTCAGTCCCATAAACTGCCCTGATGTCGTACTATTTAAGCCACGACACAGACCCAAAAACTGCTCTGAATGGCCGTTTTTTGTAAGTGCGGGTAGTCAGCATTAGTTATAATAAAGTAAGTAGGTAATGCTTGATTTCATTGAACCGACTCGTTTTCCATAAAAAAGCTAAGACGCTATTGCAAACTATGAAGGTTGGGTGTTTAAGTACATACCTGATCGGTTGGTAACAGACTTTTGAGATGATGAATAATGGGAGTTACCATTACTGCTTTACCGGTTTCGATATTGAGCACGTATCAGCTTGCGTTCCGAGTTTTCAATTTTTTAATTGATAGGCTCAAATTCGCCTGAGCGACATTATTTAAGCATGGTTTAATGAAAAAATTGCGAAGAAAAACAATATTTGATGCTAAAATACGAATTAAAAACGTGTTGAACGGATTAGCACTAAAATGTGAATGGCGTTGCCTTGACGACGGGGTGACCAGTAAGGAAATGATACCATACGACAAAAAGGAAAAAATATTTTATTTTAATTTAAATCTCTAAAATATTCAGTGAATTGAGTGAAGTCACTTGCGTGTAACTACATATTTGTTATAGTAATTAATAATTATTTTGCAGAATCTATTCGGACGATGCACAAGCATAATAACGCTGTGACTATCACATACTAAGAAACTGCTTCTAATCACTTAAAAGTTGTGATCATGATCTAACAAAATAATCATACATATTTGATTTCTTAAAATTAAATTAGTCCTTTTAACTTACCATTTTACAACAGATATTCATAAAAATAAGGATAGATAATTTTACAATAAGTACATAGTAGGTAGCCCTACATAATTGAATAATAGGAGCAATTATTGGTCTTTCACTCCAAATATAATCTTAATGAGAGAGTACTATTATTTAATTTAAAAGTCACTGAAAGTATCAATTATTGGATCAGTCTATTTAACTGTTGTCCTGATAAAAATTACCATGGCTTGATTTCACTTGATAATAATGTGTAGTTAAAAATAATATCTTAAGTTCTTCAAATATTTAAAGAAAAAATAAATAAGAATACGGAAGTAAACCCAAAAAAAAAGAAGTAACCAAACATTCTAGTACTCTGATAAACCTGTTACATGTAGAAACATGTCTCAGATAGAACTAATCCATGTTGGTAAACACTTAATTAACCCGTTTACTGCCCAACAACAGTCAATAAAAATTTGAGATGGGCATTATAGAGCTATAACAAATAAGTTACGAGCTATAACTGAGTCCTGTTGGATCTTTTTCTCTGTTTAGTTTTCAATATTACTTTGTTACGTTTTAGGTGTGGGTACCTACCTAATTAAGGTGTGAAAAGAAACCCACAACGTAAACACAATTATTTATTTGGGTACAAGGGTTTACAAGGGCCCGACTGATAGCTACTTCCGCAGGTCTGGACTTCCCTGTTGTAGTGAAGACCGTAGATGGCAGGTGGCTGGCCGTAGACTGTGCTGGTGCAATCCTCCGTGTCCGAAGTAAAATAATAATAAATAAATCGTTTATTAAATAATAGGAAGCAGTTACATTTGGTATAACTTAAAACTAAACAGTGCAAAAAAAATGATATTTGCCTGAACTAGGTAGAACCTGTGCTTCAGGCGAGAGAGTTCTTACGTGTATTTAGATTATATAAATTAACAATAATAAACTTTAGTAGAACTTAATTACTTAGGTAACTACAATTTCGAGTTGTCTGAGATACAACTAATCTATCTTTATTTACAAGCTACAAGTAATTCTTCTGTTTTGTCGTAGGACAAGGTTTTTAAATATTTAATAAGTACTATTTTACAGTTATAATAATTTAGTTCATAGATATTAAGAGCTTTATTTATTCTATTATACAAAAATGAGCTTATATATGCAAAAAACCTATTTGTGAAAATATATTGTGATGTTGATTGCGTAATGCAGACTATATCTTTCCGTCTCTTATTAGTAAAGTCAGTATTATAAGGAAGCATAGCGTGTTTTTTTAGTAATGTGTGCATTATAAAAAGTTGGCGGACAGTCAACACATTGCAGGCCTTATATAGGAGATGTGTAGGGTAGAAAAAGGGGAGGGAGTTAGCTACTTTTAAAATTGCTCTCTGGGCTCGTTCAAGTGGGATCATAATAGTTTTTAGTGCTCCACCCTCATGACGTGTGGCAATATTGGATTATTGATTGGCATAGGGCAAGATATACTTGTGTAATTAGTTTAGAATCCGCGATTGATCAAAGTTTTTTAAATACGTATATTAATTTACGTACCCTGTTAACCAAATTTTTGATGTGGGGTCTAAAGGAAAGTGTCTCGTCTTTTGAAATTCCACGATATTTTAGGTTATTAGTATTGAGGATACTAGGACAGTTACATGGATTGACTGCAGGGTTTTGACATTGATGTGCATATAATTGATTTACAACATTATGATGACGGTTGCGCATGCAGAAATAAATGTATTTTGTCTTGTCAGCATTTAATGTTAGTAGGTTGTAGTGAAGCCAGTTATTTACTAAATTAAAGCCTAGCTGTGCATTTTCGTATAACTCCGAGCAGGTTTTGTCTAAATATTAGCGCCGTATCGTCGGCGTATGTTATGATTTTACCATGTTCTAAATTAAGATTGCACAGGTCATTAATATACACCAGAAATAGGGTAGGGCCAAGGATACTTCCTTGGGGAACCCCATATCCAGACGTTAGTTGTTCATCACTCGTAGTGTTTCCTATTCTTACACATTGTCTTCGATCATGTAAGTGGTCTGCGAAGAGTTGCAGCTGTGTTCCTCTAACACCCAGCGCCATCAGTTTGTTCAAAAGTAAAGGTATAGACACAGTATCAAATGCTTTTGCCAAATCAAGGAAAACTCCCAAAGTTTTGTTCCCTTTGCCAAGTTCTTGAGTAACATATTTTGTTAAACTGTGAACTTCATCTGATGTGGATAACTTGGCTCTGAATCCAAATTGATTGGGTGAAAGATATCTATGTTTTTCTAAGTAGTTTACTAGTCTACTGTTGATGATCTTTTCCAGGATTTTTGACACTGAAGGAAGAAGCGATATAGGTCTATAGTTTGAGACTAACTCTTTGCTACCCGATTTATTAATAGGGATTACTACAGCCTTTTTTAGGCACTTAGGAAAAATACCTCTCGATAGGCAGATTCGAAATATATGAGTTAAGGGAGGTACAAAAATATGCATGAAGCGTTTAAGGATCTTATTGCTTATTTTATCCCAACCTGCTACACAGTCATCCTTCATTCCTGAAATTATCTGTGATATTTCTTGTTCATCGGTATCTAACAAAACAAAGGTGCTTAAGTTGCTAGATATACTTGGCTGATTGTAGGTTTGTTTTGGAATTCGTTCTGCTAGGGATTTTCCCACATTTGCAAAATAGTTATTTACCTTGTTAGCAGACAAAAGTGGTAAAGTGTTTGTGGGCAACAAACTCGAGTTCGATTCACGCTGTCTTGCCATAAAAGTGACGTTCTTTATGTGCCTCCAAATTCGTTTACTATTTGTACCTGCTTTATGCAATTCAGCCTTATCGTATTCGATTTTTATTTTCTTTAAAAGATTGTTACAGAAGTTCCTGTATCGCTTATATGAAATCTGAAGTATAGAATTGTCAGGACATCTTCTGGCTTTCTGGTGGAGTTTATCTCTATGCCTCATGCACTGAACAAGGCCTGGACTGATCCAAGGTTTTATGTTATTAAATTTCTTAGTAACAGTTGTTTCGGTGGTGTTACATAAAATAGCTTGCTGTACATTGTTTATTAAATACGATAAGGCCATATCAGCGTCAGCAGTTTTGTAAACTAGGCTAAAGTCAATGTTGCACAAATCATGCTCGAGTTTGTTTATGTTTAAATTTGAATTTGTGTGGAGATGTTTTTGCCTAGGCAGCGATAAGTTTAGGGTTAGTAGGACAGTGACATGGTCAGTAATTGAGGAATTAGTAACAAGTGCAATACACGGAAGGCTAGATTTTATCATCATATGATCGAGACATGAGCCACTTAGATGTGTCGGCAGAGTATGTGCTGCGAGAAGCCCATGGTACGAGCATAGATTTAGGTAATCTTGTTTACCTGCGTCATGTTGTTCGGGTTTAATATTTATATTTATATCACCTGTTAAAATAATGTTCTTAAAAGGCGATAATGCTTGAAACATCTGATTAAGAGAGTTAAGAAAAGCGTCCAGGTTTCTGGTAGATGGCGATCTATACAATGTTATAATAGCGGTGTCTTGTTCCAATTTTGATAATTAGACAGTTACAGTCCTGTATATTTGGTTCTTCAACTGTGACGTTTAATGACTTCTTAGCATAGACAATCACACCATCGTTTTGGATGTGGTTTATTGTGCTATAGAATAGTTTGTATCCCGGTAGTACTGGGAGATTGCCTTGTCTATTGAGTATCTAACATTCGGTTAGTACTATGACGTCACATGCAAAGTTAAGCCTGTGTAGAAAGATATTAAAACTCTATATTTTTTATACGCTACGGATGTTTTGGGTTAATATTGTTAATGATTTTTGATAAACAGAAAGATATTGTTTGCAGTTCTCAACCTCACATGACATAGACTCAGATATAAATAAATCATCTATTTCAGTAATTATACTAACATCCATTTTATTTTATAAGGGTAGGTGGATTTAAAAGTTCTGTTATGTATGTAGGTACCTATGTATAGCGGCTGCGCCCGCTCTGTTCGTTTAGTTCGTAATAAAAGAGTGTGCTAATGGCAACCAGTGTGTTCACTCGTTTCGGCGGTCCTCCCATACTAACCACTGGCGACGAATACTTACCTACCCACATAGTGCAAAATGTCCGTTACACAGTTCGGAGTGTTATCAGTGTTCGATCACAATACAAGTGATTGGAAAACATACAAGAGCCGTTTAACAATAAATAAAAAACCAATAAAACCAATTTATTTCTGCAAATAGGCCTAAATTAAGCTCTTTTACACGTCCCAATTTTTTTTTACCCTACCACTGCTTCGGGACAATTGTGGGTTAGCGCCGAGAAGAAGCAGCGGAAGAAACTCGGTCACTATTGTCAGCCTCTTTTTAAATAGTATGTTTACATTACAAGATAATATGTACCTGTGCAAGCAGGGCAGTATTTAATTCCATACATTTTTATCAATTAAATAGTCATTTACAGTGTAATAACTAGAAGTGAGGCGTATTTATCGAAACAGGTATTTAGAACAGATATTTTAAAGAAACCAGCAATACTTGTTATCTCATACGCTAAATACTTGTTACTGTCGGTAACAGCAGCAACAGTAGTAACAATTGTTCCAACGTAACAGTTGTTACTCAAGTAACAGCAGTCCCAGAAGTAACAACTGCTCCAACGAAACAGTTGTTACTGAAGTAACATCAGTCCCAGTTGTTCCACTGGAACAAGTGTTACTCAAGTAACAGCAGTCACAACAGTAACAATTGTTACAGCTGTTACGTCCGAAGAACACATATTTCAACCTACTAACTTAAAATGTATCTAAATACAGTGTAATTAAAGGCTACTTTCCAACTTCGTAATTTAGAAAGGTGAAGGAACAGATATTTCAAGCTACTAAATTAAAATGAAATATAAAATCATAAGTGTATTAAGCAACCATTGACTTCCTAATTTAGAAAGGTTGTGTATCTGTTATTTTATACGACTAGATTGAAATGTCAAGTTTTATGCAAGAGACTTCTAAATCTAGATGCATTAAATATCTGTTATTTTCTCATTCAGGTTATTTCGGATACACATACCATAATACAGACAGACATTATTTGAGCTCAACATGAGCTTCAAAGACAAAATAATCAATCTGACAAACGAAAGGTAATTTTGACAATACCTATCTATTCATTACTTTGAAATGCCTTTTATGAGGTTTACGTAAATTATTTTGATGTGAGCGTGTGAAAAGACTAATGGCTTTATCTCTTATTTTTTTCATTCGGATACACACCAAACCGCACCATAGGATATAGGATATAGATAAGCTCAAAGGAGCTCAGCTCACAAAAAGACAGTTAATTCTGTTTTATTTTAAACAAATCTAAGATGAATGATATTAGTACCTAACTACCTATTTCTGTTTTATAAATTAACTGATTTATTAAAGTCATGCTTCATTAAATTCTGTTTTTTGCCAATTGCTTTTGTTTTCTGTATTCTAATCACTGACCTGTATAGACTAAACAAACCACTTCGAACAAATCGATCGAATAGTAAACGTTAATTTGTATTACTTTTCAATCGATTTATGTAAAGTGCTTAATTTTTAGAACTCTTATTAGGTCTCTAACTAGACTGGCAGTCCCGCCACACATACGAATGACAGCTAATTGTGTGGACCTTTTATAATGTCACAAAGTGAGAGTGCTGAGAACTAATTTTGGAGAATACTAAGACTGCCTATCTTGCGTCCTTTACTAAATTAGTTTCATGGTTCGCTCGCATCTGTTTAAACTGTAGCCTACGGCACTAAAATTGCGATCGTCTAGTAGGGATGACTTTATTTTGACAGCGGCTAGTCCAGGTTTTTACAGGTCAGTGATTCATTCATTGATGTATTAGATGTTCTTTGTTCAAAAATGTTTTGACCTATTTTTTTCATTCTGAAGTTACAAACTCTGTCTAGTCTGTGTTACAAACTTTTGCGAATATTAACGAGTTTTGTCTGTAATCTTTCAGAGTAATTAAACTTGAACTAAAAATTGTTTTAGGAAGACAGTCTTGATCTGATTTATGAAACTATGAATATTTATATGACTTGTGATAAAAATTAATATTTTTTTGAGATATTTGTGTTCCGATTTTCCTGTCTCAAGATAATATGAAAAACAAGTTATTTCAATAGAAAAACATATGAAAAGATATTTTTATGTTGGTATAGTTTTGTGGAGTATTCTGGTATATTCTGTAAGGCTTGCTATCAAACACTGCAGAAGATAGCCATATTTCAGCCACATTCTTCTTACAGTGAACCAAATATCATGCAATTTTTGCTTGTTATTTTGTAACACGTATTTGGAACTGTTATTTTTCTGCAATAGTAACAGTGATAACAGATATTGACTTTTACCTAGTATAACCCACCTCTAGTAATAACCTTTTTTCATTAATACCATCTTGACATGCGATTTAAATTTATGTACAGGTAGTTCAGCAATAGACTGCGGCAATTTGTTAAAAAAGCGAATACATTTTCCCATGAACGAATTACCTACTTTATGCAGTCTGAAATTTGGAACGGCAAGTTTGTCTTTATTCCGGGTATTATGATTATGAATGTCACTTTTCTTAGGAAATATATGCAGGTTTTTACGAATGTACATAATATTTTCATAAATGAATTGAGAAGCCACTGTTAATATATTAATTTCCTTGAACAGATCTTTTAACGAGTCTCGGGGTCTAAGGTCGTAAATTGCCCGTACAGCTCTCTTTTGTAGCACAAAGATAGACTCAATATCTGCTGCTGAGCCCCATAACAATATTCCATATGACATAATACTGTGAAAATAGCTAAAATACACCAATCTTGCCGTTGCAACATCAGTCAATTGTCTTATCTTTCTCACGGCATAAGCAGCTGAACTAAGTCTTCCCGACAGAGTCTCAACATGAGCACCCCATTGCAGACGGGAATCTAAAGTTATTCCCAAAAAGGTAGTGGAACTAGACGTATCTAGTCGTTCATCTTTTACAGTAAGATAATTATGTTGGGACTTGCTTTACGTTCGGCATTGTGAATTTAATACATTTTGTTTTATTTGCATTGAGCATAAGGTTGTTGGTAGTGAACCAATGCAACACTTGCGAGAGAGCATTATTTACATCGTCAAATGAATGTTTACCTCTCTTGGTTTTAAAAATCAGTGAAGTATCATCTGCAAATAACACTGTCTCACAGAGGTTTTTCGTGAAAGAAGGAAGGTCGTTAATGTAAATTAGAAACAACAGGGGTCCTAATATCGATCCCTGAGGCACACCCATGGTAAGAGGCGACCCAGAAGACTCAGTTCCATTGATACAAACTTTTTGTGTTCTGCCTGTGAGATAAGAGTTTACTAAATCTAAGGCATCATTTGAAACACCATAGTGCCTTAGTTTTTTCAGTAAGGTTTGATGGTCTACACAATCAAAAGCTTTAGAAAGATCACAAAAAACACCCAAATCATCCTGCCTACTCTCCCAAGCATCAAACACGTGTTTTAAGAGTGCAACTCCAGCATCAGTAGTACTTCTACCTTTCGTGAAACCGTATTGATTGTTATGCAGCAATTTATTGAGGACAAAGTGTGATAAAAGTTGATTAAAAATTACTTTTTCGAAGACCTTACTGAGTACTGGTAATATTGAAATCGGACGAAAATTAGAAGGATCTTTTTTCTCGCCTGACTTAAATAAAGGAATAATTTTACTAAATTTCATTAGAGTCGGAAACTGTTTATTGTCAATACATTTGTTAAAAATAGTTGCGAGATGAGGGGCTATCGCATTTATAATTGTATTGATAATGCTGACAGAGATTCCCCATAAGTCCTCAGTTTTTTTCATGTTTAATTCCTTAAAAGTTTTTATTACTATTTCAGAGTTTATATGCCTAAAATTTAATGGAGTTTTACACTCATCAACACCCGACCTGAGAAGGGATTCAGCTAGTTCAGCAGAAGAAGCCAGTTCCTTAGTTGTGGAGGGAGCTATGTTTGAAAAGAATGTCTCAAAAGCATTTGCAACTTCTGCATTTGAACTAATTATTTTACCCCCAATTTTGAGAGAGTAATCATGATCATTCGGTTTATGCCTACATGTTTCTTTATTTATGATTTTCCATGTGGCCCTTGTTTTATTATCTGAACCCATGATAATATTACGAAGATGATTTGATTTTGCAGTGGCACATACCTTTTTAAATATTTTAGAGTAATTTCTAACATGATCTATAATCTGTGGGTTCTGGGAATCGGCTTTTAGAACAACTTATATAATGTCTTCCTACTTTTGTAAATACCGGGTGTAGCCCATTCATTAAACTTGCACCTGAGTTTGTTTACTTTTATCTTCTTTTGTGTAAAGATTTTATCAAATTCCTTTTTAATTAAGCCAAAAAGGTTCTCATATAACAGATCAACGTTATGGATACTGCTAGGTTTTAGTGAATCTATACCGTCATAAATTTGGTCCTTAAATCTGTCTATTCTATTAACGGTAATAGGCCTATAAACAGCTTCTATAATGTTTTGGACACGATTGTGTTCAAATGATGCCCTTTGTCCACTATGGTCAGATCTTAAATAATTTATAATTGTTTTATCTATTACATTGCTATTACAAAAAATGTTATCCAAGCAAGTAGCTGATGTAGGAGTCACCCTTGTGGGTTCATTAAATAGGTTAATTAAATTATATGATTTAAAAAGATTAAGAAAACGAACTGAATTCTGTGAATTTACTAATATATCAATATTGAAGTCTCCACATACAACAATTTTTTTATTGGAATTGCAAATCTTTTTCAAGGCCCCTTCCATAGTAGACTCAAAAAGCTGGTAATTTGCAGATGGGGGGCTATAAACACTTAATATAATATACTGCTCCAGCTCAGCACAGGCTATTTCAATAGTTCGTTTAATAAAACAGAAAGTGACACAATATCTTTCCGTTCTTTACATTTTAATTCCCTGTTTAATAATACGAGTGACCCACCTCTAATAGCCGACTTCCTTGTGAACGAACTACCGATTTTATAATTTTCGATGTTTAACATTAATTCATATTGATTAAACCAATGCTCAGTTAAACATATAACATGTACATTTAAATCTTGTAAAAATAAGGCTAATTCTAACTCTTTGCCAGCCAAGCCTTGCATATTTTGATGAACAATATTAAAAGTAGACTTGGCTTTTGTCTTCCCTCTTAGTTTAAAATCTCAGAGGTTGTCAAGGGAATAATATTTAAATTAGTACTAATACTAATGTGTTGGTCATAGTTTGTCTCAGTTTTGTATTTTAAATTAATACAGTTAATATTATATGCTAGCAAACTAGCTATTCGTTTCTTAAATTTATAAGGCAGGTGTAAAGAGCTGCCAGTCAACTGAAAACTATTGTTAATAAATTTATTTGTGTTAAAAAACACAAATTTGTCATTATGACGTTGAGTCATATTATAAATTAAAGTATTCAATGAGTGAATACCTTCATTTTCATGCGCCATCTGATTTTGACAGAAAGGTAGGGCACAAAAGAATATTTTCCTAACATTAAGGTCAGACAAAATTGAATAATTTTGTATAATTTTTGTCTTAGTGAGTTTTTGGCTATTTCCTAACATTATTATAAGGATTGAGTCAGAGTTAAATTGACTATTTAAGACACAATTAACTATTTTATCAAGAGTTGCACCTGGCATACAGTTATTAATAACATTACATTTTAATTTCTTACTTAACAAGGAACCGTAACCAACTCCTAACCTATCAGAAAAAATAATTACATTCGGTTTAGTTTTCTTATTATTATAGTGTGATGACGACATTGGTGGCGACATTCTGCTGGCTAACATTCACCGGACAGGGATTATCAGGCACCTGAGATATTTTTATGTTTGGTAGCGATAAAAAATCTGAATTGTGATTCTCTATTTCCAGAAGTTTATTTGCGGCCAGGATGTGTTCATTTATTTGTTCCTGGGCAGAGACATACTTGCATGTTATAGAATTTAATGACTCATGCAACTGTGAGATGTCAGCCTCCATCCGTTCAATATCAACATTGTATTTAGATCTACTTTCATACAGTTTAATTATTATAGATCTCTAAACTGTCTACTAACTCTGCGCGTTCTTTCCTTAACTTAATATTGTCATAAAAGCATTTCTGTTTTTTAATTAATTTTTTTGTTTTTGTAATAAATTTATTTATTTTCAAATATTTTTTTAGCCTATTTTTACTAAGTGATTGAGTATCATTTTTACCATTAACAAATTGTCCACCACTTTGTGAAACCACTGCAAGCCCACTAGGGCTCCCAATCAACTCCTCGTAGAGGTTCAAGGTCTGCGAGAACTTTTGTTGATTTTTTTCTTCTTCGAAGTGTAATAACGTCCTGTTGACATCTCGGAGTCCAATCTCCAACTCATTATTACGCGCTAGAGTCTGTTCGAAAATATTACTGCACTGATCAAAGGTGTTGATGGTTTTCAGTAACTCGTCACGGTGTTCGGTGACTTCTTGAAGTTGGACATGCAGTTCAAGTAATTCTTTTTTAAGTTGAGAGTTTCTATCAATAGTAATTTTGATCTCTTCTTCACTTTCATCTCTTTCCCTAAGAAGTTGGTTACAGATTTCCCTACTCTGTTTCAATTCCTCGAGTGCTGTTTTGAGTTTTATCTCGGTGTTCTGTGCGGCCATTTTACGGGTCGTAATTCCACCACGGGTAGTCATTTTGATTATTTAATATTGGCCTCACCTGGAATTATTCAGAGAGAAGTGTACAACAGATATATTGATACAATATTAAATGTATGTTATAGTGAGCAGTGAAAACTGACAGTATAGGTACTTATATTATGTCAAATTTATTTATTGTGGATGGTCGTATTTAAGTTGTGAGTTAACTACAATCAAATCCTCAAGTAAACTGCTAGTTTTTAAACAAGTACGGATTTACAGGGCAAATTTTTATTTATTTCTACTGGAGGGTATGTTTATTCACTTTTAAAATATTTTATTTTGATAAGTTACGCCAAATTATTTCAAATATCTATAAATATTTCCCACTGATAATTATATAAATGTCTATGATCAGTATAAGATGTAGAATGTCTGCGGCAAAGGTTGTTTTCGTCAACTTTACTTCCACTGTACGTCAAGTAAAGAGAGGCACAACTAGGCCGAAATGTGATAAGTTGTGACGCGTCTCACTTTCGTGAGGTTTGTGCAGTGTTAAATGTTGTGTTAACAGTATTACAGTGGGAAATATTTATAGATATTTGAAATAATTTGGCGTAACTTATCAAAATAAAATATTTTAAAAGTGAATAAACATACCCTCCAGTAGAAATAAATAAAAATTTGCCCTGTAAATCCGTACTTGTTTAAAAACTAGCAGTTTACTTGAGGATTTGATTGTAGTTAACTCACAACTTAAATACCACCATCCACAATAAATAAATTTGACTAAGAACTAAGTCTTCCCGACAGAGTCTCAACATGAGCACCCCATTGCAGACGGGAATCTAAAGTTATTCCCAAAAAGGTAGTGGAACTAGACGTATCTAGTCGTTCATCTTTTACAGTAAGATAATTATGTTGGGACTTGCTTTACGTTCGGCATTGTGAATTTAATACATTTTGTTTTATTTGCATTGAGCATAAGGTTGTTGGTAGTGAACCAATGCAACACTTGCGAGAGAGCATTATTTACATCGTCAAATGAATGTTTACCTCTCTTGGTTTTAAAAATCAGTGAAGTATCATCTGCAAATAACACTGTCTCACAGAGGTTTTTCGTGAAAGAAGGAAGGTCGTTAATGTAAATTAGAAACAACAGGGGTCCTAATATCGATCCCTGAGGCACACCCATGGTAAGAGGCGACCCAGAAGACTCAGTTCCATTGATACAAACTTTTTGTGTTCTGCCTGTGAGATAAGAGTTTACTAAATCTAAGGCATCATTTGAAACACCATAGTGCCTTAGTTTTTTCAGTAAGGTTTGATGGTCTACACAATCAAAAGCTTTAGAAAGATCACAAAAAACACCCAAATCATCCTGCCTACTCTCCCAAGCATCAAACACGTGTTTTAAGAGTGCAACTCCAGCATCAGTAGTACTTCTACCTTTCGTGAAACCGTATTGATTGTTATGCAGCAATTTATTGAGGACAAAGTGTGATAAAAGTTGATTAAAAATTACTTTTTCGAAGACCTTACTGAGTACTGGTAATATTGAAATCGGACGAAAATTAGAAGGATCTTTTTTCTCGCCTGACTTAAATAAAGGAATAATTTTACTAAATTTCATTAGAGTCGGAAACTGTTTATTGTCAATACATTTGTTAAAAATAGTTGCGAGATGAGGGGCTATCGCATTTATAATTGTATTGATAATGCTGACAGAGATTCCCCATAAGTCCTCAGTTTTTTTCATGTTTAATTCCTTAAAAGTTTTTATTACTATTTCAGAGTTTATATGCCTAAAATTTAATGGAGTTTTACACTCATCAACACCCGACCTGAGAAGGGATTCAGCTAGTTCAGCAGAAGAAGCCAGTTCCTTAGTTGTGGAGGGAGCTATGTTTGAAAAGAATGTCTCAAAAGCATTTGCAACTTCTGCATTTGAACTAATTATTTTACCCCCAATTTTGAGAGAGTAATCATGATCATTCGGTTTATGCCTACATGTTTCTTTATTTATGATTTTCCATGTGGCCCTTGTTTTATTATCTGAACCCATGATAATATTACGAAGATGATTTGATTTTGCAGTGGCACATACCTTTTTAAATATTTTAGAGTAATTTCTAACATGATCTATAATCTGTGGGTTCTGGGAATCTGCTTTTAGACTATACAACTCATATAATGTCTTCCTACTTTTGTAAATACCGGGTGTAGCCCATTCATTAAACTTGCACCTGAGTTTGTTTACTTTTATCTTCTTTTGTGTAAAGATTTTATCAAATTCCTTTTTAATTAAGCCAAAAAGGTTCTCATATAACAGATCAACATTATGGATACTGCTAGGTTTTAGTGAATCTATACCGTCATAAATTTGGTCCTTAAATCTGTCTATTCTATTAACGGTAATAGGCCTATAAACAGCTTCTATAATGTTTTGGACACGATTGTGTTCAAATGATGCCCTTTGTCCACTATGGTCAGATCTTAAATAATTTATAATTGTTTTATCTATTACATTGCTATTACAAAAAATGTTATCCAAGCAAGTAGCTGATGTAGGAGTCACCCTTGTGGGATCATTAAATAGGTTAATTAAATTATATGATTTAAAAAGATTAAGAAAACGAACTGAATTCTGTGAATTTACTAATATATCAATATTGAAGTCTCCACATACAACAATTTTTTTATTGGAATTGCAAATCTTTTTCAAGGCCCCTTCCATAGTAGACTCAAAAAGCTGGTAATTTGCAGATGGGGGGCTATAAACACTTAATATAATATACTGCTCCAGCTCAGCACAGGCTATTTCAATAGTTCGTTCAATAAAACAGAAAGTGACACAATATCTTTCCGTTCTTTACATTTTAATTCCCTGTTTAATAATACGAGTGACCCACCTCTAATAGCCGACTTCCTTGTGAACGAACTACCGATTTTATAATTTTCGATGTTTAACATTAATTCATATTGATTAAACCAATGCTCAGTTAAACATATAACATGTACATTTAAATCTTGTAAAAATAAGGCTAATTCTAACTCTTTGCCAGCCAAGCCTTGCATATTTTGATGAACAATATTAAAAGTAGACTTGGCTTTTGTCTTCCCTCTTAGTTTAAAATCTCAGAGGTTGTCAAGGGAATAATATTTAAATTAGTACTAATACTAATGTGTTGGTCATAGTTTGTCTCAGTTTTGTATTTTAAATTAATACAGTTAATATTATATGCTAGCAAACTAGCTATTCGTTTCTTAAATTTATAAGGCAGGTGTAAAGAGCTGCCAGTCAACTGAAAACTATTGTTAATAAATTTATTTGTTTTAAAAAACACAAATTTGTCATTATGACGTTGAGTCATATTATAAATTAAAGTATTCAATGAGTGAATACCTTCATTTTCATGCGCCATCTGATTTTGACAGAAAGGTAGGGCACAAAAGAATATTTTCCTAACATTAAGGTCAGACAAAATTGAATAATTTTGTATAATTTTTGTCTTAGTGAGTTTTTGGCTATTTCCTAACATTATTATAAGGATTGAGTCAGAGTTAAATTGACTATTTAAGACACAATTAACTATTTTATCAAGAGTTGCACCTGGCATACAGTTATTAATAACATTACATTTTAATTTCTTACTTAACAAGGAACCGTAACCAACTCCTAACCTATCAGAAAAAATAATTACATTCGGTTTAGTTTTCTTATTATTATAGTGTGATGACGACATTGGTGGCGACATTGATGGCTGCTGGCTAACATTCACCGGATAGGGATTATAAGGCACCTGAGATATTTTTATGTTTGGTAGCGATAAAAAATCTGAATTGTGATTCTCTATTTCCAGAAGTTTATTTGCGTGTTGGAGGTTGCAGGATGTGTTCATTTATTTGTTCCTGGGCAGAGACATACTTGCATGTTATAGATTTTAATGACTCATGCAACTGTGAGATGTCAGCCTGCATCCGTTCAATATCAACATTGTATTTAGATCTACTTTCATACAGTTTAATTATTATAGATCTCTAAACTGTCTACTAACTCTGCGCGTTCTTTCCTTAACTTAATATTGTCATAAAAGCATTTCTGTTTTTTAATTAATTTTTTTGTTTTTGTAATAAATTTATTTATTTTCAAATATTTTTTTAGCCTATTTTTACTAAGTGATTGAGTATCATTTTTACCATCAACAAATTGTCCACCACTTTGTGAAACCACTGCAAGCCCACTAGGGCTCCCAATCAACTCCTCGTAGAGGTTCAAGGTCTGCGAGAACTTTTGTTGATTTTTTTCTTCTTCGAAGTGTAATAACGTCCTGTTGACATCTCGGAGTCCAATCTCCAACTCACTCAACACATCCTGGCCGCAAATAAACTTCTGGAAATAGAGAATCACAATTCAGATTTTTTATCGCTACCAAACATAAAAATATCTCAGGTGCCTGATAATCCCTATCCGGTGAATGTTAGCCAGCAGCCATCAATGTCGCCACCAATGTCGTCATCACACTATAATAATAAGAAAACTAAACCGAATGTAATTATTTTTTCTGATAGGTTAGGAGTTGGTTACGGTTCCTTGTTAAGTAAGAAATTAAAATGTAATGTTATTAATAACTGTATGCCAGGTGCAACTCTTGATAAAATAGTTAATTGTGTCTTAAATAGTCAATTTAACTCTGACTCAATCCTTATAATAATGTTAGGAAATAGCCAAAAACTCACTAAGACAAAAAATATACAAAATTATTCAATTTTGTCTGACCTTAATGTTAGGAAAATATTCTTTTGTGCCCTACCATTCTGTCAAAATCAGATGGCGCATGAAAATGAAGGTATTCACTCATTGAATACTTTAATTTATAATATGACAACGTCATAATGACAAATTTGTGTTTTTTAACACAAATAAATTTATTAACAATAGTTTTCAGTTGACTGGCAGCTCTTTACACCTGCCTTATAAATTTAAGAAACGAATAGCTAGTTTGCTAGCATATAATATTAACTGTATTAATTTAAAATACAAAACTGAGACAAACTATGACCAACACATTAGTATTAGTACTAATTTAAATATTATTCCCTTGACAACCTCTGAGATTTTAAACTAAGAGGGAAGACAAAAGCCAAGTCTACTTTTAATATTGTTCATCAAAATATGCAAGGCTTGGCTGGCAAAGAGTTAGAATTAGCCTTATTTTTACAAGATTTAAATGTACATGTTATATGTTTAACTGAGCATTGGTTTAATCAATATGAATTAATGTTAAACATCGAAAATTATAAAATCGGTAGTTCGTTCACAAGGAAGTCGGCTATTAGAGGTGGGTCACTCGTATTATTAAACAGGGAAATAAATTGTAAAGAACGGAAAGATATTGTGTCACTTTCTATTGAACGAACTATTGAAATAGCCTGTGCTGAGCTGGAGCTACAACTAAACTACAATTTATTCATAAAAAGGGCGCGTCCTATTTTTATGAACTATATCAATTTTATTATTATTTCTTATTTTAACATTACATCCTAAATCTTCTATTACTACATATGGACCTTTTTATAACATATCCAATTTTCGATTTGCTTCATTTTTTACAAGTAGTAAATCATCCTTATTATAATTTATAGAATTAACAGTGTTATCATTGTTATGTATATGGGGGGTAGTTTTAAGTTGGTAAACCTACATTTGATTATTGTCATTTCGAACCAGTCTGAATTATACGCCGTTAATGTTAACACGTTGTTTCGCTGATCCCAAGACTCCTAGTTAGGCATTCCATAGTAAGACTATCAAATATATTACAACTGGCGCTGAATCGCGATCGAGCCAACGCAATTAAGTGCAGTGCGGATTATTGCAGCGAAGGTCGGCTTAGTGGAAAAAAAAAATGTCTCTCGGCAAGATGGACGCGTTCGACATTCACAATGGCTGTTGGACGACTTACGTTGATAGACTGGAACAATATTTCATCGTAAATGAAGTGAAAGAAGAAAGAAAGGTACCATTACTAATTACTATAATGGGGACTGAATGCTATGAACTTTTAGTGACCTTGTGCACACCCGTCAAACCGGCAACTATGAAGTACGGTGAAATTGTTGCACTACTAACGGGACATTTACAACCTAAACCTAGCATCTTGGCAGAACGTTATAAATTTCGCCAACGCAAGCAGTCTAGAAATGAATCAATAGCAAATTATATAGCAGAGTTGAAGAAATTAAGCAGGTTCTGTGACTTTGGGACTTGGCTAGATGAGAGTATTCGGGATCAGTTTGTATGCGGATTGTACAGTGATAGCATACGGCTAAGATTATTTACGGACGGCGATCTTAAATTAAATAAAGCGATAGATTTGGCAATTACAATGGAGGCGGCAGAGAAAAACGCAGCGGCGGTAGAAGACGGCTTGCGCAGGCTGAGCGGTGACGTCACGGCGACTTCATGTTTTGCAGTTAGGGAAGAGAACAGGCCAGCAAAACAAGACCGAGCGAGAAGGTTCAACAGTGATAACCGACCAGGACCGAGGCGCAACGATCGGCCCCGAGCGTCGACAAGCTACGAGAATAGCCGATCAGGCACGAACGGGCAACACCGGGCAAATGACAGCGCGAGCACAGCTGAGAGTGACAAGTACCGATCGAATATCGGTCAAGGTCAAGGAAGAAGGCAGTGCATGGCTTGTGGACGCGGACATGCAACAGAAACGTGCAAATTTAGGTTTTATGTGTGCCGTGTTTGCAATCAAGATGGTCACTTAAAGAAGATGTGTCCGAGGTTGCCAAGTTATGTGACTCACAACTACGTGAGTGAGAGGGTGAGTGGAGTAACAGAGGAGGAGGAAGACGATTTAGAGGTAAATCTTTCTTTTGTAAAAGAAACTATGTTTAGTAAATATAAACCGTATATCGTATATATGAATGTTAATAACAGAGAGATATGTATGGAAATTGACACTGGTAGTACGATTTCTTGTATTAGTTCTGATTGTTATGATAAGTATTTCAAAGATTGTACATTATTACCTAGTAACTTACGTCTAAGATATTATACAGGGGAGACCGTACAAACAATAGGTAAAATTACACCAGTAGTAAAATATAAAAATATGTCTAAACCATTGGATTTGTACGTAATAAACAATGGTAAAACTAATTTATTAGGTAGGCAGTGGCTAGTTGAATTAGAAATGAAATTGTACAACCAATTCGAGTCACTTAATTTTGTAAACACAAACCGATCATTCAACATAGCGGAATTCAGTTCCAGGTTTAAAGAAGTGTTTTCTGACGGGCTGGGCCGGTATAACGGTGCGCTGGTGTCGCTGCGGGTGCGGCCGGACGCGCGGCCGGTGTTCCTGCGCGCGCGCCCGCTGGCGTACGCGCTGCGCGGGCCGGTGGAGCGGGAGCTGGAGCGACTGCAGCAGGACGGAATCATCACGCCTGTCGAGACTTCAGACTGGGCCACGCCTATCGTGCCGGTGGTCAAAGCGGACGGAACCATACGGATATGCGGTGACTATAAGATTACTCTTAATAAACATTTAGATGTGGACCGTTTTCCTTTGCCTCGAGTAGAAGATTTATTTACAAAGTTACATGGGGGGCAAAAATTTAGTAAAATTGATTTGTCTCAAGCTTATGCACAACTATTATTGGATGATACGGCAAAATACACTGTTATAAACACCCATAAAGGCTTATTTAAATTTAATAGGTTAATTTATGGTTTTGCCTCGAGTCCAGGTATATTCCAAAGGATATTGGAACAGATGTTTGCCGATTTACCGCAAGTAGGCGTTTTCCTTGATGACGTCATTATTTCAGGAAAAAGTGACTCTGAACATGTCGCTAATCTATACACGGTATTTGAAAGGTTAGAAAAATATGGTTTAAAAATATAAAAAAAACAAATGTTCCTTTTTAGCGGATTCTATTACTTATTTAGGGTATGTGGTTAACCGTGAAGGATTGCAGACGTGTCCTAATAAGATAAACGATATTTTGAAGGTTACTACCCCTAAGACTGTGTCGGAACTTCGTTCATTTTTAGGGATGGCCATGTACTATGCAAAATTCGTGAAAAATATAAGCACAATCCTATCGCCCTTATACAGGTTATTGAAGAAAGATGTCACTTACGAATGGTCAAGTGATTGTGAGAGAGCTTTTACAACAGTAAAACAATTGCTAGTTTCCAGCGAAGTGCTGGCACACTACGCGCCGGAGCGGCCGTTCGATTTGATCGGTTTGTGTTTACAAAATTAAGTGACTCGAATTGGTTGTACAATTTCATTTCTAATTCAACTAGCCACTGCCTACCTAATAAATTAGTTTTACCATTGTTTATTACGTACAAATCCAATGGTTTAGACATATTTTTATATTTTACTACTGGTGTAATTTTACCTATTGTTTGTACGGTCTCCCCTGTATAATATCTTAGACGTAAGTTACTAGGTAATAATGTACAATCTTTGAAATACTTATCATAACAATCAGAACTAATACAAGAAATCGTACTACCAGTGTCAATTTCCATACATATCTCTCTGTTATTAACATTCATATATACGATATACGGTTTATATTTACTAAACATAGTTTCTTTTACAAAAGAAATATTTACCTCTAAATCGTCTTCCTCCTCCTCTGTTACTCCACTCACCCTCTCACTCACGTAGTTGTGAGTCACATAACTTGGCAACCTCGGACACATCTTCTTTAAGTGACCATCTTGATTGCAAACACGGCACACATAAAACCTAAATTTGCACGTTTCCGTTGCATGTCCGCGTCCACAAGCCATGCACTGCCTTCTTCCTTGACCTTGACCGATATTCGATCGGTACTTGTCACTCTCAGCTGTGCTCGCGCTGTCATTTGCCCGGTGTTGCCCGTTCGTTCCTGATCGGCTATTCTCGTAGCTTGTCGACGCTCGGGGCCGATCGTTGCGCCTCGGTCCTGGTCGGTTATCACTGTTGAACCTTCTCGCTCGGTCTTGTTTTGCTGGCCTGTTCTCTTCCCTAACTGCAAAACATGAAGTCGCCGTGACGTCACCGCTCAGCCTGCGCAAGCCGTCTTCTACCGCCGCTGCGTTTTTCTCTGCCGCCTCCATTGTAATTGCCAAATCTATCGCTTTATTTAATTTAAGATCGCCGTCCGTAAATAATCTTAGCCGTATGCTATCACTGTACAATCCGCATACAAACTGATCCCGAATACTCTCATCTAGCCAAGTCCCAAAGTCACAGAACCTGCTTAATTTCTTCAACTCTGCTATATAATTTGCTATTGATTCATTTCTAGACTGCTTGCGTTGGCGAAATTTATAACGTTCTGCCAAGATGCTAGGTTTAGGTTGTAAATGTCCCGTTAGTAGTGCAACAATTTCACCGTACTTCATAGTTGCCGGTTTGACGGGTGTGCACAAGGTCACTAAAAGTTCATAGCATTCAGTCCCCATTATAGTAATTAGTAATGGTACCTTTCTTTCTTCTTTCATTTCATTTACGATGAAATATTGTTCCAGTCTATCAACGTAAGTCGTCCAACAGCCATTGTGAATGTCGAACGCGTCCATCTTGCCGAGAGACATTTTTTTTTTCCACTAAGCCGACCTTCGCTGCAATAATCCGCACTGCACTTAATTGCGTTGGCTCGATCGCGATTCGTCGCCAGTTGTATTATATTGGATAGTCTTACAATGGAATGCCTAACTAGGAGTCTTGGGATCAGCGAAACAACGTGTTAACATTAACGGCGTATAATTCAGACTGGTTCGAAATGACAATAATCAAATGTAGGTTTACTAACTTAAAACTACCCCCCATATACATAACAATGATAACACTGTTAATTCTATAAATTATAATAAGGATGATTTACTACTTGTAAAAAATGAAGCAAATCGAAAATTGGATATGTTATAAAAAGGTCCATATGTAGTAATAGAAGATTTAGGATGTAATGTTAAAATAATAAATAATAATAAAATTGATATAGTTCATAAAAATAGGACGCGCCCTTTTTATGAATAAATTGTAGTAAGTAATATGATTGCGATTATTATACAGTCTATGAATTTTATAAATTAGTTTACGTAGAATTGTGTATGTAAAGAATTTAAAGAAAAAAAAAATTACAAATATGTTTGTATTTTTTTTAATACACCCCCGGAGGTGAAGTGTGTCTATAAGTACGTATTACATTATGCTGACCCGCTACTAATTCGTGTAATTACGTTAATGATATATTTTGAGACAGACAATAAACTACTATTAACGAGGAAAGTTGTGTACTTACTTCTACGACCAAATCCCAACATTACAGCCCGTTTAAGTGGAATTTTGGAATTAACCAACATACTTTTCGATTATTCTGAAAGAGATCTCTTTTATGATAAAATAACACTTGAAAAAAAATCGACTGCCTCAGGTGGGACTCGAACCCACGTCTCATCGCATGCCGGGCGAGTGCTTTTCCAACTAAGCTACCGAGGACGTTGGCTAACCCGTCGAAATTTGTCAAGTGTTTCTCGCTGTCGAAGCCAGCGTTTTATCTGATCAATGTTGCGGCTATACGTATACCTTAATTAGTATACTACCGTCAAATTAACTGATAGTTAAATATTTGCAACAATATTTCTAGTAAAACTAAAGGTTCGAGTCCCACCTGAGGCAGTCGATTTTTTTCAAGTGTTATATTATCATAGATATAACAAAGCATGTAATTGCTAAAAACAAAAGGAGACGGGGATTTCTGGGCCCTTAATGTAAGTAGATGAAGTATGGTTTAAAAAAATTGACATATTTTTCCATCCTAATATACAAAAAATCTGCCCATTTCTCCTCCTGGAGACTGAGCAATAGGAAAAACAAGATTTTTATGCAGTCACTGCAAAATCGATTAAAATAATATCGATTTATGTAAATAAGATAACACAATTGATAAAAAAGAAATACTTTTGGTCTATACTAGGCAATTAACGCAAACAAAATAATTATTTGCATTAAAATAAATACATTATACTATTTTAGCTTATAAAAAAATTATTTATTAAATAAAAAAAAGATATCGATTATTAATCGATTACCTAAATAAAACTGATACTGTATATTTATTCTGTGCACTAATACTGACAGCTGGCTTGTCAAATAAATAAATAATCGTTGGATCACTCGACGTTTCGTATTTTACGTTTCTGCGTGTGCGTTTTGTTTGAATGATTTCATATTAACCTTTTGTTTTTCATCGACCACGACTTTGTTTCACTAATTCTGACCCTGCCTAACCTGAACGACCTTGCAATGCTTTAAATCTGGACACGGAAGATCTTGCACGTCTGACTTAGATTTTTTACTTTGGATTTTACTACCGGCATGGACTGGATACAGAAGATAAGGATCTTTGTGTAAACTGTGTAACAGCGACTAGTCGTAGTCACTGTATGCACTAGGCAGGCGACCCCTAAACGATGAAACTGCTTTGCATGTATTTTAACAATGGCTTGCACCTCAGTCTGTAAGTATACCTTATCTAACCAGTTGTTGTCGTCTAGTTTGTGGCCTAAATGTAAATAACTATTTAAGTAACGTTAAAATATCTTTTGTATTTCAGAAATCAGCTGTTTATTACATAACCTTACTTTTACTAAACCCTTAATTATACGGCTCTGAGAATGACAAAAACCGCAGAATTTTCAGTCAAGGTTTGCCAAGTATCAATCTATTTATTTACACCATTTTCATCTTATTACATCCAGGGCCCAAATTTGTATGGAAACGTTTCCATCTCCTTTGAGATCTCTTTTAGCTGTAAGACTGCTTGAGTTCTTTATCTTTTTAACATAGCCTTAACAGATATTGTGGAGCTTGTTTTAGTTTTAGCAAAACTTAACTTCATATTTATTGAAGTGGATCCTGGACAAAGTTTATTGATAATATGTCTGTTGGAACATTTTATTTGGCATAATTGTTTTTTTTTTACATAGCCTTAAGAGATATTGTGGTACTTATTTTAGTTTTATCAAAACATAACTTCATATTTATTAAAGTGGAACCTGGAAAAAGTTTATTAACAATTTGTCTGTTGGAACATTTTGTTTGGCATATGATATTTTTTCTTTTTAACATAACCTTAACAGATATTTTGGTGCTTGTTTTAGTTTAACAAAACTTAACTTTATATTTATTGAAGTGGAACCTGGAAAGAGTTATTGACAACATGTCTGTTGGAACATTTTATTTGGCTCATAATGATTTCTTTATTACATAGCCTTAACAGACATTGTCTCACTTTATTTAGTTTTACTAAAACAAAACTTCATAGTATTGAAGTGGGACCTTGAAAAAGTTTATTAACAATCTCTCTGTTGGAACATTTTATTTGGCTTATGATAATTTTTATTACATAGCGTTAACCGATATTGTGGTACTTATTTTAGTTTTAGCAGAACTTTACTTCATATTTATTGAAGTGGAACCTGGAAAGAGTTATTGACAATATGTCTGTTGGAACATTTTATTTGGCTCATGATGATTTCTTCATTACATAGCCTTAACAGATATTGTCTCACTCTATTTAGTTTTACTAAAACATAACTTCATATTGAAGTGGGACCTTGAAAAAGTTTATTAACAATCTCTCTGTTGGAACATTTTATTTGGCTTATGATAATTTTTATTACATAGCGTTAACAGATATTGTGGTACTTATTTTAGTTTTAGCAAAACTTAACTTATATTTATTGAAGTAGAACCTGGAAAGAGTTATTGACAATATGTCTGTTGGAACATTTTATTTGGCTCATGATGATTTCTTCATTACATAGCCTTAACAGTTATTGTCTCACTCTATTTAGTTTTACTAAAACATAACTTCATAGTATTGAAGTAGGACCTTGAAAAAGTTTATTAACAATCTGTCTGTTGGAACATTTTATTTGGCTTATGATAAAAAAAATACATAGCATTTACAGATATTGTGATACTTATTTTAGTTTTAGCAAAACTTAACTTCATATTAATTGAAGTGGAACCTGGAAAAAGTTTATTGACAATGTCTGTTGAAACATTTTATTTGGCTTATGATAATTTTTTATTACATAGTCTTAACAGATATTGTCTCACTTTATTTAGTTTTACTAAAACATAACTTCATACTATGAAGTGGAACCTTGAAAAAAGTTTAGTACCTATATGTCTGTTGGAAAATTTTATTTGGCATATGATATTTTTTATAACATAGCGTTAACAGATATTGTGATACTTATTTTAGTTTTAGCAAAACTTAACTTCATATTTATTGAAGTGGAACCTGGAAAAAGTTTATTGACAATGTCTGTTGGAACATTTTATTTGGCTTATGATAATTTTTTATTACATAAGCTTAACAGATATTGTCTCACTTTATTTAGTTTTACTAAAACATAACTTCATACTATGAAGTGGAACCTTGAAAAAAGTTTAGTACCTATATATCTGTTGGAACATTTTGTTTGGCATATGATATTTTTATAACATAGCGTTAACAGATATTGTGATACTTATTTTAGTTTTAGCAAAACTTAACTTAATATTTATTGAAGTGGAACCTGAAAAAAGTTTATTGACAATGTCTGTTGGAACATTTTATTTGGCTTATGATATTTTTTTATTACATAGTCTTAACAGATCGTCGGTGCGACTGCAATAGCGCGTAAGAGCAATTTGCAATACCGCGTATCAGTATTTTATTAATTTTTTAGGAGGAAGAAATAATTGGTTATCATGGTCAATATAATATATTTTTTCAACTGAACTTGTTTGTGGTTCCATTGCATGATATTACATAGGAATGTCATAAGATTTTACAAATATCTTTATTATATATTGAGATATATCACATACGCGATATTGCTGCTAAAAAAAATGTCAATTTTGGTAGTTCCGCGGTTTTGAAATTAAACATTTTATTAGTTTATTATAATCATTTAATGTCACATAACGAATAAAATTCTTTCAAATTTTTATAGAACAATACAATGAAAAAAACACTTACTAATGTAGTACATATGTACCTTAGACTTCAGCTTAACTTTTAAAAAAATCTTATAGACCTGAAAATAACAATTAGAAATAAAGCACAATCTATAAAATGATTATAGGAACCATACATTAGTAATCATTGCTTTTAACAGAAAACAACAAAAAATAAACTTTTAACTGAACACATAAACTGCTACTATGGTAGGTAGCTCAAAAAAATTCAATCACTTTTATATCTCGAACAAAACATTAACTTATTATAATAAAGTAGCCTTAAAAAAATTCAGTCTCCTTAGTTTTATAACATTAGGTGTGCTGTGATCTTCTTCCGTTGTTGTGAAGGGATCAGAAAATGTTGTGAGTGTAATCAATTCTCGTGTATTATTGTTATTGTGTCGGTTATTTTCATAATCTTCAAGTATAACAGTTTCTTTAACAAATTGCAAATTTTGTTAATTTTCACCTTCTTTGCTTCTGTCTAATAATTGTATCTTTTTTTCGAGTAGTAATTTTCGCCTTTCGCATAGTTCTTGTAACGTTGAAGCGTTACTACAAGTATTTAAATTTTCCGAAGAAACCATTTACTTCGTTTCCCATTCCGTCTTCCATTTCCATCTGTAAAATAATTAATAATTGACAAAATTAAAAATTTTAGAAACCCCCGACTCGTTTTAAGCACTTATAAACATTAAAACTCCTTCATCAACTTAGTACTGAGCTGATAGTCTTCAAACGCCTGAATGGATCTTCACAAATTATAGCTAAGAACCTTCTCGATTAAGACCTTTCGAATAAAAAAAACCGCATTCAAATTGGTCCAGTAGGTTAAGAGCTACGAGCCCACAGACAGACAGACACACACACACACACACACACACAAACAGACAGATAGACACGTCAAACTTATAACACCCCGTTTTGCGTCGGGGGTTAAAAACTATTATAAAATATTAATAGGTACCCGTTGTATTCCCGAGTAAAATTTGAATATTAACAAAACACGCAAATGACACTATTAAAAGCATTCAATACAAATATAATAAATATACTTACACACTGGTTATTTACAATAATAATCAATCATAAATCAGGAGCGCGCACAATTCCTATCCAGACTTCCACTAAAATGCCAGTAAATACGCGGCTTTGCCGCCAAATACTCCTTGAGAACTAATACGCGGTATTGATATAACGGCGAAATGGGCGTTTCTTATTGGCTAATTCAAATGGTGTGACTTTCATTAGGTGCCAATAGACACTCAGAAGTCGATGGCGCGAAAATTGTTGATTTACGGTATCCGTTAGGACCTTCAGTTGTTTCATCGAAAAATGTATTTCGATAGGAGTCCTATTTACGAACAGTATTGGTCAATATTTATGGTAGACAATCCGTCCAGCAAAGTTGTTATAAATAACGTTAACGTTATCAGTTTTGGTGTGAACGACGCTTTGTAACATATTTATTTAACTTAAACAGATACTTCCGGTGATTCATTCACCTGGCAAAATAAGCGAATTACTTGAATGTTTGACAGACGCTGTCAGTGCTGTCACTGTCATTAATTGACATATCGACGGTCAGAAATTCAATTGGCGTAAGGGACATGGGGGTAAAAAATTTTTATTGCACTATTCTACTTAACTTTTTCTCCTCTATCTAATGGTATACTTAATTCTTAGCGATCTTTACAAATAAGGCCCTTAAGACCCAATTTTTTTTTAGGGTAATTTTCAATTTTGGGACTTAAAGTACTCCTAATAAGAAAATAATATTATTTTTTAACGTAAAAACCAATTGTATTTAAATATTGGGTGTAATAAGCTTGATGTTTTCCTTTTGTCCTTTACAACATACACAAAATGAAATGAGTGTCCTATACGCCATTTTCACTTTTTATTACACTGCAACAAATTTGGCGTAAGTACCTCAAACTTTTCTTTCTATCCCTTACACCATGGTTATTTAAATGTATTTATACGTTACGCCACTTCGTAGATTAAAAGTCTTTCTTACGTCATAAGATTTTATAAAACATTAAATCGGAAGTCCCTTTTTCTATCCCTTACACCATGGTAATTTGAATATATTTATACGTTACGCCATTTCGTGGATTTAGTTTCTTTATTACATCATAAGATTTTGTTAGACATAACATCGGAAGTCCCTTGTCATGTTATGTCATTTATTTTTTTATAATACAATAGCTGCAACCATAATAGCTGCGCTTCATGACGTACGTATGACGTACGCACCATGAGGTATATTTACTTAGGATATTATTAAAAAATAAGTGACTAGAAAAAATACTAAACAACTTTTGATTTATTGATTTGGCAACACTCTTGAGTAAGTGGGACCGAAGCGAATGACCAGTAGGTATTACTGTGCCTGTTTATTCTTGTAAAAAACAAAAGTGCAAGTGATCCGTGATAACTAAATTTGTTATTATATTTAACAGTGTTTTAACAATGGAAAACCAAGAGATTTTTTTTTACCTAGTTGTTTATTGAGAAGAAAAAGAAAATTAAGTTCGTTAACTCAGTTTCAAAACAATATGTTGTATGGGTGAGTGATTTGAATATTATAGTTATTTGCATTACATTAATTGTTTAAACTAACATAGTTTCTTAAATAGAGTTTATTTGTGTTTAGATAATAAGCTAAACGATGGTAATTATATCCTTTATTTTTGAACAAAAATTGTAGTATGTAGGTAGGTACTTACGTAGTTATTACAAACATTTAGGTATTATCATTATGATTTGTATTCTAACGTACACCTACTTTGTGTTTTTGGATTCAAATCTGGTATTCTGATAATTTGATTTTTAAAGACGAGATTTTTAGGCAATTCATCAGGAAGTCATCTTAAGGCCATAGCAGGCGAGCGAGTAGGTACCTATTCAAAACACCGCAAGGTTAAACGGCTCGAGCGGTGTGATAATCTACTAACACAATGTCAATTCAGGCAGGTGCCAGTTTAAAAGAACATAACCCAGACCGAAGAAGTTGACTTTTTGTATTGAAAAATTAGTTTAACATGGAATAAAAACGTAAATTCTCGAAGATTTTTGGGCTTATCTCGTATGTATTTTTTTTACATTGCGTAGTAAGGACTGCAACACAACTGTGTATTAAGGTCGTATGGGCCCAAAATCAATGCATTTGTCCGTTACTACCATAAGTTTACTAAAATAAACTTACTAGGTGTGGTCGTAAAGGACATAGTTTTTACATTTTGTCCCTTACAACCTAAAGTTTACTTCACGTGATATCTTGCTATATGGTTGTAAAGGACTAAGTCACAAAATTTGTCATATACAACTAATAATGAACTCGAAATTATAATGATAAAAACCTCATAAACATCATAAATTTCATATAATTATTTTACAAGTCAATCAAACTAATAAAAAATGAAAACTGCTTAGGTACATTCGACATTTTTATTATTAAAGCAAAATAACTATTTGTTTTCAGAAACTCCTCAAAGGCTGCAACACACGACGATCCTACTAACGAAAATAATGAAAGCACGTCTTCATTTGGCAGTGTCATTGAAAACACTGATGAGGACATGTCCGATAGTACGAAAGATACTGGAATAGAATTTTCTCCCCAGCCAAAAGGTATTATCCTGAAACAACATCAAACATCAAGCAGTAATTTTAAGCCAGTTATAAATCCAAGTAAAATTAAAACAGACTCAAATAAGGTTGTAGTTTTGTCCAACATAGTGTTAACTCCAAAACAATTGAAATATCTAGCGAGAAACAAAATGCCAAAAGAGTCTTTGCCAGTTTCATCGAATTGCGTTCCAAAACCAGTCATTGTCCTTAATTCTCCGATAAAAAAGCTATCAGACTCAACAACAAACGTTTCAAACCAGCTGAATTTAGTTGTTCCTGAACTATCAAATAATGCCGTGGCGAATTTCCTATCTACTCTTGAATTACCTCATGTATCTGATGATGCTATAATTACTCCAACTGAAAGTGTTTTGGAAATAGAAAACGACGTGTTTTTACCAGATACTGTTCCATCAGCAGACGTTGTTTTATATTCGCCATCACATGATGTCGCTGTAAATAATGTGTTAGATCCAAAGAGTGGTTTTTGCTCCCCTTCCCATGATGCATCTACAGACGTTGGTATGGAATCTTCAAAAAATTTATTGGAGCTAGAAGACAATACTCTTAGTCCTTCGATGCTTGATTCTACGTCTATTGAAGCAATTGAAAATCCACAGCCTAGCACATCTTTATTAAATCAAAATGTTTTGCACGATAAAAATAAAAATGATTCGATATCGGATAGCAAAAATAATAAAAGAGTTCAAGTAAAAAGGTTTAGAAAATCATGCATTGATTTTGTTTCCGACGAAGAGAAAGATTTTTCAAATGGAAGTTCTGATAATTGGACTGCCAAAGAATCTGAAAGTTCTAGTGATGAAGAAAAGTGTCAGAATAAACGTAAGAAAAAGAAGAAAACTACTAAAAAAGAAAAGACTACAGAAGAGTTAAAAGTAATTTCAAAAAAACGAGTGAAGAAACCCAACAAAAAAAATCAACTGAAAAAGGCTAGAGAACAAGGAAAGGCGTATATATCGAAAGCAGGAAAAGAAATAGCTGAAAAAACTTTACAAGAAAATCCCTATATTGAAGGTAAATGTGGAAGAATTTGTCACGAAATAACTGAAGAGAGAAGACAATCTTTATTTAAGTTTTATTGGGCTCTTGATCCACAACGCCGTCGTGATTGGTTAGTAAGGTGTGCCAAAAGAGTTCCGATAAAAAGACAAAAAACAAAACAAGATATAAGTAGGAGACAGACTACATACGAATATTATTTAAATGAAGGGGAAGATCATGTGCAAGTGTGTCAGCAATTTCTGTTAAAAACTTTGGATATAACACAAAAATTTCTGCTTTACACTATAAAAAACGCAAATGACGGAATGGCTCAGATAGAAAAGAGACGTTCAAATGCACCTGTGATCGACGAATCAATCAAAGTATACGCTAGAAAATTTATTGAAGATCTTCCTGCTGTTCCAAGTCATTATTGTAGAAAAGAAAGTACTTGTGTTTACTTGCCACAAGAATTCAAAAACTTGTCTAATTTATATAGACTTTATTTACAAGAGTGCAGAAGTCAAGATTTTCCGTCATTGACTGAAACTACTTTTACGAAAATGTTTAAAGAGGAATACAATATTCGCTTTCACACACCTAAAAAAGATAAATGCAGTCTTTGCATCGCCTATGAAAACAATCCAGAAAAAGAGCCAACAGATATTATAAATATGAAAGAACACAAAGAAAAAAAGCAAGCCACATACCTAAGATTCAAAATTCATCAAAACTTACTGGATAAAAACACTGTTGTTTGCAGCTTTGATCTCCAGAAAGTATTGAATACCCCATACGGAGAAAGTATGTTATTATACTACAGTCGTAAATATGCTATGTATAACTTAACAATGTATGAAAGCGGCACACAAAACGTATCATGTTACATTTGGGGGGAATGTGATGGAAAACGGGGAGCGAATGATATAGCCACGTGCTTATTTAGGTATTTAAAAGAAGTCGATGACAGGTGCATACAAAACGTCTTGCTTTATTGTGACTCATGCAGTGGCCAAAACAAGAATAAAGTAATTTTGGCAGCTATTAACTACTTTCTTCATACTTCTGAATCTGTAGAAGTTGTACAGATCAATTACCTTTTACCAGGGCATACTTATATGCCAGTAGATTCTGTACATGCCGTAATTGAAAATGAAGTCAAAAAACTCATAGTTTGGAGTCCTGACCAATGGCCTACGTATATAGAATGTGCACGAAAGAGGCCAAAACCATACAATGTCAACGTTATGGAATACTCTGATTTTATAAACTGGAATTATGTTACTGCTGACACTTTTACAACATCTTCACTAAAGCAGTTCAAGATGAGAGATATTCGTGTTGCAACTTTTAAAAAGAAGGATTTGAAGAAAGTCGAGCTAAAATATTCCATGAAAAATGATACAGAAACGCACACTGTCCTTTTATTCGAAAAACCGAGTGGTAAAGGTAAAGGAAAAGGAAAAAGAATAAAAGGACAGAAGACAGATGAATCACAGATGACCAGCAATGTATCACTTTTACCTTCACTTTACGAAAATCGTTTGTGTGTATCAAAGGCCAAATACAAGGATTTAAATAATTTATGCAAAAAGAACATTATTCCACGAAGATTTCACAATTTGTATCTCAATCTTCCAACTGCAGACGATGTGATCGATGTTTTACCCGAAACCGATGAGGAAGAAATAGGAAATGGTTATTATGATTAAGATACTTTATTAATAACTATATAACTCAGTCAGTATTATAAAATATGATTTGATGGCATATATAATTAATTGACTATGTACCATCTTATAAATTGACGTGGAAATTTAAGGTTCTGTAGCTTGTATTAGTTTTATTGTGCAAAAAATACTACAGTGCTCAATTACATTTACATCATTTTTTTATTAGTAGAAGTCACTTATTACTTTAAATTTATAACTAACAATATTACATTGACCTTTACAACCGGTCAGTTAATATTTACTTGTGGATGTAAGGGAAAAATTACAAAATTTACTAAAGTGTAAGGGTCACTATTTATGTAATTGTTTATTTCTGCCTTTTGTTATTAGTCTCAAGTAAAAGAGCATTTAATTTCAAGTATATTTGTTAAAGACATCATTTAAATAGCTTTTCAAATAATAAAGTTATAACTAATTTATTTTTTTTGTTTTTTTTTATTGCTCCTCCTGTAAACCTATACATTGTCCCTTACGACAATTGAATTTCTGACCGTCGATATCTACAGAAATTAACCTCAACAAATTCGAACTCGATATGTTATTATATTATAATTTAGGTACAGAATATCTATTCCAAACCCCTCAATATAGGGCACGTTTTCAAACACCCAATTGCTCCACTCACACATTCAGTGAATCACACTTCCATTTGTTTTCTTTTAGAATTATTGACCAATAGCTGTACGCAGGTACATGTCTTGAGCTCTGAATTTATTTACTGCGCTTTTGCCTCGTCGCCAATGTGAATTCTAGGCTTTGGGGTAATATTAAAACAACTAGTTTCTCAGTAAGTAATACACAGCTCGACCGTAACGCCTGCTCGCCCCGCTCGTGACAGTGCGTGTCAGGTTGGGAGCACAGATTAGATAAAGTATGTCTAAAGGTCGAGACTATGGCGCTACCGTCAGTCTGCATACTACGTTTATTTAATGCACAGATTGGTATTACAATTTTATGGCAAGACACCCTAATATTTCACTTAGAAGACCAGAAGCTACTTTATTTAATAGAATCACAGCATTTAATCCGGGAGAAACAGATATATTTTTTGAAAATTTAAAAACACTGATGATAAAATACTAAGGTGTAAGGGGCCCAACCAAGATCTTTTGGGTCCAAGCCAACTCTACCTGCCAGTCGGTGCACCTGCTGAACAACAGACGAGGCTCTGGCGCAGGCTTTCCCTTTGGGGTTGGGTGGTCGGACGGCAGTCGCTCCTATAAAAGCCAACCCTGCCACACAACCATGGTGCGTACACGAAAAGAAAATGTTACCGATAGGGTGCCGCCGCATAGCGATGCGCAGGAGCATCGCCGGACTTCTGTGACAAGTGGGCTAGGGCTACTGTACCACGGGCGGGCACGGCCAAAGACGCGAGCCCCATAACGGAAACTCCGCTTCGCCACTTCCGGTTAAGCTGAAAGGACAGATCAATAAGTCCATCATTAGGCCTGTCCTTTTATATGGCAGCGAAGCGTGGCCGCTACTTGAGTGACACAACAGGAGCTGCGTGTCAAGGAGATGAATATGCTGCGGTGGATGTGCGGAGTCACGCGGAAGGAACGCGTGAGGAACTCGCGCATTCCTCAGGCAGGCCTCCTCGCGGTAGCCTTCGTGTCCGTGATATTGCAGACAAACTGTAGGAGAGTCGCCTACGCTGGTACGGCCATGTTTTTTGACAAACAAATGTCTGACCATGCCGCCACCGCCAGGTCCTGGCAAAAGGGTTGGGTCTACCCCAAGAAATCCTGGCTTGACGTCGTGACGGCTGATATGCGTGCCAATGATCTCACAACTAGAGACGCTCAAGACCGTGCGAAGTGAAGGAGTAAATCAAGGAAAGCGGACCCTGGGCTCCAAAGCAATGGCTTTAGACGCAACCGGGATTGACCGTATAGATGAAGAAGAAGAAGATAAAATACCAATTTAAATCAAATTCAATCTACAATGTAGATGAAACAGTAATTAGTACTGTACAACGAAACTCCAGGATTCTCGCACCGAAAGGATGAAAACAAGTTGGTAAATGTACCAGCGCAGAACGTAGTTTCTTGACCAGAGCTATAAATTGTTTTAACGCTGGAGGCACATTCATTCCCCCATTTTTCATATTGAAAAGAAACCGAATGAATACATTGCTTATGAAGGACAGTAATAAGTAAATAAATAAATAATAAATAAAACTTTATTAATTTCTTCTCTCACATAGGTAGAACAATTTAAAATTATGAACCAAAATGTTAAATGGTAGCTTGTGTTTCTGACTCAGGCTGAATAATAGAATCAAGTTTTGTTGAGTGGCTTCAGTATTTTAAATCATTTGCAAAACCATCTGCAGATGATCCCATATTGTTAATACTAGACAATCACGAAAGCCACATTACTTTGAGAGCTTACGAGTTTTATTGCAAGAATGTTATTCATGTTCTAACATTACCTCCTCATACATCCCATAGAATGCAACCTTTAGACTTAACTTTCTATGGCCCACTAAAACGGCATATAATAGAGTGTGAATCCTTCATGGTCAATCATACAGGCACAAAAAACACCACATGATGTTGTAGACCTTTAAACAAAGGCTTTTAATAGAGCAACAAGTAATAATATATCCCATGGATCAAGATAAATTTAAAGATACTTTTGCAAGTTTTGGTGATATTTTTTTGGTCCGAATCTCCTCTTGAACAACGGACAAATACCAATACCAACCAGCCAAGCCAAAATGAGTCCATTGCTTTAGGACAATATTTTGGGCTAGTGCCGAGAAGAAGCAGCGCAAGAAACTTGGTCACTATTGTCAGCCTCTTTTTAAATAGTGTGTTTACATTACAAGATAAAATGAACCTGTGCGAGCATGGCAGTATTTATTTCCATACATTTTTATCATTTAAATAGTCATTTACAGTGTAATAACCTTTTTTCATTAAAATTATCTTGACATGCGATTTAAATTCGTACATAGGCAGTTTAGCAATGGACTGTGGTAATTTGTTAAAAAAGCGAATACATTTTCCCATAAACGAATTACCCATTTTATGCAGTCTGAAATTTGAAACGGCAAGTTTATCCTTATTCTGGGTATTAATATTATGCATGTCACTCTTTTTAGGAAATCGATGCAGGTTTTTGCGAATATACATAATATTTTCATAAATGAATTGAGAAGCCACTGTTAGAATAGAATAGAATTGTTTATTTGCTAAAAACATGGTACATTAATAGGTTTTAAAATTATGTAGGTATATTCAATACATGTTTTATCGATTTGTCGATATGCAAATAGTGTCTTCATGGGTACTTTTAGTATTACTAAGCTTTAAATTTCATTTCTAATTTAAACAATGTTATAAAAATGTCAACTAGTTCTACCAATAATAATGTCAACAATAAGTTAGGAAAAAAAATAGTAATAATGTCAATGGCCATAGTCACAAATCAACACAAAACAGACAATTCCACATGCAGATAGTCAAAACAGATACAAAATACTTTTATAAGTGATGTCAAAACATTAGTAGGTATCACTTAAACGATAACAGAGAAAAAAAACAGATACAATCACAATTCATTACAAATTTTCTTTAAATGTCCATCACTGCAAAACTTGACGAATTCACCAGTATCGTAAAAACAATGCTCAATCAGAATTCCAAAAAGCATTCGCTTGAATCGCGGAAATTCGAGATTTGCGATACGATCCGGAAGTAAATTATTTTTATTTTATTTTATTTCATTTTTATATTATTTAATTTATTAGGACAACCAAAAAGACAAACACTAATACAAGTAAGATACATATTTTGAGTTATACTGACTTAGAGCTAAGCGTCGTCTTAGTTATAGGCTGCCACGGCATGCAATCCACATTGCAGGTTTATTACACAAAGTTAAACATTGTAAGCTTAAATTGGTTTTAATTAGTCGAAGCTACCAACCTTAAAAGTATAATTTATTTTATTTTATTATAACTTTTAAATCTAAATCTAAAACACGTTTTTTCAACAACCGATTATTTCAAAGGTACCGGTACAAAGGACTGCAGAATTTTACGCCTGAATCTTTGCCGATTATCAGCAAAGATATCGACGTCGTGTGCCTTACAGAACTTGTTGTATTGCCTCTGCAGTCTGTTCATGGTGGCGTGGTGACCCAATTTTGTCTTATTGTATTTTACTGAAAAAGGGACATACCTGCTAATACGAGCTAGTTTGGGCGGTATATTTAAATTTATTGAACTCAATAGAAAGGGACAATCTACATGCCCTTCGCAATTTTATGGAAAAACACGAGGTCCAGCAACCACCTTCGATCCAACAGACTGCTCAATTTAAAATAGCTAAGCCGCTTCTCATATGATGGTAGCTCCCTTGCCTTGTTGGTTTGGTACGAAAGATGCCATAAAAAGCGCTTCTGAATTCGCTCTATGCGTTTTGTGTGCATGTCATAGTGCGGAGACCACTGGCTGCAGTATTCGAGAACAGGGCGGACAAGAGACTTAAATAAGGTAATTTTTGTTGAAATCTGTTTGAGTTCTTTAGCGTTACGAAATTATACAATCTAATGCACATACTGTAGCTATTGCTACTAAAGCAGGTTGTTGATGATGGTGGTATGACTAGTTTGTTAGGATATCTTGTTCGGAGTTGTTTATTTCGTGCTTCCTAGTAAAAAGGTAAAAAAAATTCTTCCCAAACAACAAAATTTCGAATATGCAACGGCGGCAGTGCAAGAATATTCAATTTTTTTAAAAGAGGTCTGCATGATTCTGATTGCCCTACACCACAAATGGATCTTACGCATTTCTTTTGCAAAATGAAAGCTCGTTTGATGTTTGTAGAATTTCCCTACATGATCAGTCCATACCTGAGAATATAACCTATATACCCGTGATATGCCATCAGAGCTGTTTTGTTGTGTTGTGTGTTTTGATTAGCTATTTGCGTAAGACGATATAAAACATAAATAAATCGATTCATCTTCTGACAAACCATATCGACGTGATGTTGCCATGTTAATTTCGCGTCTATTACAACATCAAGGAAAGTAGCTGATGTTGCTTCTTTAATAGGTTCATCACGATATCGGATGGACAATGGTAGTGGTCGATGATTTTTATTACTAAATTTTATTAATTTTGTTTTTGTCACGTTTATCTTTAAATTATTACATTCTAGCCAACTTGTTGTTTTTTTTATTTCCTTATTCTTATTATATATCCTTTGTTTTTTTTGTGAATAGCCACAGATATATAATCAGCAAAAAAGGTGACTGGATAATTGTTACATTTAGGAAGATCGTTAATGTATAAGATAAAAAGTATTGGACATAATATACTGCCCTGTGGTACTCCTCCTAGCTTATTAATCATATGTTCCGATCTATATACTGTACTTTGAAGTTCGTTATCAAGTCCTAAACAAATTGCATTCTATCAGCAAGGTAGCTCTTAATCCAATTATAAGCTGGCCCTCTTATACCATACATCTCGAGTTTTGATAGAAGTGTCATATGACTGACAAAATTAAAGGCTTTACTTATATCGTACAAAAAAGCAGAAACGGGGATTTTTTTGTCCATCAAAGTCGATATGTTATTGATAAGAGAAAAGTACGCAAGTGCTGTTGAGCTCCCTTTCCGAAACCCAAATTGTTCCTCCCTGAGTATATTATGCCTTGTTAGAAACGACATCAGCCTCGAGCGCATAACCTTTTCAAAGACTTTTGCCAGTATCGGAATGAGCGCAATAGGCCTATAATTGTTCAAGTCAGTTCTCCACTTTTGAATAACGGTTTTACAACAGAAATCTTAAGAACCGTAGAAAACTTACCTTCCTCAAAACAACCGTTCACAAAATATGACAACAATGGCGCCAATTCCAAGGCACAAGCCTTTAATACTTTTAGTACATATATTATCGTAACCCGTAGAATTTGTATTGTTTAGAGACTTAATAATTTTAATTATTTCATCTTCGTCAGTTGGTTTTAAAAACATAGATGCAGATTTAGTATAGTCAGTACCCAAATCACTAGAATTTATGAAATTATTGTTAAATAAATTTGCTATTTCGGAGGACTTGTTTATTTCCTTATTGTTCACTTTCAAATATTCAATGTTATGTTTATTGTTAAAATCATCATTTCTATTTATAATTTTCCATGAGGCCATGCATTTATTCTTTGCGGTGCTTAGACATTTCTCATTTTCAATTCTTTGCGATATGTTTATGTATCCTTTTAATATTCTTGAGTAATTTCTGTATTTAATTTTATTGCGACAGCTTTTTTGTTTGTAGTAAGACATACGAAGTTTTCTTTTAGTTATCCATGATGTTTTTAAACCTTTAGTAAGCCAATCTGTTTTTGTGTTAACTTTATTTAAGCATTTAACTTTTAATTTAGGAAAGCATAAATCGTAAAAAATAATTATTTCTTCGTGAAATTTAGTAAAATCGTAATCGACATCATTGCACTCAAACAAGTTTGACCATGAATATTGCGCCAGGTAATTTCTGAATTTGTTTATGTTATCAAAACTGTAGTCACGTTTTGTTTCATACTAATATTTTAGGGGAATTTTGAGGAAATTAATGGAAATAGTTAAGAATTAAGCAGTATTAGCAGCAGTAGTTAGTATATTCATTTCTTTGAATAGTTCTTTCACCGAGTCTCGGGGTCTGAGATCGTAATTTGCTCGTACAGCTCTCTTTTGTAGTACAAAAATAGATTCAATATCTGCTGCTGAGCCTCATAATGATATTCCGTATGACTTTATACTGTAAAAATAGCTAAAATACACCAATCTTGCTGTTCCAACATCAGTCAATTGTCTTATCTTTCTCACGGCATAAGCAGCTGAACTGTCTTCCTGACAGAGTCTTAATATGAGCAACCCATTGCAAATGGGAATCTAAAGTGATTCCTAAAAAGGTAGTGTGTTAATGTAGTTTAGATTCAAATTTGCTGAGCTAACTTTTACTAAAATGGAAGACGTGTGTCTGCTATAGAACTTTATTTGTAACTAAAAATCTATTTACATTTTTAACCCATTATACCACCCACCAAAGGACTATTAGTCCTTTTATGATAGTATTATCATATGTTTAATAAATGATTACATCAGTAAAGACGGTGTACCTAAACATGGTCACAATTTCATAATCAAATGAATCTAACTAATGTATTTAAACACAATAAAATAACTTAACAATGTAAGAATTGATAAACCTTTGATGATTTACAAGTAACAAGCTTATTATTCTAATGTGACAAATAAATTTATAGTCAATTATACACCCATAAGTATAAGAATCCTGATCATACTAATCAGTAGCAATATCAACAGGTAAAGAACATAATTTTGTAACAGGTCTTTTAGTAACAGTGTCGCCACTTTTAACACTGTTAACTCTGCAGATTCCATCTGCCCCTGGATGTTTATCCACAATCCTGCCTAAGGCCCATTTTCCTGGTGGTAAACATTCAGTTTTAATAAGTACTATCTGACCCACATTAAAATCTTGTTGTCTCTTTAACCACTTAGGTCTTTGCTGTAATCTAGATAGATATTCCTCCTGCCACTTGTGCCAAAAATCGTTCAACAGCTTTTGAGAATGCTGCCAGCGTGACAAGTTGGAGATCTTAACATTTTGTAGATTGGGACTTGGGACAACTACAGGCGCTTCGCCTATTAAAAAATGGCCAGGGGTAAGTGGTTCTAATTTGTCTGTGCTTGTATCATCAATGGGGCTAAGAGGACGAGAATTTAAACATGCCTTTATTTGGCATAAGATAGTCGTTGTTTCTTCAAAGGTCAGATTTGTATTAAGAATGCGTTTCAAGTGGTGTTTTATTGACTTAACGCCAGATTCCCATAACCCTCCATGGTGTGGACTGTATGCTGGTAAAAAGTGCCATTGAGTGCCATCTGTAGCTAGGGAATCTAAGATTTGACCACTAAATTCTAAAGAGGTATCATTCCAGGCAGCGATCAACTCTTTATTGGCACCAACAAAATTTCGTCCCCGGGGGGTCACTCCAGAGATGGGAGCATTTTCCACGTCTTGCCACAAATCTTCGAAAAGCTCCTATAAATGCTTCTGATGTCATGTCTCCGATCAACTCCAAATGTATGGCTTTTGTAGCCATGCATACGAAAATGGCAATGTAAGCCTTTTTTGTTCATGATTCTCGTTCTGTTGAAATGAAAACTTGCAGTAGCCCAGCAAAATCCACTCCGCTGTGTGGAAACGGTCTTGATGGAGTGACTTGTTGCTTTGGCAAGTCTCCATAAGATGTGTACGAGCAGCAGCATTTTGTCGTGCACAGATCATACATTTATGGATGTGTTTTTTAACTGGTGCCTTGGCTCTGATGATCCAATACTTGGACCTAAAATAACACAGCATAAGCTGCACCCCTCTATGCATGGTATTAATATGAGCGTCTGCTATTATCAACGATGTTAATTTGTTTATGTTGCTCAGTATAATCGGATGTTTGCTATTTTCGTCTAGATTAGTGTGTCTTAATCTTCCGCCCACCCTGAGGATATGCTTGTCCAAGTAAGGGTTTGTAGGCTACTCACGTATTCTACATTATTTAAATCACATACATTAATTTGAATAGCACATTTTATTTACACATAATAAATTTAAACAATTAATACTAAACATAACATAAAATCTTAATAACTATGTAAAATAAATCAAAACTAGTTAAACTAAACTTATATCAAAATTATTTATTCCTAAAGACTACTATATACACAAAACAAATATTTCATAAAAACTTTCGAGATTGTTTGTTTGTTCGATATCGATATCGACACCGCCACATCGACTTCGCGGTAGCACTATGCGTTTCAATTTTGCGTAGCGCAGCGGATTCCTCCGATACGCCTATACCGGGCGAACCACTCCGCCACAGTTCAGATCTAGCCATTGAACGCGGAACGCATATCACTTGCGCCGTCGATGTATGCCCAATTATTGCGTGCGATCTTTATTTGTTACAGATTTATTCTGATTTCGCTTCTTAGCAAGTTAATAGTGTTAATTAGCTGTAACGCTCTCCGCACTCCTTCTAAACTTTATCGGTGTGACTGTGTAACCTGCGTATGTGCTTTTTCGGAATATAATTAACTTTTCAACCACTTTGGACTTGTGATTATTTCGTATCCTGCACATCATTTACATCGTACACAGCGGTCGTTTGCTACTAACTACCGCCACACACCAACCTATAACTGGTGACCCCGACGTGATTGATGTAGGCTACTCACGTATTCTACATTATTTAAATCTCATACATTAATTTGAATAGCACATTTTATTTACACATAATAAATTTAAACAATTAATACTAAACATAACATAAAATCTTAATAACTATGTAAAATAAATCAAAACTAGTTAAACTAAACTTATATCAAAATTATTTATTCCTAAAGACTACTATATACACAAAACAAATATTTCATAAAAACTTTCGAGATTGTTTGTTTGTTCGATATCGATATCGACACCGCCACATCGACTTCGCGGTAGCACTATGCGTTTCAATTTTGCTTAGCGCAGCGGATTCCTCCGATACGCCTATACCGGGCGAACCACTCCGCCACAGTTCAGATCTAGCCATTGAACGCGGAACGCAAATCACTTGCGCCGTCGATGTATGCCCAATTATTGCGTGCGATCTTTATTTGTTACAGATTTATTCTGATTTCGCTTCTTAGCAAGTTAATAGTGTTAATTAGCTGTAACGCTCTCCGCACTCCTTCTAAACTTTATCGGTGTGACTGTGTAACCTGCGTATGTGCTTTTTCGGAATATAATTAACTTTTCAACCACTTTGGACTTGTGATTATTTCGTATCCTGCACATCATTTACATCGTACACAGCGGTCGTTTGCTACTAACTACCGCCACACACCAACCTATAACTGGTGACCCCGACGTGATTGATGTAGGCTACTCACGTATTCTACATTATTTAAATCACATACATTAATTTGAATAGCACATTTTATTTACACATAATAAATTTAAACAATTAATACTAAACATAACATAAAATCTTAATAACTATGTAAAATAAATCAAAACTAGTTAAACTAAACTTATATCAAAATTATTTATTCCTAAAGACTACTATATACACAAAACAAATATTTCATAAAAACTTTCGAGATTGTTTGTTTGTTCGATATCGATATCGACACCGCCACATCGACTTCGCGGTAGCACTATGCGTTTCAATTTTGCTTAGCGCAGCGGATTCCTCCGATACGCCTATACCGGGCGAACCACTCCGCCACAGTTCAGATCTAGCCATTGAACGCGGAACGCATATCACTTGCGCCGTCGATGTATGCCCAATTATTGCGTGCGATCTTTATTTGTTACAGATTTATTCTGATTTCGCTTCTTAGCAAGTTAATAGTGTTAATTAGCTGTAACGCTCTCCGCACTCCTTCTAAACTTTATCGGTGTGACTGTGTAACCTGCGTATGTGCTTTTTCGGAATATAATTAACTTTTCAACCACTTTGGACTTGTGATTATTTCGTATCCTGCACATCATTTACATCGTACACAGCGGTCGTTTGCTACTAACTACCGCCACACACCAACCTATAGGTTAAACGATTTTAGGGGGCTTCCATTTTTTACCTCTTTGTTTTCTATGATAGCATTTATTTCTTCCGGAAAATCATGCTTTTGGACTAGTCTAACGCATGTAAATAGTGATGTTTCTAATTCTTCCGGCGTTATTGTTGTATCAATATGTTCTTTGTATTCTTTATGTTTCAGAAACCTTCTACAGTGTGCAATACATCTCTTGAGTTGATTTAGGTTATTAAAATCCTCTATTTGATTGAGAAGCGTCTTTTCTTCACCGTGGCAAAATTTTAGATTGGTTTGTACAATTGCCTTGCTTTCGATTTCTGTGGGAATGTAATTTGGTCTTTTGTATTCTATATCGTCTCTCGAAAGCCATTTGGGTCCTACCCACCAGAGTTGACAATCCTTTAAATCTTTTAGCAGCATTCCCCTCGATGCAATGTCCGCTGGATTATCTTTAGATACAACGTGATACCATTGACTGTTATCAACGTTCTCGAGAATTTCTACAACTATATTTGCCACGAACAGCTTCCACCTACTGATTTCTCCGAACAGCCATGATAATACAATAGAAGAATCTGTCCATGATGTAACTTGTGATTTAGGTATTCTCATTGCTTGTAAGACTTGTTTTAATAAATCTGAAAGCAGCACGGCTCCACACAGCTTCAAGCGAGGCAATGACACTGTCTTTATCGGAGCTACTTTGGTGGCTAGCTCGTGCGGCAATTAATTGAGTTTTTATTGTTACATCAGGTTTTTCCACCCGGCAATAGACTGCAGCACCATAGGCATTCATGGATGCGTCGCTGAAACCGTGAATTTGAATAGAATCCTTGTCAAACTCAAAGACTCAAAGCGTCAAGCCACCTATCTATTTTGATTTCTTTTACGTTGTCAAAGTCTGAACGAACAGCACTCCATTCTTCTTTTAACGTTTCTTTCAAATCTTCGTCCCAACCGACTTTTTCTTGCCATAGTTTTTGGATTAAAATCTTTGCCGCGACAATTGCAGGTGCAATCCATCCCAGCGGGTCGTAAAGCTTCTGAATGTCTGACAAGATAATTCTCTTTGTAATTGCATCAGATATCGTTGGTAGATTGCAATTATATTAAAATTGATCACTTCCCATGTTCCAGACAACGCCTAATGCTTTTGTAGTTCCGTCTACATTAAGATCAAGATGAACGGAAGCTGATCTATTACTTGGTTCGATTGATCTCATAAATTCAGCACTATTTGATGCCCACTTTTTCAGTTTAAATCCCCCACATTTGAGCAAATCTTGCAACTGTTTGCTAGCTTCGATAGCAGATTGAACATCGTCACACCCTGACAAAAGGTCGTCAACGTAAAAATCCTTACGGACGATGTCAGCAGCCAGGGAGAAGTTTTCACCTTCATCGATGGCAAGCTGAAAAAGCGTCTTAATCGCAAGATAGGGGGCAGATGCCATTCCGAATGTCACCGTGAGTAGTCTGTAGTCTTTTATGGGATCAGTGTAGCGGTCTGCGTCTTCTTTGGCTATCAATATCATCCTGTACATTCTTTCGATATCTGAGACGAAACATATCTTATGCATTCTCAATCTTATAATCAAACTTCTGAGATCATTTTTATTTATTTATTTAAAAGGAGCAACCAACATATCTTACACCAATGATACAATCAACAAGTAACAAGTTTAAAATATGAGCTAAGTGTAGATTCAGTTACAGGCTGCCACGACTTGCAAATGTGAGTTATAGTTTACTTTTAAAACAAGAGCTTACTTATAAAATAAAAATGGAATAATATTTTTTTATGACTTAATTTTAGTTAAACAATAGCCAAGATTTACAGATAAGAGTTATATGCTTAGTTCTTCTGTAGCCAATTTTTTAAATTTGGGGAGTGTGTTGGAAAATATATCTGTCGCCGCAAAACATCATTCGACCATACTTAAGAACAATAATTATGAGACACCTATTATTTTTAAGTTTCTAAATTAAGATTTACAAATAACAACGACTTCCTGTAACTAAAAGTGCTAACATTACGAAATAAATGGATGACATTTTGACAAGTAAGTTAATCGTTATTTATTTTAGGTTTTTGGCTTGTTAATTAAATTAATTTGTCAAGTAAAATTTTAATTTCTAATTACTAGATTTTAAATAGCTTTAGTTGGCGTAATGGCGCAACGCCATTGGTCCACGTCCTTAGTAGAGAGAGGTGGAGTGGGGGCGGTGCGCTCGACGGACGGCGGGGCAGAAGCTCGAGCAGTTCACTGCGGACTTTTGAACTGAACAGTTGTTAGCAAAAACTCTGCCCCTCCGCCCTCTTAAATTAAAATTCGTTTCTTACTATGTTAAAATAAGTTAATTTGTGATTAATTTAATAAAGTTATAGGAAAATCTATTGTCTAATCTAGTTTGCTTGATTAATGAATATTCTAATAAAAAATTGATGCTCTAAAAATTGCCTTTTTATATTTCCATTAGAATCCCTTATGGATCAATCAAAAGACAGAATCGATGTTCATAATACTACCAGCGGTTCTGGGCTTTTTAAAAATAATAATGCTCCTGCGTCTCCGACATCAGAAGTGTTACAACGACCCCTTTCTGCCGGTCAATGTGTTACAGGTCCTGACAACCTCGGCGCTGGAGCCGAGGCACTACCAACCATGCCCCGCCTAGATGAGACAACGTCGATGATGCCCTTGTCGGTGCCGGGGATGTATCTCCCTCGTCCAGCGAGTGCAGCTACAGCTATTGCTAACCTAATGGCACCATCTACTGTTCAGCTTGGTATAGTTCCACCTGAATTCTTTGTCCATATGATGACCATGATGCAGACTATGAGCGAGTGGCTATTGGAACAATCAGGTAACAAGTTTAAAATAACTGACGTATTTTTGCCTTCTTACGACCCAGACGGGAATGTTGGTGTGCGCGAGTGGTGTGACCATATTTCTACAGCTAAAGATACTAGCTAGTGACTAGTTTTATGAAGGGACGCGCCAAAATATGGGCGGACAACTGGTTAGTTACAACGTCCACTTGGGAAGAATGGCGTCTTAATATTATTAACACCTTCGAACCCGAAAGTCGTTATTCGCGTGACATACTTAGGGGAACATGTTTACGAACCTTCGAAAAATAATGCTGAGTTTTTATCACGGGCATGGCTTTTATGGAGGCGAGTGACTAAGGATAAGCTTGACAATAGCGATGCTGTCGAAGCAGTCATAGGAATGATAGGTGACGAACGCCTTAGAATCGAATTGATGAATGTTAGAGCCACCTCAGTGCCTGAATTGATTTCTGTGGCTTCATCCATTCGTGCCAAACGGCCCAATACATCTCAAAGTTGCTCAAACATGCCACCTCAAAAGCGTGCTAGATTTTCTGTAGATAACCGAAGTACCCTTTATTGTAGTTTCTGTAAACGTACGGGTCACGATTATTAATAAAACACGTTGTAGATTTGAAAACCAATGACGGACTATTTTATTAAGTATTTTAGCAAAGACAACACAACACATTCATAGACAGCGGAAGTAGCATTATTTGCTTATTGGATGTTACCATGTTAATAATATATTTTAACACTCCAACTACAGCAAATAAACAAATTTTCTATAAATTACAATTTTTCACTTTAACATTGTATTTGACTAATCCCCATATCCTCTATACAATTATAATGCTTCATAGGATTCAAAGCTTTAGTTAAAACATCAGCGGGCATAGCAGTTGTTGGCAAATATTTTAAATCAATAATTTTATTACTTACTGCATCCTTAATAAAATGGTATCTGATGTCAATATGTTTACTTTTTCTATGACACACATAATTTGCCACCAACTTCTGCGCACTCTGGCTATCATTAAATAAGTGCACCGTACACACATTACCAGTCAGTTCACAAAGTAAAGATCTTAAGTATATGGTTTCTTTACAAGCTTCAGCTATAGACATATACTCAGCTTCCATACTGGATAAAGCAACAGTTCTCTGTTTTTTACTCTCCCAGGAAATTGGTGAGCCTGACATTACAAAACAAAACCCTGTGTATGATTTACGATCTACTGTATTACTTGCCCAATCGGCATCAACAAATCCCACAAGTTCACCTTTTTACTTTACAGATTTCAAACAATAATTTTTAGTTTTCTTTAGGTATCTAAGTATTCTTTTTGCATAACTCCAATGAACATTTGTGTGACCTTTATTAAATTGACTAAGGAAACTAACACAAAAAGATATATCTGGTCTTGTGAGAACTGATAAATACATTAGACTTCCAATCAACTGTTGATATGGTAACTCTTGATCACAAATTTCAGATTTTTCTATATCTAATTTACATTCCATAGGAGTACTAGCCACTTTACAATCAAGCATATTACATTTATTTAATAACTGTTCTATATATTGCTCCTGGTCTAAAGTAATGACATTTGATTTTTTATCTATTTTTACTCTCATGCCTAGACATTGTTGAACCTGTCCTAAATTCTTTATTTTAAATTTAGAACTTAACACAGAAATTAAATTTTCAGTCTCCTCTTTACTATTATTACTTGAGTAAATGAAAAAATCATCGACATATAATGCAATAATAATTTTTACATTTTCATTTATTTTTGTGAAAATACATGGTTCTAAGAGACTCTTTTTAAATCCTAATTCACATAAACATTGCTCTACTCTCTCTCAACCTAGAGGACTGCTTCAAGCCGTGAATAGCTTTATTTAATTTTACAATAACCTTTTTCTTATTAACATCATAATTAATATCTGGTTGAAGCATATAAATATCCTCTTTGAGATGTCCATTTAAGAAAGCTGTTTTTACATCCAAATGAGTAATATCAAGATTTAACTGCACAGACAATGCAAATAACAATTTCAGAGTAGAATGTCTGACAACTGGTGAGAATGTCTAATCATAGTCTATACCAGGCCTCTGCGTAAAGCCTTTCGCCACTAAACGCGCTCTATACCGCACACTATTATCACTATTGACTTTCTTTCTGAACACCCACTTGCACTGCACTAGAGTTTTATTTGAAGGTAATTCTTCCACTGGAACCCACGCATCATTTTCTTCAAACGCCTGTAGCTCATCATTCATCGCCTCATTCCAATTCTCTCGATCTGGATTCTCCAGAGCATCTCGGACACTGATGGGATCACTTGTGATTTCAGGGCACGATGTTGTGCATAGGTTTGTAAAACCATAACGTTCTGGTGGCCTCCTCACTCGTTTGCTGATTAACGATTCTTGTGGTGTTGGTTCCTCTGGTCTTTCAGGTTCTTGGGTTTGCTGTAAGATAGGATCCAAATCAGTCAAAGCATTAAGATATTCTGACTCTGAGGAACTATTCAGATCTGCAGGACTCAATATAGGTTCATCTTTTATTTCATCATCTTTCTTAACATCACTGTCAGACTCTTCTGTTTGGATAATATCCCCAATTGAAACTGTTATACTTTCACCTGATGTACATTTTCTTTCTGTGTATAATTACATCTCTACTAGTTGTAACACATCTCTTAGTAGAGTCATAAACTCGGTAACCTTTAATATTTTCAGAAAATCCAACTAATATGTGTTTCTTCGACTTAGTATCCGACTTAAGTATTTTCTCTTTAGGAATGTGTACCATTACCTGACTTCCAAATATTCGGACATGACTTAAATCTGGTTTTTTATTAGTCCAGAGCTCATAAGGAGTTTTATTATTTAATCCTGATGCAATAGACCTATTTCTAAGATAGACGGCTGTGTTCGTAGCCTCTGCCCAAAACATCTTATCTAATCCTGCATCAAATAATAAACAACGTGCTCGCTCGACTATAGTCCGATTAATGCGTTCGCTTAACCCATTCTGTTCAGGAGTGTAAGCATTGGTTTTTTGGTGGACAATGCCTGCGTCCTTTAGATAATTCTCAAACTCATTGCTACAGAATTCTAAGCCATTATCAGTCCTGAATATTTGGATTTTTGTACTTTGTTCATTTTCTACCCTCGACTTATATTCTTTAAAGCATTTAAAAACCTCACTTTTAGCTTTTAAAAAATAGACAAAAACCATACGGGTAAAATCATCCACAAAAATAAGGAAATACCTTGCTCCGCCAATTGAAGGTGTCTCCATAGGTCCACAGACATCAGCATGAACAATATGAAGTGGTTCACTGCTCCTTGTTCCTGTATGACCAAATGGTAAGCGTGACTGCTTTCCTTCACAACATATGGTGCATGTATTTTTGTTGATCACCGACTTATCTGTATATGATATTCCCGTAACAGCTCCATCCTTCATTTTATTTAAGTCATTCATGTTTAGGTGGCCCAACCTCCTATGCCATACTTCACTACAAACTGCTGGAGGAGATGTAAACAAACATTGTTTAGATTCCACGACCAATTTATAAACTCCATCTGTCTGATTTGCAATAGCCACTAAACAGTTCTCTCTGTTGTAAACATAGCAACACTTTTTGGTAAACTCCACTCTATTGCCATTCTTGATAAGTTGACTTATTGATATTAAATTAGTGGTGAGGTTAGGTACACATAAAACGTCCTTCAAAGTCACCTCATACTTGCAATTTGGAGTGACGGTCACGATATCAACATCACCCGAGCACAACACTGGCATTGCACTTTGATTTGCTGCTATTATCTCCGTGATACTCGGTGAAAAAGATGCATTCTGTATCATGTTTTCGTTCGTCGTCATGTGGACACTCGCGCCGCTATCCAAGTAAAAATCGTGTTTACTGTAATTTCCACTTAGGAACACTGCGGAAAATGCATTTTTCTTCTTTACTTGCGGCTGATTATTCTGTTTACACTGAGATTTGTAATGTCCGAATTGCTTGCAACGGTAACATTTTACATTCGTTTTGTCCGATTTGTTTACATTTGAGCCTGCCATAGACGTTCCACCGCCATGTTGATTAGAGCTGTCATTCTTGCTATGGCTGCCAACTTTAGCATATTGTTGACGATTGTGCTGCCCTCTGCTCAAAAATGCACTTCCTGCCTCGGAGTCGTTACCTGCCAAGTCAATCAATTTTGTCTTAACAACATCCGCAGTAATGGCGATACCGGAATGCTCGATCGCCATTATCATAGGGAAATACTTTTCTGGTAAACCTGCCAACATTAAACACCCGATCCACTTGTCGTTCACGGAAAATCCTGTTCCTGATCATTTCTGGGCGGTCTCGATAATCTGCGATATGTAGTTAATCATCGAATCGCAACTGTCGAGACGAATCGAGATTAAAGTTCGCAATTAAGTAATTCTGCGAGAGAATCCAGAATCATCAAACATAGTCTGCAATTTCTGCCATAAGCTCCTTGCACTTGTCGCTTCCTTGATGTGAACGTATAGTGACGGATTGATGGTTAAAATTAACTTGGCTTTTGCTTTTGCATCTTCTGCGGCTGCAGCTGCAGGGCTTTCTTGCTTTATGCAATTTGCCATGCCCTCCAATACTAGCAAATTCTCTGCTGCAAACGACCATTCGTGATAGTTCTCACGCCCCGTCAGCTTAGGGACGTTACTCAGGAATGAATTCGAAGCCATCGCTGTTAATTTCACTCGTAACCAATTATACGCAATGTCGCCGCGCCTACGCTAGATAAAAAACAAACTCACAGTACTTTTTAACTAACTATAGGGCATACTGGGCCCATAACCTAATAAAGCACGTTGTAGATTTGAAAACCAATGACGGACTATTTTATTAAGTATTTTAGCAAAGACAACACAACACATTCATAGACAGCGGAAGTAGCATTATTTGTTTATTGGATGTTACCATGTTAATAATATATTTTAACAATTATAATAATTGTCGTAGTAAAGGCGATTCAAATGCGCGGCCGGCCGAGAAAAATCAAAACGCAACAACATCGGCTGCATCCTCAAGGCCGAATGAAAAGTTTTGCTCATTTTGTTCCAAACCTGGCCACGCATTTGATACGTGCTTTCGTCGCGAAAAACAGATAACCTCAAACATTAATTCTGTATCTCGTAAAAAATCGAATCTTAATACAATGCGTATTCGTGTAGGCAGCATAGAAATTGATACCGTATTTGACAGTGGTGCCGAATGTTCCGTTATGCGTGAATCAATAGCAAACAAATTACCAGGGCGTAGGCACCAAATTGTTAACTACTTACGTGGCCTAGGCCTGTTTCCCGTAATATCCACCAGCACATTAACTGCTATCTGCTCCATTGATAATATAAACGTGGAAATATTATTCCACATCCTACCTGATTTTGAGATGACATCCGACGTACTTATTGGAGCAAACATATTGCATGAAACGGGCTTGACCGTAATAGTTACTCAAAATAGCGCAACTTTGATTTCTCAACCACGTATTATGCACACGCGATTAAACAGCCCCATTTTCGAAAATTTTAATCATGATTTAACTGACTAATTAAAAATCGAACAACTATTGGGCCTGCTTAACAGGTAGGGGAGGACGGGGCTGAAAGTTCCGATTTTCAAATAACATGGAATTTCATGATGAAAATGAAAGGTTACATTTTTGATATTTGTAACAATTAAATGATCTTTATCGGCCTTTGTAGTAGTATAGTCATTTCTGCTAGTATCTCAATAGTTTTTTTTTACAGGCAATTCTTTGCAGAATTTCGGAGGGGAACATTCAGCCCCACTTTGGGGCAAGTTGTTCCTTGTGTGGGGCAAATTGTTCCGCTTAGATAATTGATATATATGTAACCGATTTGCGAGGCGTAGGTAGGACGTACAATCAAACCGCTGGCTAGAATCATACTGGTTTTATTTTCGAAAGTACAACGTATAATACTTGTTTACGAAATACCCCCAAATACATAACATTCCTCCCTCTTATAGCTAATAACTACAAATATATATAAATTACAAAGGTATAACTCAAAAGAATGGTTTATAATTAACAGATTTAATTGAACATCGGCATTGGCATTTGTCGGTGTTGAAAACTCGGGGCTTTTATCACCCGCACTCCCAGAAGGTGTCGGAGAACCGAGCGCTGGCGACCCACTACTCGCTTCCTCCTCTCCGTCGAGATGCCTACTGATACTTCCCGCAGGAGATGGCGAGCATGACGTAGTCTTTTCGGATACACTATTCGTGTCCTCTTCCCCCTCTGTGGTAGTTGTACTATTGCACACGGGTTGGGCAGGTGTAGTAATGTCCGGTATGACGTCATGAGGGTTCCAACTTGAATTATGAGGGGTCGCCTGGTCCTCGGGGTCTTGGTACCGCCGAATGTGATCGATGTGCCGGGTGATTTCGCAGTTTAATTCTGGTATATATGTTGCAGTTAAAACCAGTTTTTAGACAGAACGCGTTTTTCCTAGTTATAACTAGGTTTTGCTTAATGCCTTTGTTAAAACTAGAATTAACTAATGCTCAAAATTTAATATCAGGTAAAACTAGTTATTACTAGATAAAACGCGTTTTTCCGAAGCAAGTCAGTTAAAACTGTTCCGACCGAGGTTTTTGCATAGAGATGTTCCGAATACAAATTAACCATTGAGAACTGTTGCTAAGGAAGCAGCCATAGAAACAGGCCAAGGATTTATGCGCTGCGTACCTATGCAAAAAGGATGTATGTTAAAAAGGTGTATCTGCAAGAAAAATGGTTACCTTTGTAACTCTTAAGGGCACAATAGTTTGTCATTCTCATCTTTTTTTTATTTTAAGGTTGTTCCATAATTTTTTATTCTGTGTTTAAAGGAATATTGTTAAGGAACATCTCATAGTGACCACATTAATATTAAAAATCTTATATTTAAATAAAATAGATTGACTTGGCCATCGCATGGAAACACAATGGCATCAAAAACAAAACTTGTAAAAAAAAACAAGGCTCGCAACTTTTGCAATCGCACTAAACAATCTTATTTACTATAATATGTATTGCTTGTGAGTTTCATGCGATGGTTAATTCAATCTTTTTTATTTAAACATGAAAGATTTTTAATATTAATGATAAATGATAATATTAATGTGGTTACTATAAGATGTTGTTGTTGTTGATTAGCTAATTACGTAATAACTTAAGACAGAAGGTCCCTTAAGTAGGGACTGAATAAATCAACCGACTTGGTATTACATAGATCTCACAACTTTTTACGGTAGAAGAACTGAGTTGCGAGATTTGTTTTTACTAGGACATGACTGTGTTCTAGGTCTTTTTATTAAATATTTTTATAAGTTTATTACATTGTTTTTAATCCCAAATAAGTTTCCCTAGTGCTCGTTTTAACTAAAGCTCAGAGTAACAACTAGTTTTATCTGAAAATTTTATATATCAGTGGTAAATTCTAGTTTTAACTAGGTATTACTAGTTTTAACAAAGGCATTTAGTAAAAACTAGTTTTAACTAGGGAAAACGAGTTCTAACGAAAAACGGGTTTGAACTGTAACATATATATTGAATACGTGACGTTGCCGATTTCTTTCTTTATTATGCCTTTTACCCAACTAAATTTGTTGTTGCCAAAAAATCTTTTAGTCCATACAGTTTCATTTACTTTAAATTGACGAGTCGTCATCTCTCGGGGGTTCTTAGTCTGCAAGGACTGATTACCATGTACGGTTTGAGAAAGGTCTGTGGACGCCGAAGAAATTGGCCTAGGGCTAAAGAGATCGAGTCGCGAACGCAGAGGGCGACCGTAAACTAATTCGGCTGGTGATTTACCGGTAGTACTATTTTGTGAATTTCTGTAATCAAATAAAAATTTTGATATTTTTTCTTGAATTAAAAGTTTATTATTACTGTCTATTATGATGCTTTTTAACCCCTTTTTTATAATTTTGACAAAACTTTCAGCCTGTCCGTTACTAGACGGATGGTAAGCTGGCGATAAGATGTGGTTAATACCATTTAAATTACAAAAACATTCAAATTCCTGCGATGTAAAAGATGTACCATTGTCCGTCACTAATGTGTGAGGTATACCTATTCTAGACATTAAATCATACAGCTTAGTTATTACAGCTTTTGTTCCGTATGAGGAATTTAGTACGTAACATTCCACCCATTTAGAAAATGCGTCTACGATGACCAAAAACATCTGGTTGTTAAATGGCCCGAGGAAATCCAAATGCAACCTGTGAAAAACATGTGGCGGGTACGGCCAAGGCGAGGGCGCCGCACGCGGCGGAGCGGGCCGTAGCTGCGCACACACCGTGCACGCCGCCGCCAGCCGTTCCAGCGCCGCGTCCACGCCAGGGAACCAGAAACGCTTACGGGCGTTCGCTTTCATTTTAACTACGCCAAAATGAGAATCGTGTAGCTCATTGCATACCTTATTGCGAAGTGAGTGTGGAATAATTACCTTGTGACCACGCAACAAACATCCATTTTCTAAAGATAATTGAAATCGGCAATTAAAATAAGGTTTTAATTCTATATCATTTACTTTGCGAGGCCAACCCTGTAATACGTATCTACTTACTTTTTTTAGAATCGAATCTTGGTCCGTTTCGCGCCGTAAATCGTCTAATTTAATTGGAAAACCCCCCTCGATTATAAAGTTAATATAAGCAGCTTTGTCATCGCAAGCGGTGTTACTATCACTACTATTTATATTCACCGGCAGTGAAGCGCGTGATAAAAAATCAGCGCTATTATCCCCACTACGAATATATTCTACCGAATAGTTATATGCGGATAAGAACAATGCATAGCGTTGAAGCCTATTCGCAGACACTTCAGGAATACCACGGTAGGGACCAAAAATGGTAAGTAACGGTTTGTGATCCGTTCGTAACACAAAGGGTGTTGCCCGACCATATAAATATTGGTGAAACTTCCTAACACCGTAAACAATAGCCGTGGCTTCCTTTTGTATCTGCGAATATTTTTTCTCCGCTACAGTGAGCGTCCTAGACGCGAATGCGACCGGCCTCTCGCGCCCGTCCGTACATACCTGCGAAAGTATCGCACCCAGCCCGTCTGACGAAGCATCCACAGTTAGAATTATCCTTGCGTTAGAATTAAAATGAGCTAGCAATTGGTCAGAAGCAAGTAATATTTTGATACGTTCAAATACTTCATCATGAATCGTGGTCCATTCCCATTTTTTATTATTATGTAACAGTTCATATAATGGGGCTAGAATTGACGACGCGTTCGGAACAAAACTTCTATAATAATTAATTAGACCCAAAAATGATTGTAACTGTGTTACGTTCAGAGGCTTTGAGGCTTTAACGATGGCTTCTATTTTATCTGGTGATTTCCTTATACCGTTTTTATCGATTATGTGACCAAGATAACAAATTTCATTTTTAAAGAAATCACATTTATCTTTACCAAGCGTCAACCCTGCATCTTCTAGCCGCTTCAATACTGTGTTTAGTCTACTTATATGCTGATTTCTATCTGTGCCACTGATTAAAATATCATCCAAGAACACTATTACTCCATCTAGGCCCCTGAGTAAGCATTCCATGGCTCGTTGGAAAATGGCTGGTGCGCTCGAGAGACCAAACACGAGTCTGGTGTATTTGAAGAGACCGCGATGTGTATTAATACAGGTAAGGTCCTGTGAGTCGTCGCTCAGTAAAAACTGATTATAGGCGCGAGAAAGGTCCAGTTTAGTAAACTGCTTACCGCCATGCAACTTTGAAAACAGTTCATGCACGGTGGGTAAGGGATATTTTTCTATAATCAATTGTTTATTAATCGACACAGAATAATCGGCACAAATCCTCACACTGCCATCCTTCTTTAAAACCGGAACTATGGGGGATGCATAATCTGATATTTCTACGGGCTTTAATATTCCTAGGTCTACCTGTCTATTTAATTCCTCTTCAATTTTCTCTCTCAAGGCGAACGCAACAGGTCTAGCTTTAAAAAACAATGGCTTAGTATCGGGTTTTCACTTTAAGGTTACCGTATATTTATTAAAACACCCCAGATCGTCAGAAAACAACTTAGGAAATTGTGACAATATTTGTAGCACTGTGCCTTCCTCAGAGTTACTAACGTAATTAAGAGCAGGCCCAATCTCTAAATTAAATATACGAATGAACTCCCGACCTAGCAGCGGCGGGCCCCCTCCACGAACTACGTAAAAATCTAGTGAGTAGGTATTGCCGTTATAGGATACGGGCAAGCGCACGAACCCGAGTGTGTTTATCTTACCACCTGTATAGTTAAATAGAACTTTATCGGTGCCGGACAATGGTACCGCGCCAAAGTATGATTTATAAGTATTCTCAGAAATAACGTTTACAGCGGAACCACTATCTATTTCAAATTCCAAAATAGTACTATTCACCTTTACGCGTTCCGACATAGGTTTCCCTCTGACACATTTAATGTTAAACAAACATGACTCACCGTCGTCCCCGGCATCCACAATACCTTCCTCAACGTAATGAACTTTCGAGTTGGCTGCACACATCCTAGCTAAATGACCTTTCCGGTTGCACTTTTTGCACTTGTAATTTTTATATCGGCACTGATTAGACTTATGGTTATTGTAACCGCACACGGCGCACTTCTCGTTCCTGGAGATGCTGAACACAGCGTCGGGTGCGGGCGGAGCGCGCGCTACGCTCGCGCCGCTCGGTGCCGAGGCCGCAGCGAGGCGCGCGCACCGCACGCTCTCCGCCAGTTCCACGGCCTTTCCCAGCGTCAGTTCCTGCAGACTCTGCGCGAACAGCTTGTCGCGCTCGGGGCCTGCTGCCATTCCCATCACAAACTTGTCAAGAATCTTCCAGATTTTTAAATGCACAGTGCGCCGATAGTCCTCTAATCCTTGCTGCCCATTGAGTATGATTTTCTCCAGCTCGCTGCGTGGCCGAATAGAAGTGGTACCTTTCCGCAAACCCAAACCGTTTGGGTGTGAAATGTTCATCTAAAAGTTGTATGATGACGTCGTACTCCACCTCTTCAAGATTGCTAGGAAGCGCTAGATCACTTGCTAGCTTGTAACTTGACTCACACAACGCACTTAGTAAGATTGCCCTCCGCTGGACCTTTCCTTTGTCCGTCGCGTCAGACACGTCGTTAGCGATAAACCACTGAGTGAGTCTTAATTTATAAGTATTCCACTCATTTGTTTGGTGGTCAAAATTATTTGGGGTACCGAAAACAACACTTGTCGACATATTTTGCGTAGATTCAGTCGTCGCCAGTTGATATATATGTAACCGATTTGCGAGGCGTAGGTAGGACGTACAATCAAACCGCTGGCTAGAATCATACTGGTTTTATTTTCGAAAGTACAACGTATAATACTTGTTTACGAAATACCCCCAAATACATAACAATAATAGAAATAAAATATAAAAATAACAAAGGTTTCTTTAATCAATCATTAAACAATCATTTTTATAGATTAATTTATTGTGTGTTCATGCAATGCTATAAACAAAAAAAACAACAGAAAAATAATACTGGTTACCTCCAGATAAACTTGTTGTGTATTGGCAAATTAAAATTGAGATCTATTTAACTTATGAATCTTCATCATCATCATCATTTCAGCCATAGAACGTCCACTGCTCGTTGATTTTAATTTAATTGCCAATACTCGCCACGCTTGGCAGGCGGGTTGGCGAGGGCAGTTTGTTATAAGGTTTCGCACGCTGACGCTGCAGCTCGTCTCGTGCTACAGGAATTAGTCGCCTCTTACGACACGCCTCCTGTCCCCATATGACACTACTATGACTATGAATCTTACTAGATGCTTAATTTAACTTTAGAATACAAAAAATGTTACTGGAAACCTTGATATAAACATTCTTTTTTAATTATTTCTTAATTAGTATATATATTTAATAAGAGAATTTGAATACAAATCACAACAAATTATGCAATACCATTCCAGATACATGTCACTATCACTCTCGCTTTCTTGTAATACTCTTCGTTTAGCTTTTTCTTGAACTTTTCCCTTTCCTTTCCCCTTGCCTTTAGCTTTTCCTTTATTATTGTTATTTTTCCCCTTTCCCTTCCTTGCAATGTATTCATTCTTCTTCGCCTTCCTCTTTGACTGTTCTTCAGCTAATGCATTTTTTTCTGGCGTCTGGCGTTCCTTGCAATCTCTTCATTCTTCTTCGCCTTCTTCTTTGACTGTTCTTCAGCTAATGCATTTTTTTCTGGCGTGTCAGTTAAAACAGCCGTCTTTCATAAACCTCGTTTTGTAGCTGGCTGTAATCTTGGTGGTGCTTTTGCTTAAGGTTGTACAGTTTCAGGGCTAAATACAGCTGAAGCACTTGTCTTTGCTGGTGTTAACTGAAGTTGTTGTCCACTATTAATGGTCGAAGCGGCAGTCTGAGGGGCATCACCCTGACCTGTTGTCGATTGCTGAGGTAAAGAGGTTATAGGTTCGGGCTGCACATTATTCTAGGGTAATAATTGAATATTGGATGGTCCTGGCTGGTCATAGTTTTGAGCCGCAATTGAACAGCTAGAAGGTTGGAGGGGTTCCTAATTTGACAGAGCTAGAGACGAAGCAGTTTCTGACAATGGCCGATCTGTCACAAAAGATGGTGCATAATCTTCGTCTGTAAATACGTCAGGGTTAAAGGGACATATTCCAGTCTTTTTAAAAGCGTTTATAATATTTACAGGGTTTGCTGCTAAAGGCCATGCTGATTTAACAATCCCAGGAATTTCATATATTGACATTGTTTTTCCCGGGTTGTTTCGGAGCCAGTTGTCTTGAGCTTTAGCACAGTAAGATTTGAAAGGCCCATTGATGACAACATCCAGGTACGTGCAGTGAGGTGGGAACGACAGCATTATTATTGAGTTTGCTTTTGCTTTCTCAACTACGTTGATGTTTTATGTGACGAGTGGTTGTCCAGTAACAGTAACACCGATTCTTCTGGAGTGGGTTTCGTGAACTTGATAAAGTGGTCCATAAGTCCATAAAGGAATTAGGTGTCAGTCATCCATCCTGAACTATTCCCAGGTCCTCTATTAGTTTTCCGTTTGTAGGTACGCATCTTAAAAATAAAAATAAATCTGTTAAAAATTAAGGTAAAATTGAAGGTCCATTGGGGTAAGTTGTTCCGGGGAACAACCAGCCCCTTCGGGTGGGAACTTTTAGCCCCAAGTTACGTTTTTATATAAAGACTGTCATGTTAGCAAATCGATGAAATCAATTTAAAAAACACTAATACAATAAGATACCTAACTAATGCCACTACAAAATAGGAAAGTAACACATTAATCGGTCAATAATAAGTGAAAATAGACCAAAAAGTTTGAACACGAAAAAATTTACTCACGTGATGTTTTAATAGCACGGTGCGAACAGCCACTCATCCGCTGCTGCCGGAGCAACTAAAATGTTCGCCAGCGCGGCGGATCACCTGATGCTTAAAAGACGCACTGCGCGTGTATTGCTATCTCTTTTTTTTACAAAGTTATTACTGTCGGAACAACTTACCCCCGGAACTTCCAGCCCCGGCCTCCCCTACGTACGCCCATCTCTTTACGCGAGGTTTTGCTAAGTCTCGCGTTACCATCGGTGAACTGGAAATACGTTTAAAGAATCCGGATAAATATGTTGAGCGGAGACCTTACCGATTGAGCCCCGTAGAGCGCGAAAAGGTTAAAGAGATAGTTTCTGAGTTAATCGAGAATAACATTGTTCGCGAAAGTAAGTCACCCTATTCTAGCCAAATAATCCTAGTAAAAAAGAAAGACTGCGATGATAGAATGTGCGTTGATTACCGCGAACTTAATTCCAACACCGTGCGCGACCACTATCCTCTCGCATTGATTGCAGACCAAATTGACCAATTGGCAGGTGGTAAATACTTTACTTCGCTGGACATGGCATCAGGATTCCACAAGATCCCTATTTCAGCCAATTCTGTCGAGAAAACCGCCTTCGTCACACCCGACGGACTCTTCGAATACTTAACCATGCCCTTTGGCCTCTATAACGCACCATCAGTGTACCAAAGATGCATAAATCGTGCACTTGGACCTCTTTTGAACCCGGGCAGTGCCGATGATGGCCTCAACAATGGTGTTGCATAAGTTTATATCGATGATGTAATCAGTAAATGCCGTGACTTCCCTAGTGGTATCTCTTATTTAGAAAGAATCCTAATTGCCTTACGTGACTGGATTTTCTATCAACCTAGACAAGTGCCTATTCTTCAAACGCTCCATTAAGTATCTTGGTAATGTATTAGAAAATGGCCAAGTACGCCCAAGTCCTAAAAAGATCGACGCTTTGTCAAAAGCCCCAATCCCAACTTCCGTAAAACAAGTCCGTCAGTTCAACGGTCTCGCTGGCTATTTTCGTCGTTTCATCCCTGACTTCGCCCGATTTATTATCCCGTTGTATGAACTCACAAAACAAGGAGTTAAATGGCAATGGACCCATGTCCATGAAAATGTCCGTCAAAAAGTCATCCATTACTTAACATCAACACCTGTATTAACAATATTTAGAGAATGCGAGCCGATCGAATTATACACTGATGCAAGCAGCCTCGGTTTCGGTGCGGTACTAGTCCAGACTATCAACGGGAGACAGCACGTCGTAGCATTTTTCAGCATGCGCACCACTGATATTGAGAGCAGATACCATTCATATGAGCTCGAGACGCTAGCTGTGGTTCGAGCAATTAAGCACTTTAGGCACTTCTTATACGGCCGACAGTTTCAAGTGATTACAGACTGCAACGCATTGAAGGCTTCAAAGCACAAGCAAGATCTCTTACCCCGTTGTATGTATACATCGTTGGTGGTCTTATCTTCAAAACTTCGAGTTCGACATCGAGTACAGAAAGGGTGAGCGAATGCAGCATGCCGACTTCTTTAGCAGAAATCCTGAACCTCTGAATGTTATGACCAGAAACTTGGAATGGCTAAATATCGAGCAGCGCCGTGATACACAGCTACGGCCTATGATAAATACTCTGCACAATGGTGAAGACATTCCTGGATATCACCTCGAAGATGGCGTACTTAAATATGAAAGGATAGATCCGATCTTCGGTGCACAAATATTAACCGTGGTACCTAAATCCTTTCAATGGAGTCTAATAAACACCTTTCATGCCGCCCTCAAGCATCCAGGATGGGAGAATACTCTTCAAAAAGTAAGAGAGACGTATCACTTCGATAAGATGAATTCAGTTGTCCGTGAGTTCGTTGACAATTGTGTAGTATGCCGGACTTCAAAGCAGACATCAGGAGCCACACAGGTACAATTGCACCCAATTACTAAACCTGCAGTACCATTTGAAGTAATCCACATGGACATCACTGGGAAGCTCGGTACACCCGAAGATCAGGAATATGTCGTGGTAACCATAGACGCTTTCACAAAGTATGTATTGTTACGTTATTATTAAAACACTTCGGTTGACGGTTAACAAGTGAAGTTTTATTTCAAATAGACCAACGTTCAAACAAAAGAGGCATAGACAATAAATACACTATTACTTATTGGATGTTAGCAATAACCTTATTTTGATATCCCTTTTTTAACACCTCCACTATCTCAAAATAACAATGAAAACAATATGTACTAAAATTACTCTATTCTTGTATAAATTATGTATATTACAGCAATAAATTTTATTTTTCAACAATACCAAGAGTTTTTATAAATTTGAAATGTTTTATTCCTAGTAACCCTTTGGTTAATAGGTCAGCGGGCATGTTAGCGGTTGCCAAATACTCGGTCTCTACCATGTCATCATTAATAGCATTTCTGATAAAGTTATATCTTACGTCAATATGTATTGAACGTTTGAGACAGATGGTTATTTGCCAACTTTAATGCACTCTGACTATCATTATACAGTCTAATCTTTTTACTACAACCTGTTATATCCAACTCTTAATTTCTTAAGTATATGGCTTCGCGACATGCTTCTGATAAAGCCATATATTCAGCCTCACAACTGCTTAAGGCCACAGTTCTCTGTTTCTTGCTTTTCCAGGAAACAGCAGAGCCAGATTTGATGAAACAAAATCCTGTGTATGACCGTCTGTCAATAGCATCGCTTGCCCAATCAGCATCCACAAATCCCTCCAGCTCTGTTGTTTCTTTGGAATATTTTAAACAATATTTTTTTGTTTTTAATAAATATTTAAGGACCCGTTTAGCATAACTCCAATGAACAGCCGAATAAGAATTGTTAAATTGGCAAAGGTAACTAACTGAATAAGCGATGTCTGGTCGGGTCAAAACAGCCAAATACATCAAGCTACCTATTAATTTTTGATAGGGTAATCTGTTGTCACAACTACTTGACTTTTGAACATTTAATTTGCACTCTATGGGAGTTTCAGCAATATTACAGTCAGACATATCAAACTTCTTCAATAGTTGCTCAATATAATACTCCTGATCTATTGTAATTACATTTGAGTTTTTGTCAATATTAGTTCTCATGCCCAAATATTGTTTCACTTGACCCAGATTTTTTATTTTAAATTTTTGACTTAATGCTTCTACAAGACAATCTGTTTCCGACTTATTATTTGAAAATATGATAAAATCATCGACATAAATCCCTACTATAGTTTTCCTATTGTTACTCTGATTTTTTATAAAAACACAAGGCTCTAGATTACTCTTAATATATCCTAAATCACACAGTGTTTCTTCTACTCTTTGATACCAAGCAAGTGATGACTGTTTTAAGCCATAAACAGCCTTTCTTAATTTCAAAATTTTATTTGAATCTTTAACAGGAAACCCTTCAGGCAAATGCATAAAAATGTTTTCTTTTAGGTAACCATTAAGAAAAGCTGTTGTGACATCTAGATGAGTTATGTCCATGTCTAACTGTACACTCAAAGCAAATAATAATCGCAAAGTTGAATGTCTGATTACTGGTAAGAAAGTTTCTTGATAATCAACACCAGCTTTCTGCGTAAAGCCTTTTGCCACCAATCTAGCACGATAACGTATTCTATTGACACAATCAAGTTTTTTTCTTAACACCCATTTACGCTGCACTACACTCGCATTATCTGGAGCATCAACAATTTCCCAAACATGGTTGTCTTCAAATGACTCCAGTTCCTCTGCTATCGCCTGCAACCACTGTTGTTTTTCAGGTCCACTGATAGCCTCTGAATAAGTCATCTCATTTTCTCCTACCTGTTATGTTTATGGGGGGTAGTTTTAAGTTGCTAAACCTACATTTGATGATTGTCATTTCGAACCAGTCTAAATTATACGCCATTAATGTTAACACCTTGTTTCGCTGATCCCAAGACTCCTAGTTAGGCATTCCGTAGTAAGACTACCCAATATTACACTACCGAGGTGGTACATATGTTAGCATAGCCATATCTTTCTGGTTTCCTTCTCTGTCTTTTTTTATTTTCTTCATTAACCATAGGTGGTGAATCAGTATCTGCAACCTCTGTTGGGTGGGTGGTTTCCTCGGGTGTCCGCAAAGCATTTTCAGATCTCAGTGGGCTTTCAATACTATCTTCTGTCTGTATACTTTTATTCTCAACATCTAGATAATCTGACTCACTTGAACTCGACTGATCAAAACATTCTGACTTCACCACAGATTCTTCTACTGATTCCCCCACTGTATCTGTACTCTCTAGAATGACATCAACTGTGTCTCGCTTCTTTTGTTTTTCTAGTACCACAATTGTTTGAGTGTTTGTTTGGGGCTGTATTTCAGATAAACACGGACTTCTTGAGAAAACTGAGACATTTATTAATCAATATTATTTACGTTACATGCACACTTGCAGCTGCCTAAAATTCAAGAGAGCGACCACCAAAGTTGCCAACATATAAAAAAACATTTTGTTGGGTTGCCAACATGCTGCCCGCCAAATGTAAACATACATTTACATTACAATTAGAGTAAGGATTATTAAAATAATATTTGCTTTACACTATTGAAAATATCTTAACATTTGACGAGTGAATACTTAGAAAATATTGTACATTTGTACTGAAGTTGAAGTTAACACAAATTGGATCAAGACTACTACATTAGAAGATTCTAATCTTCATTTATAACTTAAGATATTCATTAACATAGTCACTTATGATAATAAAGAAACAAAACAATTGTTTATTTAATTATTATTTTTGTTTATACAGTTTACATAAGCTTACTAAATATATTACTAAGTACAGTGATAACTTATGCAAAGATAATATGAAAATAAGTACATAGTTAATTTTCATTAGGTAATGGGCGTATACCCGAAAGTGAGCGTAAATAAACTTTGCCATTAAGGGCAATGACCTCAAACGCTCTGACCCTATCATCAGAACCCGGGAAGACTTTAGAAATCCGCGCTACTGGCCAATATAGAGGAGGAGAGTTTGGCTCCTTGAGCAATACTAATTGTCCAACACAAATATTAGGTAAATCATCGCGCCACTTCGGTCTACTCTGTAAAGTGTTAAGGTATTGTTTGTGCCAAACTTTCCAGAAGCCTTGCTTAATATTCTCAACCAATTGCCAGAATTTAATTCTATTTATTGGAACTTCAGAAATATCTGGCTCTGGATAAGTAGTAATATTAGTTCCTACTAAAAAATGTCCCGGTGTGAGATAACTATAATCTGTAGTGTCAGAGGACAGTGCTATTAAAGGTCTGGAATTCAAAATTCCTTCAATTTGACATAAAACTGTGTTTAATTGTTCGTAAGTAAGTATACTTTTTTGAAGTTCTCTTTAAATGAAATTTCATACTTTTAACAGCTGACTCGGCCAGACCTGCAAACACTGGTGAGTAACTTGGAGTGAAATTGAATTTAATTCCCTGTTGGGACGCAAAATTATGAACCAGCGTTTGATGATCTTTAGAGCTGTTCAGCTTGTACAAGCCATCTAGATGGTTAGCCGCGCCTTTGAAAGCGCTTCCGTTGTCGCAAAAGATTTCACTGGGCATAGCACGTCGCGAAATAAATCGTTTTATACAGTTAAGAAAGGTTTCGGTTGTTAAATCGGAGGCTAACTCTAAATGAATCGCCTTAGTATTAAAACACACAAACACACAAATATAGCCTTTTGTTAACAATGCTCTTCTTATTCTAGAATTTTTAATTTGTATTGGCCCAGCATAATCAATCCCGACAACTTGGAATGGTCTGGAGGCGGTTACACGTTGCTTTGGCAACGACCCCATCAGCTGCCTTGCACAAGCCGCTTTCATTCTAAAACAAGGCAAGCACTTATGAGTTATCTTTTTTACTTGACGTAACCCTGATTGACAAGCCAATATTTTTGATTTAATTGAGACAATAATAATTTCGGCCCTGCATGAAGCAACCTAAGGTGTTCATGAGAGATAATAAGCTCTGTTAATTTGAAGCCTTTCGGCAAGATAATAGGGTGTTTTTGATTGTAGGATAGAGCTGAGTTTTGCAGCCTCCAGCCCTACACGTATTAAGCCCTTTTTGTCCGCAAATGGATACAATGGTTTCAGAGGACCCTTAACATTACCACCCTTTCGCAATGATGTCAATTCATCATTAAAATATTGATCTTGCTCATGCTTAATTAATAAGAGCAATGCTTGTTGAAGCTCCTCGCTCGATAAATAATTATATTTAATTTTAGCAGTGTGTGGTCTGCTATTATGACAAAAACGTAAAATGTAAGCCAAGGTTCTGATCATCTTATTAATGTCTGAATACCTCTCTATCATTTGCGAGATCTCAATTTGTTGTCGAGTATGGACCAGTACAGCAGCGGCGTTCACAGCGACAGCGGTCGCTGCGATTTTCATTTCAGGCAAGTTTTCGATCTCGTTCGAAGGTAGATTTTTATTAAATACATACTCCCTGCTTTTTAGAAAGTCTGGTCCGTTCCACCACATTTTACACGCGGAAAGTTCTCGTGGGTCCAGACCTCTGCTAATGTAATCGGCAGGATTTTGTAGTGTGCTGACATACCCCCAACGCCATCTATCGGTCAACTGCTGAATCACTCGCACCCTATTCGATACATAGGCCTGCAGCTTCGTCACCTGGGTATTAATCCAAGCCAACGCGATTTGAGAGTCGGAGAATAAAAACACATCACTAATATTAATTTTCATTTTAAGCGTGTCATAAACTTTGCTAGCTAATTTTGCCAATAGTAGCATAGCATTAAGCTCACTCCTCGGGATCGTTATGGGCTTCGTGCGTGAGTTTATTCTCGACTTTGAGCAGAGTAAGGAAAGGGTAACCTTACCTGATTTTTCTACCACACGCAGATATAAGCAAGCTCCATAGCCGGTGGCGCCGGCCGCGTCCGCGAACCCCACGAGCTGCACGCGTTCGGCGCCGGCGCGCACCGCAATGTTTCTGGTTATACAAATAGGCTCCATAGCGGCCAAAGCTTGAGAAAAGCTTACCCATTCTTCTTGAAGCGCCTGTGGTAGACCGGTGTCCCAGTCTAGCTTTTCGCACCACAACCGTTGCATAATAGCTTTCGCTTTGACAACTATAGGGCTAACGAATCCTAATGGGTCGTAAATGCGTGCAATTTGACTCAAAATTTCTCGTTTTGTGATTGATTTAGCAACGAAATTATCAGGACATTTTATTATAAACTGATCTATTTTAGGGTTCAGGATTAAACCTAGTGTTTTAATACTGCAATTATCATGCTTAATTTCAATGTCGTCTAATTGTCTCTCTTTTGTAGGTATATCGGAGATGATTTCATCGCAATTAGAGGACCATTTGTGCATCTCAAAACCACCCAGGCTTAGCAATCGTGTAAGCTGTATTTTCGCTTCCATTAACATGGAAAAATCTGAATTAGAGTACAAAATATCATCAACATACGTACAGTTTTTAATTATAAAAGCGGCTAGTGGCATATCATTATCGTGCATATTTGCAAGCTCCAGCAGGCACCGCGTTGCAAGATAGCTTGAGCTTTTCAAACCGTATGTAATCGTATCTAAGCGCAAGCATTTAATTGGCTCATCAATCGCGTCACGCCACAAAATATTTTGAAGCGTAGTGTGTTCCGGATTGACTAAAACATTCCTAAACATCTTTTTGATGTCAGAGTTAAATGTGTAATCTCCTAATCTATACAACAAAAGTATGTCAAAGAGATCTCGTTGTGTTACAGGCCCATTGAGCAAAATATCATTAAGAGACACTTTATTGTTAGTCTTGATAGAATCATCGAATACCACGCGAGTTCGCGTCGTTTTGCTATTCTCATTGACCACCGCATGGTGGGGCAGAAAATAAATAGGCTCTTTTTCAAAGTTAATAGACTTAAAATCAATAAAATGAGCATGGCCTAAGTTGACATATTCATGGATAAATTTGTGATAATCAGTCAACAGGTTAACATTTTTATGTAACCTTTTGACTGATTATCACAATTTTATCCTAAATTCAAGAGAGCGACCACCAAAGTTGCCAACATATAAAAAACATTTTGTTGGGTTGCCAACAACAATATCTCGACTAGTTGTAACAAGGTTTTTGATTGGATCGTAGATTCTACATCCTTTAACATTTTCACAGAAACCCCCAAGTATATGTTTTTTTGATTTTTTATCTCACTTTGTCCTTTTCTCTTTTGGTACATGCACCATCACTGGACTTTCAAAGATCCGTATATGTTGTAAATTTTGCCTTTTATCAGTCCATATTTCATATGTAGTCTTTTCGATGCCTGAAGCTGAGGATCAGTTTTTCAGATATACTGCTGTATTGGCAGCTTCCGCCCAAAATTTCTTTTCTAAGTCTGCTTCAAAAAGTAAGCATCCCCCTCTCTCCACAATTGTTCGGTTAGACCTTTCACCTTTATAGTTGTTTGTCTTTTGGTGTACTATGCCTTCACTCTTCAAAATCATTACTACAGTACTCACGACCGTTGTCAGTTCTCAAGATTTTGATTTTTTTACTCTGGTGATTCTCTACCATCAACTTAAACTCATTGAAATAGCTTAGTGCTTCACTTTTTGCCTTAAGAAAATATATGAAGACTATTCTGCTAAAATCGTCAATGAAAAGTAGGAAATATCTCGCACCACCAATTGATTTAACTACCATCGGGCCACAGATGTCTAAATGAACAATCTGAAGTATCTCTGTTGCTCGTGTGGCTGTGTAGAAGGGCAATCGAGATTGTTTGCCTTCACATCATATCTCACAGTTTGTTTTACTTGTCACAAAAGTGTCAGAATAATTCATCCCTTCAACTAGGCCACGTTTCATCATTGCTGTTTAGATGTCCAAGTCGCCTGTGCCATGTTTCTCCGTCAACCATAGAAGGAGTCAGGAAACAGTTCTGTGTTTGCAGTTTTAATTTGTAAACACCATTAACAATCTCAGCCTGAGCAACCAAAGCGCCTTGTTGTCGAAGTTTAAACATTTTAAGTTTGTTCCTATGTTAATGAAAAAGTGCCATACATGAATAAAGACTAAATCAGTCTTTATTCATGTATGGCACTTTTACGAGTCTGAGGCTTCGCGCAGCGACAGTGACAGAAAATAAATTTCTTTAAGTTTATTTTCTCGTAGGTGCAAGTATTATTATTGTGTACATTATAATAGGCAAAAACAAAATAAATGTGTTTATTTGCTTAGTCTCCTGAAAAATTACTGAAGAAATCACATAAATACGTATACTGTTATTTTCCTGACAGTGGCTAGTTAAATTGTATCACTATTTACTGGTAAAATATGATATATGCACATATTATTATTTCCTTAAAGAACTATATATGTTGCGCCTAGCAGTATTCAACAAGCAAAAAATTATAACTGCATTTATTACTTTTTGCCTGAAGAAGTCTAGTCATATTTCGTACTTATTGCGGTAATTCAAGTAACACGTGCGCGCGCGCTTGCAGAAAAAAAAAGGTTTTATTGAGTTACAGTGACGGTACATGACATGAGTGACTGAAAATATGGAATCCAGAGGAAGAAGATTAGTGTCAATGATAAATAACCCTCCAACGTCTAAATGTAAGTAGTTTATCTCTGTTGTTTGTTTTTAAGGTTATGTTTTGAGAAGTTGAGTATAACTTTTTAACCTTTGACTGGTGACCTGGTATCTGTGGGATGTATCTACTAGTGACGTGACGTCTAAAAAACGTAAACAAAAAATGGACAATACTAAAAAAATTGTTAGGAAATAAGAAATGTTAGGTAAAATGTAGCAAAAAATACATATTTTTATACATAAAAAATTAAACGTGGGTTAAAAAAACAGCATACTACGTGGTACAAATCAGTCTTTATTCATGTATGGCACTTTTTCATTAACATAGGAACAAACTTAAAATGGGCCTTCTAGCACCCTATAATTAACTTAAAAAATTTATTCGACATATTTTTTGTCTTTTCAGACATAAATCAACAAAACGTAATTATTTAAATTACTCTTAAATACAAGAATAAAAAAACTGCAACAGTCAAAATAGAAGCTAGTAGGAATGGCTACGTACACAGTCTTCACATATTTGCTTACAACAATTTAGGCACATAGGTTTATCACAGTATGTACATGAGAATCTAGTACGTCTTTTTAGACGACTAGGACATATGGCGCAAGTTCTTTTAGCTCCCGTATGATTTTGGCCTATAGAACTTGTTGGTCGAGGTGGTAATTCACTAACACCAATAACTCTTTGTATAGTCGAGCGCAACTCGCTAGGAAGCCTGTCATTATAAACCCTGAGTTTCAACTGAGTTATGACCAAAGATCTACCTAAAGACAACAAAAACTGGCCCCTAGATTTCTTCTCAGTATTGTCACAATCTTTATATAGGACGTAACAATTTATTCCTGAAATATCAACTAAGCGATAAAATATAGCCAAAGTCAAAGTCAAAGTCAAAAATCATTTATTCAATTCAGGACAAAATTGCCACTTATGAAGAATATTTTTATTTTATTTTATTTTATTTATTAGGACAACCAACAAGACAAACACTAATACAAGTAAGATACATATTTTGAGTTATACTGACTTAGAGCTAAGAATATTGCCATAGGCCAGCGGCGTGTGCGTCAAGAAGTTGAATAGTTGGAGCACTTTTTGTCTACCTCATCTACCCCCCCTTTAGTTTTATTATAATCTATAATCATAGCTGGTTTTCCAGTTTCAATGTCAGTTTCCTTCTTGTGATGCATTGAGGAAAGAAGTATAACTGATTTGTTAGTTTTGGGAACATATGAAACAATGGTGCAATCTTTGGTAAACCCGTATAAGGAACTTCCAACTTCTCTTTGTCTGTTAGGTTGAAACTCGGGAGGAATCTCCTCTTTATTTTTCTTCATAGTTCCTAAATAAGTTAGACCCCTTAGGCGCAAATCATTAAGCAGCTCCATTGAAGTAAACCAATTATCTGCTGTTACATTGCGGTTAGTTCCTTCAATGCCCTTTGTAAGATGAACAACCGATTGAGTTAGAATCCCGAATTTCTTTTCTTCGTCTGAAAGCCCAATACTGTCTGATCCTTTACCATGATAAATATAGATATTATGGACGTAAAACGTAGCAGTGTCCACCAGGAGCAAAAACTTCAAGCCGTATTTATTAGGCTTTGATGGCATATAGATGATGAAGCCGCACCTACCCCTAAATCCAACAAGCATTTTATCTATACAGACGTGAGTCCCAAGCGTGTAATTTGTTTGACAATTTTTTACGAAAGCTTCAAATAATTCGGATATTGCCGCCAACTTATTATCATTTAATCTTTGTTGCCTAGTGAGTGCATCGTCAAATCTTAAACAATAATTCAACGCCAAGAATCTTTTCTGTGACATCACGCATCAAAACATCTCCCGACCTGTGCCATCAGTTGCAAAAATATAATCAGCATTTTCTCGATTGGATTTGAAGACAGCTGTGTAGAATAACAGACCTATGAAGGCTTTCATTTCAATATTAGTCGTAGGCACCAGTTCGGATCTTGATGGGTCTTTGAACTTTTCACAAGTTTTAAGACCTTAAAACCTTAAGACCTAAGTTTAAGACCACAATTCTTCGTAACTTGTGAAAGTTTTCGGTCCTGTTTTGGCTGACATACGAACAATATTATGCAGTAGTGTTCTGGCCGACCTAGAAGGCGGTTGTGATGACCATTTAAATCGATTTCGTCCCCAATAAAAGTTTGGCTCGTTGCTCCCGTCATCATCTGCGGCTGTTTCCAAATATTGCTCAGCATCCTCGCCTATTACCTGTTGTTCCGTCGTATGTGCTTCCCCTTGTAGAGAGCTTTCTTCGACAGTCGTGTTGATTTCTTCGTCCCCATACTGCTCAGATTCTGTCTCATGCTCACTATGCAGAACAAAGTCAGGATCGTCTATGTCGTTGTCAAAATCACTGAACTCATCGTCAGTCTCTGTTAACAACTCTTGAGATATTTCTTGCTGGCTCAGAATCCTCCTCCTTTTTGCAGAACTTGGATGGTTATCGTGAGACATTCTATAAAAAGAAAAGCAAAACGTTACTACCGGCGTGACGTTTTTCAGACACTATGAAATCGCGAACACTAACTGTGAGGTAACGATCAATAGACACTATGGGTAATATCACACTAGTACTGACCTGACGTCTGTGAGACGGCGAGAGCTCCACACTGGCGATACGGGCGTCGATGCGCGGGCGAGCGCGTCACTGAGTCCAAGGACACGCTAAACGCGGAAGGTACTGAGGCGCGCGGGGGGGAACGACGTACAGGTAGGGAGAAAGATCACAAAAATATATCGCGGTGTCTGTGAGACGGGCAGGTCACCAGTTAAAGGTTAATTAACTGCTATATCCAAAATACTCGAAAGACTAATCAATCTTAGATTAATTGCCTACTTGAAAAAGTATGAGATCTTATCTTCTTCCCAGTTTGGTTTCAGACAAGGAAAGTCGACCGAAGATGCAGTCTCTGCTCTAAGCTCACTGGTAGTAGAAGAAATGGATAAACATAATAAATGCATGGCAGTATTCTTGGACTTGAGGAAAGCGTTCGATACGGTCTCTATCCCCATTCTTGTACACAAGCTGGACAGAATCGGTGTCAGGGGTGTTCCACTAAAATTACTCTCGGACTACCTTGCAAATAGAAATCAGAAGGTAAAACTAGAAAATTGTACTAGTGATTGCACTAATGTGTCGTTTGGTGTCCCGCAGGGGAGTGTTCTTGGCCCCACGTTGTTCCTAATTTATCTTAATGACTTATGTGATATGACCTTTGAATGTGCCAAAATATTCTCTTATGCGGATGACACTGCCGTCGTTTTCACCGGAAGAACCTGGGACAGTGCTAAAAAGAATGCAGAGAAAGGTCTTGAGCAAATAGGAAAATGGCTGCGATATAATCTCCTTACGCTCAATACGGCCAAAAACTGTTATATATGCTTTAGCATTTATATGAACACTCAACCAGACATCGATTTTGCTGTGAGGATACATCGCTGCCATACCACAACGGATAGACAAGATTGTCATTGCCCCACTGTACAAAAAGTAGCTGAAGCTAAATATTTGGGGGTGTGGTTGGATCAAAGACTGTCTTGGTATACTCAGCTTGAACGTGTGACTCAGAGAATAAGAAATCTCACATGGATTTTTAAGATGTTGAGACAGGCGGTACCTAAGACGGATTTGGGGGCGGGGACTGAGGATAGGGGTCTTCTAAGGGATATATATGTATCCCTGGTACAGTCTGTTCTAGCTTACTGCTTGCCTGTACGGGGAGGTGCAGCTAGGACGCGCTTTCTTGACGTGGAACGTGCGCAACGTAGTTTGATAAAGGTAATGTATTTTAAAAAACGAAGGTTTTCAACTGAAAAACTTTATCAAACTACCCGAATTCCTTCAATCCGAAAGCTTTACATTATAAATACAATACTTAGTAAACACAAAACCCTGAAATTCGATGCCACTAATGCTGCAAGAAGGAGGCATAAGTTGGAAACCCTCAAGTGTAATTCTGTTTTTGCTTCTAGACAATACACTTAATCATGTACTTAACTTTAAACTAATAAACTGTACATTCTTCTAAAAACGACCTAAATTAATGGAAGAGCGCTGCTCCCTGATACAGGCTCAATAGCTTAAAAGGGGGCTACGGTCACTAATATAATATAATGTACCCATTATTATGAAATAAATATTATTTATTTATTATTATTTATTTAATTAAGACAAAATAATGAATTGAATTGTTTATTAAAGTCATTTTGATGACCAGTGGGTAAATGTTTTGATTATGCAGTTACGTACTAAACAATAATTTTACTTTACAACCTAAAATCGAAAGTTTCTACGGTTGTGTAGATGTTTGTTTATCTTTCACGGATAAACTACTGAATGGATTTAATTGAAAGTTTATAGCTTATTTAACAGAATAACACATAGGTACTTAGGCTTACATTTACGATATTCTATTAATATTTAACGTAGACTACGGATGAAATCGGGCGGCAAATATAAAAGTAGGTAAAATGTGGTCGGCAGGAACCTATTTAATTAATTATACTTAAGTAACGATAAAATGACTAGCAAGATAAGTTGGCACATTGTTTTTGAGCCGATTTCTCAATTTGTAGATTATTTATTTTAGTTAACTGACGAATAAAGAAACCTACGGCAGAATATAAATGTTACAATTTTTCTATACAGGTACTGTAAGCAAACTATCCATTAGGTTTTTTTTTCAGGTTGCGACGATGGTGAAGTACCGTGTTCATCGACCACGCCAATCGATAAAAATGACGGAGTTGAACGAGAGATGGAAGAAATGTTTGATAGCGATGATTCTGACAAGGACCCTAATTATTATCCTCCGACAGACCTGATTGATCTAAACGATTTATTGGGACAACCATCTGTCGCTTCTGCCAGTACTATTGAGGATAATATTTTTTTACGTTTCCTAAGAGATTGGAATGATAAGGATGACGATGAAATGATTGCAGTTGATGACATAGAACAGAATTTAGATTCAAATACACGAGCTATTGTTATTCCTATTTTGGACAATTTGATACAGAGTCTGCGACGGTATTAAAGATGACGCTGTGATCAACCCTAACCAGAAAGATTTAGATCCACATTCACGGATAATTGTAATTTCTATTTTGGACATATTATTAAAGAGAATCTTCAGCGATTCCAAAAGTAGAAAACGGTGGATGAAGCCTAATCCAGATAACTGGAAAAGAAATGTGGCGAAGAAAAGGCGGTCTGATGGTCTACCTTATATTACTAAAAATAAAGAAAGAAAGGCAAAAGTTCCAAAGAAAATTGACTGCAGTAAATGCTTTTATAAATGTAACTTACCAGAAGAAGCAAGATAATTGTAATGTCGACACTATTAGTAGAACCTCCGAAAAGACTTCTAACTGTGAAAGGCAGCAAAAGACAGCGCAAATTCACTACAAAATGTTACTTCTTTCATGATGGTTCCAAAAAACAAGTATGTCAAAAATATTTTTGTTCCACTTTGGCAATTTCGCCCACTGTTATTAATAATGCCATTGAAAAAAGAAACCAGTGTGGTTTGTACGACGCTGAAGACAAAAGAGGAAAAAAAGAACCACCAAATAAAACCAATGAAGCTGCTGTGAACTTCGTCAAGATGCATATTGAATCTTTTCCTACAATGGAGCCACATTATATACGTAAAACATCGAAACGTTTGTATTTAGATGCCACTTTGACTATTACGAAAATGTACCAGCTTTACAAATCTAAATTCGCAGACGAAAACGTCATTCCAGTTACAGAAGTAACATACAGGAGATTTTTTTGCAATAATTATAATTACAGCTTTTTTGTTTGGCTTACTAAAGGTATCAAACGATGTTGTATTCGTAAAAGACAGCTTTACCTTAAATATCGATTTTCTGCAATTAACAAAAATATTACAAAAAAAAGCTACCAATGCTACAGTAGCATACTAAAAAAGTGTATACACCAAGCGCAAAAAAACACAAACACACACTATATTGCGAAATCAAAAAATGTTTGCAAAACTTCATGGGACTTACTAAAAAAATACACACAAAATATAGACTCTAAAAAAGACATACAAAAATTAAAGCTAAAAAATGACAAAAATATTGATAATCCCCAAGAAATATGTGACGAATTTAATAATTATTTTATAAACTTGACTAATAAAACTCAAAACGACAAGGAAACGCAACTTAACGATGTATTACATTATATTCCATTTCACCATAAAAGTATATATTTATCGCCTATTAATGAAAATGACATATTTAAAATAATTAAGGAACTTAAAAATACTAATTCTACAGGCTATGACGGCATCAACACGAATGTTATTAAAAAATGTGCTATTTATGTTTCTTCCCCCCTAGCTTACCTAGTAAATCTTTCAATTGAACAGGGTTTATTTCCGACGGAACTAAAACGATCTGTTGTGAAACCCTTGCACAAAAATGGCTCTTATAACGAATTAAGCAACTACCGGCCCATTACCCTAATACCTATATTATCGAAAATATTTGAAAAGGTTATGTATAATAAAATATCATCATTCATTTCAATGGAAAACTTACTGAAAAATGAACAGTTTGGATTTCGAAAAAACAGCTCAACGACGTTAGCTTGTTTTCATCTTATTAAAGAAGTAACACAAAATCTTAATAACGCAATGCATACACTGGTAATATTTTTAGACATGAGCAAAGCTTTTGACTTTGTTTCTCATAAATTGCTTCTTAACAAATTAGAAAGGTATGGTATAAGAGGAACTGCCTTGTCCTGGATAGAAAGCTATTTATCGGACCGTCAACAGTGTATAGAAATTGCCCGGCTATCTGGTAATGTTAAGAAAACATATTCCTCTTCCTACCGCTATAATCGTTGTGGTGTTCCCCAGGGCAGTGTTCTGGGTCCTTTATTATTTTTACTATACATAAATGACCTACCAAATGTCACAAATCAAAAATGTATACTTTTTGCGGACGATACCACACTCATTGTTGAATGTAAAAATGAAGAAGAGCTAGCCAACATTTCCAATATGAATTTGAAGAAAATAGTTACATGGCTAGAACTTAACAATTTAAATCTTAATCTTGACAAAACAAAATATATTAAATTTAAAGCAAAAATCATTAATGACATAAAATTTGACGTAAATTATGATAATTTGAAAGTAGAACATATTAATGCGACGAAATTCTTAGGAGTAACTATAGACGAACTGTGTAATTGGAAAGATCATATCGACTCTTTAATAAATAAAATTGATCGATTTGTTTATGCACTAAACAGAGTTAGGCAAGTAGCTTCTAAAGAAGCAGCGGTCATGGCATATCATGGATATGTTTCATCCGCGTTACGATATGGTCTCATCCACTTGAACGTCCAGCCGCGGAACTGTCAACGCGCAGAAACGTCCAGGTGCAGGTGTTCGTACTCGCGTCAGGAATCCTCCGATACAAACGTATGTCAAAAGAAAATTATACGAGCTAGGTCAATACAAAAAATCATAGTGTAGCCTAATGTATACAGAATATGATTAGTTAAAAGCTTATGCTTTAAACTTAGATCTAAATATAAAAAAAAAAATAGAGAACTTAAGACAGAAGACTTTTTTATCAACCGATCATCTCCAATGTAAAAAAATTTTTTTTTAACTATTGTGCAATAAAACTATTACTTTTTATATTACAGAGACAAGATCAAATCATTAGGAAAGTGTTAACGTATTACACTATACGATTTAAGTAATATTTAAGTAATAACTTTCGATATAATTGCGGGAGTACACGCACACACACAAAAGCACCGAAACTTCAAACCTAAGTAAAAACACAGTCTATAAATAAATGTACTCTTTTTATGTTTAAGAGCCATCTATGGTTTGTTCCGTGACCTAAAGGCCACGGATATTGCTTAAAGGTGCTTTGTTTTAGCCACACAAACCTGTTTTTCATCACTGCCGCTAGAGTACACTAAAGTGTACTCTGACGTAAGACGTAAAAAACTTAAGTAGACACTAAAGTGTCGTCTGACGTTCCAGTGGATAAACTATGGGGAAACTCGGTTAATATGCCTAGAGCTTTTAAAGTTCAAAAAAAATGTATTAGATCAATTTGTGGGGCTCATTATTTAGATAGCTGCAAGCCCTTGTTCAAAGCTTTAAACATTTTACCACTTCCCTGCTTGTATATTTTTGAAGTAGGGATTTTTGTAAAAAAGTATATACATTTATTTAAAAAGAACAAAGACTTTAATGGATACAGAGGCAGAAAGGGTGAAAATTTAACGATTCCTCCACAAAAGTTGAAACTATATTCAAGAAATGTTTATTGCATGCCTATAAAAATATTTAATAAATTTCCAGATGATTTGAAAATGCTGACATTTACGAAATTGAAAAATAAATTGTTCATTTTTTTAAAAGAAAAGATCTATTATTCTGTTAACGAATTCTTAAATGATAAAATTTGACATTTATATAATATTTTGACATAATTTTAATTTTAATCTAATTGTACGTTTGAAATGTCGCGGTCCTAAGAATGTTATTTAATAATTTTTGACATTTGATTTTGCATTTTAGTTGACAATATGTAATTAACACTGACATAATATTTGCACGTCGCATTGCGATAGAATATGCTGGATAATCTATGATGTTAACTACCTTTTGTAACCATATTCTGGGAAATAAATGATTTATTTATTTATATTTGTGCCAAAAAAAGACCAGTGTTTGTTGTGCTCGAAGTACAATAAAGCTACACCTGAGGGAAAACTTCAAATGAAGAAAGATTATGATGACCATATAGCCAGAAAGGAAGCTTGCAACACTGAAAAAAATAAGGATAAAGAAAGAGCTTCAAAAGAAAAACATTTTTACTGTCTTACTTTTGATCTTCAAGCTGTATTACAGATCCCTAGTGGTCTTGTAGGCCAGCTATATTATAGCAGAAAGTTGTGCGTCTATAACTTGTGTATGTACGAGGCTGCTCTACCGAATAACGCTTACTGTTTTGCATGGACAGAAGTAAACGGGAAACGAGGAAGTTCTGAAATTGGGAGTATTTTATATTATTACCTCTCAAAATGTGTGCCTCATGACGTATCTGAAGTGTGCCTTTATTCTGATACATGTGGTGGGCAGAATAGAAATCAATTTGTTACAGCCTTACTGCTTTTTGCCATTCAAAATATAGAGCGCTTGAAACAAATTGAGCACAAATTTTTAGAGTCAGGGCATAGTTATATGGAAGTAGATAGCATGCATAGTAGTATCGAGTCTGCCAAAAAAAATTGTGAAATTTACTGCATGCCGGACTATGTCTCTATTTTTAAACGAGCTAGAGGCGCTAAAACAGTTACTGTTGAAGGCGTAAAGCACACCAAATTGCCTTATCAAGTCAAAGAGTTCAAATACGACGAGTTTTATGACCTGAAAAAATTAGCTGAAGAAACGATTAATCAAAAAGCAAAAGATTGCAATGGCGATTCAGTAAAGTGGTTGAAAATCAAACGAATGAAATACCTAAAGTCAGAACCGTGCAAAGTTCTTTTTATTTATGACATGTCTGAAGAGTTTCTTTCTCTAGACGTTTCAGGAACTGCGCATGTTGCAAACAACCGACCAAAAAGACGCAAAGAGCAAGAAAATACGCGTCGGGCAACTCAAGTTACTATTAAAAAGCTTTATTCAAAGCCTTTGCCTATAACAAAAGCGAAGAAAAAGATCTGTTAGCGTTGTGTCAAAAAAAAGTTATCCCAGAAGAATACCACGGCTGGTTTTCATCTTTAGCTGAAGTAGATGGGTCTGACCGATTACCAGAACCCGCAGTAGACGAAGATTCTTCAGAAGAATAAAAATAAACTGTTGTTACTATTGTAATATTATGATTATTAATTTAGTTGTAATAAAAGCTGATTTTTTAACATTTAACATTGTTTTAATAACAGATTCCCGTTTTGTGAACTTTTGTATGAAAAGTTTAATGGTAAGTCACATAAATGTAAGTACAGGTAAAATGAGGTAAATAAAATCATTTCTCTAATAATTCCAACAATTAATTTCATATTAACGAGTTTTTTATACTGTTAACCTTACTTTTTTATTTTCCAACCATTTTCATTCAAATTTTATACATATTACAAAAAATATAGATTTTATTCCCATTTTTTGAATTACAGGTAAAACAAGTTAAGTGCATGCCCTCAGTCAATTCAAAACTGTTTTTTTGAAACCCTCAGCAAGTTATGCTGTTTTAATGTAACATAGATAAAGTTTAAAAGTTAATTTATCATTTGATATGAAACATTCCGCAACAAGTAAATTATTTAACATTAAAAATTCGATTTGATTTTTTAAACTTCTTTATCTCAGTACTATGTCTTATGCACTTATGTTGTTTTACCAGCAAGCAGACGATATGCTCGACAGCATTCTAAAGACAGTCCGCGTCTCTGGGTGCGTACTGAGTCAGATCTGACCCGGGTTTTTGGGTCTGATGTTGTTTGCCCATCTCTTATTTAATTTTCAACCGACTTCAAAAAAGGAGGAGGTTCTCAATTCGTCGGTATCTTTTTTTTTTTTTTTTGTATGTTCAGCGATCATTCGTTACTTCGTTGACCGATTTCGATAATTATTTTTTTGTTTGAAAGGTAATACTTTCAGAATGGTCCCATATAAATTTGGTTAAATTCAGCTCTAAGAATCTACATATTTGTTATAATAATTAATAATTATTTTGCAGAATCTATTCGGACGATGCACAAGCATAATTAATGATTAAACGAACTTACCTGTATGTGAAGTTCTATCATAATTATGCGAAGTGCATCGTCCGAATAGATTTATAACCCTCCCTCCCTTAAGATCCCAAGGTATGCCACCGAAATGCCAACAACAGACATTAGCAGTGTGTGTGTGTGCCTCTAAACATATGACGTTGCCTCGACGACGGGGTGACCAGTAAGGAAATGATACCATACGACAAAAAGGAAAAAATATTTTATTTTAATTTAAATCTATGAAATATTCAGTGAATTGAGTGGAGTCACTTGCGTGTAACTACATATTTGTTATAATAATTAATAATTATTTTGCAGAATCTATTCGGACGATGCACTTCGAATAATTATGATAGAACTTCACAGGTAACATACAGGTAAGTTCGTTTTAATCATTAATTAACTAAAGAAGTATTTCAGTAGAAACATGTAACAATAATTGAAATCATAAATCAACCATTCAATAATTGTAGTTCGAGTTAACACTAGAGTTCACGCTTCCATGAGTGCTTGCGAGGGCTAATTTATTTGATGTAGTTTTGTAAACAATTCGATAAGTTTAAAGAAAAAAACGTTTTTAAATAAAATGGTCTTTACTAAACCAAAAAAGAACAAAATTATGATCACTTCTCAAAAAATAATAAATATCAACAAAAAATAGAAGTCATAACAAAAATCAACAATGTTTACATACTATACATTCAATCAACTTTGGTCGCCATGTTTTTTTAGCATAATCAGTAAATTTTGTCACACATCCACTTTTAACATTTTAAACAGGCTTTTTTGTGCTTCGATCTTACGTGAATTTGTAGATCGAGAACTGTAGGCTTTAGGAAGTTATGACAGCAAAAACTTAAATGGGCTACTCATGTAGCCCGCGCGTGAACTCTAGTGTTAAGCTAAACGTCTAGCAAACTATACTTACAGGAATAGGCGAAATCAATTACACTATATCTTCATAATGGACACTTTTTCATTGTAAACTTAGCGCTTCAAATTACTGTCAAACTGTCTCCTATAGTCACACTGAATAAATTATTTAAGTAACTTTATTCCGTTCATGGTCTTGTTGAAATAATATGTATTCCACTGTCCTATTCCAAACTTTGAATTTACCACGCCATATGCAACCAATGCAACTTTGTTGTTCACAAATAATCTGAAACCAACATATTTTGTGCACTTATTTTTATCACAAGGCACTTTAGCCATATAACTTTCGGTCGAATCAAATGTTAAGTATTTCGTGATAGTATCGTGACGTCCCGTAGTTTGTTTGCTATTTCATAGTTCGCCACCCTTGAAAATGACTGATTGGATTGATTGACTATGAACATTTGTTATTTCAGAAAAATCTGTGTCATTTGAGAAATCGGTATCATTTAGCGATGATCCACCAGACATGAACTCCCCCAAACAATATTCGCCTCAACACGCAGGTATGCATTAAAATTGAAATTGTCTAAGATATAATATACATACTATCTGAATTAACGTTTGCAACCCTTATACCTGTATAAGTTATTTAATTATATCCGTAATACTTAAATATACATGTACATGCAGATATTTTAAGGTGATGGTGATGGTTGTAGTATGTTAAACTAATCAGTAATAGTTCCTTATTGTAAAACGCTCACGTATATAACGTCACGTATATAAATGATATACATTTCCTACACGAATATACAGAGCAAGAACTTTTACACTACCAGTTAACTTGTTATTTATTTAATTGACTGATAATGTAGTTTCATGGCTCCATTCCTTGAGATAGATTTACGAATTCCTTATCATATGACGATTCCTGTAAGTTAACATGTTTTGTAAAGCAGACTCTTAAGTATCATATGCCGACAGATATTCACTCTTATAGTAAAACTAACCTTAACATTCAAGTACATTCATAGTTCACCTTCGACATGAGTTTATTAATTTTATTTCATATTGAGTTGGCATTTTCATGTGATATAGAATAGTCATGATGTCTTCTTCCAAGAGTGAAGTGAACTCGCGACTGTATGCGTTTTCACATGTAGTTCAGGCTGTCTGAGACACCTGTCCTACAGAGATCTCGCATATCTAGGTGGATAACAAATTATAAGTGACGCCAATCTACCAAGGTTTCGTCGTTTGTGACGCAATGCTTTCTTTGAAAAGTGATAAAATGTTGGTTCAGCCAGCCAGAATTTGACCTTTTTCGACACTTTCGATTTCAGCATCTAAAGGGTTCTAAGGCCGTTTCTTAACAAAAGGATGGTGACGCGACGCGTGACGGCATCTAAAGTGATTTCATCCATTATGATGCAACACACTTCGAGAAATTTTGAAAAACGTGTGTCCAGCCAGCCATAAATCAGGCTGACTGAACCATTTTATTTTTCTCGAAATTAAACGAAATATCACATTTCGTACCGATCTTTATATATGTATAAAAGTCTTGTGACGCAAGATGTGACGGCTCTCGACCACATTTGAACCTCCGTGACGCACACGTGTAGGAGTTATTCTAAAAAAACTTGATGGTTTAGCTGGAATTTTCTGGCTGTCTGAACCACCATATACTAGCACTTCCAGCTGTTCTACGTAGCTGGAAACTCGTCTAATCTAAGGTGACGGGGAAGGCGAATACGATTTGTCGTAAGTGACGGCTCTAAGTGCCAGCAAACCAAAGTTATAAGCATTTCTTTTTTTTTCCATACATTGGTGCAAATGGGTGACCACACTGCCCTTTTTATAGGAATGCGAGGACAACATAGTTTAAAATCTAGGCCAAACATCCACGTATGACGATGGTTGATTGCCTTGTCCTTTAATTAAATGTATAAAAAGTAAGTATTAACGTAATTTAAAGATATAATGACCTATCATATTATAACTATTGGAATAAGAAATATATACTTACAGAATGTATTAGTAAAATATACTTACATATAATTTTATACTTATCTACTTAGTGTTACTCAGTTCTAATTTATATGAAATATCGACAAAAGTATCAGCTAAAACTAAAAATTAAAAAATAAAACAAAGGACAAAAACACGTACGGACTTCTATTATTTATTAGCTTTCGAATACCTAAATTTAAGCTTGTGGCTGCGGTTTTGAAATGGATGGGCAATGCAAAGTTATTATGAACCTTATGGTGCTAAGGTAAGGTTTGTTCTCGGAAGTGTTTTTTTTTTTTTTCTTTTGACACTGCGTAAGAATGTTTTCTTTTTTGTTGGTTGTAGTGATGGGACACGCACGAATCAAAAAATTTATTCAAGTCGATTCAAATTACTCATTTAAGTAGTTCGAAACGAAACAATAATATGATGATTGGAATCAATTTGATGATTAGAATCGAGAAAAATTAGGTAAGTTTAATATTAAACCTGGAAAATAACTAAAACAAAAATAAATTTCTTATGTTTATTTTATTTATTAGGTTCACTAACAGTGTTACATTTTTTCATTATAGGTATGATACTTAATTAAAGTATTAATCTAAATATAAAACTAATTACAATTAAACACCACATACGATAAATACACTTTATGAGTGTGAGTAGAGTTTAACATTGAGTACCTACCTACTGTACTCAATATTATTTAACTACTTAAGTACAATTGATTTGAAATATTACCACAAATTAATTAATTACTAATATTTAAAATTATCAAAAACTGTTCTGCGAAACCGTAAGAGTCCGCATGAATGTCAGTTGACATGCTGCATCCATTCAGCAGTTTCATTGACTACATACCCTATAGAGCAGCAATACAAACCATCTTTCTCCGAATAGTTAGAGATTTTATACTTACATTTATTATGAAATGACAAGTCCTGTCAACGCTCGCCCGTACAAAAACAGCGCAGATACCGAGAAAATGTTGTCGAACAAATCATATGACATTTCTACTCTATAGGGTATGTGCTCGATGAGCAGTTTACACAACCTCGGGATAGGTGAGGAAGCACCCAGTACTGATCTGCGAAGAGGTGGAGCTAGTGACGTAATTGGCTTTCTTGTACTCTAGACGTCACCCTGAGAGGTGCGGGCAGTCGACGTTATACCGTAATACTTTAAACAAAAATGATAAGTCCAAGAGGTCTCTGCGGTCATTTAATGAAATCGTATTAAATTTATGAAGTTTGTCTGCGTATGAATAAATTGGTCTCTTTTTCGTCATTTGACGGTTACTTAGGTGCCAGAGAAACTGCTTTTGGATGCGCTCAAGCCTCACAATATGACTGGAATAGTGTGGTATTCAAACTACACTACAATACTCCAAGATACTACGAGTGAGATTATTCTATGATATGAAAAGAGATTCGCAAAAGATGGTTGATGGATTTGCTATAGCTTTGAAGTTCATTGGCGGTTAAGGTATAAAAAAAAATGTGTAGAAGGGTGTCGTCATAATTTTACAGTTATCAGGTAATTGAAGGGCTGTACAAAACAGCATATGTTTAGGTCCCCCTGCGCCAGCCAAGCCCTTGCGTACATACATCCCGGGCAGCGGTTCAGGAACGCTGTTTCCCATTCGCAGCGGACTGCCCGCGGGGCCCCGACCAACTCTACACCATCCCTGGTAACCTAGACCTCCTCCTACTAACTTACTTTTGCTTTAGAATTAATTTGCATAACGCTTGCTATCTTAATCTCTGAATGTTGTGCTGAAGCACGTTTATTTTACTATGAAATAGGGACCCCAAAACCGTCGCGTTTTCCCCGACAAAATCACGCTTGTCTCTACGCGAATAATATCCTCTATCAAAATTTACACCGTTTTCCACACGTTTTCTAATATGCATTCGATAACATCTTTATTTAATAATATTAAAACGAATTTTATGAGCAGGTATTGTATAAAAAAAAACTCTATTGCTCATTATAGCATATTTGATATCAATTTGGTTAATATCCGATTTCTATCGTTTGCACGCTTTGTCTATATTTATCTAATCAAGTAGTTTTAAATTTTGACTAATTCTCTTGTAATATTTAATGGTTATTTTGTAATTTCTTTGTGTCTAAATTGTGTTTTCGTGGCACGATTCATTGTTAAGGTTCGAATGGTGGTACAGGGCACGCCGGGGACGGGTATATGTCGTCCCCCGAGCGTGGCGCCGCGCGCGCCCCCTACGAGGACCCCTACTACACCCAGTACCTGGGTCCGGCCGCGGCCAGGGCCGTGGCACGATTCATTGTTAAGGTTCGAATGGTGGTACAGGGCACGCCGGGGACGGGTATATGTCGTCCCCCGAGCGTGGCGCCGCGCGCGCCCCCTACGAGGACCCCTACTACACCCAGTACCTGGGTCCATCACCCCGGTCATCGACGAGGAAGCTGGGTACGCACATGTTTATATTTATCGACTAGAGATTAAACGCGCAATCTTTAAAAAATCTCCGAATCATTGAGTCCCATAAAAACATTCCCAAAGATTTATTGCAGTTTGCAGTTAGTCAAAAGCTTATCATCTAAATTATTGATATTAACAAAAAAAATATTGTCATTTTAATGCAATTCCAGTGATGGAGTGATAATTGATGACGCCTATCAAATGTATGGAGTCAACCTGATCACCACCGCCCCGAGGCCGATGCCGCGCCCTCCGTACGACGCCAGGTAATTCGCGGAGCAACAACATAATGTAAAAATTTCTCAATTCTCCATAGTTACAGCTATATTGTAATGCAATCCTTAACAAATTAACGATTTACATATTCATCCGAAAGGTAGTAACCGAAAAAGATTACTTACACCTTTTAAGTTTCGACGATTTTAGAACGCTGTGCTACATTGTGGCCACAATATATTTAGGCAGAATATAGCATTTTAGTTCACCGTTTTCTGGTGACTTGTATATTCTGAAAAATATTTATTAAGGCAATGCGAAATCCTGCTCAAAGCGAATTCTATCATTAGTCACTGTTATTAATTTCAAATAAATGAATAATTTAGGATCATTTTACCAGTGACCGATGATCTTATGATTGACATAAAATAATGCATAGAAGTTAAGCAGGAATCGATGGTGGTTGCATGCGATGTTTCAGGCTGAACACGCAAGTGGAGGACATGCAACGCCTCCGCGTGGAGAAGATGGAGCGCCAGTTGGCGAACCTGACGGGGCTAGTGCAGAAGGCCCTTCAAGTGTCGGGCCCCTCGGCCGCCCCCGCCGTCGCCCCGCGCCAAGAGTTCCCTCCTGCTCTCCCTGCCCGACCACCAGTGGCAGGTAGGTCCACCTCTACAGCATACCTAAAAGGCAGCCATCTTGATGATTAAATAACCAGGCCCAAGACTAGTATACTAGTTTCAATAACTTGATTTGCGGTATTTATGTCTAGAACATATTGACTGATTCTATCTACGTCCCGGCTTTCTAATAAATATGTTTTGCCACGAAACAGAAGTTAGTACAGCTTCTATCTTGTAATAATGTCGTCAAGTCGTGATGTAAGTGAATATTACTCTACTGAATGTGTTAATTTTAATTTTAGATGCTTCTCCATAAGTTTTAGAGTTACAAGCATTACTACTTTACTTAAGAATACGGTGAGGGAAGTGATTTAAAAATCATCAATGTAAACAAAGTTATGCTCAGATTATTGTGTGTATTTTATTTTATCACTACGCGACGTGAGGATTTAGGGACCAGAAATTGGAAAAACAGGAAAACTCTGCCACAAAAAGTGCAGCGTAATAAATAAAGTTTAGGAAGTAGTTTGGTTTACCACCGTATCTACACAAGCTTAAATTGAAATCGATTGTGCAAAATCAAAAATAAAACACCAGATAACATTATAATATAAATTCAGTATGAGTGTAATGATGTTTTACAGTAGCTAGTTTAGTAATACTATACTAACCATGTACTTTTTTGTGAAAGCGTTACTTATTAATTTGTAATAAAGTAGTTGTTCCTGAAGATCGGGCAGTAGATACATCAGTTTACTATGACATGTACGACTTCTAATCAAAATGTATTAAATGGCAATGGCATAAGACCGTTGAATCAAGAAATTGTAACGGCTTAGGCTGTAGAGCGTGCCAAATAATTAAAAACACACATACATACGCTCGAAAAACATAACCCTCTTACGGCAGCTAAGTGAAAATAACAATGTATTTTGGGTTAGTTTGCAACCATAAGTCGAGATAATATATTTGGTAATTATTAATTCGACAATTACAAAATTTTATCCCTTTTGAAATTCTAACACCCTATTTAAGTTAAGTAAGTTTACTATAAACATAAGTTTAGTGATTATAACTTTAAAAATGAAGGACTTTCAACTTAATATCTTTTTTCATCCCTTCAGGGGTTGAATAATCAAGAACGCTGTAATACATAAATTTATTTTCAATCGTCACCATAAATACAAAATTTTAAAATTATTATTTGAAACTGATATGCTTTCATTAAATTTTCATCCCCTATTTTAGCCCCTTAGGGCTATAATTTCCAAAAAACCCTTTCTTAATGGATGTCTACACTGTATAAGGTAAGGCTGTGCGTTGATATATCAACAATTAGTCAGTTTACCATTTTATATAAATAGATAACTGAAATACAAAGTTTCTTTCACCTTTTCACCTACTCATATTCCTAATTCAAGAATTTTTTATGTCCACAATATTAAATTTCCAAATCGATGTCATTTTCGTAGTTAACATCCCAAAAAACCATAAAATCGACACCCATATTGATATTTAGACCTTTCAACCCCATCGCATCCCAATAGGGGGATGATATTTCACGTCCGCAAAGTTGTATTTTAAAATTGTTGTTGTTTTCGTAATCAGCGACCCGATAAACCATAGAAACAAAACCCATGTTGATTTTCAGACTTTGTCACCCCTTTTACCCCCTTTAGGGGTAGATTTCGCAAAAAACCTGAAACACGAGTTTAATCATTTATTGTTAGGAATACTCCTGTGAAGTTTCGAATAAAATAGTCTAACTAATCTTGTTTCCCCATACAAACTTTGGGCCCCCATTTCACCCCTTTAGAGGGTGAATTTTGAAAAACCCTTCCTTAGTGCACCCCTAGACCTTATAAGAAACCTACATGCCAAATTTGGAATCTCTAGCACCAGCGGTTTGGGCTGTGCGTTGATATGTCAGTCAGTCAGTCAGTCAGTTTCTTCTTTTATATATATAGATTTATAACACCTGTGTAACATTATATAATGCAATAAATATATTGAATTGAATTGAAACGTCTAGCAAACTATGCTTACAGGAATAGGCGAAATCAATTACACTATATCTTCATAATAGACACTTTTTCATTGTAAACTTAGCGCTTCAAATTACTGTCAAACTGTCTCCTATAGTCACACTGAATAAATTATTTAAGTAACTTTATTCCGTTCATGGTCTTCTTGAAATAATATGTATTCCACTGTCCTATTCCAAACTTTGAATTTACCACGCCATATGCAACCAATGCAACTTTGTTGTTCACAAATAATCTGAAACCAACATATTTTGTGCATTTTGTATTTTTATCACAAGGAACTTTAGCCATATAACTTTCGGTCGAATCAAATGTTAAGTATTTCGTGATAGTATCGTGACGTCCCGTAGTTTGTTTGCTATTTCATAGTTCGCCACCCTTGAAAATGACTGATTGGATTGATTGACTATGAACATTTGTTATTTCAGAAAAATCTGTGTCATTTGAGAAATCGGTATCATTTAGCGATGATCCACCAGACATAAACTGCCCCAAACAACATTCGACTCAAAGTCAAAGTCAAAGTCAAAAATCATTTATTCAGTTTAGGGCAGAAAACTGCCACTTATGAACGTCAATAATAACATTATTGGCCCATATGGGGCAGAACATGTCTCCTTATTTTTTGGGCCCTACTAGCGCTTCGAGACAAGACACAGACAATCTGGCAAGTGCTGAGAAGAAACGCCGGAACAAACTCAGTCACCACTAGCTGCCACAAAAAAAAAGAAAAAGAAAATAATGTATACCTGTGCGAGCAGGGCAGTATTTAATTCCAGACATTTTTGTCATTTAAATAGTCATTAACAGTATAATAACCCTTTTTCATCAAAATAATCTTAACATGCGATTTAAACTCAAACATGGGTAGTTCAACAATAGACTGTGGTAATTTGTTAAAAAAGCGAATACATTTCCCCATGAACGAATTACTCACTTTATGCAGTCTGAAATTTGAAACAGCAAGTTTATCTTTATTCCGGGTATTAAAATTATGTTTGTCACTTTTCTTAGGGAAAAGATGCAGGTTTTTGCATAATATTTTCATAAATGACTTGAGAGGCCACTGTAAGTATGTTAATTTCCTTAAACAGTTCTTTTAATGAGTCTGGTGGTCGAAGGTTGTAAATTGCCCGTACAGCTCACTTTTGTAGTACGAAGATAGATTCAATATCGGCTGCTGAGCCCCATAACAATATTCCGTACGACATTATACTATGAAAGTAGCTAAAATACACTAATCTTGCCGTTCCAACATCAGTCAATTGTATTATCTTTCCTACAGCATAAGCAGCTGAACTAAGCCTTCCTGACAGAGTCTCAATATGAGCACCCCATTGCAGACGGGAATCTAAAGTAATTCCCAAAAAGGTAGTGGAATTACTAGTATCCAGTCGTTCATCTTTTACAATGATATGTGTTGAGACCTGCCTTACATTTGGCATTGTAAATTTTATGCATTTCGTTTTGCTTGCATTGAGCAAAAGATTGTTGGTACTAAACCAATGCAGAACCCGCGAGAGTGCATTATTTACATCGTCAAAAGATTCTTGACCTCTTTTAATTTTAAAGATTAGTGATGTATCATCTGCAAATAATACCACCTCACATAGGTCGGTTGCAAAATAAGGAAGGTCATTTATATAAATTAGAAATAGCAGGGATTCTAATATTGATCCCTGCGGTACACCCATGGTAAGAGGTGACCCTGAAGATTCAGTTCCATTTATACATACTTTTTGAATTCTGCCTGTGAGATAAGAGTTTAATAAATCTAAGGACTCTTTTGAAACCCCATAATGTCTCAACTTTTTTAGTAAAGTTTGATGATCTATACAATCAAAGGCCTTAGAAAGATCACAGAAGATACCTAAAGCATCTTGCTTACTCTCCCAAGCATCGAATACATGTTTTAGGAGTGCAACTCCAGCATCGGTAGTATTTCTACCTTTTGTGAAACCGTATTGTTTATCATGTAGTAACTTATTTAGGACAAAGTGAGATAAAAGTTGATTAAACAATATTTTTTCAAAAATTTTACTAAGTACGGGTAAGATAGATATTGGTCGAAAATTGGAGGGATCAGTTTTCTTACTCGATTTAAATAAAGGAATAATTTTGCTAAATTTCATTAAAGTTGGGAATTCTCCATCATCAATACATTTGTTAAATATAATTGTAAGGTGAGGGGCTATTGCATTTATTATTGTATTAATGATATTGACAGAGATTCCCCATAGATCCTTAGTTTTTTTCATATTTAATTCCCTAAATGTTTTTAGTATTTCCTCAGCGTTTATATGTCTAAAATTTAATGGAGATTGACACTCATTAACACCTGACTTTAAAAGAGACTCAGCTAGTTCAGCAGAAGATGCAAATTCTTTAGTTGTAGAGGTAGCTATGTGTGAGAAGAATTTCTCAAAAGTATTTGCAACTTCTGTGTTTGATTTAATTAGCTTATCTCCAACTTTGAGAGAGTAAGTGTGATCCCTTGGTTTTTGTCTACAAGTTTCCTTATTTATAATATTTCACGTAGCCTTCGCTTTATTAGTAGAACCTGTAATTATGCTACGTAGATGGTTTGACTTTGCTTTGGCACATACTTGTTTAAATATTTTAGAATACTTTTTAACATACTCTATGATCTGTGGGTTCTGAGAATCTGCTTTTAAACTATACAAGTCATATAATGTATTTCTACTTTTATAAATACCAGGAGTAGCCCAATCATTGAACTTACTCTTTAGCTCATTAACATTAACTCACACACATTAACTCATTCAGCAGTTTCATTGAGTACATACCCTATAGAGCAGCAATACAAACCATCTTTCTCCGAATAGTTAGAGATTTTATACTTACATTTATTATGAAATGACAAGTCCTGTCAACGCTCGCCCGTACAAAAATAGCGCAGATACCGAGAAAATTTTGTCGAACAAATCATATGTCATTTCTACTCTATAGGGTATGTGCTCGATGAGCAGTTTACACAACCTCGGGATAGGTGAGGAAGCACCCAGTACTGATCTGCGAAGAGGTGGAGCTAGTGACGTAATTGGCTTTCTTGTACTCTAGACGTCACCCTGAGAGGTGCGGGCAGTCGACGTTATACCGTAATACTTTAAACAAAAATGATAAGTCCAAGAGGTCTTTGCGGTCATTTAATGAAATCGTATTAAATTTATGAAGTTTGTCTGCGTATGAATAAATTGGTCTCTTTTTCGTCATTTGACGGTTACTTAGGTGCCAGAGAAACTGCTTTTGGATGCGCTCAAGCCTCACAATATGACTGGAATAGTGTGGTATCCAAACTACACTACAATACTCCAAGATACTACGAGTGAGATTATTCTATGATATGAAAAGAGATTCGCAAAAGATTGTTGATGGATTTGCTATAGCTTTGAAGTTCATTGGCGGTTAAGGTATAAAAAAAAATGTGTAGAAGGGTGTCGTCATAATTTTACAGTTATCAGGTAATTGAAGGGCGGTACAAAACAGCATATGTTTAGGTCCCCCTGCGCCAGCCAAGCCCTTGCGTACATACATCCCGGGCAGCGGTTCAGGAACGCTGTTTCCCATTCGCAGCGGACTGCCCGCGGGGCCCCGACCAACTCTACACCATCCCTGGTAACCTAGACCTCCTCCTACTAACTTACTTTTGCTTTAGAATTAATTTGCATAACGCTTGCTATCTTAATCTCTGAATGTTGTGCTGAAGCACGTTTATTTTACTATGAAATAGGGACCCCAAAACCGTCGCGTTTTCCCCGACAAAATCACGCTTGTCTCTACGCGAATAATATCCTCTATCAAAATTTACACCGTTTTCCACACGTTTTCTAATATGCATTCTATAACACCTTTATTTAATAATATTAAAACGAATGTTATGAGTAGGTATTGTATAAAAAAAAACTCTATTGCTCATTAAAGCATATTTGATATCAATTTGGTTAATATCCGATTTCTATCGTTTGCACGCTTTGTCTATATTTATCTAATCAAGTAGTTTTAAATTTTGACTAATTCTCTTGTAATATTTAATGGTTATTTTATAATTTCTTTGTGTCTAAATTGTGTTTTCGTGGCACGATTCATTGTTAAGGTTCGAATGGTGGTACAGGGCACGCCGGGGACGGGTATATGTCGTCCCCCGAGCGTGGCGCCGCGCGCGCCCCCTACGAGGACCCCTACTACACCCAGTACCTGGGTCCATCACCCCGGTCATCGACGAGGAAGCTGGGTACGCACATGTTTATATTTATCGACAAGAGATTAAACGCGCAATCTTTAAAAAATCTCCGAATCATTGAGTCCCATAAAAACATTCCCAAAGATTTATTGCAGTTTGTAGTTAGTCAAAAGCTTATCATCTAAATTATTGATATTAAAAAAAATATTGTCATTTTAATGCAATTCCAGTGATGGAGTGATAATTGATGACGCACCAAATGTATGGAGTCAACCTGATCACCACCGCCCCGAGGCCGATGCCGCGCCCTCCGTACGACGCCAGGTAATTCGCGGAGCAACAACGTAATGTAAAAATTTCTCAATTCTCCATAGTTACAGCTATATTGTAATGCAATCCTTAACAAATTAACGATTTACATTCATCCGAAAGGTAGTAACCGAAAAAGATTACTTACACCTTTTAAGTTTCGACGATTTTAGAACGTTGTGCTACATTGTGGCCACAATATATTTAGGCAGAATATAGCATTTTAGTTCACCGTTTTCTGGTGACTTGTATATTCTGAAAAATATTTATTAAGGCAATGCGAAATCCTGCTCAAAGCGAATTCTATCATTAGTCACTGTTATTAATTTCAAATAAATGAATATTTTAGGATCATTTTACCAGTGACCGATGATCTTATGATTGACATAAAATAATGCATAGAAGTTAAGCAGGAATCGATGGTGGTTGCATGCGATGTTTCAGGCTGAACACGCAAGTGGAGGACATGCAACGCCTCCGCGTGGAGAAGATGGAGCGCCAGTTGGCGAACCTGACGGGGCTAGTGCAGAAGGCCCTTCAAGTGCCGGGCCCCTCGGCCGCCCCCACCGTCGCCCCGCGCCAAGAGTTCCCTCCTGCTTTCCCTGCCCGACCACCAGTGGCAGGTAGGTCCACCTCTACAGCATACCTAAAAGGCAGCCATCTTGATGATTAAATAACCAGGCCCAAGACTAGTATACTAGTTTCAACAAGTCGTGATGTAAGTGAATATTACTCTACTGAATGTGTTAATTTTAATTTTTGATGCTTCTCCATAAGTTTTAGAGTTACAAGCATTACTACTTCAAGTAGTAGTAGTAGTACTGTATTAGAGTAATTAAGAATACAGTGAGGGAAGTGATTTAAAAATCATCAATGTAAACAAAGTTATGCTCAGATTATTGTATGTATTTTATTTTATCACTACGCGACGTGAGGATTTAGGGACCAGAAATTGGAAAAACAGGAAAACTCTGCCACAAAAAGTGCAGCGTAATAAATAAAGTTTAAGAAGTAGTTTGGTTTACCACCGTATCTACACAAGCTTAAATTGAAATCGATTGTGCAAAATCAAAAATAAAACACCAGATAACATTATAATATAAATTCAGTATGAGTGTAATGATGTTTTACAGTAGCTAGTTTAGTAATACTATACTAACCATGTACTTTTTTGTGAAAGCGTTACTTATTAATTTGTAATAAAGTAGTTGTTCCTGAAGATCGGGCAGTAGATACATCAGTTTACTATGACATGTACGACTTCTAATCAAAATGTATTAAATGGCAATGGCATAAGACCGTTGAATCAAGAAATTGGCTGAATTAATGTCCTTTTTCCCTACCGGCTTGTTATGGAAGGCTTGATTCGTTAATGTCGCTGCCTTTTCCACTCAGATGCCGCAAGATTTGCCAGCAACGAGAGACCCCCTAAATTAGGGAGGGATAAATTTCGTAAGTTAAATTAAAACGCGGACGATTTTGCGTGAATGCATTGCTAATGTTCTAGATCCCTGTAGAATGTATAAAAATAGGCAATAAATTTGTGTCGCAATGGCCCTGCCGGGACCGACCGATCACGACACTTCTGGGTCAGAACCCTGAGGAGGCTCTGCCAACAAAATATTACGTATCGAGGTTCGCCCGCCCTTCACCATAAAGCAATTAAACTTACCAGTGGGAACAGGCTTTTCCACGCACGAGTGGACAGGATGGTTCTAATATGACTTCCTCTTGGAGTAGCACGAGGGGTCCACGCGGTCCTCCGCGTGGGCAGGTACAAGCTGATATTTTAGGGAATATTGTCCACATTAATCACAAGCGTTTAGCACGACGCTTGCGTAACGCACCGAAGAACACACACAGGTCACAGAAAGTTATTAGGTTTAAGATAAATGAAGATTTGCAGCTTTCGAATTAAACCTTGCAGCTCGCGACGGGGACGGCCATCACACTCTTAGTGGGGGCCATTCAAATTTAACTCCCACCGATATGCCCTTAGGATCGGGCGTTGCTATTGGCTAAGCGAGCGAACGAAATTTAGCTACAAGCCTTTTGGCGGCATATTTCGAATATAAAACGCGTTGACTTTACATACCGCCCACCAAAATACAGCTGGTATTTTCCGGATTAATAACGAATAAAAACAACGATAAAATACCTACTGTAGTATAACATTAACGACTAACATATAACAACTTACAAATAAAGTTGTAATGAGTGAAACAAGTTATATTAAATATTTTCTTAGAACAACCAATAACAATAATTTACTTATTAAACTACATTATAACTACGAATTACGTTTCTGTAGGAAGAGGACACAACTTCACAAGAGGTCGTTTGATAAAACTGTCCTTTGTTTTAACAGTTGCCACGCGAACGATTCCACCTGGACCGGGATGCAATTCGCATACTCTTCCTAAAGACCATTGCAGAGGAACACGATTGTCATCTTTGATGATTACTATAGAATCAACGGATAAAGGTTTACAAACTTTCGTCCACTTCATGCGTTGAGTGAGCGAAGTCAAGTACTCGTTTTTCCAACGCATCCAAAAGTTTTGAACAAAAGATTAGATAAGCTGCCAACGATTAAGTCGATAGGATGGAAGATCGCTCATATATGGTTCTAACGGTTTCGGTTTGGTTCGATAGCATCCGATACACTTTGAAAGACAACGACGAATAGCTCGTTTAGCAGATAAAATCCAAAAACGTTGTAAGACTAAGTACTGCGTAGTATTTTGCCCTGTATGACAGTGTTTTCGATGAATAAATTCGATAACTTTATCTGTGAATGGATGGTTGCAAGGTAAGAGTGCAGGATGTTTTTAGTCAAACTCTAAACCAGCGCGGGAGATTCGACCGCCCACCCTGAGAACACCTGCCTCATCGAGAAACGGATTTAACCTTTGAAAGGGTTTAGATAATAACTGTTTAGACTCAATACGCTTTATTTCATCGCTGAATGACAAGCTTTGAACTGATTTTACGATTAATAGTAACGACTGATAATTTTCATTTTCAGTTAGAATAGAACCACTATGGCGCTCACATGGGTTTTTAGAACGAATGTTGTGCAGAAATCTACGGACGTAAGAAACGATATGAACTATTTTCTTAAGGGAGGAAAATAGTTTTAACAAATTGTCGAATATCGAGTTTTGTTGTTTATCGCTATTTTGATCGGCCATCAGTGCAACTGAATGACGCTCCTCGGTACGCATGACTAGGTCCTCATCATCGGTAAGAAATCTTGTCGAGTTTTTTGGCCAACAATCAGATGTTTGTGACAACCAGGACGGACCTGACCACCACAAAGAATTGTTGAGAACATCGTAGGGAAGCTGTCCACGTGAACACACGTCAGCGGGGTTGTCACCAGACGCGACATGATGCCAGGATTCTGCAGAAATGATCACCTGAATATGGCTGACCCGATTCGCAACAAATGTGGTCCAGCGCGAAGAATGCGACCGAAGCCAGGATAAAACAACAGTTGAGTCGGACCAAAGATAAACAACATCGATAGGTATTTTGGTCTGATACGTGTCCAGTATGAATTTCGTTAGGTCTGCAAGTATAACAGCTCCACAGAGCTCTAGACGAGGCAAAGAAAGACGTTTTAGTGGAGCTACACGTGCCTTAGCGCATAATAGCCGAGTATGAATAGATCCATCGGCGCTCAAGATACGTAGGTAGATAACTGCTCCGTATGCAAGTTCAGAACTATCGCAAAAGCCATGTAATTCGTATGAAATCACACTATCAAAAGTGAGGCGACGCGGAATACTTAGCTGACTAATATTAGACAGCTGGTCACAGAAGGTTTTCCAGATGTAGATTATTTCTTCGGGAGGTGTATCATCCCAAGAAATTCCGAGAATCCAAAGCCTTTGCAATAAGCATTTGATTTTAATTGTAACAGGCGATAGAAAGCCCAAAGGATCGAATATTTTAGCAATCTCACTAAGGATAACACGCTTAGAACATGGTCGATTAGACGAGCTCACATCGAATAAAAATGAATCTGATACTGGATTCCACTTGAGTCCAAGTACCTTGAGAGTAGGATATTGCTCATCAGAGAACGATTTAGAATCCAGAAGACATTCTTCTTGGGAAAGATCTGATAGCAAACCTGGCGAATTACTAGCCCATTTCCTTAGCTCAAAATGACCTAGTTCGAAAAGTTTTACGATTTGAGATTTTACTTCTAACGCAATGGATAGATTTTCACAACCTGTGACGATATCATCAACATGTATATCTGTTGATATAATCTGTTTAGCTAGAGGAAACTTACTACCTTCATCCTCTGCCAATTGTTTGATTGTCCTACAAGCAAAAAACGGTGCAGAAGAGACACCGTATGTTACAGTGTTCAGTCGATATTCTTTTAGAACTTGATCAGGACCTGACCTCCAAAATATTCTTTGGTAATCTCTATGATCATCAGCGATCATAATTTGTCGATACATCTGACGTATGTCAGCCATAAAGACAATAGCGTGTATTCGATAATGGAGAAGTACCCCAACGATATTAGATTGTAGCTTAGGTCCAGTTAACAATGTGTCATTTAACGAGATGCCTTTGAAATCCTTTGCAGATGCATCAAAAACGACGCGTAACTTTGTTGTGACACTATCTGGCCTTATCACGCAGTGATGCGGAATGTAATATTTGCCTTGGTTCAGCTCCTTAGCACTAACTATGGACATATGGCCGGATTTTTCATAGTCATCCATGAATTCACAATACTGTTGATGCACGGTAGTATCACGTGACAAACGACGTTCGATTGCATGGAATCGTCTCAACGCGATATCACGAGAACCTTCAAAGACTGGTTCCACTTTGTCCTTGAACGGAAGACGCACTCCATATCTACCACACGTATCACGATAGTGGTTAGTCGTATAGGCTTCTTTACACAATATCTCCTCAGGTGTGAAACATGACGCGTGAGGAACGCTGTCAACTTCCCAAAAACGTTGGACAGCTAAGGCCAATTCGTTCTCGGATTTTGAAGAGACTTGTACTAACGATGACGATGTGAGTGGAGTTCTACGTAGTAGGAGCCAACCGAAGACAGAATTAAATGCGAGAGGTTGATTTGAATTGCCTCTTATACGTTGAGTAAGAAGAGTGTGACGAAGAACCCTTTCAGCTAGCTCAGCCTGAGTTCCTCGTCAGCATATGTACTGGCCCCAGCCCGCCGTGCGTGTGGTGAGGGGATGTGTACCTAATTTGGGGTAACCTACCAGGGATTGACCAGAGAAACCAACGTGACGTTTTCACACTATATATTGAACAGTTTCACAATATTCACTAAATGTTAATACACTCCTAACGCTTAACCTAAGCCTAGGCTATGACTGCTGTCTGACTGCCGTCACGGCTGGACGGCGAGATAGGGCGATGAGGATCTGCGCGGTTCCCTACGGGACGGATTCTGGAGCGGTAACGAGATCGCGTCCTACGCGGTATATCGACGCGGAGCGTGGCGGGTGTTTGGTTAGTTTATATCTACGTTCTCACTACGGGTAATGAAGGCTGGCATGCGGAGTCGTATGCGACACTAAGCCGCAGGAGCATCCGGGCCGGGGATGGGTTCACCGCAGGAGCGCGGTCAAGGGTAGGGAGTGAAGGTTTGCCGTCATACGGTAACCGCTAGCCTTGCTAAACCTTCGGATTGGGAGGTGGATCGGGTAACTTAACTAAGTTAGTAGGGAACACGGGTCAACGAATCGTCAGAGTTCCGATGTGCCAAGGCAATGAAAATGGGTGACGTGCGCGCGCGAAGACGTCTTGCCAGGGCCGCAGAACTCGGACGACTGTCCCGGAGCTGCCTCCCACCACGCCTTATATATTGGTGCGCGAGCGCTTGCGGGCGCGTAGGGTTGTCGAACATCGGTTCGCGTGTTAGGGATGTCTCGCCGCCGGATCCTCGTCACAAGAGACTCCGCAAAAACGTCTGCACCAAGCAAAACATCGATAGGGCCAGGCATATCGAAACCTGGATCAGCTAACGGTAACGAGTGAATGTGAGTCCAACCCGACGTGTTAAGTTTAGCCACGGGTTGCTCACCACAAATGTTTGAAATAACGTGCATGTCTAAATCGAATATCGGATTATTATTTGATGCAACTGAACAACGAATTAAACCGGTGACGTCAGCAGCAATACCTCCTAAACCATTGATATTTGTTTCGCATGAGAGTGGCTAAAGATTTAAGTATTGAACTGCCCTTCGCGTTATAAAATTATTTTGACTACCGGTATCGAATAAAGCGCGCATAGAATGATAGTTACCGTCTGAATCTTGTACTTGAATAATTGCCGTAGCTAACAATACAGTCGTATTTATATGGTTGGTTGTAGACTTTGAATTTTCTCCCTTGACGAATAGGGACACGGATTTAGAGTCTGTGGATTTGATATCAACACTAGGTTTATTATCATTGCATTCCTTAAGAAGTAACGTGTGATGTTTATGTTTACATTTTAAACAACGGAATATAGATTTACAATCTTTCAATTGATGGGACGATTTGAGACAGTTAAAACACAATTTAGCCTTTACTGTGTAAGACATACGGTCGTCTATTGATTTAGCCAGAAACGATTTACAACGTGTAATTAAATGACCATCTAAACACAAAGGGCATTTCAAGATAGGTTTGTTAATTTGATCCAAAGATTGAGTTTCATTAGAATTATCTGTCAATAGAGTATGAGTTACGTTTTGACGTTTTGGATAGTTACTATTAAATGATTTCGAAGCAGAAGTCCGAATTGTTGATTCCTTGACTGAATGACTCATTTTAGAAAGTTCAGAAAAATGATTATCGCGCAAAAGGGATTCACATTTTGAATGTAAATAATCTCTTAATTAAGTGTATTTAGGAATCTCCGTACTAATATATTTCTCTTCGAATTCACGGCGCAATTTTGAATCTAGTCTGGACAAGATATGATAAACGAGAATAAAGTCCCAATTATCAACCGGAAGATTTTGTTTACGTAAAATGCTTAAGTTTTCGTCAATGCAATCTAAAGATCGACGAAACTCAGTTGCGTTGTTTAGTTTGAAAGAAACGTTTAAAATGTCTTTCCAGCAGGTAAAAGACAGTTCACGCTTATGTTGATAACGTGCGACTAAGGCCGCATACGCATCGGAGTAGTAATCACCTGTTACCGGAAATTTTCGTATAAGCGATAAGGGATCGCCACTCAGTGTCGATACTAGGTATTGAAACTTCTCCACATCGGTTAAAGAATGACAGTCATGGATCAGCGAATTGAATGTATCAATAAATTCAGGCCATTGTTTAATATTACCTGTAAACGTAGGTAGCTGAATTTTGGGTAACTTAATATGAGATTTTAATGATGACTCGGCTTTATTTTTATTGTTCGTAATAAGTCTCGATTCCGATTTCTGTAAGGATTTTATTATTGACATAACATGAAAATATGTGTCATCAAAGCGAGTACGAATGTCATCATGGCAGTGCTCATCATCATCGGATGAATTCAATAATTCAAGTATTGAATAATGTGCGAGTTCAAAATCAGACCTTATGATTGATGCCTGATCACAATATGAAAAGAAAAGATCGCATTGACTATCATCGGATTCGGATTGTGCTACAATACCGACCTGTAATGCCTTCAACATACGGTTCAAAGCGATAGTACGTTTCCGACGTAATGACGGTAAATCATGTATACTGTATTCTGAATTAGTTTTCGATTTAGATTTACTCGTGTGGCTAAGCTTACGAGTAGCACGCTTCGGATTATAGGACATTATTACAAGTTTTTTACACCTGTACCTACTAACGTATTGAGTTAAATTAGAAAAACGTATAACTAACTGCCTAACTGCGTCAGGAAGAAAGCTCGAGTTATAGATAGAAACACGGCAATCACGCGTTGAATGAGTGATGCCTACAATTTGCGCGTAAACAACTGCAAACAACAGCTGACCGATAAGTGTATAACGTTACAGCTTAGATTTCACTTCACGTGTCTACAGTGAAATGAACCGACTATGAAAACGAATTAAAGAGTACGTATTAATTTGAATTTGTTGGAGTGTAAAAGAAAATGTTTATTTTTTGACAATATTACAGCCGAATTAAATTATACTAAAGTATGATCTGTAACAAAGACAAAGAATAAGAACTAATGTATTAGTGTCACAGCCGAATAAATTATACAAAAGACATGAAAGTTTTAAGTATGATCTGAGACACAAAATACAGTTAGTATAAACAATAGGAGAAAATCTGCCCTTAGTTAACTATATTATTACTACAGCCGACTAATAGTACATACACAAAGCACCGGATTAAATATAGATTGCTTTAGTGTGATCCGTAATAATAATATGAAAACTGAATGAAAAGTAAAACAGCCGAGAATATTATACTTATACACCGAATTAAATAGTAAGATTGTATAGGTATGATCTGTTAATATCTTTAACATTCAACGAATATGCGAGTACACGAATTAAAGCTGCAAATCGACAGAGAACAAAATATGTTATGTTTGTTTATTAGTGGCCGACTTGAAGTTGTCGAGTAATACAAGTTAGTATGATTCAACCACAAGTAATGTTGAGTGAACATAAACGGATGCTAACTACAAGTGTCACTGTCAATTCTGAACGATAAACCATACGATTTCGAACGAGTGAAACGATCTGTGAGTGGACGATTGAATGAGAATGACGAAGCTCAACGCACAATATGGACGAATATAAAATGCAATATGTTGCGGTTTTGTTCTACCCGAAATTTAGAATAAAAAATGAAAATGTTTGACTACAATAAATGTCGATTGAAATATATTGTACACTGATTCTACCACTAGAAAAGCGTTATAAATTATTATTTTAATGAAATAACAATACGTTATATGCAATATTATCACTAAAACTCACGAAAAATACCAGCTATGTTTATAGGACGAATTTTGCAATTTCCAAAAAGAAGTTCATGAGCCACCCTTCCCGGGTTTCGGCACCATAAAGATGTGTCGCAATGGCCCTGCCGGGACCGACCGATCACGACACTTCTGGGTCAGAACCCTGAGGAGGCTCTGCCAACAAAATATTACGTATCGAGGTTCGCCCGCCCTTCACCATAAAGCAATTAAACTTACCAGTGGGAACAGGCTTTTCCACGCACGAGTGGACAGGATGGTTCTAATATGACTTCCTCTTGGAGTAGCACGAGGGGTCCACGCGGTCCTCCGCGTGGGCAGGTACAAGCTGATATTTTAGGGAATATTGTCCACATAAATCACAAGCGTTTAGCACGACGCTTGCGTAACGCACCGAAGAACACACACAGGTCACAGAAAGTTATTAGGTTTAAGATAAATGGAGATTTGCAGCTTTCGAATTAAACCTTGCAGCTCGCGACGGGGACGGCCATCACACTCTTAGTGGGGGCCATTCAAATTTAACTCCCACCGATATGCCCTTAGGATCGGGCGTTGCTATTGGCTAAGCGAGCGAACGAAATTTAGCTACAAGCCTTTTGGCGGCATATTTCGAATATAAAACGCGTTGACTTTACAAAATTTGTTTGGTAAGTCCAAAACATAGTTATTGAGAATCATAAAATGTTAATGGTGTTGTAATTTCTCTTGAAGCTACTGTCCAACAAGCATTACTTAGAGATAACAAGTTTTCGCTGTTAACTGTGTAGTAGAACAAAACCGCAAATAGCATTTTGCCGCAATCTATTAACGAATAATAGATGTATTAGGATCTTCCTTGCGTTGAGGTGTGGTGACGTAGAAAGTGAAACTTTCACTGCCGCGGCCAAGACGCGAGGGCAGCACGTGTGAACCAGTGCACCGTTGCAACCCGACCGATAGAAATGACATTCGCAATGCATTCCGCCGACTTCATTCATTATCATGCCAAAGCTTGCTTGCTGAATCGTGTGATTTTTCTTATTTTTCAGCTTTATTACAAGAAAGGTTTTGAGTCTTTTTATCACAATCTGCAAACACCATCTGAATGACTAATCATTTTTTATTTTCGAAAGTTCATTGTGGTTCATCTTACACTTGCGCTTAAAGCCCATTGTAAAAATTACTACTCGAGCTATTCAAATTTAGGTTTCATTGGGCCAGTTTAAAAGCCTTATATTAGTCAGCAATCGCTGAAGTATCGAGAGTAGTTGAGTAAGAACAATTATCAACATTTAGTTCGTCATTACGACTTCAATTAACTAAAGAAGTATTTCAGTAGAAACATGTAACAATAATTAAAATCATAAATCAACCATTCAATAATTGTAGTTCGAGTTAAGCTAAACGTATGTACGTGTATGTACATTCTAGAAATGTGTAAATTTGTTAGGAAACACCCAAACTTATATCAAAACCGCGCTAATCTACATTACTTGCTAAGATATACAAATAAATTCTACCTACTGTCCGTATAAAGATTCATTCTTCCAGCCCATACGATAACGTATGGGCTGGACGTCCATACGAATTTATAACAGATTGCCGGAGTTTATGAAAAATGAAGTAAATGATTTAAAATTTATAAAACAATTAAAATTAATGTTAATAAAAAAAAATTATTACCTACACAATAAACGAATACTTAAATGACAATAATCTAAAACAATAAATGAAATCCAAAGATAAATAAATATTTAAATGCCTAAAAATACTATTTATTTGATTATGTTTTTCAATATATTATTCAATAATTATCATATGATTTCTTAATGTATTTTAATTCTTTACAAATTCTTAAAATAAACAAATTGATCTAATTATGCATGGCGTCATCCTCTCTGCCCACAATACCTATCTTATTGTTGTGCCCTACAGGGTCTATAATGATCTGTTTTATGTATCTACTAGCTTTTTCCCGCGGCTTCGCTCGCGTTAGATTTGATTTTGAGTGATGTATGAATGTCAAACTCAGTAATTTAAAAAAAACTCTACAAAACTTCTTTAAAGACAATATTTTTTACTAATACAGCCCCCATCATAGCATGACCATCAAAACACGACATGATATGATATAATATAGCGATTTGTCTCGTTCTATACATCAAATGCAAAAATAGAATCTTTGTGTTGGGATCACGTGTGGCTGCCTGTCAGTCCGTCTGTTACAACCGATTAGCTCCGAAATTACTGGACCGATTGAATTGCAATTTGGCATAAATAATTTCAAAAATTTTCATGTCACAATATTCAATTTTAAAATCAACGTCCCAAAAAACCATAAAATCTACACCCATATTGATAGACATTTCAACCCTATCGCATCCCAACAGGGGAGATGGAATTTCACGTCCGCAATGTTAAATTTTAAAATCGTTGTTGTTTTCGTAATCAGCGACCCGATAAACCATAGAAACAATATCCATGTTGATTTTCAGACTTTGTCAGCCCCCTTCCCCTTTTTAGGGGTTGACTTTCAAAAAATCTGAAACACATGTTTACTCATTTATCGTAAGGAGCACTTACTCCTGTGAAGTTTCGAATAAAAGAGTCTGACTAATCTTGTTTACCAATACCAAACTTTGGACCCCCATTTCACTCCTTTAGGGGATTAATTTTGAAAAATCCTTTCTTAGTGACCCCTACATTTTATAAGAAACCTACGTGTCAAATTTGGAATCTCTAGAACCCGCGGTTTGGGCTGTGCGTTGATATATCAGTTAATCACTTTTGCCTTTTATATATGTATATACATTAATTAATATAGAATGGAGTAAGGTGCTGCACATACAACGCAGTGGTGCGGTCTTTTTGACCGTGAAGCAATAAAGACCGCGTCTGCTCATCGATGCCCGCGGCTGCCCGCGCCGCTTACTCAACGTACACGATGGTCAGTTCAGGACAACCATTCTAGTAGAGCGCGCGGCGCAGACTAAGCTAGCCGCCCACGCCGCCGTCTGCGTTAGTGGATACAAACTGGTTTGTGCGATCCACGGCGGGCAGCTACGGACATGCCGCGGTGCGGGGCGGGCACTGGCGGCGCGGTCTTATTGACCGCCGTGTGCGTTGCAGTATATCATTCCCTTTGGTCTATTGTTCGCGGCGAAATTGTCCGGCCCGCCCTGCTACGTCGTGTACGCAGCGCCTTGATATCTCGAAAACGGTGCGTCCTAGCTCAGGTAAGTAGCATTAGAGATCAGAGTTCCCCGCGTAATTCCTATGTCCTATGGGAATTCTGGAAAACGATATACTTTATGTCACTTCCACAACTGAGAAGAATCTCATATGATGAAATACATTTGTAACGGCTTAGGCTGTAGAGCGTGCCAAATAATTAAAAACACACATACAAACGCTCGAAAAACATAACCCTCCTACGGCAGCTAAGTGAAAATAACAATGTATTTTTGGTTAGTTTGCAACCATAAGCCGAGATAATATATTTGGTAATTATTAATTCGACAATTACAAAATTTTATCCCTTTTGAAATTCTAACACCCTATTTAAGTTAAGTAAGTTTAATATAAACATAAGTTTAGTGATTATAACTTTAAAAATGAAGGACTTTCAAGACACAACTTAATATCTTTTTTCACCCCTTCAGGGGTTGAATAATCAAGAACGCTGTAATACATAAATTTATTTTCAATCGTCACCATAAATACAACATTTTAAAATTATTATTTGAAACTGATATGCTTTCATTAAATTTTCATCCCCTATTTTACCCCCTTAGGGCTATAATTTCCAAAAAACCCTTTCTTAATGGATGTCTACACTGTATAAGGTAAGGCTGTGCGTTGATATATCAACAATTAGTCAGTTTACCATTTTATATAAATAGATAACTGAAATACAAAGTTTCTTTCACCTTTTCACCTACTCATATTCCTAATTCAAGAATGTTTTATGTCCACAATATTAAATTTCCAAATCGATGTCATTTTCGTTAGTTAGTTAGTTAGTTTAGCTGGGCTTTCTCCGCACTTAGCCTCTTGATTGGGCCTTTGTGCGTGTTGCTTAGTCTTTCTTACTCCAACCATCCTAGGTCATCCCAGAAGGTCAGCAACCTTTTCAGATTGCTGCAGGCTTCCGGGAGCGATCCTGGTGATTGGAGGATCCGTGCCCGTTGATCTGCCACGCTTCTGCATTCCAATAGCACGTGCTGTGGCGTTTCTTCTGCCTCCATGCATCCTCTGCATGTGGGGCTGTCTGTCACACCTATGTTAAACAGGTCTTTATTAAGAGGACAGTGGCCGGTTATAATACCTATAACCTTGCGAATTTTGTCCTTTGCTAGTCTGATGAGGTTGCGGGCAAACTTATTTGATGCTACTGGAACCGCATTTTTCGTTTGCCTGCATCCTTCACTGTTTCTCCATTCATTTAGATGTGTTTCTTTGGTTCTTGCGCGCAACCATGATTTTATTTGGGCCTGAGGTATGGGAAGTAGTGGTTCCGGTCCGTACACAATTGCCTTCGATCCTCTTTTGGCCAGCTCGTCTGCTGCGTCATTGCCTAGAGAGTTGCTGTGTCCTATAATCCATTGCAGGGTTACTCTGTTCGTGTTCGCAATAGATTGGAGTGCGTTGTGACATTTCAGTATAAGGACAGAGGTTATGATATTGTTTTTTAAAGCTTGAAGCACGGATGCATGCAATGTTGGGACCAGGGAGTACAAATAATAGATGTTATTGCGTCGACCGATGGTATAATATTGATCCAAATTAGCCTTACATCTATCCTATATACTAAGCCTTATGCTACGTAATAGGGTGAGGTGCGTCACACACTACACCTCCCCCGTATTTGAAAAAAATAAAATAAAAAAAATCAAATCTTTTTTTTTACAATTCAGTTTAACCAATTTTATGTTTTAAAAATTATTTGAGTAAAAACAGCCCTAAAATTATATAATAATTAAAAAAAAACTTTTCCTTGACAAATCTATGATCGAGACATACCATTTATACTATTAAAATAAATTCATTACTTTTTGTTACAAAAAAAAAGTAATTTTATATTATACTTAGTTAATAAAGTAGTAAAAAACCAGTAGATTTATGCCAAATTTTAAATACTCAAATACATAGTAATCGCAAAAAAATATAGATATTACATTGAAAACAAAACAACTTTTTTTTATCTATTAATTTAAAATTATGATCAAATGTATTTATTTTCCTTATTAGGTACCATTACAAAAATATGTATCCACATATTTATAAAATATTTAGCAAATCCAAATTTAGTATAAAATATTGAATTTTAAGTACTTAGTATAATAACTAAGTCAATGCAATTGTAGCTTAAGTTTTGATTAACTTTATAATTAACACAATTTTTAAAACACCCCCAGAATTATTAAAACAAACAGCTTGGTATGTTTAAGTACTTACTTTAAACAAAAACATCATTGATAAAAACGACCAAGAATCTTATTAACAAATTAAATTATAAATAATGTTTTAGCTCTTAATACTACGTTTTACAGGTAGACAGATCAATTTGTAAAATAAACATTTACTTGTGTTGCTATAAAAGAAAAACATTTTCCAAAAACCTAAGTTTGTTCGTTATTATATTTTAATGTTAATATTTACTTGTCTAAAATAAAATATTTAATTAGAACTTATAAGAAGAAATTTGAATTAAAGAATTTACTTATGTAATAAATTAGAAAAAGACAAATTAATGTTTGAGAGAGAAAAAAAAAAAGTAATCCAGTGGATACCTAATAATACCAATATATATATATATTTTTATAAAATAATCATCATCGAATATATTTACTTTCTGAATTCTGTATTTGAAAATTACACATAGACGTCCATTTATTTAAAAAATTAAATAGGATTCTTTTTATAACTTTTTTAAAATTATAACAAAACACTTTACTAAATCATATTTTATCTATAAGATCATAAATCCGATCCACACCAATTGATTTTCTCATATCATTAAAATCTCACTTATTTCTTATATCACATCTTTAAAATTCTTCATACGTATAGGTAGTAACATTATCACACACTATCTTAATTGGTACTTGTTCAAGACTACAACACTAGTGTGACGTGACGTCTCTTCCGCTGGGCTGTCTATGGCGAGCCCGCCATCTTTTTTACTTCCACTTTTTTAACACGACTACACGAGAACAATTGTCGACGCTCATTAATAAATCATTCAAGAAAGGGCTGTTATAATCTTATGTTAATCATATATAATAAAGCATTGTGAAAATGACATTTGGAGTCAGATATCATTTCAAGATCTACATGTCCTAATCATTGACATGTGCTTGGCGAAACCCGACGTGATTTGTAGCAAGAAAAATCACGAAATACAGCATAGGAGAGCAAGGATTACCGAGGGAAGTACGCCTAATCCTTATCACAGTGCTCCCTGATAAATTTGTGTCTGCAGTGCTTGCAACTTCTTGGAGTCTTGTGCGCATAACCTCACATTCCTTCAAATTGTTATTTGTATTTCTATTGAAACTACTGCGGTAAAATATCGGTAAAACTGCATTATTCGTTTCTTTGGTGCCACTTCAGTATTACTATTAAAATCTCATAACATCCTGTGTGCAAGGAATGTAATAAATTCATTGTTAAATTTCCTTATGCCGACTATTTCAGGTCAGTCACTGCAACACAACCAACATTAAGAACAGGCTGGTGAGAATCTGTTGACCTAATTGCACGTTGCTGCTCTGCTCGCACCGTGTCTTGCTGTGCCAGTGACTACAATACGGAGCCGGTAAACTATCAGCCGGCTGAGAGGTTGTATTCATTGTTTGGTTTTACTGCATTATTAATTTGTGTATTTTGTTGTTGGCACCTATAAAATGACTGATTTAAAGGAACTTGTTAGACAACGAGGTTCAATTAGAGGGCGATTAACGTTATTTGAAAATTATTTATCGCCTCTGCTAAAGTTAACATTAGATAAAAATGAAAAGTTTCCACTCAGTGAACTTTCATTTAGATTAAGTAAAGTTCAAGATCTCTTTTATAGTTTAGATGAAGTACAATCAAAGATTGAACAACTAGATATAGATGTCGATAAGCAAATGAAGGAAAGGGAAGAAACTGAAAATAGGTTTTACACATTAATTGCTCAAGCCCAAGAACTGATAGAATCTTGGAAAGACAACTTAAATAATAGAAATGGGGTTGTGTCACATTGTTCCGAGTCAAGTCGAAACACAAACATTAAGTTACCTCCTATAAAATTACCTTCCTTTGATGGTAATCCAAATCAATGGCTTGAGTTTAGAGATACATACTTATCGCTCATTCACAACAATGATAAGATCGACGATATAAGCAAATTCCATTACCTCAGGTCCTACTTAGAGGATGCAGCAAGTGTTGTAATTAAATCAGTAAGTGTCTCCGCTGGCAACTATAAGATTGCATGGTCACTTCTTTGTGAACGGTTCGACAACAAACGTCTTCTTATCAATCAGCATCTTAAATGTTTGTTTTCCATCGAGCCATTGGCAAGGGAGTCGGACACCGGTTTGCGAAATTTAATTGATACAATTTCACGTAACTTGCGATCATTGAATACACTAGGTGAACCTACTGATAAGTGGGACACGATTATCATTTACTTGGCGTCAACTAAATTGGACACTGCTACTGCGAGAAATTGGGAGGATCTTAGAAGTAAACACGAATCTCCCTCTTTGGATATTTTTTATGAGTTTTTGCGTCATAGAGCTGAGGTATTGGAAACAATAAATTCAGGGAAGTCGGATCGGCGTCAGAGTTTGAATAAATCCAAGTCGTTTATTTCGTCGTCATCTAATACAAATGTTAATAACAGTGGTTCATGTGTAGCATGCAAACAAAATCATAAATTATATGATTGTTCCAAGTTTAAGTCTATGCCTATTGATGAACGTAATACAAAGGTCAATCAATGGAAATTGTGTTGTAACTGCCTTCGTGGTGGCCATCAATCATACCAATGTAGACTGGGTGGCTGTAAAATCTGCAACAGAAAGCACAATACTTTACTACACAGACAATCATTTATAACACAACAACAACAGTCTATTCAACAAGACCAGCAACAGAAGGTCCAAGGTCAGGCAGAATCTTCTTTATTCACTTCCACAAATAACACAAATAATTGTGATTCTGACTCAGACCCATCCAGTTCTGATCCAATGTCACCTGGTTCGTCATCAGTGACAATGTCTGCTGTCTCCTCAAATCAAGCTCTTCTATCTACGGCTTTGATTTCGGTTACAAACAATGACAAATCATACACATTAAGAGCATTATTAGACTGTGGAAGCCAGTCCTCCTTTATAAGTGAATCAGCACAAAGGAGAGTTGGTTTCAATACAAAGAAAATCTCTTATCACAGTGTTTCAGGTTTAAACAACAGTACAGTCAATATTACAGATACATGTGATATAAAGATACACTCTTTACACAATTCATTTAGCGCACCAGTAAAATGTTATGTTTTACCATTAATCACAGACAGATTACCTCACACACAGATACCCTACTGCGAGTTAGGTATCCCCAACCATTTGAAATTAGCGGATCCAAGTTTCTACCAGCCAGGGAAAGTTGATTTACTCCTAGGTGCAGACGTCTTTTGGGAAATTATTGGATCGGCTAGGTTCAAATTAGGGCCCAGCAAACCCATATTGCAGGATACACAATTAGGGTGGGTTGTGGCAGGCCCTACAGGAGGCAATCATGTTCAACGTTCAAAAAAAATAGCTTGTCATTTTAGCCAAGACATAAAAGATCAATTAACTAAATTCTGGGAACTTGAAGAGCTTCCCACTCAAACTAACAAGCCTCTAGAACAAAATTATTGTGAGCAACTATTCAGCAAAACTACACGTCGCGAAAGCGACGGTAGGTTTTGTGTGCAAATACCACTGAAAGCTTCGCCGGATGTCCTAGGTGATTCATATAAAATTGCAGAAAAAAGACTTATTCAAACAGAAAGAAGAATGAAAAATAAACCCTTGTTGCGAAAAGAGTATAATAAATTCATCCATGAATATGAACAGCTGGGACATATGAGCGAAGTTTCCAAACCAAGGTCAGGTTGCTATCTGCCTCACCACGCTGTAATCAAAGAAAGCAGCGAGACAACAAAACTCAGAGTAGTTTTTGACGCCTCAGCAAAAACTACATCTGGAACATCATTTAACGACATACAACACGTTGGCCCTGTTGTACAAAGCGATCTTCTGTCAATTTTAATTAGGTACAGACAGCATAAATATGTCGTGACTGCAGACGTGGAAAAAATGTACCGTCAAATATTGATTGAGCCCAACCAACGACATTTGCAAATGATCTTGTGGCGAGACGACGAATCACAACCAGTAAGAACCTTTCAGTTAAACACAGTCACCTACGGTACTGCTTCTGCTCCATTTTTAAGCACAAGGTGCTTATTACAACTTGCTATAGAGACTCCAGACGAGAAAATAGCACAGACTATACGAGAAGATTTTTACGTTGATGATTTGTTGTCTGGTGCTCAAACCAAAGCCGACATAGGTTACATAATAAACTCAGTTACAGAAAAGCTAAATTCAGCCTGTTTACCATTATATAAATTTCGAACTAATTGTCCTTCGATTTTTAAGACTAGTTGTCCGATACCAAAAAATTTAGATTTATGCTCGCAATCAAGCACTTTGGGCCTGAAATGGCATCCCGATACTGATGTTTTTCAGTTTCCTGTTCAAATAGATCTCACTTCACTTATAACAAAACGAACTATTTTATCAAATTCAGCTAAGCTATTTGATCCTTTGGGGTTACTGAGTTTATGTACTATTATACCAAAAATCATACTTCAAAAATTGTGGCTCACAAAGTTAGACTGGGACGATCCAATCCCATCTGATTTAGAAAGACAGTGGGTAAACTTTGTTTTAAATTTAAATAATATTGCTTCCATTCAAATCCCTAGACGTGTATTAAGTGGTAATCCAATTTTAATCGAGCTTCATACATTCTCTGACGCGTCTCAAGAAGCCTATGCCAGCTGCATCTATCTAAGATCAATCCAGAGCTCAGGTGAGGTAACAGTGAGACTTTTGTGCTCAAAGGCAAAGGTTGCTCCTACCAAACCTCAAACCATACCTCGCCTCGAGCTTTGCGGAGCCTTACTCTCAGCTCGATTGAGTACTAAAGTTTTGAAGTCTCTCCGCTGCAGTGTAGTTAATGTGTTTCATTGGTCGGATTCATCTATTGTATTGAATTGGATTTCCACTTTTCCTCGTGACCTGAAAACATTTGTTTCAAATCGAGTCGCTGAGATACAAGAATTGACAGCCACAGCTACCTGGAGACATGTCCCAGGAGAACACAACCCTGCTGACCTGGCATCTAGAGGTATTACTCCAAAACGACTAGAAGATGCTAGTCTGTGGTGGAATGGCCCCTCCTTTCTATTGGAAGACTCTTCTAGTTGGCCTAAAGACCTAGTCAAATCTAATAGCGAACTCCCTGAAACAAAAACCACAAAACATATAGCGACTTTAACAGCTCATATGCAATCCATTACAAACAGTGACACATGTCCTATCAAGCTAATAGATTTTGAGAGACACTCTGACTTTACTACGTTGCACAGAGCCATGGCTTACGTTCTACGTTTTATTAATAACTTGAAACACACTAACTCCAGACAGAGTGGCCCGTTGACAAGGAGCGAATTGGATTTATCTTTAAACTACATAATAAAACAACATCAAGGAGAATGTTTTGAAGGTGAAATAAAGTGCCTAGCTAACAAAGGGGAGCTACCTTTGAAATGCCGTGTATTGTCACTCAGTCCTTTCCTCGATGACAACGGGTTGCTCCGCGTTGGTGGCCGCATCCAAAATTCACCTGAAAATTACACAAAAAAACATCCGATATTAATAGACTCGAAACACACTTTATCTAAACTAATAGCAATACATGATCACAAAAAACTATTGCATGCTGGACCTCAATTACTGTTAAATAATATGAGAGATAGATTTTGGCCGCTTAACGGTAGAGTTTTAGTTAAAGGCGTAGTAAATAATTGTAAGGTGTGCAGAATAATGAAAGCTAAGGGTGTAAACCCCATTATGGGTAACTTACCTTCGCCGAGAGTTACGCCCAAACTTCCTTTTCTGGTCAGTGGCGTTGACTTTGCCGGCCCATTCTTAATCACTGATCGCAAGGGACGTGGATGTAAGATTTCAAAATGCTATTTGTGTCTGTTTGTTTGTCTATCGACGAAGGCTCTGCATCTGGAAGTTGCTAGCGACCTCACTTCTGATAATTTTATTGCATGTCTAAAACGCTTTATTTCGCGTAGAGGAAAGCCGTCTGAATTATATTGTGATAATGGTACAAATTTTGTGGGTGCAAATAACGAAATAAGCGAATTTTTAAAGTCGAACAATGGGCACCTCTCAGGTTTTGCCGCAAACGAAGGCATCTCCTTTAGATTCTCACCAGCTTATTCGCCTCATTTTGGAGGGCTTTACGAAGCAGGTGTAAAATCTGCTAAATTTCACTTGATTAGGGTGTTAGGTGATGCGCATTTGACATATGAGGAGTTGTCGACTCTGTTTACTCAGATTGAATCCATCTTGAACTCCAGACCGCTAACTCCTCTCACCTCTGATCCCAATGATCTCGATCCGTTAACACCTGGGCACTTCCTGATCGGTCGAGCACTTACTTCATTACCGTCTCCGACACTTCTAGAAGCTAAACTTAACAGACTCCATCGATACCAGATTATTGAACAAATGCGACAACAGTTTTGGAACCGTTGGCATCAAGAGTACCTGTCAGAACTACAACAAAGGACCAAGTGGCGAATTAATCAAAAGGGACTACAGGAAGGCGATATGGTCGTTGTCAAGGAAACCAATGCACCTCCTCTAAAATGGCGTATGGGACGTGTTCATCGCTTATATCCTGGAGCTGATGGTGTGACTAGAGTTGTGGATGTTCGAACCACCAGAGGCATTTTTCGGCGCGCTATCAATAGGCTGTGCCCCTTGATCTCCTGAGACGCACCGTTACTCGACCCTGAAGGCTTCGAGCGGGGGGGAGGATGTTCAAGACTACAACACTAGTGTGACGTGACGTCTCTTCCGCTGGGCTGTCTATGGCGAGCCCGCCATCTTTTTTACTTCCACTTTTTTAACACGACTACACGAGAACAATTGTCGACGCTCATTAATAAATCATTCAAGAAAGGGCTGTTATAATCTTATGTTAATCATATATAATAAAGCATTGTGAAAATGACATTTGGAGTCAGATATCATTTCAAGATCTACATGTCCTAATCATTGACAGTACTTATTTACCTCTTTGGGTAATTTCCTTATTTGGGCCGGCCGGTCCCTTTTCACATAATATACACTTTTATTTGGTACAGCTTTTTATTTTATTTTATAGTCGACTTTACCTTTTAACTACGACATTTTAGTCTCTTACTTCTTGCTACGCGCATAGCCTTATTTATTGGGGTCATGTTTTAAGATAATTAATCTCCAACTATTTTCACAGAGAGAAGCTCGTCTGCACCATGATCAAATGAAGGATCTGACACCCTTGCTGTACCTTGTACCACTTTTTACTCATATACCATATAACGGGTCCTCATTTAAGATCCTATTGACCTCCAACGGTTTTCACAGAGAAATCTCCTTTACACCATGATCAAACTGAAGGATTCGACTCCGTTTTGTACCACTTGTGTGCCCTACCTTTATTAACTAAAATCTCAATACACTTCAACAATACATAACATTACCAAACCAACATAAAAACATTGCCTACTATCAAACTGAATTCTTTAGCATAAATTTTGTTTACTTTTGGGTGATCAGTCCAATTGTGTGACAAAACATTTCTACTAAAGTATTCCCTTTTTCTAAAAAATATTCTTACAGTCATACCGAGCAATCTTTTAATTACATTCATTATACCTGCTGACTTTACTTAACTTTTCCAATCATCCTTTTCATCACATAACTATACCTTCTTTGGAATGTACCTAATGCACTCAAACAAGGCGCAAAAGCTATTTAATACGTCCTTAACTTTACAAAAACTTTACTTTCCAATAGCTAAACTTATTAAAATGATATTTTCATCAACTCATTATCTATTCTTCGTTACTTGTCCCATATTTTTCATTAAGATAAAAGTAATTCATTTAACAAATCGACAATAATAAATAACTTTAGGTACCCAACTGTTAGATACAGAAATAAAATTGATGAGTTACTTTTTAGTTCAAAACTAAGTCGAAATTAAGATGATATCAATATCAAAGAACGGATACTGCGATTATGCATAACAACTACTGTTTAAAACGATATCTGATAGTATTCGTTTCCCTATTAGGAATAGCTTCATATTACGTAAGAATAGCCGGTAACAAATAAAATAGTGCTGATGCGTTAACACGTGTCGATGTATATGGTGCAATACATAATTATGACGGTCCTTAGTAACAAACAATATCATATTTTGGTTATGCAAAATTGTTGTAATAAAACCTTTTTTTTTTTTTACTATATTAGGTAGTTGACCTACATTTCCGACAAGATAAAATAGAACGTAATAATCAAAACTCAAAAATCTACCAACATATCTGAATGATGAAAAAATATAAATACATATTCGTACATAAGTTAACTGATTTAAATGTTTGCATAAAACACAACACAAATGGCCAAAAATTGCTGCTATCAAATACATTTCTGAAAATGTTTAACAAGTTGTGATGACCTGTCATTACTATTTATTAAGAAAATGAAAAATAATATAAAAATATATTATAATTTAAGTATATTATGTGCTTAATATAAAACTGTATTGTTGCTTTGAGTTAAATGGAATTCTAATTAAAGAAAAAAAAAACTTAGAACAATGTCCTTGTGGTCGCCTAATAAAAATAAAGTCATTAATATTGAAAAGCTACAAATTAGAAGACGACAAAAATACATAATTACATTAAACCGAGTTTAACTTATTATTTGAGTAATGTATGTTATGATATTTATTACATCAAGAAACTTAATTCCCAAGATTTTTTTTTTTTTTTTTTCTTATTATTAGTACGATTTTAATATAAATGAATTTAATAGCGGTTCAAATAAATTTTTAAAAAACGAACATTTAGTGACGTCATTGCACAGTGGAAAATACTAATAAAATAAATAGCATAATAACAGTGAAAATAAATATGCTGATTGCCAGCTAAATGCCTTGAAATAAACTGTATAATGTAAATAAATCTGTAATAATACTTAAGAGTATTTATAGATCGAAGCCAATGAAAATTATTATAATAAATGAATTAGTTATTAAAATTTGAATTGACCTGTCTACTTACGTTTACTTTTAAATTCTACTTAAAACTTAGCTACAGTGGCCACGATAAAAATGAATTTATCACCTAGATAAAAAAAAGTTGACAAATTTGAAAAAAAACCGTTCCTAGTTAATCACCGCGTCTTTGTCCTTCCATTGACACGCATGACACTCCCAGCGCCAACACATTTCTTCATTACATTCTCACGACTCGAACAACTCCCAGCGCCCAGCTACTAGCCTTTTCTCATCTTTAGACGCCTACAACTCCCGGCGCCCAGCATTTTTCCGTACCTCCTGGCTCCATTACCACTCGGCAGCCAGCAAAGTCTTCCATCTTCATGTCGCACTTTTTATTTAATAAATTTTGGGTTGCACTGTCTTATGAAGTCTTTACAGCATCACCCGAACTTTACAGCTTAAAAATGTCCATTATAACTAAGTTTATTTTTTAAACTTCGCAAAATTTTTTAAATTCACTAAATGCGCAGCACTGCCCAGAGGCAGCACTGGCAGGGTCGCCATGCAATGTTGGGACCAGGGAGTACAAATAATAGATGTTATTGCGTCGACCTGTGGTATAATATTGATCCAAATTAGCCTTACATCTATCCTATATACTAAGCCTTATGCTACGTAATAGGGTGAGGTGCGTCACACACTACAACTGTCTGAGATAATTTTTATACTATGCTCTCGGACGTCTCTGGCTGCTACTGCCTGTGCTGCTTTGGTGATGCCAATACATTCTGCTTGGAAGATTGTGTTCAGCTTATCTAGGGTGGTTGATATTTTTATATTTAAGTCATTCGAGAAGACACCGGCTCCAGTACCATGTGCAGTTTTGGAGCCGTCTGTGTATATCCTAACTTTGTTGATGCCAGAGCTATCTTTTGCTTCTTCCGTCAGTTGGATATTGTATCTTCGATCGAAAATGTGATGACACGGTGTTCTGTCCATAGGCGCCTCAAAAAGTGGTATCTCCTGTAGGATCGCCTGCAGAACTTTTGAGTGTGGTGTTTCTGTGTTTTGTTTCCATAGTCCGTTTGCTCTTAGTCTTAAGGCGGTTGCTTGTGCTTCCTCTTGTATGACAAAATCTAAGGGTCTTAGGTTCAAGAGGAGCTCGAGCGCGGCTGATGGAGTGGTTCTCATACATCCAGTGGTTGCTACACACGCTAATCGTTGTAGACTTTGGAGTTTTGATTTCACCGTGATCAGTTGTGTTCTGGGCCACCACACAACTGATCCGTAAGTTAGAGACGGTCTGATAACTGATGTATATAGCCAAAGTGTAATTTTTGGATTAAGACCCCAAGTTTTACCAACTAGTCTTCTACATTGACAAAAAGCTATACAGGCCTTCTTTATTTTGGCTTCTATGTGACTCGCCCAGTTCAGTTTATTATCGAGGATGACGCCCAGATATTTCACTTGATTTGATAGCGAGAGTTTGGTCTTAAATAATTTTGGTAGTTGTAGTTCTGGTAACTTCCTTTTGTTGGTGAAAAGGATTAGTTCTGTCTTTTTCGGATTTACTGACAGTTGATGCTCGTCACACCATTTTTCTACAATCTGAAGGGCTGAACGCATTATTGCGCAGAGCATATTTTCAGCATTTCTATTTATCAGTATTGCTAGGTCATCTGCATAACCAATAGTAGTGTACCCTCTTTCATTTAGTTTACATAGGAGGCTGTCCACTACTATGTTCCATAAGAGTGGTGAGAGGACTCCTCCTTGCGGGCATCCTCTTACTACCTTTGCTCTTGTGGTAGTATTCACCACTATCTGGACCGCCCTTTTGCTCACAAGCTCTGTGATCCAGTACTTAATGACTGGTCATTTTCGTAGTTAACATCCCAAAAAACCATAAAATCGACACCCATATTGATATTTAGACCTTTCAACCCCATCGCATCCCAATAGGGGGATGATATTTCACGTCCGCAAAGTTGTATTTTAAAATTGTTGTTGTTTTCGTAATCAGCGACCCGATAAACCATAGAAACAAAACCCATGTTGATTTTCAGACTTTGTCACCCCTTTTACCCCCTTTAGGGGTAGATTTCGCAAAAAACCTGAAACACGAGTTTAATCATTTATTGTTAGGAATACTCCTGTGAAGTTTCGAATAAAATAGTCTAACTAATCTTGTTTCCCCATACAAACTTTGGGCCCCCATTTCACCCCTTTAGAGGGTGAATTTTGAAAAACCCTTCCTTAGTGCACCCCTAGACCTTATAAGAAACCTACATGCCAAATTTGGAATCTCTAGCACCAGCGGTTTGGGCTGTGCGTTGATATGTCAGTCAGTCAGTCAGTCAGTTTCTTCTTTTATATATATAGATTTATAACACCTGTGTAACATTATATAATGCAATAAATATATTGAATTGAATTGAAACGTCTAGCAAACTATGCTTACAGGAATAGGCGAAATCAATTACACTATATCTTCATAATAGACACTTTTTCATTGTAAACTTAGCGCTTCAAATTACTGTCAAACTGTCTCCTATAGTCACACTGAATAAATTATTTAAGTAACTTTATTCCGTTCATGGTCTTCTTGAAATAATATGTATTCCACTGTCCTATTCCAAACTTTGAATTTACCACGCCATATGCAACCAATGCAACTTTGTTGTTCACAAATAATCTGAAACCAACATATTTTGTGCATTTTGTATTTTTATCACAAGGAACTTTAGCCATATAACTTTCGGTCGAATCAAATGTTAAGTATTTCGTGATAGTATCGTGACGTCCCGTAGTTTGTTTGCTATTTCATAGTTCGCCACCCTTGAAAATGACTGATTGGATTGATTGACTATGAACATTTGTTATTTCAGAAAAATCTGTGTCATTTGAGAAATCGGTATCATTTAGCGATGATCCACCAGACATAAACTGCCCCAAACAACATTCGACTCAAAGTCAAAGTCAAAGTCAAAAATCATTTATTCAGTTTAGGGCAGAAAACTGCCACTTATGAACGTCAATAATAACATTATTGGCCCATATGGGGCAGAACATGTCTCCTTATTTTTTGGGCCCTACTAGCGCTTCGAGACAAGACACAGACAATCTGGCAAGTGCTGAGAAGAAACGCCGGAACAAACTCAGTCACCACTAGCTGCCACAAAAAAAAAGAAAAAGAAAATAATGTATACCTGTGCGAGCAGGGCAGTATTTAATTCCAGACATTTTTGTCATTTAAATAGTCATTAACAGTATAATAACCCTTTTTCATCAAAATAATCTTAACATGCGATTTAAACTCAAACATGGGTAGTTCAACAATAGACTGTGGTAATTTGTTAAAAAAGCGAATACATTTCCCCATGAACGAATTACTCACTTTATGCAGTCTGAAATTTGAAACAGCAAGTTTATCTTTATTCCGGGTATTAAAATTATGTTTGTCACTTTTCTTAGGGAAAAGATGCAGGTTTTTGCATAATATTTTCATAAATGACTTGAGAGGCCACTGTAAGTATGTTAATTTCCTTAAACAGTTCTTTTAATGAGTCTGGTGGTCGAAGGTTGTAAATTGCCCGTACAGCTCACTTTTGTAGTACGAAGATAGATTCAATATCGGCTGCTGAGCCCCATAACAATATTCCGTACGACATTATACTATGAAAGTAGCTAAAATACACTAATCTTGCCGTTCCAACATCAGTCAATTGTATTATCTTTCCTACAGCATAAGCAGCTGAACTAAGCCTTCCTGACAGAGTCTCAATATGAGCACCCCATTGCAGACGGGAATCTAAAGTAATTCCCAAAAAGGTAGTGGAATTACTAGTATCCAGTCGTTCATCTTTTACAATGATATGTGTTGAGACCTGCCTTACATTTGGCATTGTAAATTTTATGCATTTCGTTTTGCTTGCATTGAGCAAAAGATTGTTGGTACTAAACCAATGCAGAACCCGCGAGAGTGCATTATTTACATCGTCAAAAGATTCTTGACCTCTTTTAATTTTAAAGATTAGTGATGTATCATCTGCAAATAATACCACCTCACATAGGTCGGTTGCAAAATAAGGAAGGTCATTTATATAAATTAGAAATAGCAGGGATTCTAATATTGATCCCTGCGGTACACCCATGGTAAGAGGTGACCCTGAAGATTCAGTTCCATTTATACATACTTTTTGAATTCTGCCTGTGAGATAAGAGTTTAATAAATCTAAGGACTCTTTTGAAACCCCATAATGTCTCAACTTTTTTAGTAAAGTTTGATGATCTATACAATCAAAGGCCTTAGAAAGATCACAGAAGATACCTAAAGCATCTTGCTTACTCTCCCAAGCATCGAATACATGTTTTAGGAGTGCAACTCCAGCATCGGTAGTATTTCTACCTTTTGTGAAACCGTATTGTTTATCATGTAGTAACTTATTTAGGACAAAGTGAGATAAAAGTTGATTAAACAATATTTTTTCAAAAATTTTACTAAGTACGGGTAAGATAGATATTGGTCGAAAATTGGAGGGATCAGTTTTCTTACTCGATTTAAATAAAGGAATAATTTTGCTAAATTTCATTAAAGTTGGGAATTCTCCATCATCAATACATTTGTTAAATATAATTGTAAGGTGAGGGGCTATTGCATTTATTATTGTATTAATGATATTGACAGAGATTCCCCATAGATCCTTAGTTTTTTTCATATTTAATTCCCTAAATGTTTTTAGTATTTCCTCAGCGTTTATATGTCTAAAATTTAATGGAGATTGACACTCATTAACACCTGACTTTAAAAGAGACTCAGCTAGTTCAGCAGAAGATGCAAATTCTTTAGTTGTAGAGGTAGCTATGTGTGAGAAGAATTTCTCAAAAGTATTTGCAACTTCTGTGTTTGATTTAATTAGCTTATCTCCAACTTTGAGAGAGTAAGTGTGATCCCTTGGTTTTTGTCTACAAGTTTCCTTATTTATAATATTTCACGTAGCCTTCGCTTTATTAGTAGAACCTGTAATTATGCTACGTAGATGGTTTGACTTTGCTTTGGCACATACTTGTTTAAATATTTTAGAATACTTTTTAACATACTCTATGATCTGTGGGTTCTGAGAATCTGCTTTTAAACTATACAAGTCATATAATGTATTTCTACTTTTATAAATACCAGGAGTAGCCCAATCATTGAACTTACTCTTTAGCTCATTAACATTAACTCACACACATTAACTCATTCAGCAGTTTCATTGAGTACATACCCTATAGAGCAGCAATACAAACCATCTTTCTCCGAATAGTTAGAGATTTTATACTTACATTTATTATGAAATGACAAGTCCTGTCAACGCTCGCCCGTACAAAAATAGCGCAGATACCGAGAAAATTTTGTCGAACAAATCATATGTCATTTCTACTCTATAGGGTATGTGCTCGATGAGCAGTTTACACAACCTCGGGATAGGTGAGGAAGCACCCAGTACTGATCTGCGAAGAGGTGGAGCTAGTGACGTAATTGGCTTTCTTGTACTCTAGACGTCACCCTGAGAGGTGCGGGCAGTCGACGTTATACCGTAATACTTTAAACAAAAATGATAAGTCCAAGAGGTCTTTGCGGTCATTTAATGAAATCGTATTAAATTTATGAAGTTTGTCTGCGTATGAATAAATTGGTCTCTTTTTCGTCATTTGACGGTTACTTAGGTGCCAGAGAAACTGCTTTTGGATGCGCTCAAGCCTCACAATATGACTGGAATAGTGTGGTATCCAAACTACACTACAATACTCCAAGATACTACGAGTGAGATTATTCTATGATATGAAAAGAGATTCGCAAAAGATTGTTGATGGATTTGCTATAGCTTTGAAGTTCATTGGCGGTTAAGGTATAAAAAAAAATGTGTAGAAGGGTGTCGTCATAATTTTACAGTTATCAGGTAATTGAAGGGCGGTACAAAACAGCATATGTTTAGGTCCCCCTGCGCCAGCCAAGCCCTTGCGTACATACATCCCGGGCAGCGGTTCAGGAACGCTGTTTCCCATTCGCAGCGGACTGCCCGCGGGGCCCCGACCAACTCTACACCATCCCTGGTAACCTAGACCTCCTCCTACTAACTTACTTTTGCTTTAGAATTAATTTGCATAACGCTTGCTATCTTAATCTCTGAATGTTGTGCTGAAGCACGTTTATTTTACTATGAAATAGGGACCCCAAAACCGTCGCGTTTTCCCCGACAAAATCACGCTTGTCTCTACGCGAATAATATCCTCTATCAAAATTTACACCGTTTTCCACACGTTTTCTAATATGCATTCTATAACACCTTTATTTAATAATATTAAAACGAATGTTATGAGTAGGTATTGTATAAAAAAAAACTCTATTGCTCATTAAAGCATATTTGATATCAATTTGGTTAATATCCGATTTCTATCGTTTGCACGCTTTGTCTATATTTATCTAATCAAGTAGTTTTAAATTTTGACTAATTCTCTTGTAATATTTAATGGTTATTTTATAATTTCTTTGTGTCTAAATTGTGTTTTCGTGGCACGATTCATTGTTAAGGTTCGAATGGTGGTACAGGGCACGCCGGGGACGGGTATATGTCGTCCCCCGAGCGTGGCGCCGCGCGCGCCCCCTACGAGGACCCCTACTACACCCAGTACCTGGGTCCATCACCCCGGTCATCGACGAGGAAGCTGGGTACGCACATGTTTATATTTATCGACAAGAGATTAAACGCGCAATCTTTAAAAAATCTCCGAATCATTGAGTCCCATAAAAACATTCCCAAAGATTTATTGCAGTTTGTAGTTAGTCAAAAGCTTATCATCTAAATTATTGATATTAAAAAAAATATTGTCATTTTAATGCAATTCCAGTGATGGAGTGATAATTGATGACGCACCAAATGTATGGAGTCAACCTGATCACCACCGCCCCGAGGCCGATGCCGCGCCCTCCGTACGACGCCAGGTAATTCGCGGAGCAACAACGTAATGTAAAAATTTCTCAATTCTCCATAGTTACAGCTATATTGTAATGCAATCCTTAACAAATTAACGATTTACATTCATCCGAAAGGTAGTAACCGAAAAAGATTACTTACACCTTTTAAGTTTCGACGATTTTAGAACGTTGTGCTACATTGTGGCCACAATATATTTAGGCAGAATATAGCATTTTAGTTCACCGTTTTCTGGTGACTTGTATATTCTGAAAAATATTTATTAAGGCAATGCGAAATCCTGCTCAAAGCGAATTCTATCATTAGTCACTGTTATTAATTTCAAATAAATGAATATTTTAGGATCATTTTACCAGTGACCGATGATCTTATGATTGACATAAAATAATGCATAGAAGTTAAGCAGGAATCGATGGTGGTTGCATGCGATGTTTCAGGCTGAACACGCAAGTGGAGGACATGCAACGCCTCCGCGTGGAGAAGATGGAGCGCCAGTTGGCGAACCTGACGGGGCTAGTGCAGAAGGCCCTTCAAGTGCCGGGCCCCTCGGCCGCCCCCACCGTCGCCCCGCGCCAAGAGTTCCCTCCTGCTTTCCCTGCCCGACCACCAGTGGCAGGTAGGTCCACCTCTACAGCATACCTAAAAGGCAGCCATCTTGATGATTAAATAACCAGGCCCAAGACTAGTATACTAGTTTCAACAAGTCGTGATGTAAGTGAATATTACTCTACTGAATGTGTTAATTTTAATTTTTGATGCTTCTCCATAAGTTTTAGAGTTACAAGCATTACTACTTCAAGTAGTAGTAGTAGTACTGTATTAGAGTAATTAAGAATACAGTGAGGGAAGTGATTTAAAAATCATCAATGTAAACAAAGTTATGCTCAGATTATTGTATGTATTTTATTTTATCACTACGCGACGTGAGGATTTAGGGACCAGAAATTGGAAAAACAGGAAAACTCTGCCACAAAAAGTGCAGCGTAATAAATAAAGTTTAAGAAGTAGTTTGGTTTACCACCGTATCTACACAAGCTTAAATTGAAATCGATTGTGCAAAATCAAAAATAAAACACCAGATAACATTATAATATAAATTCAGTATGAGTGTAATGATGTTTTACAGTAGCTAGTTTAGTAATACTATACTAACCATGTACTTTTTTGTGAAAGCGTTACTTATTAATTTGTAATAAAGTAGTTGTTCCTGAAGATCGGGCAGTAGATACATCAGTTTACTATGACATGTACGACTTCTAATCAAAATGTATTAAATGGCAATGGCATAAGACCGTTGAATCAAGAAATTGGCTGAATTAATGTCCTTTTTCCCTACCGGCTTGTTATGGAAGGCTTGATTCGTTAATGTCGCTGCCTTTTCCACTCAGATGCCGCAAGATTTGCCAGCAACGAGAGACCCCCTAAATTAGGGAGGGATAAATTTCGTAAGTTAAATTAAAACGCGGACGATTTTGCGTGAATGCATTGCTAATGTTCTAGATCCCTGTAGAATGTATAAAAATAGGCAATAAATTTGTGTCGCAATGGCCCTGCCGGGACCGACCGATCACGACACTTCTGGGTCAGAACCCTGAGGAGGCTCTGCCAACAAAATATTACGTATCGAGGTTCGCCCGCCCTTCACCATAAAGCAATTAAACTTACCAGTGGGAACAGGCTTTTCCACGCACGAGTGGACAGGATGGTTCTAATATGACTTCCTCTTGGAGTAGCACGAGGGGTCCACGCGGTCCTCCGCGTGGGCAGGTACAAGCTGATATTTTAGGGAATATTGTCCACATTAATCACAAGCGTTTAGCACGACGCTTGCGTAACGCACCGAAGAACACACACAGGTCACAGAAAGTTATTAGGTTTAAGATAAATGAAGATTTGCAGCTTTCGAATTAAACCTTGCAGCTCGCGACGGGGACGGCCATCACACTCTTAGTGGGGGCCATTCAAATTTAACTCCCACCGATATGCCCTTAGGATCGGGCGTTGCTATTGGCTAAGCGAGCGAACGAAATTTAGCTACAAGCCTTTTGGCGGCATATTTCGAATATAAAACGCGTTGACTTTACATACCGCCCACCAAAATACAGCTGGTATTTTCCGGATTAATAACGAATAAAAACAACGATAAAATACCTACTGTAGTATAACATTAACGACTAACATATAACAACTTACAAATAAAGTTGTAATGAGTGAAACAAGTTATATTAAATATTTTCTTAGAACAACCAATAACAATAATTTACTTATTAAACTACATTATAACTACGAATTACGTTTCTGTAGGAAGAGGACACAACTTCACAAGAGGTCGTTTGATAAAACTGTCCTTTGTTTTAACAGTTGCCACGCGAACGATTCCACCTGGACCGGGATGCAATTCGCATACTCTTCCTAAAGACCATTGCAGAGGAACACGATTGTCATCTTTGATGATTACTATAGAATCAACGGATAAAGGTTTACAAACTTTCGTCCACTTCATGCGTTGAGTGAGCGAAGTCAAGTACTCGTTTTTCCAACGCATCCAAAAGTTTTGAACAAAAGATTAGATAAGCTGCCAACGATTAAGTCGATAGGATGGAAGATCGCTCATATATGGTTCTAACGGTTTCGGTTTGGTTCGATAGCATCCGATACACTTTGAAAGACAACGACGAATAGCTCGTTTAGCAGATAAAATCCAAAAACGTTGTAAGACTAAGTACTGCGTAGTATTTTGCCCTGTATGACAGTGTTTTCGATGAATAAATTCGATAACTTTATCTGTGAATGGATGGTTGCAAGGTAAGAGTGCAGGATGTTTTTAGTCAAACTCTAAACCAGCGCGGGAGATTCGACCGCCCACCCTGAGAACACCTGCCTCATCGAGAAACGGATTTAACCTTTGAAAGGGTTTAGATAATAACTGTTTAGACTCAATACGCTTTATTTCATCGCTGAATGACAAGCTTTGAACTGATTTTACGATTAATAGTAACGACTGATAATTTTCATTTTCAGTTAGAATAGAACCACTATGGCGCTCACATGGGTTTTTAGAACGAATGTTGTGCAGAAATCTACGGACGTAAGAAACGATATGAACTATTTTCTTAAGGGAGGAAAATAGTTTTAACAAATTGTCGAATATCGAGTTTTGTTGTTTATCGCTATTTTGATCGGCCATCAGTGCAACTGAATGACGCTCCTCGGTACGCATGACTAGGTCCTCATCATCGGTAAGAAATCTTGTCGAGTTTTTTGGCCAACAATCAGATGTTTGTGACAACCAGGACGGACCTGACCACCACAAAGAATTGTTGAGAACATCGTAGGGAAGCTGTCCACGTGAACACACGTCAGCGGGGTTGTCACCAGACGCGACATGATGCCAGGATTCTGCAGAAATGATCACCTGAATATGGCTGACCCGATTCGCAACAAATGTGGTCCAGCGCGAAGAATGCGACCGAAGCCAGGATAAAACAACAGTTGAGTCGGACCAAAGATAAACAACATCGATAGGTATTTTGGTCTGATACGTGTCCAGTATGAATTTCGTTAGGTCTGCAAGTATAACAGCTCCACAGAGCTCTAGACGAGGCAAAGAAAGACGTTTTAGTGGAGCTACACGTGCCTTAGCGCATAATAGCCGAGTATGAATAGATCCATCGGCGCTCAAGATACGTAGGTAGATAACTGCTCCGTATGCAAGTTCAGAACTATCGCAAAAGCCATGTAATTCGTATGAAATCACACTATCAAAAGTGAGGCGACGCGGAATACTTAGCTGACTAATATTAGACAGCTGGTCACAGAAGGTTTTCCAGATGTAGATTATTTCTTCGGGAGGTGTATCATCCCAAGAAATTCCGAGAATCCAAAGCCTTTGCAATAAGCATTTGATTTTAATTGTAACAGGCGATAGAAAGCCCAAAGGATCGAATATTTTAGCAATCTCACTAAGGATAACACGCTTAGAACATGGTCGATTAGACGAGCTCACATCGAATAAAAATGAATCTGATACTGGATTCCACTTGAGTCCAAGTACCTTGAGAGTAGGATATTGCTCATCAGAGAACGATTTAGAATCCAGAAGACATTCTTCTTGGGAAAGATCTGATAGCAAACCTGGCGAATTACTAGCCCATTTCCTTAGCTCAAAATGACCTAGTTCGAAAAGTTTTACGATTTGAGATTTTACTTCTAACGCAATGGATAGATTTTCACAACCTGTGACGATATCATCAACATGTATATCTGTTGATATAATCTGTTTAGCTAGAGGAAACTTACTACCTTCATCCTCTGCCAATTGTTTGATTGTCCTACAAGCAAAAAACGGTGCAGAAGAGACACCGTATGTTACAGTGTTCAGTCGATATTCTTTTAGAACTTGATCAGGACCTGACCTCCAAAATATTCTTTGGTAATCTCTATGATCATCAGCGATCATAATTTGTCGATACATCTGACGTATGTCAGCCATAAAGACAATAGCGTGTATTCGATAATGGAGAAGTACCCCAACGATATTAGATTGTAGCTTAGGTCCAGTTAACAATGTGTCATTTAACGAGATGCCTTTGAAATCCTTTGCAGATGCATCAAAAACGACGCGTAACTTTGTTGTGACACTATCTGGCCTTATCACGCAGTGATGCGGAATGTAATATTTGCCTTGGTTCAGCTCCTTAGCACTAACTATGGACATATGGCCGGATTTTTCATAGTCATCCATGAATTCACAATACTGTTGATGCACGGTAGTATCACGTGACAAACGACGTTCGATTGCATGGAATCGTCTCAACGCGATATCACGAGAACCTTCAAAGACTGGTTCCACTTTGTCCTTGAACGGAAGACGCACTCCATATCTACCACACGTATCACGATAGTGGTTAGTCGTATAGGCTTCTTTACACAATATCTCCTCAGGTGTGAAACATGACGCGTGAGGAACGCTGTCAACTTCCCAAAAACGTTGGACAGCTAAGGCCAATTCGTTCTCGGATTTTGAAGAGACTTGTACTAACGATGACGATGTGAGTGGAGTTCTACGTAGTAGGAGCCAACCGAAGACAGAATTAAATGCGAGAGGTTGATTTGAATTGCCTCTTATACGTTGAGTAAGAAGAGTGTGACGAAGAACCCTTTCAGCTAGCTCAGCCTGAGTTCCTCGTCAGCATATGTACTGGCCCCAGCCCGCCGTGCGTGTGGTGAGGGGATGTGTACCTAATTTGGGGTAACCTACCAGGGATTGACCAGAGAAACCAACGTGACGTTTTCACACTATATATTGAACAGTTTCACAATATTCACTAAATGTTAATACACTCCTAACGCTTAACCTAAGCCTAGGCTATGACTGCTGTCTGACTGCCGTCACGGCTGGACGGCGAGATAGGGCGATGAGGATCTGCGCGGTTCCCTACGGGACGGATTCTGGAGCGGTAACGAGATCGCGTCCTACGCGGTATATCGACGCGGAGCGTGGCGGGTGTTTGGTTAGTTTATATCTACGTTCTCACTACGGGTAATGAAGGCTGGCATGCGGAGTCGTATGCGACACTAAGCCGCAGGAGCATCCGGGCCGGGGATGGGTTCACCGCAGGAGCGCGGTCAAGGGTAGGGAGTGAAGGTTTGCCGTCATACGGTAACCGCTAGCCTTGCTAAACCTTCGGATTGGGAGGTGGATCGGGTAACTTAACTAAGTTAGTAGGGAACACGGGTCAACGAATCGTCAGAGTTCCGATGTGCCAAGGCAATGAAAATGGGTGACGTGCGCGCGCGAAGACGTCTTGCCAGGGCCGCAGAACTCGGACGACTGTCCCGGAGCTGCCTCCCACCACGCCTTATATATTGGTGCGCGAGCGCTTGCGGGCGCGTAGGGTTGTCGAACATCGGTTCGCGTGTTAGGGATGTCTCGCCGCCGGATCCTCGTCACAAGAGACTCCGCAAAAACGTCTGCACCAAGCAAAACATCGATAGGGCCAGGCATATCGAAACCTGGATCAGCTAACGGTAACGAGTGAATGTGAGTCCAACCCGACGTGTTAAGTTTAGCCACGGGTTGCTCACCACAAATGTTTGAAATAACGTGCATGTCTAAATCGAATATCGGATTATTATTTGATGCAACTGAACAACGAATTAAACCGGTGACGTCAGCAGCAATACCTCCTAAACCATTGATATTTGTTTCGCATGAGAGTGGCTAAAGATTTAAGTATTGAACTGCCCTTCGCGTTATAAAATTATTTTGACTACCGGTATCGAATAAAGCGCGCATAGAATGATAGTTACCGTCTGAATCTTGTACTTGAATAATTGCCGTAGCTAACAATACAGTCGTATTTATATGGTTGGTTGTAGACTTTGAATTTTCTCCCTTGACGAATAGGGACACGGATTTAGAGTCTGTGGATTTGATATCAACACTAGGTTTATTATCATTGCATTCCTTAAGAAGTAACGTGTGATGTTTATGTTTACATTTTAAACAACGGAATATAGATTTACAATCTTTCAATTGATGGGACGATTTGAGACAGTTAAAACACAATTTAGCCTTTACTGTGTAAGACATACGGTCGTCTATTGATTTAGCCAGAAACGATTTACAACGTGTAATTAAATGACCATCTAAACACAAAGGGCATTTCAAGATAGGTTTGTTAATTTGATCCAAAGATTGAGTTTCATTAGAATTATCTGTCAATAGAGTATGAGTTACGTTTTGACGTTTTGGATAGTTACTATTAAATGATTTCGAAGCAGAAGTCCGAATTGTTGATTCCTTGACTGAATGACTCATTTTAGAAAGTTCAGAAAAATGATTATCGCGCAAAAGGGATTCACATTTTGAATGTAAATAATCTCTTAATTAAGTGTATTTAGGAATCTCCGTACTAATATATTTCTCTTCGAATTCACGGCGCAATTTTGAATCTAGTCTGGACAAGATATGATAAACGAGAATAAAGTCCCAATTATCAACCGGAAGATTTTGTTTACGTAAAATGCTTAAGTTTTCGTCAATGCAATCTAAAGATCGACGAAACTCAGTTGCGTTGTTTAGTTTGAAAGAAACGTTTAAAATGTCTTTCCAGCAGGTAAAAGACAGTTCACGCTTATGTTGATAACGTGCGACTAAGGCCGCATACGCATCGGAGTAGTAATCACCTGTTACCGGAAATTTTCGTATAAGCGATAAGGGATCGCCACTCAGTGTCGATACTAGGTATTGAAACTTCTCCACATCGGTTAAAGAATGACAGTCATGGATCAGCGAATTGAATGTATCAATAAATTCAGGCCATTGTTTAATATTACCTGTAAACGTAGGTAGCTGAATTTTGGGTAACTTAATATGAGATTTTAATGATGACTCGGCTTTATTTTTATTGTTCGTAATAAGTCTCGATTCCGATTTCTGTAAGGATTTTATTATTGACATAACATGAAAATATGTGTCATCAAAGCGAGTACGAATGTCATCATGGCAGTGCTCATCATCATCGGATGAATTCAATAATTCAAGTATTGAATAATGTGCGAGTTCAAAATCAGACCTTATGATTGATGCCTGATCACAATATGAAAAGAAAAGATCGCATTGACTATCATCGGATTCGGATTGTGCTACAATACCGACCTGTAATGCCTTCAACATACGGTTCAAAGCGATAGTACGTTTCCGACGTAATGACGGTAAATCATGTATACTGTATTCTGAATTAGTTTTCGATTTAGATTTACTCGTGTGGCTAAGCTTACGAGTAGCACGCTTCGGATTATAGGACATTATTACAAGTTTTTTACACCTGTACCTACTAACGTATTGAGTTAAATTAGAAAAACGTATAACTAACTGCCTAACTGCGTCAGGAAGAAAGCTCGAGTTATAGATAGAAACACGGCAATCACGCGTTGAATGAGTGATGCCTACAATTTGCGCGTAAACAACTGCAAACAACAGCTGACCGATAAGTGTATAACGTTACAGCTTAGATTTCACTTCACGTGTCTACAGTGAAATGAACCGACTATGAAAACGAATTAAAGAGTACGTATTAATTTGAATTTGTTGGAGTGTAAAAGAAAATGTTTATTTTTTGACAATATTACAGCCGAATTAAATTATACTAAAGTATGATCTGTAACAAAGACAAAGAATAAGAACTAATGTATTAGTGTCACAGCCGAATAAATTATACAAAAGACATGAAAGTTTTAAGTATGATCTGAGACACAAAATACAGTTAGTATAAACAATAGGAGAAAATCTGCCCTTAGTTAACTATATTATTACTACAGCCGACTAATAGTACATACACAAAGCACCGGATTAAATATAGATTGCTTTAGTGTGATCCGTAATAATAATATGAAAACTGAATGAAAAGTAAAACAGCCGAGAATATTATACTTATACACCGAATTAAATAGTAAGATTGTATAGGTATGATCTGTTAATATCTTTAACATTCAACGAATATGCGAGTACACGAATTAAAGCTGCAAATCGACAGAGAACAAAATATGTTATGTTTGTTTATTAGTGGCCGACTTGAAGTTGTCGAGTAATACAAGTTAGTATGATTCAACCACAAGTAATGTTGAGTGAACATAAACGGATGCTAACTACAAGTGTCACTGTCAATTCTGAACGATAAACCATACGATTTCGAACGAGTGAAACGATCTGTGAGTGGACGATTGAATGAGAATGACGAAGCTCAACGCACAATATGGACGAATATAAAATGCAATATGTTGCGGTTTTGTTCTACCCGAAATTTAGAATAAAAAATGAAAATGTTTGACTACAATAAATGTCGATTGAAATATATTGTACACTGATTCTACCACTAGAAAAGCGTTATAAATTATTATTTTAATGAAATAACAATACGTTATATGCAATATTATCACTAAAACTCACGAAAAATACCAGCTATGTTTATAGGACGAATTTTGCAATTTCCAAAAAGAAGTTCATGAGCCACCCTTCCCGGGTTTCGGCACCATAAAGATGTGTCGCAATGGCCCTGCCGGGACCGACCGATCACGACACTTCTGGGTCAGAACCCTGAGGAGGCTCTGCCAACAAAATATTACGTATCGAGGTTCGCCCGCCCTTCACCATAAAGCAATTAAACTTACCAGTGGGAACAGGCTTTTCCACGCACGAGTGGACAGGATGGTTCTAATATGACTTCCTCTTGGAGTAGCACGAGGGGTCCACGCGGTCCTCCGCGTGGGCAGGTACAAGCTGATATTTTAGGGAATATTGTCCACATAAATCACAAGCGTTTAGCACGACGCTTGCGTAACGCACCGAAGAACACACACAGGTCACAGAAAGTTATTAGGTTTAAGATAAATGGAGATTTGCAGCTTTCGAATTAAACCTTGCAGCTCGCGACGGGGACGGCCATCACACTCTTAGTGGGGGCCATTCAAATTTAACTCCCACCGATATGCCCTTAGGATCGGGCGTTGCTATTGGCTAAGCGAGCGAACGAAATTTAGCTACAAGCCTTTTGGCGGCATATTTCGAATATAAAACGCGTTGACTTTACAAAATTTGTTTGGTAAGTCCAAAACATAGTTATTGAGAATCATAAAATGTTAATGGTGTTGTAATTTCTCTTGAAGCTACTGTCCAACAAGCATTACTTAGAGATAACAAGTTTTCGCTGTTAACTGTGTAGTAGAACAAAACCGCAAATAGCATTTTGCCGCAATCTATTAACGAATAATAGATGTATTAGGATCTTCCTTGCGTTGAGGTGTGGTGACGTAGAAAGTGAAACTTTCACTGCCGCGGCCAAGACGCGAGGGCAGCACGTGTGAACCAGTGCACCGTTGCAACCCGACCGATAGAAATGACATTCGCAATGCATTCCGCCGACTTCATTCATTATCATGCCAAAGCTTGCTTGCTGAATCGTGTGATTTTTCTTATTTTTCAGCTTTATTACAAGAAAGGTTTTGAGTCTTTTTATCACAATCTGCAAACACCATCTGAATGACTAATCATTTTTTATTTTCGAAAGTTCATTGTGGTTCATCTTACACTTGCGCTTAAAGCCCATTGTAAAAATTACTACTCGAGCTATTCAAATTTAGGTTTCATTGGGCCAGTTTAAAAGCCTTATATTAGTCAGCAATCGCTGAAGTATCGAGAGTAGTTGAGTAAGAACAATTATCAACATTTAGTTCGTCATTACGACTTCAATTAACTAAAGAAGTATTTCAGTAGAAACATGTAACAATAATTAAAATCATAAATCAACCATTCAATAATTGTAGTTCGAGTTAAGCTAAACGTATGTACGTGTATGTACATTCTAGAAATGTGTAAATTTGTTAGGAAACACCCAAACTTATATCAAAACCGCGCTAATCTACATTACTTGCTAAGATATACAAATAAATTCTACCTACTGTCCGTATAAAGATTCATTCTTCCAGCCCATACGATAACGTATGGGCTGGACGTCCATACGAATTTATAACAGATTGCCGGAGTTTATGAAAAATGAAGTAAATGATTTAAAATTTATAAAACAATTAAAATTAATGTTAATAAAAAAAAATTATTACCTACACAATAAACGAATACTTAAATGACAATAATCTAAAACAATAAATGAAATCCAAAGATAAATAAATATTTAAATGCCTAAAAATACTATTTATTTGATTATGTTTTTCAATATATTATTCAATAATTATCATATGATTTCTTAATGTATTTTAATTCTTTACAAATTCTTAAAATAAACAAATTGATCTAATTATGCATGGCGTCATCCTCTCTGCCCACAATACCTATCTTATTGTTGTGCCCTACAGGGTCTATAATGATCTGTTTTATGTATCTACTAGCTTTTTCCCGCGGCTTCGCTCGCGTTAGATTTGATTTTGAGTGATGTATGAATGTCAAACTCAGTAATTTAAAAAAAACTCTACAAAACTTCTTTAAAGACAATATTTTTTACTAATACAGCCCCCATCATAGCATGACCATCAAAACACGACATGATATGATATAATATAGCGATTTGTCTCGTTCTATACATCAAATGCAAAAATAGAATCTTTGTGTTGGGATCACGTGTGGCTGCCTGTCAGTCCGTCTGTTACAACCGATTAGCTCCGAAATTACTGGACCGATTGAATTGCAATTTGGCATAAATAATTTCAAAAATTTTCATGTCACAATATTCAATTTTAAAATCAACGTCCCAAAAAACCATAAAATCTACACCCATATTGATAGACATTTCAACCCTATCGCATCCCAACAGGGGAGATGGAATTTCACGTCCGCAATGTTAAATTTTAAAATCGTTGTTGTTTTCGTAATCAGCGACCCGATAAACCATAGAAACAATATCCATGTTGATTTTCAGACTTTGTCAGCCCCCTTCCCCTTTTTAGGGGTTGACTTTCAAAAAATCTGAAACACATGTTTACTCATTTATCGTAAGGAGCACTTACTCCTGTGAAGTTTCGAATAAAAGAGTCTGACTAATCTTGTTTACCAATACCAAACTTTGGACCCCCATTTCACTCCTTTAGGGGATTAATTTTGAAAAATCCTTTCTTAGTGACCCCTACATTTTATAAGAAACCTACGTGTCAAATTTGGAATCTCTAGAACCCGCGGTTTGGGCTGTGCGTTGATATATCAGTTAATCACTTTTGCCTTTTATATATGTATATACATTAATTAATATAGAATGGAGTAAGGTGCTGCACATACAACGCAGTGGTGCGGTCTTTTTGACCGTGAAGCAATAAAGACCGCGTCTGCTCATCGATGCCCGCGGCTGCCCGCGCCGCTTACTCAACGTACACGATGGTCAGTTCAGGACAACCATTCTAGTAGAGCGCGCGGCGCAGACTAAGCTAGCCGCCCACGCCGCCGTCTGCGTTAGTGGATACAAACTGGTTTGTGCGATCCACGGCGGGCAGCTACGGACATGCCGCGGTGCGGGGCGGGCACTGGCGGCGCGGTCTTATTGACCGCCGTGTGCGTTGCAGTATATCATTCCCTTTGGTCTATTGTTCGCGGCGAAATTGTCCGGCCCGCCCTGCTACGTCGTGTACGCAGCGCCTTGATATCTCGAAAACGGTGCGTCCTAGCTCAGGTAAGTAGCATTAGAGATCAGAGTTCCCCGCGTAATTCCTATGTCCTATGGGAATTCTGGAAAACGATATACTTTATGTCACTTCCACAACTGAGAAGAATCTCATATGATGAAATACATTTGTAACGGCTTAGGCTGTAGAGCGTGCCAAATAATTAAAAACACACATACAAACGCTCGAAAAACATAACCCTCCTACGGCAGCTAAGTGAAAATAACAATGTATTTTTGGTTAGTTTGCAACCATAAGCCGAGATAATATATTTGGTAATTATTAATTCGACAATTACAAAATTTTATCCCTTTTGAAATTCTAACACCCTATTTAAGTTAAGTAAGTTTAATATAAACATAAGTTTAGTGATTATAACTTTAAAAATGAAGGACTTTCAAGACACAACTTAATATCTTTTTTCACCCCTTCAGGGGTTGAATAATCAAGAACGCTGTAATACATAAATTTATTTTCAATCGTCACCATAAATACAACATTTTAAAATTATTATTTGAAACTGATATGCTTTCATTAAATTTTCATCCCCTATTTTACCCCCTTAGGGCTATAATTTCCAAAAAACCCTTTCTTAATGGATGTCTACACTGTATAAGGTAAGGCTGTGCGTTGATATATCAACAATTAGTCAGTTTACCATTTTATATAAATAGATAACTGAAATACAAAGTTTCTTTCACCTTTTCACCTACTCATATTCCTAATTCAAGAATGTTTTATGTCCACAATATTAAATTTCCAAATCGATGTCATTTTCGTTAGTTAGTTAGTTAGTTTAGCTGGGCTTTCTCCGCACTTAGCCTCTTGATTGGGCCTTTGTGCGTGTTGCTTAGTCTTTCTTACTCCAACCATCCTAGGTCATCCCAGAAGGTCAGCAACCTTTTCAGATTGCTGCAGGCTTCCGGGAGCGATCCTGGTGATTGGAGGATCCGTGCCCGTTGATCTGCCACGCTTCTGCATTCCAATAGCACGTGCTGTGGCGTTTCTTCTGCCTCCATGCATCCTCTGCATGTGGGGCTGTCTGTCACACCTATGTTAAACAGGTCTTTATTAAGAGGACAGTGGCCGGTTATAATACCTATAACCTTGCGAATTTTGTCCTTTGCTAGTCTGATGAGGTTGCGGGCAAACTTATTTGATGCTACTGGAACCGCATTTTTCGTTTGCCTGCATCCTTCACTGTTTCTCCATTCATTTAGATGTGTTTCTTTGGTTCTTGCGCGCAACCATGATTTTATTTGGGCCTGAGGTATGGGAAGTAGTGGTTCCGGTCCGTACACAATTGCCTTCGATCCTCTTTTGGCCAGCTCGTCTGCTGCGTCATTGCCTAGAGAGTTGCTGTGTCCTATAATCCATTGCAGGGTTACTCTGTTCGTGTTCGCAATAGATTGGAGTGCGTTGTGACATTTCAGTATAAGGACAGAGGTTATGATATTGTTTTTTAAAGCTTGAAGCACGGATGCATGCAATGTTGGGACCAGGGAGTACAAATAATAGATGTTATTGCGTCGACCGATGGTATAATATTGATCCAAATTAGCCTTACATCTATCCTATATACTAAGCCTTATGCTACGTAATAGGGTGAGGTGCGTCACACACTACACCTCCCCCGTATTTGAAAAAAATAAAATAAAAAAAATCAAATCTTTTTTTTTACAATTCAGTTTAACCAATTTTATGTTTTAAAAATTATTTGAGTAAAAACAGCCCTAAAATTATATAATAATTAAAAAAAAACTTTTCCTTGACAAATCTATGATCGAGACATACCATTTATACTATTAAAATAAATTCATTACTTTTTGTTACAAAAAAAAAGTAATTTTATATTATACTTAGTTAATAAAGTAGTAAAAAACCAGTAGATTTATGCCAAATTTTAAATACTCAAATACATAGTAATCGCAAAAAAATATAGATATTACATTGAAAACAAAACAACTTTTTTTTATCTATTAATTTAAAATTATGATCAAATGTATTTATTTTCCTTATTAGGTACCATTACAAAAATATGTATCCACATATTTATAAAATATTTAGCAAATCCAAATTTAGTATAAAATATTGAATTTTAAGTACTTAGTATAATAACTAAGTCAATGCAATTGTAGCTTAAGTTTTGATTAACTTTATAATTAACACAATTTTTAAAACACCCCCAGAATTATTAAAACAAACAGCTTGGTATGTTTAAGTACTTACTTTAAACAAAAACATCATTGATAAAAACGACCAAGAATCTTATTAACAAATTAAATTATAAATAATGTTTTAGCTCTTAATACTACGTTTTACAGGTAGACAGATCAATTTGTAAAATAAACATTTACTTGTGTTGCTATAAAAGAAAAACATTTTCCAAAAACCTAAGTTTGTTCGTTATTATATTTTAATGTTAATATTTACTTGTCTAAAATAAAATATTTAATTAGAACTTATAAGAAGAAATTTGAATTAAAGAATTTACTTATGTAATAAATTAGAAAAAGACAAATTAATGTTTGAGAGAGAAAAAAAAAAAGTAATCCAGTGGATACCTAATAATACCAATATATATATATATTTTTATAAAATAATCATCATCGAATATATTTACTTTCTGAATTCTGTATTTGAAAATTACACATAGACGTCCATTTATTTAAAAAATTAAATAGGATTCTTTTTATAACTTTTTTAAAATTATAACAAAACACTTTACTAAATCATATTTTATCTATAAGATCATAAATCCGATCCACACCAATTGATTTTCTCATATCATTAAAATCTCACTTATTTCTTATATCACATCTTTAAAATTCTTCATACGTATAGGTAGTAACATTATCACACACTATCTTAATTGGTACTTGTTCAAGACTACAACACTAGTGTGACGTGACGTCTCTTCCGCTGGGCTGTCTATGGCGAGCCCGCCATCTTTTTTACTTCCACTTTTTTAACACGACTACACGAGAACAATTGTCGACGCTCATTAATAAATCATTCAAGAAAGGGCTGTTATAATCTTATGTTAATCATATATAATAAAGCATTGTGAAAATGACATTTGGAGTCAGATATCATTTCAAGATCTACATGTCCTAATCATTGACATGTGCTTGGCGAAACCCGACGTGATTTGTAGCAAGAAAAATCACGAAATACAGCATAGGAGAGCAAGGATTACCGAGGGAAGTACGCCTAATCCTTATCACAGTGCTCCCTGATAAATTTGTGTCTGCAGTGCTTGCAACTTCTTGGAGTCTTGTGCGCATAACCTCACATTCCTTCAAATTGTTATTTGTATTTCTATTGAAACTACTGCGGTAAAATATCGGTAAAACTGCATTATTCGTTTCTTTGGTGCCACTTCAGTATTACTATTAAAATCTCATAACATCCTGTGTGCAAGGAATGTAATAAATTCATTGTTAAATTTCCTTATGCCGACTATTTCAGGTCAGTCACTGCAACACAACCAACATTAAGAACAGGCTGGTGAGAATCTGTTGACCTAATTGCACGTTGCTGCTCTGCTCGCACCGTGTCTTGCTGTGCCAGTGACTACAATACGGAGCCGGTAAACTATCAGCCGGCTGAGAGGTTGTATTCATTGTTTGGTTTTACTGCATTATTAATTTGTGTATTTTGTTGTTGGCACCTATAAAATGACTGATTTAAAGGAACTTGTTAGACAACGAGGTTCAATTAGAGGGCGATTAACGTTATTTGAAAATTATTTATCGCCTCTGCTAAAGTTAACATTAGATAAAAATGAAAAGTTTCCACTCAGTGAACTTTCATTTAGATTAAGTAAAGTTCAAGATCTCTTTTATAGTTTAGATGAAGTACAATCAAAGATTGAACAACTAGATATAGATGTCGATAAGCAAATGAAGGAAAGGGAAGAAACTGAAAATAGGTTTTACACATTAATTGCTCAAGCCCAAGAACTGATAGAATCTTGGAAAGACAACTTAAATAATAGAAATGGGGTTGTGTCACATTGTTCCGAGTCAAGTCGAAACACAAACATTAAGTTACCTCCTATAAAATTACCTTCCTTTGATGGTAATCCAAATCAATGGCTTGAGTTTAGAGATACATACTTATCGCTCATTCACAACAATGATAAGATCGACGATATAAGCAAATTCCATTACCTCAGGTCCTACTTAGAGGATGCAGCAAGTGTTGTAATTAAATCAGTAAGTGTCTCCGCTGGCAACTATAAGATTGCATGGTCACTTCTTTGTGAACGGTTCGACAACAAACGTCTTCTTATCAATCAGCATCTTAAATGTTTGTTTTCCATCGAGCCATTGGCAAGGGAGTCGGACACCGGTTTGCGAAATTTAATTGATACAATTTCACGTAACTTGCGATCATTGAATACACTAGGTGAACCTACTGATAAGTGGGACACGATTATCATTTACTTGGCGTCAACTAAATTGGACACTGCTACTGCGAGAAATTGGGAGGATCTTAGAAGTAAACACGAATCTCCCTCTTTGGATATTTTTTATGAGTTTTTGCGTCATAGAGCTGAGGTATTGGAAACAATAAATTCAGGGAAGTCGGATCGGCGTCAGAGTTTGAATAAATCCAAGTCGTTTATTTCGTCGTCATCTAATACAAATGTTAATAACAGTGGTTCATGTGTAGCATGCAAACAAAATCATAAATTATATGATTGTTCCAAGTTTAAGTCTATGCCTATTGATGAACGTAATACAAAGGTCAATCAATGGAAATTGTGTTGTAACTGCCTTCGTGGTGGCCATCAATCATACCAATGTAGACTGGGTGGCTGTAAAATCTGCAACAGAAAGCACAATACTTTACTACACAGACAATCATTTATAACACAACAACAACAGTCTATTCAACAAGACCAGCAACAGAAGGTCCAAGGTCAGGCAGAATCTTCTTTATTCACTTCCACAAATAACACAAATAATTGTGATTCTGACTCAGACCCATCCAGTTCTGATCCAATGTCACCTGGTTCGTCATCAGTGACAATGTCTGCTGTCTCCTCAAATCAAGCTCTTCTATCTACGGCTTTGATTTCGGTTACAAACAATGACAAATCATACACATTAAGAGCATTATTAGACTGTGGAAGCCAGTCCTCCTTTATAAGTGAATCAGCACAAAGGAGAGTTGGTTTCAATACAAAGAAAATCTCTTATCACAGTGTTTCAGGTTTAAACAACAGTACAGTCAATATTACAGATACATGTGATATAAAGATACACTCTTTACACAATTCATTTAGCGCACCAGTAAAATGTTATGTTTTACCATTAATCACAGACAGATTACCTCACACACAGATACCCTACTGCGAGTTAGGTATCCCCAACCATTTGAAATTAGCGGATCCAAGTTTCTACCAGCCAGGGAAAGTTGATTTACTCCTAGGTGCAGACGTCTTTTGGGAAATTATTGGATCGGCTAGGTTCAAATTAGGGCCCAGCAAACCCATATTGCAGGATACACAATTAGGGTGGGTTGTGGCAGGCCCTACAGGAGGCAATCATGTTCAACGTTCAAAAAAAATAGCTTGTCATTTTAGCCAAGACATAAAAGATCAATTAACTAAATTCTGGGAACTTGAAGAGCTTCCCACTCAAACTAACAAGCCTCTAGAACAAAATTATTGTGAGCAACTATTCAGCAAAACTACACGTCGCGAAAGCGACGGTAGGTTTTGTGTGCAAATACCACTGAAAGCTTCGCCGGATGTCCTAGGTGATTCATATAAAATTGCAGAAAAAAGACTTATTCAAACAGAAAGAAGAATGAAAAATAAACCCTTGTTGCGAAAAGAGTATAATAAATTCATCCATGAATATGAACAGCTGGGACATATGAGCGAAGTTTCCAAACCAAGGTCAGGTTGCTATCTGCCTCACCACGCTGTAATCAAAGAAAGCAGCGAGACAACAAAACTCAGAGTAGTTTTTGACGCCTCAGCAAAAACTACATCTGGAACATCATTTAACGACATACAACACGTTGGCCCTGTTGTACAAAGCGATCTTCTGTCAATTTTAATTAGGTACAGACAGCATAAATATGTCGTGACTGCAGACGTGGAAAAAATGTACCGTCAAATATTGATTGAGCCCAACCAACGACATTTGCAAATGATCTTGTGGCGAGACGACGAATCACAACCAGTAAGAACCTTTCAGTTAAACACAGTCACCTACGGTACTGCTTCTGCTCCATTTTTAAGCACAAGGTGCTTATTACAACTTGCTATAGAGACTCCAGACGAGAAAATAGCACAGACTATACGAGAAGATTTTTACGTTGATGATTTGTTGTCTGGTGCTCAAACCAAAGCCGACATAGGTTACATAATAAACTCAGTTACAGAAAAGCTAAATTCAGCCTGTTTACCATTATATAAATTTCGAACTAATTGTCCTTCGATTTTTAAGACTAGTTGTCCGATACCAAAAAATTTAGATTTATGCTCGCAATCAAGCACTTTGGGCCTGAAATGGCATCCCGATACTGATGTTTTTCAGTTTCCTGTTCAAATAGATCTCACTTCACTTATAACAAAACGAACTATTTTATCAAATTCAGCTAAGCTATTTGATCCTTTGGGGTTACTGAGTTTATGTACTATTATACCAAAAATCATACTTCAAAAATTGTGGCTCACAAAGTTAGACTGGGACGATCCAATCCCATCTGATTTAGAAAGACAGTGGGTAAACTTTGTTTTAAATTTAAATAATATTGCTTCCATTCAAATCCCTAGACGTGTATTAAGTGGTAATCCAATTTTAATCGAGCTTCATACATTCTCTGACGCGTCTCAAGAAGCCTATGCCAGCTGCATCTATCTAAGATCAATCCAGAGCTCAGGTGAGGTAACAGTGAGACTTTTGTGCTCAAAGGCAAAGGTTGCTCCTACCAAACCTCAAACCATACCTCGCCTCGAGCTTTGCGGAGCCTTACTCTCAGCTCGATTGAGTACTAAAGTTTTGAAGTCTCTCCGCTGCAGTGTAGTTAATGTGTTTCATTGGTCGGATTCATCTATTGTATTGAATTGGATTTCCACTTTTCCTCGTGACCTGAAAACATTTGTTTCAAATCGAGTCGCTGAGATACAAGAATTGACAGCCACAGCTACCTGGAGACATGTCCCAGGAGAACACAACCCTGCTGACCTGGCATCTAGAGGTATTACTCCAAAACGACTAGAAGATGCTAGTCTGTGGTGGAATGGCCCCTCCTTTCTATTGGAAGACTCTTCTAGTTGGCCTAAAGACCTAGTCAAATCTAATAGCGAACTCCCTGAAACAAAAACCACAAAACATATAGCGACTTTAACAGCTCATATGCAATCCATTACAAACAGTGACACATGTCCTATCAAGCTAATAGATTTTGAGAGACACTCTGACTTTACTACGTTGCACAGAGCCATGGCTTACGTTCTACGTTTTATTAATAACTTGAAACACACTAACTCCAGACAGAGTGGCCCGTTGACAAGGAGCGAATTGGATTTATCTTTAAACTACATAATAAAACAACATCAAGGAGAATGTTTTGAAGGTGAAATAAAGTGCCTAGCTAACAAAGGGGAGCTACCTTTGAAATGCCGTGTATTGTCACTCAGTCCTTTCCTCGATGACAACGGGTTGCTCCGCGTTGGTGGCCGCATCCAAAATTCACCTGAAAATTACACAAAAAAACATCCGATATTAATAGACTCGAAACACACTTTATCTAAACTAATAGCAATACATGATCACAAAAAACTATTGCATGCTGGACCTCAATTACTGTTAAATAATATGAGAGATAGATTTTGGCCGCTTAACGGTAGAGTTTTAGTTAAAGGCGTAGTAAATAATTGTAAGGTGTGCAGAATAATGAAAGCTAAGGGTGTAAACCCCATTATGGGTAACTTACCTTCGCCGAGAGTTACGCCCAAACTTCCTTTTCTGGTCAGTGGCGTTGACTTTGCCGGCCCATTCTTAATCACTGATCGCAAGGGACGTGGATGTAAGATTTCAAAATGCTATTTGTGTCTGTTTGTTTGTCTATCGACGAAGGCTCTGCATCTGGAAGTTGCTAGCGACCTCACTTCTGATAATTTTATTGCATGTCTAAAACGCTTTATTTCGCGTAGAGGAAAGCCGTCTGAATTATATTGTGATAATGGTACAAATTTTGTGGGTGCAAATAACGAAATAAGCGAATTTTTAAAGTCGAACAATGGGCACCTCTCAGGTTTTGCCGCAAACGAAGGCATCTCCTTTAGATTCTCACCAGCTTATTCGCCTCATTTTGGAGGGCTTTACGAAGCAGGTGTAAAATCTGCTAAATTTCACTTGATTAGGGTGTTAGGTGATGCGCATTTGACATATGAGGAGTTGTCGACTCTGTTTACTCAGATTGAATCCATCTTGAACTCCAGACCGCTAACTCCTCTCACCTCTGATCCCAATGATCTCGATCCGTTAACACCTGGGCACTTCCTGATCGGTCGAGCACTTACTTCATTACCGTCTCCGACACTTCTAGAAGCTAAACTTAACAGACTCCATCGATACCAGATTATTGAACAAATGCGACAACAGTTTTGGAACCGTTGGCATCAAGAGTACCTGTCAGAACTACAACAAAGGACCAAGTGGCGAATTAATCAAAAGGGACTACAGGAAGGCGATATGGTCGTTGTCAAGGAAACCAATGCACCTCCTCTAAAATGGCGTATGGGACGTGTTCATCGCTTATATCCTGGAGCTGATGGTGTGACTAGAGTTGTGGATGTTCGAACCACCAGAGGCATTTTTCGGCGCGCTATCAATAGGCTGTGCCCCTTGATCTCCTGAGACGCACCGTTACTCGACCCTGAAGGCTTCGAGCGGGGGGGAGGATGTTCAAGACTACAACACTAGTGTGACGTGACGTCTCTTCCGCTGGGCTGTCTATGGCGAGCCCGCCATCTTTTTTACTTCCACTTTTTTAACACGACTACACGAGAACAATTGTCGACGCTCATTAATAAATCATTCAAGAAAGGGCTGTTATAATCTTATGTTAATCATATATAATAAAGCATTGTGAAAATGACATTTGGAGTCAGATATCATTTCAAGATCTACATGTCCTAATCATTGACAGTACTTATTTACCTCTTTGGGTAATTTCCTTATTTGGGCCGGCCGGTCCCTTTTCACATAATATACACTTTTATTTGGTACAGCTTTTTATTTTATTTTATAGTCGACTTTACCTTTTAACTACGACATTTTAGTCTCTTACTTCTTGCTACGCGCATAGCCTTATTTATTGGGGTCATGTTTTAAGATAATTAATCTCCAACTATTTTCACAGAGAGAAGCTCGTCTGCACCATGATCAAATGAAGGATCTGACACCCTTGCTGTACCTTGTACCACTTTTTACTCATATACCATATAACGGGTCCTCATTTAAGATCCTATTGACCTCCAACGGTTTTCACAGAGAAATCTCCTTTACACCATGATCAAACTGAAGGATTCGACTCCGTTTTGTACCACTTGTGTGCCCTACCTTTATTAACTAAAATCTCAATACACTTCAACAATACATAACATTACCAAACCAACATAAAAACATTGCCTACTATCAAACTGAATTCTTTAGCATAAATTTTGTTTACTTTTGGGTGATCAGTCCAATTGTGTGACAAAACATTTCTACTAAAGTATTCCCTTTTTCTAAAAAATATTCTTACAGTCATACCGAGCAATCTTTTAATTACATTCATTATACCTGCTGACTTTACTTAACTTTTCCAATCATCCTTTTCATCACATAACTATACCTTCTTTGGAATGTACCTAATGCACTCAAACAAGGCGCAAAAGCTATTTAATACGTCCTTAACTTTACAAAAACTTTACTTTCCAATAGCTAAACTTATTAAAATGATATTTTCATCAACTCATTATCTATTCTTCGTTACTTGTCCCATATTTTTCATCAAGATAAAAGTAATTCATTTAACAAATCGACAATAATAAATAACTTTAGGTACCCAACTGTTAGATACAGAAATAAAATTGATGAGTTACTTTTTAGTTCAAAACTAAGTCGAAATTAAGATGATATCAATATCAAAGAACGGATACTGCGATTATGCATAACAACTACTGTTTAAAACGATATCTGATAGTATTCGTTTCCCTATTAGGAATAGCTTCATATTACGTAAGAATAGCCGGTAACAAATAAAATAGTGCTGATGCGTTAACACGTGTCGATGTATATGGTGCAATACATAATTATGACGGTCCTTAGTAACAAACAATATCATATTTTGGTTATGCAAAATTGTTGTAATAAAACCTTTTTTTTTTTTTACTATATTAGGTAGTTGACCTACATTTCCGACAAGATAAAATAGAACGTAATAATCAAAACTCAAAAATCTACCAACATATCTGAATGATGAAAAAATATAAATACATATTCGTACATAAGTTAACTGATTTAAATGTTTGCATAAAACACAACACAAATGGCCAAAAATTGCTGCTATCAAATACATTTCTGAAAATGTTTAACAAGTTGTGATGACCTGTCATTACTATTTATTAAGAAAATGAAAAATAATATAAAAATATATTATAATTTAAGTATATTATGTGCTTAATATAAAACTGTATTGTTGCTTTGAGTTAAATGGAATTCTAATTAAAGAAAAAAAAAACTTAGAACAATGTCCTTGTGGTCGCCTAATAAAAATAAAGTCATTAATATTGAAAAGCTACAAATTAGAAGACGACAAAAATACATAATTACATTAAACCGAGTTTAACTTATTATTTGAGTAATGTATGTTATGATATTTATTACATCAAGAAACTTAATTCCCAAGATTTTTTTTTTTTTTTTTTTCTTATTATTAGTACGATTTTAATATAAATGAATTTAATAGCGGTTCAAATAAATTTTTAAAAAACGAACATTTAGTGACGTCATTGCACAGTGGAAAATACTAATAAAATAAATAGCATAATAACAGTGAAAATAAATATGCTGATTGCCAGCTAAATGCCTTGAAATAAACTGTATAATGTAAATAAATCTGTAATAATACTTAAGAGTATTTATAGATCGAAGCCAATGAAAATTATTATAATAAATGAATTAGTTATTAAAATTTGAATTGACCTGTCTACTTACGTTTACTTTTAAATTCTACTTAAAACTTAGCTACAGTGGCCACGATAAAAATGAATTTATCACCTAGATAAAAAAAAGTTGACAAATTTGAAAAAAAACCGTTCCTAGTTAATCACCGCGTCTTTGTCCTTCCATTGACACGCATGACACTCCCAGCGCCAACACATTTCTTCATTACATTCTCACGACTCGAACAACTCCCAGCGCCCAGCTACTAGCCTTTTCTCATCTTTAGACGCCTACAACTCCCGGCGCCCAGCATTTTTCCGTACCTCCTGGCTCCATTACCACTCGGCAGCCAGCAAAGTCTTCCATCTTCATGTCGCACTTTTTATTTAATAAATTTTGGGTTGCACTGTCTTATGAAGTCTTTACAGCATCACCCGAACTTTACAGCTTAAAAATGTCCATTATAACTAAGTTTATTTTTTAAACTTCGCAAAATTTTTTAAATTCACTAAATGCGCAGCACTGCCCAGAGGCAGCACTGGCAGGGTCGCCATGCAATGTTGGGACCAGGGAGTACAAATAATAGATGTTATTGCGTCGACCTGTGGTATAATATTGATCCAAATTAGCCTTACATCTATCCTATATACTAAGCCTTATGCTACGTAATAGGGTGAGGTGCGTCACACACTACAACTGTCTGAGATAATTTTTATACTATGCTCTCGGACGTCTCTGGCTGCTACTGCCTGTGCTGCTTTGGTGATGCCAATACATTCTGCTTGGAAGATTGTGTTCAGCTTATCTAGGGTGGTTGATATTTTTATATTTAAGTCATTCGAGAAGACACCGGCTCCAGTACCATGTGCAGTTTTGGAGCCGTCTGTGTATATCCTAACTTTGTTGATGCCAGAGCTATCTTTTGCTTCTTCCGTCAGTTGGATATTGTATCTTCGATCGAAAATGTGATGACACGGTGTTCTGTCCATAGGCGCCTCAAAAAGTGGTATCTCCTGTAGGATCGCCTGCAGAACTTTTGAGTGTGGTGTTTCTGTGTTTTGTTTCCATAGTCCGTTTGCTCTTAGTCTTAAGGCGGTTGCTTGTGCTTCCTCTTGTATGACAAAATCTAAGGGTCTTAGGTTCAAGAGGAGCTCGAGCGCGGCTGATGGAGTGGTTCTCATACATCCAGTGGTTGCTACACACGCTAATCGTTGTAGACTTTGGAGTTTTGATTTCACCGTGATCAGTTGTGTTCTGGGCCACCACACAACTGATCCGTAAGTTAGAGACGGTCTGATAACTGATGTATATAGCCAAAGTGTAATTTTTGGATTAAGACCCCAAGTTTTACCAACTAGTCTTCTACATTGACAAAAAGCTATACAGGCCTTCTTTATTTTGGCTTCTATGTGACTCGCCCAGTTCAGTTTATTATCGAGGATGACGCCCAGATATTTCACTTGATTTGATAGCGAGAGTTTGGTCTTAAATAATTTTGGTAGTTGTAGTTCTGGTAACTTCCTTTTGTTGGTGAAAAGGATTAGTTCTGTCTTTTTCGGATTTACTGACAGTTGATGCTCGTCACACCATTTTTCTACAATCTGAAGGGCTGAACGCATTATTGCGCAGAGCATATTTTCAGCATTTCTATTTATCAGTATTGCTAGGTCATCTGCATAACCAATAGTAGTGTACCCTCTTTCATTTAGTTTACATAGGAGGCTGTCCACTACTATGTTCCATAAGAGTGGTGAGAGGACTCCTCCTTGCGGGCATCCTCTTACTACCTTTGCTCTTGTGGTAGTATTCACCACTATCTGGACCGCCCTTTTGCTCACAAGCTCTGTGATCCAGTACTTAATGACTGGTCATTTTCGTAGTTAACATCCCAAAAAACCATAAAATCGACACCCATATTGATATTTAGACCTTTCAACCCCATCGCATCCCAATAGGGGGATGATATTTCACGTCCGCAAAGTTGTATTTTAAAATTGTTGTTGTTTTCGTAATCAGCGACCCGATAAACCATAGAAACAAAACCCATGTTGATTTTCAGACTTTGTCACCCCTTTTACCCCCTTTAGGGGTAGATTTCGCAAAAAACCTGAAACACGAGTTTAATCATTTATTGTTAGGAATACTCCTGTGAAGTTTCGAATAAAATAGTCTAACTAATCTTGTTTCCCCATACAAACTTTGGGCCCCCATTTCACCCCTTTAGAGGGTGAATTTTGAAAAACCCTTCCTTAGTGCACCCCTAGACCTTATAAGAAACCTACATGCCAAATTTGGAATCTCTAGCACCAGCGGTTTGGGCTGTGCGTTGATATGTCAGTCAGTCAGTCAGTCAGTTTCTTCTTTTATATATATAGATTTATAACACCTGTGTAACATTATATAATGCAATAAATATATTGAATTGAATTGAAACGTCTAGCAAACTATGCTTACAGGAATAGGCGAAATCAATTACACTATATCTTCATAATAGACACTTTTTCATTGTAAACTTAGCGCTTCAAATTACTGTCAAACTGTCTCCTATAGTCACACTGAATAAATTATTTAAGTAACTTTATTCCGTTCATGGTCTTCTTGAAATAATATGTATTCCACTGTCCTATTCCAAACTTTGAATTTACCACGCCATATGCAACCAATGCAACTTTGTTGTTCACAAATAATCTGAAACCAACATATTTTGTGCATTTTGTATTTTTATCACAAGGAACTTTAGCCATATAACTTTCGGTCGAATCAAATGTTAAGTATTTCGTGATAGTATCGTGACGTCCCGTAGTTTGTTTGCTATTTCATAGTTCGCCACCCTTGAAAATGACTGATTGGATTGATTGACTATGAACATTTGTTATTTCAGAAAAATCTGTGTCATTTGAGAAATCGGTATCATTTAGCGATGATCCACCAGACATGAACTGCTCCAAACAACATTCGACTCAAAGTCAAAGTCAAATTCAAAAATCATTTATTCAGTTTAGGGCAGAAAACTGCCACTTATGAACGTCAATAATAACATTATTGGCCCATATGGGGCAGAACATGTCTCCTTATTTTTTGGGCCCTACTAGCGCTTCGAGACAAGACACAGACAATCTCGCAAGTGCTGAGAAGAAACGCCGGATCAAACTCAGTCACCACTAGCTGCCACAAAAAAAAAGAAAAAGAAAATAATGTATACCTGTGCGAGCAGGGCAGTATTTAATTCCAGACATTTTTGTCATTTAAATAGTCATTAACAGTATAATAACCCTTTTTCATCAAAATAATCTTAACATGCGATTTAAACTCAAACATGGGTAGTTCAACAATAGACTGTGGTAATTTGTTAAAAAAGCGAATACATTTCCCCATGAACGAATTACTCACTTTATGCAGTCTGAAATTTGAAACAGCAAGTTTATCTTTATTCCAGGTATTAAAATTATGTTTGTCACTTTTCTTAGGGAAAAGATGCAGGTTTTTGCATAATATTTTCATAAATGACTTGAGAGGCCACTGTAAGTATGTTAATTTCCTTAAACAGTTCTTTTAATGAGTCTGGTGGTCGAAGGTTGTAAATTGCCCGTACAGCTCACTTTTGTAGTACGAAGATAGATTCAATATCGGCTGCTGAGCCCCATAACAATATTCCGTACGACATTATACTATGAAAGTAGCTAAAATACACTAATCTTGCCGTTCCAACATCAGTCAATTGTCTTATCTTTCCCACAGCATAAGCAGCTGAACTAAGTCTTCCTGACAGAGTCTCAATATGAGCACCCCATTGCAGAAGGGAATCTAAAGTAATTCCCAAAAAGGTAGTGGAATTACTAGTATCCAGTCGTTCATCTTTTACAATGATATGTGTTGAGACCTGCCTTACATTTGGCATTATAAATTTTATGCATTTCGTTTTGCTTGCATTGAGCAAAAGATTGTTGGTACTAAACCAATGCAGAACCCGCGAGAGTGCATTATTTACATCGTCAAAAGATTCTTGACCTCTTTTAATTTTAAAGATTAGTGATGTATCATCTGCAAATAATACCACCTCACATAGGTCGGTTGCAAAATAAGGAAGGTCATTTATATAAATTAGAAATAGCAGGGGTTCTAATATTGATCCCTGCGGTACACCCATGGTAAGAGGTGACCCTGAAGATTCAGTTCCATTTATACATACTTTTTGAGTTCTGCCTGTGAGATAAGAGTTTAATAAATCTAAGGACTCTTTTGAAACCCCATAATGTCTCAACTTTTTTAGTAAAGTTTGATGATCTATACAATCAAAAGCCTTAGAAAGATCACAGAAGATACCTAAAGCATCTTGCTTACTCTCCCAAGCATCGAATACATGTTTTAGGAGTGCAACTCCAGCATCGGTAGTATTTCTACCTTTTGTGAAACCGTATTGTTTATCATGTAGTAACTTATTTAGGACAAAGTGAGATAAAAGTTGATTAAACAATATTTTTTCAAAAATTTTACTAAGTACGGGTAAGATAGATATTGGTCGAAAATTGGAGGGATCAGTTTTCTTACTCGATTTAAATAAAGGAATAATTTTGCTAAATTTCATTAAAGTTGGGAATTCTCCATCATCAATACATTTGTTAAATATAATTGTAAGGTGAAGGGCTATTGCATTTATTATTGTATTAATGATATTGACAGAGATTCCCCATAGATCCTTAGTTTTTTTCATATTTAATTCCCTAAATGTTTTTAGTATTTCCTCAGCGTTTATATGTCTAAAAATTCATGGAGATTGACACTCATTAACACCTGACTTTAAAAGAGACTCAGCTAGTTCAGCAGAAGATGCAAGTTCTTTAGTTGTAGAGGTAGATATGTGTGAGAAGAATTTCTCAAAAGTATTTGCAACTTCTGTGTTTGATTTAATTAGCTTATCTCCAACTTTGAGAGAGTAAGTGTGATCCCTTGGTTTTTGTCTACAAGTTTCCTTATTTATAATATTCCACGTAGCCTTCGCTTTATTAGTAGAACCTGTAATTATGCTACGTAGATGGTTTGACTTTGCTTTGGCACATACTTGTTTAAATATTTTAGAATACTTTTTAACATACTCTATGATCTGTGGGTTCTGAGAATCTGCTTTTAAACTATACAAGTCATATAATGTATTTCTACTTTTATAAATACTAGGAGTAGCCCAATCATTGAACTTACTCTTTAGCTCATTAACATTAACTCATTCAGCAGTTTCATTGAGTACATACCCTATAGAGCAGCAATACAAACCATCTTTCTCCGAATAGTTAGAGATTTTATACTTACATTTATTATGAAATGACAAGTCCTGTCAACGCTCGCCCGTACAAAAACAGCGCAGATACCGAGAAAATTTTGTCGAACAAATCATATGTCATTTCTACTCTATAGGGTATGTGCTCGATGAGCAGTTTACACAACCTCGGGATAGGTGAGGAAGCACCCAGTACTGATCTGCGAAGAGGTGGAGCTAGTGACGTAATTGGCTTTCTTGTACTCTAGACGTCACCCTGAGAGGTGCGGGCAGTCGACGTTATACCGTAATACTTTAAACAAAAATGATAAGTCCAAGAGGTCTTTGCGGTCATTTAATGAAATCGTATTAAATTTATGAAGTTTGTCTGCGTATGAATAAATTGGTCTCTTTTTCGTCATTTGACGGTTACTTAGGTGCCAGAGAAACTGCTTTTGGATGCGCTCAAGCCTCACAATATGACTAGAATAGTGTGGTATCCAAACTACACTACAATACTCCAAGATACTACGAGTGAGATTATTCTATGATATGAAAAGAGATTCGCAAAAGATTGTTGATGGATTTGCTATAGCTTTGAAGTTCATTGGCGGTTAAGGTATAAAAAAAATGTGTAGAAGGGTGTCGTCATAATTTTACAGTTATCAGGTAATTGAAGGGCGGTACAAAACAGCATATGTTTAGGTCCCCCTGCGCCAGCCAAGCCCTTGCGTACATACATCCCGGGCAGCGGTTCAGGAACGCTGTTTCCCATTTGCAGCGGACTGCCCGCGGGGCCCCGACCAACTCTACACCATCCGTGGTAACCTAGACCTCCTCCTACTAACTTACTTTTGCTTTAGAATTAATTTGCATAACGCTTGCTATCTTAATCTCTGAATGTTGTGCTGAAGCACGTTTATTTTACTATGAAATAGGGACCCCAAAACCGTCGCGTTTTCCCCGACAAAATCACGCTTGTCTCTACGCGAATAATATCCTCTATCAAAATTTACACCGTTTTCCACACGTTTTCTAATATGCATTCTATAACACCTTTATTTAATAATATTAAAACGAATGTTATGAGCAGGTATTGTATAAAAAAAAACTGTATTGCTCATTATAGCATATTTGATATCAATTTGGTTAATATCCGATTTCTATCGTTTGCACGCTTTGTCTATATTTATCTAATCAAGTAGTTTTAAATTTTGACTAATTCTCTTGTAATATTTAATGGTTATTTTATAATTTCTTTGTGTCTAAATTGTGTTTTCGTGGCACGATTCATTGTTAAGGTTCGAATGGTGGTACAGGGCACGCCGGGGACGGGTATATGTCGTCCCCCGAGCGTGGCGCCGCGCGCGCCCCCTACGAGGACCCCTACTACACCCAGTACCTGGGTCCGGCCGCGGCCAGGGCGAACATCACCCCGGTCATCGACGAGGAAGCTGGGTACGCACATGTTTATATTTATCGACAAGAGATTAAACGCGCAATCTTTAAAAAATCTCCGAATCATTGAGTCCCATAAAACATTCCCAAAGATTTATTGCAGTTTGCAGTTAGTCAAAAGCTTATCATCTAAATTATTGATATTAAAAAAAAATATTGTCATTTTAATGCAATTCCAGTGATGGAGTGATAATTGATGACGCCTACCAAATGTATGGAGTCAACCTGATCACCACCGCCCCGAGGCGGATGCAGCGCCCTCCGTACGACGCCAGGTAATTCGCGGAGCAACAACGTAATGTAAAAATTTCTCAATTCTCCATAGTTACAGCTATATTGTAATGCAATCCTTAACAAATTAACGATTTACATATTCATCCGAAAGGTAGTAACCGAAAAAGATTACTTACACCTTTAAGTTTCGACGATTTTAGAACGCTGTGCTACATTGTGGCCATAATATATTTAGGCAGAATATAGCATTTTAGTTCACCGTTTTCTGGTGACTTGTATATTCTGAAAAATATTTATTAAGGCAATGCGAAATCCTGCTCAAAGCGAATTCTATCATTAGTCACTGTTATTAATTTCAAATAAATGAATAATTTAGGATCATTTTACCAGTGACCGATGATCTTATGATTGACATAAAATAATGCATAGAAGTTAAGCAGGAATCGATGGTGGTTGCATGCGATGTTTCAGGCTGAACACGCAAGTGGAGGACATGCAACGCCTCCGCGTGGAGAAGATGGAGCGCCAGTTGGCGAACCTGACGGGGCTAGTGCAGAAGGCCCTTCAAGTGCCGGGCCCCTCGGCCGCCCCCGCCGTCGCCCCGCGCCAAGAGTTCCCTCCTGCTCTCCCTGCCCGACCACCAGTGGCAGGTAGGTCCACCTCTACAGCATACCTAAAAGGCAGCCATCTTGATGATTAAATAACCAGGCCCAAGACTATTAAACTAGTTTCAATAACTTTATTTGCGGTATTGATGTCTAGAACATATTGACTGATTCTATCTACGTCCCGGCTTTCTAATAAATATGTTTTGCCACGATACAGAAGTTAGTACAGCTTCTATCTTGTAATAATGTCGTCAAGTCGTGATGTAAGTGAATATTACTCTACTGAATGTGTTAATTTTAATTTTAGATGCTTCTCCATAAGTTTTAGAATTACAAGCATTACTACTTTACTTAAGAATACAGTGAGGGAAGTGATTTAAAAATCATCAATGTAAACAAAGTTATGCTCAGATTATTGTATGTATTTTATTTTATCACTACGCGACGTGAGGATTTAGGGACCAGAAATTGGAAAAACAGGAAAACTCTGCCACAAAAAGTGCAGCGTAATAAATAAAGTTTAGGAAGTAGTTTGGTTTACCACCGTATCTACACAAGCTTAAATTGAAATCGATTGTGCAAAATCAAAAATAAAACACCAGATAACATTATAATATAAATTCAGTATGAGTGTAATGATGTTTTACAGTAGCTAGTTTAGTAATACTATACTAACCATGTACTTTTTTGTGAAAGCGTTACTTATTAATTTGTAATAAAGTAGTTGTTCCTGAAGATCGGGCAGTAGATACATCAGTTTACTATGATATGTACGACTTCTAATCAAAATGTATTAAATGGCAATGGCATAAGACCGTTGAATCAAGAAATTGGCTGAATTAATGTCCTTTTTCCCTACCGGCTTGTTATGGAAGGCTTGATTCGTTAATGTCGCTGCCTTTTCCACTCAGATGCCGCAAGATTTGCCAGCAACGAGAGACCCCCTAAATTAGGGAGGGATAAATTTCGTAAGTTAAATTAAAACGCGGACGATTTTGCGTGAATGCATTGCTAATGTTCTAGATCCCTGTAGAATGTATAAAAATAGGCAATAAATTTGTTTGGTAAGTCCAAAACATAGTTATTGAGAATCATAAAATGTTAATGGTGTTGTAATTTCTCTTGAAGCTACTGTCTAACAAGCATTACTTAGAGATAACAAGTTTTCGCTGTTAACTGTGTAGTAGAACAAAACCGCAAATAGCATTTTGCCGCAATCTATTAACGAATAATAGATGTATTAGGATCTTCCGTGCGTTGAGGTGTGGTGACGTAGAAAGTGAAACTTTCACTGCCGCTGCCAAGAGGCGAGGGCAGCACGTGTGAACCAGTGCACCGTTGCAACCCGACCGATAGAAATGACATTCGCAATGCATTCCGCCGACTTCATTCATTATCATGCCAAAGCTTGCTTGCTGAATCGTGTGATTTTTCTTATTTTTCAGCTTTATTACAAGAAATTAGGTTTTGAGTCTTTATCACAATCTGCAAACACCATCTGTATGACTAATCATTTTTTATTTTCGAAAGTTCATTGTGGTTCATCTTACACTTGCGCTCAAAGCCCATTTCAAAAATTGCTACTCGAGCTATTCAAATTTAGGTTTCATTAGGCCAGTTTAAAAGCCTTATATTAGTCAGCAATCGCTGAAGTATCGAGAGTAGTTGAGTAAGAACAATTATCCACATTTAGTTCGTCATTACGACTTCAATTAACTAAAGAAGTATTTCAGTAGAAACATGTAACAATAATTGAAATCATAAATCAACCATTCAATAATTGTAGTTCGAGTTAACACTAGAGTTCACTCACGCTTCCATGAGTGCTTGCGAGGGCTAATTTATTTGATGTAGTTTTGTAAACAATTCGATAAGTTTAAAGAAAAAAACGTTTTTAAATAAAATGGTCTTTAATAAACCAAAAAAGAACAAAATTATGATCACTTCTTAAAAAATAATAAATATGGGTAGTTCTACTCACGGTGGAATTAAATAGGACCATTCAGTGAATCTACTTTTTTTTTGGAATTAGTATAAACAGTGACTAAAGACCGAGAATTTACTACAACATATATCCAATCTTTAACGGGCCATACAAAATTACGAAAAATTTTGATTTTATAGGGGTTTTTCTATTTTCGATGGACAGGGAAGTGAGAACATATACAGGGTAGTGAAAATTTAACTAAAAGATGCATTTGAGTTTATATTCTTTATTCCAAAAATAATAATAAAAACTTTTATGTGCATCATAAAGGTACACTATTAATCGAACATGAAACTAACATACACTAAATCAGTCTTTAATCTTAATAGGAACTGTTCTATCTTTATAAATTGCAGTACAGTACACATTTAGAATCATCACAAAGTCGTTAAACGACGCAAAATAATAGTGATGTTCACAGTAAAGTACTTAAAACTAAAACTAGATAACAGGTAGTATTATCATAAGAATGGCAACAGTCTTAGGAATGTTCATTTTAAAGATCTAATAAAGTTACAAATAAATCAACTTAATAAAAACGAGTGTAGTATTATCATAAGAATGGCAACAGTCTTAGGAATATTCATTTTAAAGATCTAATAAAGTTACAAATAAATCAACTTAATATAAACGAGTCATACCTAACTAATACAATAATGACCAGACGTTAGGAAGTCAAGTCTATCTACGGTACAAAGTTCTCATCTGGCAAACATTCTGAACAGGTAAATGAGGTAAGATCGGTTTTAATACAATTTATTTGCGCCCATTGATGACACACGATGCATTAGATCCAATCTTGACTAGTCGTATCTTCTTTATATAAAACTCCACAAATAAGACATGAACAATCATCTGATTCACTTTCTTTCCACTTCTTTTCCTTCCTTTTTACTGGCTTGTTTGACTTCAACTTAGTTCGCTTTTTCTTATTAAGACTGCTTCTTTTTCCGTCACCTGATCTTTTTGTCTTTTCCCTACTATTTGCATCTCCTTCTATTATCTTCCTTTTCTTTCCTCGACGCTTTTCTTTGACTGGAAATAATTCGTCAGAATCTATGTCTATTTCCGGCATCTCCAGCAATCCATCAGGATCATCAATGTTCAGTCCCAATACACTCGCAAGGTCAACCAAGTCTGATGACTTCAAAATACTGGTGCTGCCGGCATTACTTCTCTCAGTTTCAGATTCACTAAAAACATCATCAACATTTGCTTTCATGAAAGAATATTTTACGATGCCCATTTGGAAGTGCTCGCACACGTTACTGCAAAAACAGCTAAGAGTTTTCATTACCAGTTTCAATGGAGAGTATGCATTTCCCTGCACTTGGTGTATTTGTAAAGTGCCTTTAAATGGCAGTAAATTTGGCTGGTTAAAGGGAAAGGGAAAAGGTTAGTCGAAAAGGGATTTCGACTAACCTTTTCCCTTTCCCTTTTTTTTTTCCCTAGCAAAAAAACCTGCATGATAGTACAAAATTTTCATACAAAATTAATAAACGGACATTTTATAAAAGAAATATGGACAAATTTAAAGAAAAATTAGGACAAATAAATTGGTTTAATATAATTACTTCAAAACTGACGCAACACAAAATTATGACATATTTGTAAATACGATTCAGGACTTATTAGATGCATATATCCCACGAAAATCATTTTTAATTAATAATTTAAGACAAACTAAATGGATAACAAAAGGTTTAAAGAAATGCTGTTATCATAAACGTATATTGCGCTTACTTACACACACATATAAAAATGAAACTTTAAAAACTTACACTAAAATGTATAGTATGATACTAAAGAAAGTAATTGCAAAAGAAAAGATAAAATTTTATATAAATAGGCTACACAAAGCACGAAATAAATATAAAGAAATGTGGAGTATGATTAATGAAAAAATTAAACCAAATTATAATACCAAACATGAAAATATAAACATAAAGCATAATAATAAAAACGAAACGTCACCAACAAAAGTTGCTGAAATATTTAATAGTTACTATGTAAATATAAGTTCTCATAGAAGTAACACTGCCACATAACAAAAAAAATTGTCACCTATAACAAACTCAATTTATTTAAGAGAGGTAACGGAGTCTGACGTAAAAAAAGCAATTTTGAGCCTTAAACGTAATAATTCATGTGGTTATGACGAAATTCCAGGTACGCTTATAGTACACTGTGTTGAACAATTAGTAGAACCATTGACATTTTTAATAAATCAATCCTATAATGAAGGCATATTTCCAGATGCTTTAAAGTTAGCAATGGTAAAACCTATCTTTAAGAAAGGGGACAAGCTTAGTGTTACAAACTATCGTCCTATTGCCTTATTACCAGTCATATCTAAGATATTTGAAAAAGTCATATGCCAAAGAATTTATACATTTCTTGAAAAGTATAATGTCTTACATAATAATCAACATGGCTTTAGAAAAAATCATTCAACGGTATCAGCTGTATTTGAATGCAATCTCGAAATATTAAACGCACTTAATAAAAACCAGTGCGCTATAGCTGTTTTTATGGATATGACTAAAGCCTATGACTGTGTCTTACTTGATATTTTGATACAAAAACTAGAAACACTTGGTATACGTGGAAAAGCGAAAAATTGGCTCTCCTCCTACCTATCCAATAGAAGGCAATTTGTTCAGCTAACTCATTTAAATTTCACAACCAGAAAACTGACACAAATTAGATCATCTACTCAAAATATAACTGGGTCTATACCCCAAGGCAGTGTGTTAGGTTGTTTGTTATTTTTAGCCTACATTAATGAATTGCCTTCAGTAGTCTCTCAAAAAATAGTTTTATTTGCAGATGACGCTACACTTATAGTCACTTGTGCACTTGATTGTATAAGCCAATTACAAGGTATTATTAGTGATTGTCTCCAAAAAATTATAACACATCTGAAAGATATTGGCCTCACACTTAATTTTGGGAAAACGAAAATGATGCAATTTAGACCATATCAGAGAACAGAGTTAATATATTCGATTTCATACCAGGGACAAAAAATTTAACAAGTGAATACATTCTCACTATTGAAACCACATGTGGAAATAGTGGTGAGTAGGCTAAGTAGTAGCTAAAAAATATTTGAAGATGTGACTGAAAATCATATTAAAGAAATAATAAGCGATTGGCTAAATCAAGCAAAAGTTAGAATAACAAGAAGGTATGATTAGGGCCATTTTTCCAACAGCCAGATAATTTATATACGTTGAATAAGTGTGACATGTTGACAGAATTCTTATAGAAAATGTGTCAGAACGTCAATTTTATTCTCCAAATAAAAGTTATCTGGCTATTGAAAAATTGGTTCATAAATAACATAATTCTTGTTAGACGAACTGATTAGGTATTTACTCTTCATTTTGATTAGGTATTATTTAATAAAGTAGTATCTTTGATTTGTTTCAGAGCAGAGAGACAAGAAAAAGAAGATCAACAGAAAGCAGATTAATGTCAATATTTAATCATTTTGATTAAAATTATAAAAGGGTTTAATTAATGAGGTGTTTTTTCTAATAAAAATATGGTGCAAATACAGGAAACATATTATTGTACTATAAGAATCTAAACAACTTTCTCATGTTTATGAACTTATGTCTGAAATAGATTTTTGAGTCCTCATAGAACAAACTTTCAGATCTTGATATTTTCTAAATTATTTAGTATTTTGGGATATGGCTTCATTTATGAAACTTGTTCAGAATAGTCAATAGAATAATGTGTTAGGTTTATTTGCTCCATATTTACCTATATACATTCCTTTCGGAAAGTTATTTAGTTTTATGAACACATTCTTCTCACCTAGCTTATATAAAAAAAGTAATACATTATTAATTGGCCCCCGCAAATTTAAAATCTATCACTTTTTTTTACACATAGCTAATTTTTACATTGTATATACTGATAGCAATTGGATTACTACTCAGTAAAAATTACACAATTTGATAAGTATACACAGTAAACCAGTCGATAACACGTAAGAAATTTTTAATTTTGCGGACCGCACTGATCGATCCGCTATAACAAAGAAACAGCAAGTTTGTTATGTCAAAATTGTATATAATTTGAAGAAATAGACTTTATGCAAGTTTGTTATGTTAATGTTGCATAAACTTCACAAAAACAAACATCTGGCAAGCTTGTCGCTTGTAAACTAGAAAGTTTGATTCAAACTTGCCTCAAGTGTATACACATGCCATGGCAAGTTATTCACAAACTTTCCATTTTGACACGTCAAACTTGCTTCAAGTCAGATTCAAGTTTAAAATGCTATCTGGGATGTCGGTTTCATCAACTTTGACAAGTTATCGGAAAACTTTGAATAAACATTCCTTTCGTGCCCAATCATTGTAGAATTATGAGCCAAAATATTCAAAGTCTAACAAACAAAATTGATGATTTAAATGTTATTTTGATGGATGTTAATGTAGATATTGTTGTTGTAGTCGAACACTGGTTGTTGCCTAATAATTATCAACTTTATGCGTTGGAGGGCTACGAATTGCGAGCTAAGTTCCTACGACATAGACACGTACATGGTGGTGTGGCTATTTTTGTTAAAAATAATATAAAAACAACAGAGCGTTTAGATATTCAATCATACTCGGTAGAATTTGTTGTAGAATTTTGTGCAATAGAAATTATAGATCACCATTTGTTAATTATTTCAATATATCGACCTGAAAGAGATGTAGAAATATTTTTCTCACAAATACAAGCATTATTAAACCACATTACAAAACACTCTTCAAACAAAAAAATATATAGTGCTGGTGACATAAATATAGACATAACACAAAATACAAAATTATCACAGAGATTTCTCAACCTGTTAAACTCGTTTGGATTACAATGCCTAATAGAGGAACCTACACGAGAGACACAAACTAGCTCATCCTGCATAGATCAGTTTATAGTTACTGCTAACGTGAACATGAAAGCAACTGTGGAAAAATATTATCTATCAGATCACCACACATTAATGGGGCAATTTCCCTTGCAAAAAAACCTGCATGATAGTACAAAATTTTCATACAAAATTAATAAACGGACATTTTATAAAAGAAATATGGACAAATTTAAAGAAAAATTAGGACAAATAAATTGGTTTAATATAATTACTTCAAAAAATGACGCAACACAAAATTATGACATATTTGTAAATACGATTCAGGACTTATTAGATGCATATATCCCACGAAAAACATTTTTAATTAATAATTTAAGACAAACTAAATGGATAACGAAAGGTTTAAAGAAATGCTGTTATCATAAACGTATATTGCGCTTACTTACACACACATATAAAAATGAAACTTTAAAAACTTACACTAAAATGTATAGTATGATACTAAAGAAAGTAATTGCAAAAGAAAAGAGAAAATTTTATATAAATAGGCTACAAAAAGCACGAAATAAATACAAAGAAATGTGGAGTATGATTAATGAAAAAATTAAACCAAATTATAATACCAAACATGAAAATATAAACATAAAGCATAATAATAAAAACGAAACGTCACCAACAAAAGTTGCTGAAATATTTAATAGTTACTATGTAAATATAAGTTCTCATAGAAGTAACACTGCCACATACCAAAAAAAATTGTCACCTATAACAAACTCAATTTATTTAAGAGAGGTAACGGAGTCTGACGTAAAAAAAGCAATTTTGAGCCTTAAACGTAATAATTCATGTGGTTATGACGAAATTCCAGGTACGCTTATAGTACACTGTGTTGAACAATTAGTAGAACCATTGACATTTTTAATAAATCAATCCTATAATGAAGGCATATTTCCAGATGCTTTAAAGTTAGCAATGGTAAAACCTATCTTTAAGAAAGGGGACAAGCTTAGTGTTACAAACTATCGTCCTATTGCCTTATTACCAGTCATATCTAAGATATTTGAAAAAGTCATATGCCAAAGAATTTATACATTTCTTGAAAAGTATAATGTCTTACATAATAATCAACATGGCTTTAGAAAAAATCATTCAACGGTATCAGCTGTATTTGAATGCAATCTCGAAATATTAAACGCACTTAATAAAAACCAGTGCGCTATAGCTGTTTTTATGGATATGACTAAAGCCTATGACTGTGTCTTACATGATATTTTGATACAAAAACTAGAAACACTTGGTATACGTGGGAAAGCGAAAAATTGGCGCTCCTCCTACCTATCCAATAGAAGGCAATTTGTTCAGCTAACTCATTTAAATATCACAACCAGAAAACTGACACAAATTAGATCATCTACTCAAAATATAACTGGGTCTATACCCCAAGGCAGTGTGTTAGGTTGTTTGTTATTTTTAGGCCTACATTAATGAATTGCCTTCAGTAGTCTCTCAAAAAATAGTTTTATTTGCAGATGACGCTACACTTATAGTCACTTGCGCACTTGATTGTATAAGCCAATTACAAGGTATTATTAGTGATTGTCTCCAAAAAATTATAACACATCTGAAAGATATTGGCCTCACACTTAATTTTTGGAAAACGAAAATGATGCAATTTAGACCATATCAGAGAACAGAGTTAATATATTCGATTTCATACCAGGGACAAAAAATTGAACAAGTGAATACATTCTCACTATTGGGTATCACGGTAGACTCGACATTTTCGTGGAAACCACATGTGGAAATAGTGGTGAGTAGGCTAAGTAGTTTTTCGTATGCACTACGGGAACTCAGAAAAAGTACAAATGAGGAGTGCGCTCTCACTGCGTATCACAGCCACGCCGCCGCCTGGATGCGTTACGGAATCATATTCTGGGGTAACTCGACCGATGCATCCACGGTATCTATTTTGCAAAAGCGATGTCTCAGAATTATAACGTTTACAGCACCACGAGAGTCATGTAGAATCATATTTACACAATACAAACTACTTACGGTCACTTGCATATATATATTTGAATTGTGTCGTTTTATAAGAAAACATAGTAATTATTTCCAGCACTTTAATGACACGACGAGCCGTTATGCCTCGCGTCAAGCAAATTATTTTATTTTACCCGCCGCCCGACTTGCGCTTTTTAAAAACGGTCCGTTCTATATGGCTGTCAAAGTATACAATCATTTGCCCAACTTGCTCAAAGCCCTTCAAGGTACTAAATTTGATAAAGAGTTAAAAAAAAAATTACTTGCCAAGGCATATTATGATTTGAATGAATATTTCAGGGACAAATTTTAAATATCATAATTTCTTGACATCTTTGACATAATTTTACTGTTATTTTTCCCTACAATATAATGATAAACTGACTATGTATAAATTTGAATTTTTATTTTGACAATTGTAATTTAATTTTAAAATGTAAATTTTGACTTTTTTTATGAATGACCAATTTATGAATCTAATATTGTATAAATGTAATATAATGATATGTAAATGTAATTATAAATTTAATTTGTTTAAATAATTTTAATTCACGAATGCCTTATGAAGGTTGTAATGTTACAATTGACCATCTATAATGTACATTATGAAGTGATTAAATGAATATGAATTAACTTTTCCATTTTTTCTATTTCTGCATCAGTTACAGTGAATAAAGTTATATTTGGGCATCGATCTTGAACAGCACCACAAAACTGAGTCAAGTTAATCACATCACGACCCATAGCCACGACATGGTCTGCTGATCGTTTGCACGTAGCACCCACGCCATCCGGTACACCTTTGCTGTGGCCAGCTTCGTGATAGTTCCAAGTCCAGTGCATGAATTGGGGCCACATTTCAGGTATTTTGCACGCTAATATGTAAAAAAAAAATATTGAGTGACTAGACCATTACAGGTTGAAGATGAGCCCAAATAGCAGGAACATTGTGAGACAAATTTGTAGAAACTGTACAATAGGACCTTGAAGAGTTTTGCAAATATACAACAACAGTGTGCAGAGATATTTGCATCCGAGATCCACCAAAATGAAATGATTGTATCTCCTCACTGTATTTACATGCATAATTTTCTGAGAAGTCCATATGCACGATCGCGTCTTTTTCACTCAGAGATTCTTTTAACATCTTTATTGACTGGTATTGATGTACAATATTTCTTTCATGCTTGAAAAGTTTTTCGAGGTCATCTTTTAATTTTTGGACTAAATCCTGAGCACAAGTTTCTAAAGTGATTTTCTTGTGTTTGATCACAGTCCGGTCCTTTTTGGTTCTGACATAAGTTATCGTTTTACGCTTAGCTTCCCATACTTGATACTTTACAGGCGTTGCCTCATCAAAGTCAAACAAAGGTATAGATTTTTCATAGCAACTTTCACATACATGTTCGCTCTAAACGACGTTCATTATACCGATCACAGCAAACTGCAGTCAATAAATTTTGATAACTGGAGACTTCAAGAACTTTTGCCTTATTAAGAGTCGTCGTAACTAACTGTATGTTACTGTGTAAGGTACACATGCAAGTATCTCTATCGGTCACTTTAGGAGGAATAATCCAGAATGGCGTCAGTCGTGTAAACATCGAATAAATGATAACTGCGTTAGTGGTCTTCAAAAATTCCTTGTGCAAATTTCTAAGGGTGTCTAATCTCTAACGCTTTTGTTTCCTTATCTTTTTCTTTTAATGTATTCTTTTTTTCCTGCTCCTATTCGGCTGTACTTATCATCTTCTAGAAATTCTTGAACCAATCTTCTGAGACATCGGTTTGACTTTTTAATCCGTGTTTTCTTTTTTTCCATATTCCATAACTTTTTGTAGGTTATCACTTTTGTACCGGTTTTCCAAACTTTTCTATTCTTCTTTCTACAACAGGTCCTAAAAGCAATTTGTTTGCTGCTTCCTTTTCTTGATTTGTCTTAAGACTGGATATATTTTCCGAAATCTGTTGTTCGATGATGTCAAAGCTTTTAAAGCTTTTTTCACAACTTCAGCTCTTGTTTCTGGGTTTTCAGCCATTTGTAACATTTTTGAATTCGGCGTTAGCACCTTAAGCTTTTTTTTTTGCTTCTTCAATTTGTTTACCTTTTTTCGATATTTAGATTTAAATTCTTGGATTACTTTTTCTTTCTCTTTTATTTCTTTGTTTCTTTTACGTCTTTGTATTATTGACTTTTGTTTCGCTTTAAGCAATCTAGGTGACTATGTTGCGGGTGGATCTTGAACAGGGTGTGTGCGAAGACACTGAATGAGTGGTGAATGCAAATTGCGAATTAATTCTTCTTCACACATACTCGACGGTGTATTAGCTCTCATAAAATCTTCAGAAGCCTTTTTAGCAGCACATTTTTTCTTGTAGTATTTAGAAGATCTAGCTCTCCACGACTTCCTACATTTACGTTTTTCACGCTCTGTCATTTCGTTGATTGTTTTTATTACCCCCGTAGCTTTTCCTTTTAAATATTTTTGTTTATCTTTTTCTTTATAAGCGGCCAATCTTATAGGATCGTTCTTTATTCTGGCATAGCATTCTCTTTCATTTTTACGTTTCCTTTCTAATATTTCTTCTCTACTTTGAGGCTTTTTCTTTGGTTTAGGCATGATGAATTCTGTAAGAAAGGGTTTTCTTTAATACCAAAGAAGTGAATTGTATCTGTAGATCTAAATTACTAAAAATAACTGCAATCCTAAATAATCGTGATTTGGTCACACACTACAACCGTTAAAAATGTGTTACAAACATTAAAAAATAGTCTAATCCAAAAACATGAAATCTAACTATTGTGAATTTCATCCCAATTTTAAATAAAAAGTAACATCTCAAGTCAAATCTCACTTCCCTGGCGAGCTATCACTTCCCTGTCTAGTTTAATATTAATATTATCAGTTAATGGACGCAAGCGAATTTAACAATATTGTTTCATAATTGCCCTAAAATACTGTTTATAAATACGTACCAGATGAGTGAGAAGTTGTCTGGCCCAGACACGACAGCCGGCGATGACAGCGTAGCCGTGACTAACTGACTGGCGATTCGGCCGAAACAAACGTTTCACTAGGCGAACTTCACCGCGTACTTAAAAACATAAGAACGGCAACGTCGCTTACTCTTTGTTTTGTTACAGATTTTAACGTGTTTATAGGTGGCAGGGAAGTGATATTCAATTCGTGTCGCCTTTGTTCAGCAATTGAGAATATATGTAAATAGGGAATTCAAACACAATCCATATAGGTTAAATGCAAGATTCACTAATGGTTTCTTTTAATTTTATGTTATTTTTGACTATCTATATTTTTTTATTTTTTTTTTGTGATTTACATCATGAATAGGGGTCGCAATACCGGACCCTGTTCACAAAACCGGTATTTTCGGTATTACTTTTTCAACAGTACCGGTATTCCGGTATTTTCGATATTAAAAGAAAAATATCTAAAAAAGTAGTAAAAGATTCGTAAAATTTTCCTTACAGTGGTCGGTTTGCAGCCTATTTAAGGCTACATTTGTTAAATATAATTGTAAGGTGATATATAATAACATGTATTACTCACTATATGAAATATGCGCTAATAAGACTATTTTTCGAAACTCATAAAACATTGTTATCGTCTCAATAACTTAGTTAAAATCAAATAAAATCAAATTTTAGTTTAAACAAAAATAAAATCTTAATTAGTAATGTAATGAATGAATGATCCGATCTCGTAAAAAACTATGAGCCTAGAAATCAGATCAAATGTGGGACATCCCTATCTATCCGCATGCACACTTTGATTGACCCCGACACGTGCCCTTTCGGCTCGAGCGGCATAGTCAGCAGTTTGCGAGTACGGTAAATAAATATCTAGGACTCTAGGATTACGATTTTACACGAATGTTTGAGTAGGTTTATTAAAACAATCCATAACATTTTTTATTTAATTATTTTAAGCAAAACAGTTATAATCGTGTTTAATTGAACGAAATATCACATTTTAATACTTTTCTTATTGTAATATTGCGACCGGTTAAGAGTTAAATTCTAGGTAAGTTTTGAAGCATTTTTTGAAATGAGTTTGTCCCGTGGTTTGTCAAGTTAATATCAACTTTTATGGTGTCGATTTCATTATCTAGACGACTAGTCAAGAATTAATTACAAAATAGCAAAACCTTTTTATTCCAACAATTTTCCTTATAAACAATAATAATATCTCAAATGTTGAAACTTAAATACCCTTACGAATACCTACGATCTTATCTTAGCTCAACAAAATGCTTGTCACCCTATCCAAGATACCGACAAACACGGCGGGGTACTTTTGTCGGGGCCACCTTTGAAACTTGGTCTTGCTAACTCCAAAATAATTTTACCCCCAAAATTAATTAAAAAATAAATTAGAATTAAAGAAGGCAAGAAATTAGACTTTAATGACCTTGTTATTTTCAGTTTAAACAACTCAATTGTAGTTTTGTTTGTAAAATTTAATTTAATTTAATAGCACATGACACGACGAGTTTACAGCCGTGATGGGAAGTTGGGACTTGGGAACGGTAAGACGTAACGTCGTACAGCCATTTTTATTGAAGCTGAATAGACAAGTGCATTGATCGAAATTGTCGTTGTCTCCGCGGTATCTTCGTTTTTTCAAAATGATATGTGAATACGGCTTTGGTTACTACGAAAACTGGTGAGTCGTTGAAGTTTTGTTAGGTAAATTAGGTCACAACAACACAGTCACACTCTCCGGTCAGTTCGCGAACAACGCACTCTGCGGTCAGCTGTTCGTAGTATCTTGATCGATTATGAAGTACCGCCAACTTTTGATTCTCTTGACGTCGGTTCGGTTACGTGACCGCAAAAATCAACAACCAATTAAAACCCCTAATTCTTAATTCTCTAATTGCGAAACACATAATTCTACTCCAATCCGTAGTGAAAAAAATCCTTATAAAAGAAAACCCACAAACTTTATTTTACCCTAAAATCAGGGTAATTCTTTCATGTTGGTATTTCTGAGTCGCCGTCGCCGCACCGCGCTGTTCTCTTGAGTGTGTGCATGTGTGGGTCACGTTTGCTTGTGTGCGTGCGAAGTGTGTCAATGTAGTAGTAAACAGCTGTAAAGGGTGTAGATTTTCGTAGTTACGGAATGAGATTATTATGATCAATATCTCTGTAACTAGCCTGAATTTTTGGCTCAAATTTGGTGAGCCCGCTCAGCTCGTTGTACAGATACCCCCATTAAAAGGAATGTAGTTGATTTTGTTAGACCTTATATAATGTGCAACAAGCATAGATGATAGATGATGCCTTTTCTGGACTATAATGCAGGCGCCGATCGAGCCCCAGACACCGGAAAGTGCCTTTAATGTAACCGTTTGTTCGCTCAATTACATTGCGTGTTGAGCAATGCCACGAAGTATATCGATCCTCCGGCGAATCTACCTCGGTGTTTGTTATTTGAGTCATGAGCCATGGCTCCAGTGCATATCCCGAGTCCCCTGTAAAATTAAAGTTTTACTCATGCAATGTACTTACTATGTTTTTTTTGTTATAGATTATGGAGGCTCCGAAGAGATTTATTTAAGTAGTAGTATTTCAAACATTAAATCTTATTTATTAAGGTTAATTATTTTTGTAGTTTTGCTGTATATTTTATTGTTGTATACATAAGAGATATTATTACAGTTTATTTTGTATGGTGATTTGATAGAAGTGTTACAAACAAGACTGATTGTGTTTTTTTTTATTTTTATGGCCTCCAAAAGTGCGTGTGTGTGTGCGAACACACACATTCCGCCAATGTCGAGTCAAGTGTTAGAGAGACACGATCAAAAATTTTTACAAAATTACATACAATTGCCCGGTAAATTAGAGAAATACTATAAATTGAGATTTTTATTAATTTATTAATCTTGTTAAATTATTTAAAACAGAGACATCACACAATATAGAAAATACAAACAAAAATGTTAAAACAGAGCTAATAGAGGGTAGGAAGATAAAGATAATTACAGTTTAATATCAAATTTAACAATATATTTAAGTACATACTTGATATAGTGTGAGGAAGTGAGGGTTAATAAATAGTTAAGGTTTACAGGGCGGGGGATTTTGGAAGGAAGGATATCATATAAAGATACAGGGAATCGATTGCAACTAAAAAAAATGTGATCCGGAGAACCTTCATCCAGGCCACACTCGCATAAAGAGCTGTCTTTAATGTGTAGTTTATGAAGAAACACAGGCGTGCAAGCGTGACCAAGACGTAATCGACAAATTACCGAAACAGCTAGTTTATCTGAGGTGTTGTGCTTAAAAAACCAAGGTCTACTGGGAATCGCATTTTGGAGGCTTCTATAATGGCGACCTTTGAGCATCGAGGATTGGTCCCAACGTTTTTGCCAGCTATCATTCAAATCCTTAGACGCACCAGGTAACATGTCAGATGCATAGTTAACTTCCCGTGGAGAACCGGAGCGAATGGCCTCTCTTGCCCAAAAGTCTGCCTGTTCATTGCCTCGAATTCCGTTATGACCCGGGATCCAAATCAAAACTACTTCAATCCCCTGACATGAGCATTCGAATAAATGTTTTTTAATTTCCAAAATGGCAGGGTGAATGAATTTAACTTTACAAAAAATTGACGCAACTGCTTTTAAAGTACTTTTGGAGTCTGTGAATATAATTGATTTATTTAATTTGTGCGACAGGACAAATGAAATGGCCTCCAAAATAGCCACTGCTTCTCCAGTGAACACAGTCGATTCCTGTGGCAATCTTGAACTCAATAGAACCTGAAACTTCGGGATCCACACTGCGCTACCGACATCATCATCATCTGAAGTCTTAGAGGCATCTGTAAAGACAGGCAACCAGTCCGACCAGTCTTTACCAAGACCGTAAGAAAATTTATGATCAGCTGTGGGGTCGTTCCGTGAGATGCCGAAGTCTAAGATAATATTAGGCTCATCAAAGGGGACTTTGAAGAGAGGATTAGTTTGGAATTGTACTATCGGGTGAGACAAGGAAGAGAGCTTTCTATAGCTTTGAATTATTTTAGGGGTTTCTTTATGGGTCCATTATTTGTTGGAATAATCGGAAATCAGGTCAGATAGGTTTTGAAGTCGGGATAAAAGAGGATGATTAAGACATTGGCTAACTTTGAATATAAATCTATCTGATAGATATTGACGACGGAAATCTAGTGGTGGGTCAACTGCCTCTACCTGTAAAGCGTTCTTAGGAGAGGATTTCATAGCACCTAAAACTATCCTCAGACCTTTGGCCTGAATTTTGTCTAAGGTATTTAATCCTTCTTTGTTACAGGGTTCGAGGAGGAAAGAGCCATAGTCTAAGTGACTGCGAACAATGGCGTTATAGAGCAACTTCTGGCAGTAAGGATGAGATCCCCACCAGACACCAGAAAGAGACCTCAAGATATTAATACCTTTTTCACATTTTTGAGCCACATAATTGAAATCTCCCCATTTCAATTATGTGGCTCAAAAATGGGAAAAAAAAACCAGACATTTTGGAATCAAGAGTTAAACCAAGAAATTTAATTTCGTCAACTTTAGGGATAGATTCGCCATTGCAAGAGATGACGAAGTCGGGGACACGTCTTTTTCTCGTAAACACCACAATGTTACTCTTCGGAACCGATAGGGACAGGCCATGATCCTTGAGCCAGTCGTTTAGGTAATACATGGCTGAATTTAATCGATAGCTTATGTCCTCAATAGATCCTCCCGATGAATATAAGCAGAGATCGTCAGCATATTGTAGGACATTACAAAAGCATGAAACACATTGTTCTAAATCGTATGTGTAGATGCTGTACAAGATAGGGCTAAGAACCGAACCTTGTGGGAGTCCCAGCCAAACGTTTCTAGATGGTAAAGTTTGATCAAAAGAATGAATTTTAAGTATTCGCCTAATAGTAAGTTTGTTACGCAGTGGACTAGCCTCGCAGGAAGACTCAACCGAAGCATCTTCTCTCTGAGCACCGTAAGCAGAACACTATCATAGGTAGCCGCGATGTCTAAAAAGATATCCACAAGGTATTCACCTTTAGTTAGTGCAGCTCTAATGTCAGATGTTAACACGCCCAGACTATCCATAGTACCTCTAGATTTTCGAAAACCGAATTGTGTACTCGCAAGAATACCTTTATTTTCTACGACCCATTCTAACCTATTTTTTAGCATATGTTCAAAAGTTTTGCATAGGCAGGAGGACAACGCTATAGGTCTATAAGAAGAGGCTGTGGAAGGATCTTTACCAGGCTTCAGCAGGGGAATGACGATCTGGGATTTCCATGAATGTGGGATTTGCCCCGAGATAAAGATTGAATTCAAAATATCCAAAAAGAATCGTTCTCCTACTGGCCCCAGGTGAGTAATAAAAGAGTAGCGAATACCATCCTCACCATGTGTGGAGTCTTTCAGTCCTCGAATAGCACAATGGTATTCATCCAAAGAGAAAGGTTGGTCAAATCTATTGTCTTGTGGATTAGGATAAAACGAGGGAAAACAGTCTAAATCTAGGACAGAGGGAGGAGATAATTTATTTGCGAAGTCATTAAGCCACACAGAATGGTCATTAGATGCCGGGGACGCTACAGTAAGGGAGCCGCGAAATCTGCGTATGTTTTTCCAGACTGTCGAGATAGGCGCTCTTGGGGAAAGACCTTCACAGAAATTAATCCAGCCTTTCTTTTTTTTCTTGGACAAAACCCTTTTTGTACGAGCAGCTATCTGTTGATAATTGTTATAGTTTTCCATGGTCATGGAAGAATTATATTTCTTTTCAGCTTCCTTTCGAAGAGAAATCATTTTTGAGCATTCGGAGTCCCACCAAGGAGGTGAGGCAATTTTTTTGCTATTTCTCTTTTTCAAAGGGATGCTTGCGTTAGCAGAAGAAAACAAAGCCTCCGTAAAAACAGAGTACTTATCCTCTAGATTACTGGGGGGGTCAGTAACAAAACGTGAGAGAATACTCTCTACCATCGTTGAGAATTTCGGCCAATCAGCATTTTGCAGTTTATATTTAAGTAAAGGGGGAAGTGGTTGGGAATGGCAAACAGAATTAGGCTTATAGATAATTATGTTCCATAATCTCGTCCTCATTGTGTACAATGTAGTACGCACTTTTAGCTACTGCACTGATTACAATCTTCAAAGTTAGGCACGTGCATGAACGCGTCAATAAACTAAAAAATAAATAACCGGAACGTGCCCGCACCGTCACCTATCAATGTCATCTGTCACCTGTCAATGTCATTGTACTTTTTTGTACACAGCACTGAAGACATAAATAGGGGATTCGCTGTGTCTATGCTATAGTGTAAACACGTGTTGAAAAGGGTTTGAGTGATTCTGTGTGTGTTTCTGTGTCTGTTTTATATTCTTTGTGTTAATATTGTATCGTACTTTCTTGGCAACAGGTAAGTAAACATGGAACCTTCCCCTCCGGATCCTCCTGATCCTCCGGATGGGCCCCATTCGCCTGCGGAACTACCACTATCTCCGCTCATGTTTTCCCAGACGGGGACGAAAAGACGCTCGGACGCCGATACCTTTGCGGAACCTGCTAAAAGAGCAGTCACCGACCCAAATCTATCTTCCTCTAGCCAGTCTATTTATACCCACCCATCTATAGTAATATCACCCAAAACGTACAGTGATGATGATAAAGGGCCTTTTATTGTTCACGTTTCCCGACTGGAATCAGAACCCTCTGCCACTGGCACGTACATTCACCCTATGAAATTTGGTCAATTTTTAGTAAAAAACAAAATTAAAAACATACTCAAGGATGGCGTCAAGAAGGTAGGCAGGAACAGGATATCGGTGGAATTCAAAACATCAAAAGAAGCAAATAACTTTTTAAATAACGATTTATTAAGCTCACACCTGTATATTGCGTCTGTGCCTACTTTCAATGTAACCCGCATGGGACTCATTAAAGGTATCCCAGTCGACTGGTCAATGGAAGAGTTAGCTGAAGCTATTGAAATACCCGACGGCTATGGAATCCTTCTTAAAGCTAGACGTCTGAATAAAAAAAAGATTATTGATGGTAAAACATCCTGGACACCAACACAGGCAGTAGTTGTCACTTTTAAAGGACAGTCTCTTCCTTCTCGGGTTTATTGTTACCACTCATCGTTACCAGTTGAGACATATCAACTACCCTCCATCCAGTGCCTTAACTGCTGCCGCTTTGGACATGTGAAGGCTCAGTGCAGATCTAAACCTCGCTGTTACAGATGCGCTCAACCCCATTCCGGAGACATGTGATATCAGTGAAAATAAGTCTACCTGTATTCACTGTTCAGGCCCCCATTCTGCTCTCAATAGATCTTGTCCAGAGCACTCAAGACAGAAATCAATAAAGCTTGTTATGTCTCAAGACAATATATCATATGCTGAAGCCTCATCACACTTCCCGTCAGTTCGTAGATCCTATGCTGACACTACAAAGTCCCCAATAAGCTCAACAGCGACCCAATTGCCTCTTCGGCCTACTCCACCTCAGTCTACGTCACTGTCTTACAAAAAAACAATTTCACGCCCGTCTCGTGCCCATGTCCCACTAGGAAAGGGCTACGATAAGCTTGCACACCATGCTATTGTTAGTGATTGTGCATCCGCACTTCCAAATGGTTGTGCCCTAAATAATAATAATGACAACAACCAACAAATGTCCACCACTACTGAAAGCGTTCTGGACTATATCTTGTCTATGTTACTTTGCCTACTATCAAGCCATGCTGACTCCCTACCGAACAACGTTGCCCAAAAACTCTCCCAGATTGGTAACTTAGCTGTTACAAATGGCTCCTGCAACAGTTCTCCAATGGAACTCGCAGAGCATTAGGAGAAAAAAACACGATTTAATGTCTATTATAGAAAAATACTCGCCATCTATCGCAGCCATCTCGGAGACATGGCTTGTTCCTGATTCACATTTTCGTGTTTCCGGGTACTCATGTCTCCGAGATGATAGAGACGATGGCTATGGAGGAAGTGCCTTACTAGTGAGGCGCTCCCTTACCTTTTCACAATTACCTCTTCCTCCGCACAGTCAGGATATTAATATCGTGGCTGTACGGGCCCTTAACATTTCCTTCCTTTCCATTTACATTCCTCGACCGAATTCTTCCTCTCTATCGGAACTTCGTTTGGCTATTTCTTCTCTGCCTCCTCCAGTACTCGTGATGGGGGACTTTAATGCCCATCATATTTCTTGGGGCTCTCATCAGTCAGATTCTCCAGGTTCATTACTGATTAATCTTTGTGACGACCTAAACCTTTGCGTTATGAATGACGGCAGCCCAACTAGAAGGGTAACTCCTTCTCAGAATCCAGCCTCAGCAGTAGACCTCTCATTGTGTCCACCTAATCTATCTTCCCTTCTTTCCTGGAAAACCCTCAAGAGCACTTTTGGTAGTGATCACTATCCTATATTAATAACTATCCCTGACTTAACCCCTGACTCATTCTCTTCTACTAGTCCCCCCCCTCCTCATATGAAGTATAAATTGAACAAAGCTGACTGGCTGTCATACTCATCATCAGTTGACGAAAAATTAGAATCCCTCCCAATAGCTAACCATAGTAATTTTTCCTCTTGTTACAATGATTTTGTTAAAATTTTGTCTTCCTCTGCAGATTCCCATATTCCCCTTAAGAAACCATTTCGTAAAAAAGTCTCTCCTCCGTGGTGGGATTCTGACTGTACCGCTGCTATTCGTAAGCGCAAGGAGGCCGAAAAGAGATATAACCGTGCGATGAACATGGAAAATTATCTCTCCTATCAGCAGATAGCTGCTCAAACTAAAAAAATCTTGTCTCAAAAAAAGAAACATGGTTGGATGAAATTCTGCGAAAACATGTGTCCGAGAACCCCATCCACAGTTGTCTGGAATCAAATCAAATGTTTTCGCCAATCTGTTAATTTTGTCAACATAACTGCCAACGATCCATCCAGATGGCTACCAAATTTTGTAGACAAATTAGCCCCCCCTTTTGTCCCCTTCATTGATAGTTTTCCGTATGATGTAAATTCATTTATCCCTTCATCCGGTAATTTGGATGATCTCTTTTCCTTTTCTGAACTTCAATGTGCCCTCAATGGGCTATCTGACTCCACTCCTGGCATAGACGGTATCCCATACTCCTTTTTATGTAAGTCTTCCGACAGGGCCAAATTATATTACCTTAATTTAGTCAATTGTTTTTATGAGAGAGGTACCTTACCAGACTCCTGGAAACAACAAATTGTCATCCCCATCCCCAAACCAGGCAAGGACCCATTAAACCATAACTCATACAGGCCTATTGCCTTATCTCCCGTTCTTTTAAAGGTAACAGAACACATGATAAGAAATCGTCTCGAATGGTTCTTAGAATCAAACAGTTTTCTCGCAAAGTCTCAGTTTGGTTTCAGGAAGGGCTCCAGCACGCTAGATAGCTTGAGCATTTTAACTACTGACATCCGTATCGCATTTAAGAACAAAGATTACCTTGTCGGGGTATTTTTAGATATTGCTTCCGCTTATGACAACGTACTACTTCCGGTACTCAGGCAAAAATTGCTACAGCTGAGTGTCCCGCAGAAGATGGTCCGCTTTATATCTAATTCTTTGATGTCCAGAACGATTATAGTTAAGTTTCAAAATAATTCCTTGCCCCCTAGTTTAGTCTGGAAAGGCCTTCCGCAAGGCTCAGTGCTAAGTCCATTGTTGTACAATATATATACATATGACCTCGAAAGAACTGTCCAACCCTTTGTCAACATCCTTCAGTATGCTGATGATATTGCACTCTATCTGACTGTGAAATCGATGTCTGAGGCAACATCTCGCCTGAATACTGCCTTGAGATATCTTAGTGACTGGTTGGTGAATCATGGCCTGGCCATATCCGTTCCAAAATGCTCAACTGTAATTTTTTCTAGAAAGCGCCTTGTGCCTGATCCCAATTTGCATTTAGATGGAGAAACCATTACGGTTAAAGATCAAGTAAAATTTTTAGGATTGATTTTAGATAGTAGATTAACTGGCACTCCCCATTTCAATTCAGTTGTTGGGAAAGCCGAGAAAGGAGTGAACATTCTCCGTTCACTCTCAGGGGTCCGCTGGGGTGCACACCCAATCTCGCAAAAGTTAGTTTACAATGCTCTTGTTCGCAGTCACCTTGATTATGCCTCATTTTTATTAGATCCTTGCAACAAATCCGCTCTTGACAAGCTAAAGAGAATTCAATCGAAATGTCTTCGTATAATATTAGGAGCGATGAAGTCTTCCCCTATTAATGCATTACAGGTGGAATGTGTGGAACCTCCTCTATATTTACGAAGACAATATCTCAGCGACAAATTTATTATAAAAATTCTTCAAAATCCATCACATCCTCTCCTTGAAAAATTACGACAATTATCATCATTGACTGCTCCCTCCGATTCTTCCAATAATCGCCCCTGTATTCTCCACTCATTTTTAAAATTTTCTCGTCTACCTGCTCCAATAGAAGAATTTTCTCTAAATCCCCTCTTCTCAACCAACTTCGAGTCCTTAATATTCAAACCTAATGTTATATTGAATTTTGGCATTGAAAAAAATTCTCCCTCTGCTCCTCAAGATTTCTCTAACTTAATCTTCGAACACTGGCAGGGTTGGCACCTCTTATTCACGGATGCATCAAAACTGACCGACAATGGCTGTGTTGGCGCTGCCGTCTGGATACCTGCATACAAAATTGCATTGTCATTTAAATGTCCCCCTTTATCTTCTACCTTTACAGGCGAGTCCCTAGCCATTCTGCAAGCTCTTTTATATATTGAATCCCATAATTTAAACAAATCAATTATCTTCACCGACGCCCTAAGTTGCCTTCAGTCCATATCCTCTAACCCATTTAAATCCAAAACCAAATTCCCAAATATCTTAAAAATCAAAGACATTCTTTTTAAATGCAAAGAAAAGGGCCTTAACGTGGTCCTGGCATGGATTCCTAGCCACGTTGGTATCCCAGGAAATGAGACGGTGGACTCAATTGCCAAGAGTTCAATTTCAACAGGTTCTCTTGAATGTTATAGATTATTTACCCACGATCTACCCAGCGTAGCCCATTCCCAATTGTTTTCATCTTGGCGCATAGATTGGCAGAACTCTAGAAGACTGGCAGGAAGATTTTTCTTTGAAATCCAAAAAGAAATTCCTCATCGCCCATGGTTTTTTAAACATCCCCACTTATCAAAAAGCATCTTGTCCATTATTTGTCGTCTCCGCTTGGGACATGCATGTACTCCAGTCCACCTAGCCAAAATAAGAGTTAAAGATAATTCACTCTGTGAATGCGGCCTAGACGAAGGTTCAGCTGATCATATATTTTTCAACTGCCCTAATATTGGTATGTCACTATATGACCACTTACCTGATAATATTCCCCGCCCATGTAATTTTAAATTTATCCTTGGTCTAGTTAACACTCCCTTTTTAGAAATTTTATCAAAATTTATTGCAGTTAATAAAATAAAACTATAGATTTAATTACCACTTTCTTTCTTATTTCCACCTACTTTAATCCCATTCCCCTTTCTTAATTATACCCTCTGTATTTATATCCTCCGTATTTATATAATAACATTAATTTAATATCTGTATTCTTAAATGCGTTTATTGTGTTGTCTTATCTGTGCTGTTTTCTTTGTTTTAGGGAAATCTAATATCTATTTCCTCAAGAATTTTACTCACTTGTAAACCGTGTAAAAAACTATACTCACTTGACACTGGCGAACGTGACAACGCGGATTAGCCATTAATAAAGAGAAGAAGAAGAAGAAGACATAAATATTTAGAATAAATTAGTTTTTAAACTAATTAATGATTTACAGCTTACATACAAATGCAAAAAACCAAGAAGAAAATACGGTGATGTTTGTGTAAAAGTATGGTGGCTGGAAAACAAAACTTGTCAGTTGAGTTTGTGAAATTGTTGGACCGATACCTCGGCTCAATTATTACGATTACTACGATTTCTATCACCACCACAGCACACTAATTTTAGTGTTATTATATTTATAATATCATCACCATCACCATCATCTCAGCCTATTACAGCTCACTGCTGGACGTACGGGAAGGACGCAAAGAGCGCCAAGGAGTACGATCTCCTGCTTTGATACAAATGTATCTAGCCATATTCCCGAGTTCGTCGGCCCATCGAGTTGAGAAGCGTCCTACACTACGTTCGCCGAGACGTGGCCTCCACTCCAACAACATAATCAGCCAGAAATTAATCATGAAAACAAGGAGTGTGTGTGACAGAGTTGCGTTATTCTTCAGCCTGCAAACGAGACACAATGAATGACATCGGAGCTTTCACGGGAGGTTGGCCGTGGTGATCATTAAGTTCATTCTAGTTGTCTCTCATGTCTCAGAATGAATGACATCGGAGCCTTCACGGGAGGTTGGCCGTTGGTGATCAAAATGTTCATTCTAGTTGTCTGTCATGTCTCCGAATGACTCCACAGAAACTGCTCTGTACAGAAGCACTGGCCTTTACGATGGAGTGGCCAGTGGGTTTTTGTTCAGTCTGAAGCGCCTCCTCGAGGGATTCCTCCTGAGACGTAACATTATGGCTCTAGTCTTCATGAAGAGTTGACCATGAAACCGATACAATGCTGCACCAGAAATATACTACAAAGGACCTGTAATAGCATAAGGTAAGTTATTAATATTATAAAATTCTTCTAGCGCATCATATGTACCGAGAGAACAATTATTCCTCTTTACTGTCTCGCAGCAGAATTATAACACTTCCACTTGCTTTCACGAGGGGTTAGCCTGTGGCTTAAAATTTTTGTTATAATATTGCGGGTCTGCAAATCTTATAAGGTTGACCAGAGACCGACTTCATTAATTGAAGTTGAAAATATAGTCGAACACAAAAGTATCAAGACGATACATATCTTCGAATGCCACTGAAAAAAAAAAAAGAGAGGAGGGAGAATATGGGTACCGTGACCATGAGGTAATGCCCTCCGTCTTAGTAATTTTTTCAACTTAACACTTTGACTCTAAGGAGGCTATGAAAGAAGCTCCTTTGCCTGCTGATATTGAAGGCTTAAGGAATTCTGAGTCTTGTGTAAACAAGTCATATACTTACCTAGACAATTTCAGTCTGTTTATAAAGATTTTAAGTTTTTAATAATTTCATCAGTTGTTACTATCAAATTGGGCCTTTGGCAACCATTAATGGTACCAAGACAATCTGTTGGTCTCAGATCTGCTTGTCTTATTCTGCCCCATTTATATACATACAAGTCAATGATAAATAGCGCTTTTACAAATTATGGTTTATCTCGGTGTGGATTTCCACAAGTTTTTTACCACAAGTAATTGAGATACTTCTTGATGTTGGCCCAAGAGGGCAAGACTTTATAAAGCATACCATAGAAAACAACCTGTTTACTCCAATAGTTCATGTACTTATGACCATATTATGTTTTTTTTTTCTCTTATATTTTACTAAAAAGCTTAAATAAATAAATAAACATTACTTGACATTGCTAATTGATATCTGTGACTTAAAGATCATTAGTCCACTTGATTCGTGAAGTGCCTTAACGTAAAAGGTCCCAGGTTCGATACTCTGGTCGAATGACCCTGGCGAGATACATTGTCTTGTACCTCATAATACAGGGAAGTTTACTCCCTGTTTGGAGACCATGACAAATTGATGTTGGCTGGTGCATGTTTGTATGTTCCTATACAACTGATATGGTATCCCATTTGTGTAACTTATAATATTAGATCTGGTTACAACCGGGTAAACCTTAAATTCTCATAGTATCAAGCTTAATTCTCAAGATTCTATAATAATCTATGAAAGCAATTAAAATTTAACACTGTTACTGACTTAAGGTTATTATTCTAGCTGATCGCCATGGCTAGTTAGATTATTTCTAGTCTTCATCAAGTGAAATAAAGACACACTCAAGATGAGTGTTACTTACAAATAATGTGAGTGAAGATCACTGTTACAGAAATGGAAAAATAATTCTCCTTGTTATCAACAAGATAAAAATTACCATAATTAAAAACTTTTTTAACTGTAACTGTATGTTATATTCCAATATTTTCAGTCAGTAAAAACCCATGGAAAGATTTATGCAGCTTTATTTACAGGCAAAAATGTCGCACCATAATTGATCCTTATGTACTTGTCATAAAGTCGAAAACCAATTATTTTAATTTTTAAGTAGGTACCTGCTACCTTTGGAAAAGTAAGAGAAATTCAAAACTAGACACAAAGTTCAAATCTGACCTAAATATATTTTTAATATATTTTTGTTATAAACCATATATTTCTAGACATTTTATTATTTGTGAAAATGTTTGATACCAAAAATTGAAGACAAAGATAAATAATCATCCAATCATTAAATTATCAAGATACTAAAGATAGTAAATAAACTGAATTATCCCAGGTGGATAACAAAGGTTCATATTTAAATAGATGATTATAATAAAATATGATTTATTAAAACATAATTAAAAAATTAAAATTGTATCCATGAAACTATAAACTTCATAAAAAATATACTACTGACTTAAAATTATTATTTAAATTAAGGCATGAATCTTACAATTATAATTGAAGATTGTCAAGTACCTATATAAGTCTATGTATAAATAATTTTATTAGATATTAAATTACCATGTAAAGCAAAAATGGAGATGATAAATAATGACAGAAAATTTCTAACTTAACTTAAATGAAAAAAAAAAATAATGGATGAGACGATAGAGGCATTGATCAGTGGCAATAATTAAGGCAATGCAGGCAATAAATGTTACCTTACCTTGTTATTGGACTAAGGCTGTAAGGCTGCTACAAGTATTTTGAGCCGGAGTAAACTTTCTATCTTATCCGATGTGATGTATTGGTTATTGGTTATTAATTATTACTTATTTAATTATTATTTTTTATTAGCTTACAAGAATTGACCAGTCATTGAATCTTTTTATAAATAAGTATTCAGACTGTTTCATTAACTTATTAATATCCCCTACCAGGGATCCACACATAAAGTGCAGGAAGTCTCATACTGATTTCCAGCCATACAAGTGTAACACATTTAACGGTTTTCTAAGAAGATGAGTAAAAATAAATCTTTCTCAGTAAAATAATGTTGAAACTATTGTCAACAAAATAGGATCCCTACTGGAACAATACTGGTAGTATTTGTATATAATTTCCTTATTTATAACATATAATTAATGAAAAATTTGCGATAGTAAACATCCATATTATTTTTTTAGTTTCCTTTACTTTGGAACTACACCTTGAACAGGAGTTATTAAGAATACCTAAGACTAATTTATTTGCATAAAAAATTGTATTACAGACAATGATAACTTAAAAGGTTACTAGATTTTCTTATTATATAAAATAAAATAAGTCTTTTCAGAAGAAATACTAGCTTAACTACCTACTTGCACATCGATAAATTTACCTTGTTAGGTAACCATATACTAAGTATGTACTACATACTACTGGATAAATGAGACGGATATTAATAGTTCAAAGCATTGGCTCCATTTCCATGACAACTTATTAAACTAGCTGTTGCCCCGCGATTTCGTTTGCGTGATCTCTAGTTTATTCGTAAAGAATATACCTACTTAATAGCGCGGGGTATTTATTTAAAACTTTATTGCACAAACTTAAAAGTGTACAACAGGTGGATTATCAGTCTCAGTCCCAGCAAATCTATAAATTCATAAAGACTTACAGTTTTAACAAAAATAAAAGAGTATTGCAATTAAAGTAAAATTTGCTATTTTCGATTTTATAGAATTCCTACACATTTTTTGGCCCACCTGTATGGTATAAAATAGGTACAGGTTTGTGTCATCAAATGGGATGGGACTGTATCAATATATATACATGGTTGTATTAGCATGCGGGGTTATATCATCATACAGGGTTGTATTATCATACAGGGTGTATCATCATACAGGGTGTATCATCACACAAGGTGTATCATCATACAGGATTGTATCGATATACAGGGTTGTATCGATATACAGGGTTGTATCGATATACAGGGTTGTATCGATATACAGGGTTGTATCGATATACAGGGTTGGTTGATTAATTCCAATGAATTAATCAAACAACTATATCCTTGTTAGATAAAACTTGAATTAAGCATCTACCAATAGATAGTTAATAAAATAAGATAGTTTTATCATGTGCGAAGACTTTAGCAAATCATATAAATGATCATAATAAATGTTTATATTGCTTTGTCGACACAACTTTCCTCTTTGAACATCTACATTGTACACAATGAGGACGAGATTATGGAACATAATTTATATGATCGGACTAACTTACCTAGTGACGTCCGATCCTCAATTATGTGAAGTAATCTCGTCCTCATCCTATCCCCAGCCCGACCCAGTTAGTATGTATTTATCAATCCTTAAAGTACAAAAAAGATTATATGCTATAAATACCTACATACTACTTAGTTTCCCTTCTTTTTGAAAGTTGTGTCCAGTTTTATCCTTTGAAATAATGACATTGACAGGTGACAGATGACATTGATAGGTGACGGTGCGGGCACGTTCCGGTTATTTATTTTTTAGTTTATTGACGCGTTCATGCACGTGCCTAACTTTGAAGATTGTAATCAGTGCAGTAGCAAAAAGTGCGTACTACATTGTACACAATGAGGACGAGATTACTTCACATAATTGAGGATCGGACGTCACTAGGTAAGTTAGTCCGATCATATAAATTATAGGAAAATGATCCCTACCGTGTGTCTGAGGCAGAACAGTCCAGGAACATAATGATGTGAGATTTGGGGGACAGATTGAAAGATTTACCGCTGACCGTGGATCTTGGGAAGGCGAAACCCTTCTAGTTGGAGAACCGTCATTCAGGAGACACAAATTCAACTCTTCAAAAAGATCCATCAATCCAATGGCAAAAGAGTCGCATGCAGGAGATCCCCAAGCGATGTGATGGGCGTTAAAGTCCCCGAGAATAAGAATTGGCTCAGGAAGGGAAGCAAAGATGGAACGTAGTTCCAGGAGAAGAGAAAGGTTAGGGTAGGGAATATATATAGAAATAATAGAAATATTCATCACCCTAGCAGCAACAACATTAAATGTTGAGCTGTGGGGAGGAATATGAAGGGAAGTATATTTAAGGGATCTTTTAACAAGAAGGGAGCTACCTCCGTAGCTATCGTCTCTGTCATCTATGAAACAAGCATAGCCTGGGACTCTGAAATGAGATCCAGGTCTTAGCCATGTCTCAGAGATGGCAGCGACTCCCACTGAGTGTTTGTTAAGGAGATATAATAACTCACTTTTTTTGTGACGAATACTTTTACAGTTCCATTGAAGGATCTGACTAGTCTCCGTCGCCATGGTTGTGTCTGGGACTTTTAGAATGAGTGTCTGGGGGTAGAATACTGTACAGTTCTGTTAACTGTGAAGCCACGTTGGACGGTAAGGCATCGCTGAATTTTGATACTATTTGAATGACAAATGCTATTGCAGATTCAATTAAATTCTCGTTTCTAGGAGAAGAGTTTTGAAAGGCACAACCATTTTCCATCGATGAAGGTGGATCAGCTATAATAGCTTGATGTGCTTGTCTATCGTATCCTCTAGCTATAGTGACCGGGTGCGTGGGGTTCGTGTGACCGTTTTCCTATATGTAGTAGGAGTAGGGGACAGGGTTGGTGCTTGAGAAAAACGGTTATGGGATATGGAGGGTGTAGAAATAGTAGTAGAAGGGGTTTTTAGTTACGTCACTTTAAGGTCGTCTTACTGATGGAACACGAGCAGAGGCTTCTAAGTATGAAACATTCTCTTGTGACATGAGAAGTTTTATATTTCTTTGTCTTGATTGCTCTGGACAACACTTGTCGATAGCAAAATGGTTTCCTGAACAAAGTAAACACGAGGAAGCCTCTTTGGAGACTTCACATTCATCGCCTGAATGAGGTTGGGCACAACGGAAACATCTGGCTTTAGACCTGCACTGATTTTTGATATGTCCAAAACGACAGCAGTTGTGGCATTGGATCGTTGGGAGGAGATATGTCTCTACTACAAGCGAAGTGTGGAACGAGTATATCTTTTTTGGCAGAATTTGTCCCGCAAAAGTTAGAACTACAGTTTGAGTTGGGGCCCAGACAGTGTTGCCATCAGTAGTTACCTTACGATTAAGTCTTCTAGCTTTCAAAACATGTCCACTTTTCTCCGGGAGTTCCACGGATTCGATGAACTCATCTAGAGTCCAATCGACAGGAACACCACGAACAATGCCCATTCGGGTTACGTTGTAGGTTGGTATAATAGCCTTGAATTCATTGGCTGTTAAGAATTGTGATGAAACAAAGGTATTAGCATCAGCACCAGTTTTAAATTCAACGGAAACCCTATTTCGCCCAGCACCCTTAACACCGTCCTTGACGATGCCCTTTACATAGTTACGTGATAGAAGTTGACCAAATTTAATAGGACGGAGAGTGGCACCCGCCGTCGGTTCCTGTTCTACACGGGAAACGTGAACGATAAATGGACCATTATCGTCTTGGCTATATTCGCGTGACTCATTATAGCTTGGATGAGTATATAGATTGTTGGGAAATAGATGAATCCATATCTTGCGTGTTTCTCAACCGTTTATCTTGACTGGAGATCGAGTTAGGTTTTTCTATAGGGATTTTATGTTTCCTAGATTCGGTTTTGTCCGAACGACGCTCAATAGACGCATAAATACTGGTTGGGACCCATCAGGGGGATCAGGAGGTTCAGGAGGGATCATCATCCCTACTGAAAGAGGTGAGAAGATAAAAATATAGAATAAATAAATGTATAGTTTTTAGTTATTACTTACTTTAACAACCCAAATCCAAAATAAACAGAAACAATCTCAATTTAGAGGAAAAAAAACACAAAATTCACAATAAACAATCTGCGCACGCTCACAAACGTGTGTCAGTCACACAGACCAACGCGGACCTCGACGTTTTTTCTCGTCTGGCAACAATACCGCTAACACATAGATTGCATTTGTCTCGTATTTAAAAATTTAATTTAATTAAAATACTAGTAATTAAGTTATTAGATCCTACAGTTCAGGGAGTTTAAAATGGAATTATTGAGGCGCTTGGACATGCAAACAAACGTTATCAAACATCTTCAAGAAGTGTGTTTTTCTACAAAAACGGAGTTAAAAGAACTGAAGAACAATATGAAGGTATTTAAAGATAAATTTGCCTAAGAGGACTCGTTATTAAATTACAATCAACAGAGTGAAAGCATTGATAGTGGATCAAAATATATAGGTTAAAGCGCTGAGGTGCCGATTCAAATTGATATCTCAACTACATTCGCTGAAGTGACTCGTATTAATCACATGAATAACGTTAATAAATCAAACGCTACTACCCGCGTAAATGAGACGCGAGAGGCCACGAAAACTGCGTCAGAGAGTGTAGAAGTTGCCGAGTCCCAGCTTAACAATCCGCCTCAAATGATTCAGAGTGACCTGTTCAATATAGGAGATAAAGAAGAAAAGGATAAAGAGAACGAGTGGACTACCGTCCGTAAAAAGAAGAAGGGAAGTCTTCAAACAAAAAACATAATAAAAGAAAAATATATAGATTTAATAGAAATTCAGGCTACGGAAAAAAAAGCACCTTCATGTTTGGCGATTGACCACGGAAACTACAGTTGAAAAACTAACTTCACATGTTAGACGGATGTGTGGTCCAGAAGTTAATATTAGGGTCGAAAAAATTAAGCAAAAAACAGAAAGGGACTATGCGTCTTTCATCGTCACAGTACCGGAGTCAATGTATGATAAGATTTGTCAACCAGAAGTGTTGCCTGTAAATACTGAATTTTGCGAATGGATTTGGTTTCGAAAATCAACAGTCAAACCAAATAAAGAAAAAAACTACTATTGATTTTTACTACCAAAATGTCCGAGGTCTTAGGACAAAACTAGATATTCTTTGTAATAATATTGAAGCATTGAATGCTGATATAATTGCTATAACGAAAACTGGATGCAACGATTCCATTATGGACGCAGAGATTGTACCACCGGGGTATCATATAATAAGATGCGACCGAACTGATGGGCGTAGGCTGGGCGGCGCGTTTCTCGTGGCCACACACAGGTTGCAGCTGCGACAAGTGAATGCACCGGGTGACGTCAACGTAGATAACTATTCATTTGAACTGGTTTGTGCGACCGTACACGTTAAATGTAGATACTTATTTTTGTGTTGCGTTGTTTACTTACCACCAGACTAATGAATACGATTACTTTGTTTTTTAAAATAATGGAACAATTGTGCGTAAAATATAAGCATGTTGTTTTGTTAGGTGATTTTAATTTGAACTCAACTAATGATGCTGTTAAGAATTATTTTGAATATTTTTTGTCATATTGCGGATTTGCTCAGATGAATAAAGTTCCTAATTGCAATCAAAGACAACTGGACTTAGTGTTGTGCTCGTTAGGTTTATGTGTGGAAGTGCATGTATGCGAGGCGGATGAGCCCCTAGTGTCAGTAGACGCGTCACCACTCGCAGTAAAGCTGAATCTGGGCGAGGGCTCGGGCGCGGGGGCGCCGGAGCCGGTAATGCCGGTGGCGTTAGCGGCCGGGCCCGCAGCTTCGGGTCGCGAGGTACCAGCTAGCCAAATCGAACCGAAATGGATTTTTTATAAAGCGGACTATCACTTGTTTTATTCGTCATTAGCATCTGCCGACTGGAATCCTGTTTACGCAATACAGCAACCGGAAGAGGCTTTGGGGTGTTTTTATGATATTTTTGATAGCGTTATGGAAAAGTGTGTGCCTAAAAAACGTACTAAACATGCAGATCGTAGATATTGCTATCCAGAATGGTATACGAGTGAATTAATTAGGGATATACAGTTAAAGGTAAAACTTCACAGAAAATATAAATCGACAAGGTTGCGTGCTGATTACGAAGCTTTTTCTATATGCAGGGCGCGAATTAAGAAATGTATCGATAGCGAGTACCGAAATTATCAAAATCGATTGCAAAGTAACTTTGCAAGGGATCCTAAATCTTTTTGGTATCATATTAAGGCAAAAAATGGATCCTCAAGTCGTAAAAAATTAAATAAAGATGGGGTAGCTTTATCGGATCCAGAAATTGCGGCGGAATTTGCAAGGTACTTCTATTCGGTATACAACAGCGAGCCGGCGCGGCTCGACGTGGACTTGGCGCGGGCAGCGAGCGCGTGCACGTCCCGCGGCTGGCACTCGGCCAGGTGCGGGCCGCGCTCGCTCGGCTCAAGCCGAAACGCTCAGCGGGCCCGGACGGTATACCGGGCTTTGTAGTGCGAGATTGCCGCGAAGTACTAGCGGAACCACTGTTACATTTGTTTAACTTGTGTCTGGAAAATTCATATTTTCCAGAACGTTGGAAACTTTCACGCGTTATTCCGATACCTAAGGGAAGTGGCGGAACTGTCGTCGAGTCCTTTAGACCTGTAGCAATTCTGGTGACACCAGCGAAGGTGTTCGAGGCTTCACTCCAGCGAAGTATACAGGAGCAAGTAGCATCACAGCTATCGGATACCCAACACGGCTTCCGACCAGAACGTAGTACAACCAGCAACCTGCTGAATGCCATGACATACTTAGTCCCTCATATCGATGCAGGCTTGCAGGTGGATGCCGCCTACTTTGATTTTAGGAAGGCGTTCGATTTAGTAGATAACGATATCTTATTATTAAAGATGGCGAAAATTGGCTGCACACCTAAGCTGCTTCAATTTTTTGCAAATTATATGAGGGACAGGAAACAGTATGTGGAGTACTGTGGTTACCGCTCTGAACCTTATTTCACGAGATCTGGAGTGAGTCAGGGCAGCAATTTGGGGCCGTTACAGTTCAATTGATAAACGACCTGCCCGAAGTAGTAAAAGATGCTAGGTGTCTGCTGTTTGCAGACGACCTGAAGTTACTCCTAGCTATCAGGAGCGGGGATGATTGTCAACACCTGCAGCAAGATATCAACCGAGTCGTTGAGTGGAGTCATAGGAACAAGCTTCAATTCAATGTGGCGAAATGTTCTATCCTAACATTCAGTCGAGCAAGGGTGCCACTCCACTACAGCTACAGACTGGATGGCGAGCTAATGAGAAGGGAAGAATCAGTCCGAGATCTTGGAGTTCAGGTGGATGTCAAATTGACATTCCGTGAACATATTAATAATGTGTGCAAGAAAGCGTACAAACGACTGGGATATGTCCTTCGCAGAGACGAAATATATACTCATGCTGAAACGAATCCAGAACAAATTTACAAGGTATATATACCATAAACTTTATGGGGTTTATCCCTTCTACCCCTTGATGTATCCAACGTTGTTTGTTTTAGGCATGGTTGGATACAACAAGTTGGAAACAAGGAGGGATCTATCGTTGGCAACCTATGTAATAGAAGTGTTCCGCGGTATCATAAGTAACGCGGGCGTGCTGCAGTGGATAGGCTTGTGCGTGCCCGATAGGTTCCTCGAGAGGCGACGCCGGCCAAACCTGTTCGCGGCGCCGCACGGTGGTCCGGATTTGAAAAAAAGTGGCCCTAGACACAAAAGTCCTCAAATTGGCTTAAAACATTCTAAATGATAGGCAATCAGATTAGAAATAGAATTTACTAAGACCATTTTTCATTATAACCAGTGGAACTTAGTAAAAAAAATCGGATCGAAAAAAATGTATGGACTAAAAGTGACTTTATTTTTTTTCTCGACGTGTACAAAAGTGTTCACAAATGTACTACTTTTATATTAATGAGTCATGCCTATTCTTGTATTGCATAAATAAAATTCAAGCAGAACCTTGCAGTCTTGGCCGTAATAGCCATCCGAAGTTACAAAATTATAATTGTGATTTTATATGACATTTAAGTTTTTTTTTTCCTTATTTTTTCATCCAGTATTATAGTTTATCAATAGGGATGATGATAGCAGTCTCAAAAAAGTCCTTAAGATAATAGAAACTGTCAGAAAACCATATCTGAGTATTCTGTTTCTCGTTCCATAGTAACCACGACTGATGCATTACCTATCACTATGTTTAAGACATTCAAATTTTAATTACCTAGTTCCATCTCTTTCACACTACTGGACACTGTTTTCTCTATCTCTTTTACATCTGATTCTATCTCTTTCACTCTTAACTCAATACTTTCTCTCGGTCATTAAATATTTTGTCTCTGTTACTTCTTATGCTATCTCTTTCACTCTTTACTCAATACTCCGTCTCTTTTACTGCTAATGCTATCTCTTTCACTCTTAACTCAATACTCTGTCTCTTTCATTTAATACTCGATCCTGATTGGCCAAATATGATGGTTGAAACTCAGGCTACGTGAAAACCTATGAATCATATAAAACAGACAGGATATCTTAGTAGCGCATCATTCGATATTCAACTTTTGAATAAACAACTACTGAAACGCTCCTGAAGAACTTAACAATTCAAATCATGGCTCGATTTGGAACTTACCTGGACTTTTACGTATTACTACGGGAAGGAGACCTCAAGGACTACAAACGACTACATCAAGCAATTTTGGACTGCATTGCATTCGAAATTACACACGAAGATTCTGAGACGTTATTGAATTTTGCAAGAACTTTCACAGTCAACTTAAACCGCAGATGGACTGAGGCGCATAGAGTCCAGAAATCATTTATGAACAAACATAAGAACTGGTTAGAAACAAGAATCCAGTGGCCCAAATGTAAATCTCTCAACCTCAACGAAGCCTTTGAAGAAAATGAAAATTATGAAGAAGTTAACGAAGATCAACGTTCAGCCGAACCATCAGCATCAACCTCCACCTCACACATGACGACTACACGTGAAACGGGAACTTCTACTGAAATTCAAACAAGAAAACCATTTGCAGACTTGGGGAATAAGCAGAAGAAAAGGCGGTCGGGTTCATTAATTGAATACCCAGAAGAGGAGTTGTCTTTTGCTTTGATTACAAAGCTTAAATCTACAGACAATGACGTTCTTGCCCGCATCATCGATCATCTCATGAAGAATCCCGAAGAAGTTGAAGACGTTCATACATATTTATTCAAAAAAGATAAGAAGAAAACAATGCAAGAAGATCAAGCTTTGGCTCTAACGACATCATTGGACCTATCCAAGTGGAAGTACTATCGAGGACACAGGCGCCTTACCAGTCTTAGAGCTAAAATTGTTTGCTTACACCGCGTTGCCGCTCACTTTAAGCCACGCCCTCCGTTCATTAATGTTTCGGATTCAATGGACGCAGCAGACCAACAAACAACCGAGTGAAGCATTTAGAAGTTTAAGCTCTATAGGAAGCGTTTTAGGTTGAGTATCGCTTGAGTATTCGCTTATCTTGTGACACGATTCGGTTTGGCAACGTCGCATTTCAGTAAATACGAAGCGCTTAGCACTTGGATTCGCGACACCAAATATAAACAGAGCTTTGTGTAAAATATGAATAACTAGCGTTCGACCGTTTGGATTATTATAAAATTGCTATTGCAAATTCCGCGGGAACCGTGCGATAAAAAGTGTAGCATATATCCTTTTCTATTCTCCGAACAATGTTTGTGCAAATCTCATTTTAATGAGTAGTTGAGGTGAGAAAGCGAAACAAACAAACTCACTTTCGCATTTGTAATATTCGTAAGGACTACGGATTACTAGTTGATGGTTAATTAAAGTTATGGGTGTTGAATAACGTAACATTTTCAGTTTTATAGATATTGTTTATTGAGTATAAATATCTTAAAATCTGTGGGATGTTCTATCGGTTCAACTATCCCTTGTGCACCTATCGCTGGATTGCGCCTAGACTTCTATGTTGTTACTGATCGCTCGTTGTTATGTTGAGAATTCTATGTTGTACGAGGAGAACGTGTTGAAATGAAACAGGTTAGGAGGTTTCAAGTTGGCAATCGTTCCTAAAGCTGTCTAATTTTCCTATGTGTTGGTCTTCCTGCACTATGTTCTCAGTTTGAAGGTGTTCCTGGACTATCTGCTATTTGTTGCTGTTCCTGAGTTCTTGAGTGGACTGTATACTAACGACTGGACTGTGTTCAGTACAGTAATCTAGCTTTTTTTTTTTTTTTTAAGGACGGACCTATCGCTGAGTGCCTTTGAGGAAGACATTCGTCAGCTTAACCCGGGCAGTTGTGGCGTGCGCTGAAAGCGCACAGCCTAGGTCCGCCCCGCTAGCGGTCGCCGCGACCCGGCCGAGTGTGACTCGTACGTGTCGAGCCCCATACTAGCAGGCGTGATCGGGCCAATGTGGAGTGCAAAAGGCACCCTACCAAGCGGCGAACCCGCTAGTGGTGGCGCCGACGGGACCGGAACTGCCGAAACAGGCCGGACCGCTGCCGGGCTCCTTTCTAGCGGGCCCGATCTGGGGGTGAGTCGGACTCAGGCCTCAAGGGCGCCTCTATAGGCTCGGACCTCGGCTTGGGCCGTCGTCCGTAGGGTGGGCAGGGGAAAAACGGCCAGGCACATGTCTGTGTCGGCCGAAATGAAATACGGGACCTCGCACCCTTCGGCGGGTGCGGTGATGCGAACTAAAATGTTGTGCAGTACTTGAAGTGCTTAAGGCGGTGTTGGCTGTTGTTCTACAGTACGCGGTGTAGGAATCGTCAGGGTCGTCCAGAACGTGCCGAGGCCGACGGAGTCGGGCAGCGACATCCTCCTGGGGCGTGTACGTGGCGGCTTTGACTATAAGCGGATTGGAGTGGTTTTTTGCCTTATCAAAGAAGCGCTGAGACGCTTCTTTCATATATTGGGCTACTGAGGGCATGTCGAAATCTCTATGGAGATTCTTGCGGCGTATGAACCACGGTTGACCCGAGGCTCTAAGCAAGAAATTGTTTTGGAAACTTTGCATTTTCTTAATGCTGTTAGAAGAAGCGTGAGCAAACACCGGACTGGCGTATGTCATCACGGGGCGGATGCAAGTTTTGTAAATTGTCAACTTATTTCTAAGCGACATTTTACTCTTGCTACCGACAAGGTGGTATAGTCGGTGGGCGTAGAACTTCGCTCGCTTGAGAACGCGCGTAATGTGGGGTACAAACGATAACCGGTGGTCGAGAGTGACACCTAGATATTTGACCTCCTTCACCCAAGGGATCGGTCGGCCAAATAAGGTGACGTTATAGCGGATTTTCTTGCGGCGGGGTTGTTTGGAAGGCCGCGATATGAAGCGACCTCGAGTAAAGTACACTGCTGCACTTTTCTCGGGGTTCACCTCCACACGCCACTTCCTGAACCACTCGCCGAGAGCATCAGCGGCGCGCTGTAGCGCTATCGTGATGTAACGACGGTTGTATCCTGAGCGATAGAGAGCGGTATCATCCGCGAATAGGGCTAACTCCGCGTCCGGCGTCTTGGGTATGTCGTTGACATAGATCGAAAAGAGTAACGGCGATAACACCGATCCCTGCGGGACGCCGGCGCGGACGGGGTGGGGGGACGAGAGGGTGCCATCGACGCGGTAGCGGAAAGTACGATTCGATAAGAAGTCTCGCAAGATGAGTACGAGCCTATCTGGCACACCGAGTTGGTATAGCTTGTAAATCAAGCCATTGTGCTAGACTTTATCGAACGTTTTCGCCACATCGAAGAATAGCGCTCCCGTCTCTAAGGAGGGGGTTCTGTTGAGTCCGTCCAGAATGTGTTCCGTTAAGCGGTGCACCTGGTGGACGCAAGAGTGAGTGGCTCTGAAGCCAAACTGCTCATTAATTAAAAGATTATTTGAGAAAATATAATCTTTTAGTCGGGAAACTAATACACGTTCGTATAACTTGCCCATGGTCTTTAGGAGACTGATGGGCCTGTAACTGGTGGGGTCTGACCGGTCTTTGCCCGGTTTAGGGATGCCTATGACCTCTGCCTCCTTCCACGCAGCGGGAAAGATACAGTGCGCCATGGCGGTGTTGATGATAGACACCAACAGACAGAGAAGCTGTGCGGGGAGGGCGCGTAAAACTCTGTTAGAGATACGGTCCGGGCCGGGGGCCTTGTTGGGACGGAACCCTTAGATTATCGCCTGTACCTCATCCACATTAGTAGGGGAGAGAGGGGGGGCAGTGGGTGGGAGTGACGAGCGGTGATCGACCTCGGCGTCCACCAGATGGAGGTGGACGGGGTCTACGGGGAGAGTAATAGGGGAGCACTGCGCCTCGAAACTGTCAGCCATACATTCGGCTTTATCGTCGTCGTCAAACGCTAAGGATTGATCGGGACGAGTCAGGGGGGGCATAGACGCTGTTTCATCCGACTTAAAGGACCTCGCTAACTTCCAATAAGCTTGGTGAGATGGCGAGATCTCTTTCAGCAGATCGTCCCACCGATTATTCCGGAGCTCCGCAATACGCTTCTTGACAGCACGCTGCAAGCTGCGTAAGCTTCTCCGATTTTCCTCAGTGGGATAAGCGTCGTAGGCTCTAGTAACCGCGTTCTTAGCTCTCAATAGTTCTCGCGCGTCGTCAGGCAGCCTGAAACGATGGTCGCCCATCGCAGGTACCTGCCTAGACGAATCGCCTATGGCGACCGAGATGTGGCTAGTGAGTGCGTCGATCGCATGAATAGCCTCGTTAGGCGAGGTTATGTCGTCGGGGATCGAGGACAGCTGGGGACTGTCACAATTCTCAAGTTTGCACTTGAGTTTGTTCCAATCTACCACTGTTCTCATGTCAGGGGAGGACTCAGGAGAGCCGAGTTGGACCACCACCGGGCGGTGATCGGATGTGAGGGCGTGAAAGACTTCTATCGAGCATAGACGTAAGCCTACGTTCTTTAGAATAGCCATATCGAGAATGTCGGGGCGGTGGTTGACGTTATACGGGTAATGTGTCGGAGACAAGGGCGGTATAACGTCAAAATCGAGTGTCTCAGCGAGCGTGCCCAAGTCCGTCCCGTTTCGGGTAGTACATAAGCAGCCCCACTGAGTGTTTTTGCTATTAAAGTCGCCGCCCAAAATGACGGCGTCGTTCATAGCGAAGAGTGCCTCGAAGTCGCTCCTTAGGGGAGCTTTGAGGGGTGAGATATACACCGAAGCGATAAGTATAGATTGATGACCGGTCATGCCAAGCCTACAAAGCGAGACTTCCATGTCGGTCAGGGGCGGAGGATCAACGGGGGCGCAGTGCAGAGAGCGCTTATAATAAATAAGCGTTCCGCCGCCACGTGTGGGTCTGTCGTTTCTAACGAGATTGTAATTCGCAATCCGAGGACTGCGAATTGAAGGTTTTAAATAGGACTCTTGCACCAGGAGGATGTCGACCTGGTGTTCGGTAAGGAAGAGGGCATTGAAAAATGCTACGGAAATCGACCGTGGTTTCTTCCTAGAGGTTGTGTTATCCATTTAAGATGGAACGGAATAAGTTATTGACGCGCAGAACTCTGAGTGCTCTGCGAGGACGGCCATCCTCAAAGTGAAGTTGCCGTTAGAGGCGCGGAGTTTCTCCGCGACGACGCCAAGCTCGTCGAAGTCGATACCTCCCATAAAGGAGGCGACAACGGCGAGGTCGGCTACACGTTTGTGCACGCCTTCGGGGGTCGGGGCCGTAGGGGCCTTAGTTAGGGGCGATCGCCTTAGGGACAGTCGCCTTAGGGGCGGTTGCCTTAGGGGCAGGGGATGCGCGCAGGACGGCCCCCGACTGGGGGGGTGGTGACGCGGGTGCGGGGGGCGTTGCCTTGGGAGAGCCCAAGGGGTTGGCCCATGCATTAGGCCTGCATGGGCGGAGTTCGGGGAACTCCGAAGGCGCTACAAACGCACGCGTAGAAGACGCGTGCGCCGTCCTAGGGGTGACAGGGGCGGAGGCGCGTGGCTGGACACGTGGGGCCCTGGGGCATCCGCAATAGTTCGCGGGGTGTCCCAGACCGCCGCACAATACGCAGCCGGGAGGGGTGGTGGCCGTCGCCTTGTCACGGACACAGTTGGCTGTGCCGTGATCCCCGAGGCACTTGACGCACCTCGGGCGGGCGTGGCAATTACGGGCGGAATGCCCGTAGAGTTGGCAGCGGTGACACTGCCCGGGAGCCCCTCGCTTACGCGGGGGTTCGACCTTTAGGCCGGACATAAAGCATACCGTCTTCACATTGAAGACGGCCTTGGCTTCTGAAGAATGGTCCAGGACCACCTGGACCATGGCGTAGGCCTCGCGAGAGAGGGCCTTGTACAGGCGGTGCACCTGTTTGGCGGGGTACCCCTGCGCCTGGAGGTCGAGGAGGATGGACCCGGTGTCCATTTCCTTAGGGAGACCGCGGATTACCACCCGCAGTTCCCTTTCCTCTTGGAGAGGGTAGGTGTGGAAGCCGATCTTCTCGGCGTCGAGAAATTTAGTAAGGGCGCGGTGGTCCATCGGAGATGGTACCACGACCTTAATGCCTACGGCACAAGCCCTGGCGTGCGAGAACTCGCAGATTTTTCGCTCCTTTAGAGCGGAAGACACGGTATTCCAGGACGACTTGTCCTGGATGAATACCGGCGGTACTTTGCCGGAAGGGCGGGGAGGGGCGGGAGTCCCAGAGGACTGGGACTGCACCGTTTTGGCCGCGCCTGCATTGGTCTTAACCAAACCAAAGGCGGACAGTGTTTCTCTGCGAAATAAAAATTTACGTTTAAATAACCTGCTACTACAAACCTGGCTAGGCGCAGCGAAAAGACTGAGATAATAATAATTTAAAAATAAACCGTAATATATATTATCATATGGTTGAAAATGGCAGCTCGCGTCAGATTGTGTCGCCGTTCGCTATAGTTTAGCTTTGTCAAGCCATTTTCAACAGTATATTATATAAGTTAGGGCTTAGTTTATATTGTTATTATCTCAGTGTTTCGCCGAGCCTCGTCAGATTTGCGCAGTTCGTTAGGTTACAGGTTTAACTAAAACTTAAGCTATTACAAAGTTACTAGAGTTAATGAAATAATTTAATGTTACCCATATTTTAAAAACATCTTTTCGTTGCAGTGTTTTAAAGAAGCAATTCAATATGACAACATTTAGGGTTACATTGCAAGGTAGTGCCTAATTTTCAGGAGCGACTAACGATTTGAAAATTAATCGATCTACGTAAAGAACACACATTATTTTCTTCATTTTATTACTTAAATAAATTTTGGCTATTTAGCTACGGAGGTCGTATTATTCCTATCTGCTGTTGAAAATAGAACTCATAGATAATAATTTACGATTTGACGAATGAATTGCACCAATTGCACCGTATGTGCACTGTATAAGGTCCTTGTTGGCTCGGCGTCGGCGCATGCATGTGATCTCTGACAAATAACCGCGCACCTCGCGTTTTTTATGGCGAAAATTTCTAAGTATATTTAAAGTAAAGTTTATTAATAACGCTTCCAACCGGATAATCTGAAAGTCACTGAGGAAGGCCTATGTTCAGCAGTGGACTTCTAATGGCTGAAATGATGATGATATTTTAATCGAAAATTACAAAGATTAAAATTAATTACAATGTTGTTATTTACGTTGTTCCCTAGACCTTATTTTTAAAAAAAATGCACAACCTTGCAATGTAATCCTATAGGTATTTAACTTAAATAATCCACAATTTTGCAAGTTCAGTGATTGGCTCTATGAAAAAAAATTTGTGATTGAAGGCATCAAGGAAAGTTCTGCGCATAAAGATTAACTTGCAAGATTATTTGAGTTATAAAATATATATTTTTTAAATATAAATAGATTTTTATTATTTCCTACTCAATAATGCGGAGGTTTGGAGGCTTCATAATAATTGGTCTAGTCAGTTTGATATTACCTTTAAATAGGAATTAATTTAGTATAAAATTTTTATAAATTTTGTTATATCAATTTTTTTTAAACTGTCACCGAAACTGAATAGGCTAGAACACTGGAAGTATTACTCTCGAGTTTTTTGTAGTCATGGCTTAGACTAAAAGAAACTTGTAATCTGCAATATAAATAATGTCACAAAAATTTCATTTCTTCGTTAAACACTGCGTTGTTGCAATTATTCTTAGAAATCTATTATTTTTTTTAGTTTATCCTACCTACTTCTATTGATAACGGCCATAAATAAAAGGTAATAAACTTTAAGAACATCAAACAATGCGGCGAAACTTTAAAGCGTGTAACTCATTTTTTAAGACACTAAATAATAAAATATTAAAAGAATTTACGGGTAATAGCCAGTATCGTCACGATTAAATATTATCTATATTGAGTGACGCAGCGTGGACAGGCCTCCCACGCGGTGGACTGACGACCTGGTCAAGGTTACGGGCAGCCGCTGGATGCAAACTGCCTAAAGCTGATCGCTGTGGCGTTCTATAGAGGAGGCCCAGTCTGACAGCAGTGGAGTTCTAGAGGCTGATGATGATGATGATGATATTGAGTGACCGCTAAGTTATAAATAATAACTATCGAAATACAACCTATTTGTTAAAATGATAAATAGTTTTTAATAATAATTATTATTTTAAAAGTTATTAAAACTTACCGAAAATCCAAGTTCCTGCGAAATTTGCGTAATATTTCTGCCAAGCTCATGTAGAGCAACTATTCTCCCTCTTTCTTCAATTGAAAGATTTCGAGACGCCATGGTCCTTAATCGCGCAGATGTCAATAAAAAAGCAATCAAACAGTCCAAATACTAGCAGGGGTCAACACACAACGAAATCAATCAGTCCGATAAGAAGGCAGAGGTCGTAGGGATCAATAAACACTTTACAAAAAAAAAAAAAAATAGGAGAGATGTCGACAGTTCGCGAATGCAAAAAGCAGACTGACCCCAAGGGCGGTTACAAAAAACATGTTTGTTAGTAAACAGCTATTTGTCTCTAATTGGTCGTAGTAAAATGCGTAACCGTAGTAAAACTGAAATTATTGACATTAATTGTATGATAAAAATTAACATTTGCACGTCGCATTGCGATAGAATATGTTGGAAAAACAATATCTTTCATCTTTGTATTGAACCATATTCTGGCAAATAAATGATTTATTTATTTATTTATTTAACCAATCAGGGCAGGTTACGTCCTGCCGGCGCGTAGCGCTTGCACAGGAATCTCTCTACAAAGTGGTAAGGCGCGAGAGACCTCGATAGTACCTAGCTTTAAGGTCTGCGATCTCACATTGCAAGACTTCTGTGCAGTTTCCATCGTACTACAAACTATTAGAAGCTAAACAAAGATGTTATCCAGATTCCAGAGATATTGAAATATCAGAAGTCGGAGTTAAAGTTAACCTTCAAGCACTTCTTAATTTGACTACTCAAAGGATCCTACAAGTTGTTGGTGACACCTCCAATATTTTCAGTCGCAGTTTGAAGCTTACTAGCAAGTGGGGATTCGATGGCTCTTCAGCACAGAGCAATTATAAGCAGCGAAGTGGATTTGATGTCTCATCGGTGTTCATGACAAGTCTTGTTCCTTTGAAGCTCGAGTCAGACGGGGTGATTTTATGGGAAAATCCGAAGCATTCTTCAACGTTTTACTGCAGACCCGTCAAGTTTCAGTTTGCCAAGGCAACAACTGACTTTGTTAAGCAGGAAGAAGCTGCACTCAAGGAAGAAATAAGAAATTTATCTGTTTCAAAATGTGAAATAAGCCATGAGCTGCACATGACTATGATTGATGGCAAAGTGAGTACTATAATTACCGATACATCATCTGCGGCTACTTGCAATATATGTCTTGCAAAGCCTAGTGAGATGAATGACCTATCACAAATGTATTCAAGACCTGTTCGAGATGACGTGTATCAGTATGGACTCTCAACACTTCTTATGTGGATCCGAAGCATGGAGTGTATTTTACACATATCATATAATTTAGATTTCGAAATGTGGTGTGCAAGAGGCGAGAATAAGAATCTCAGGCAGCTTAGAAAGGGCATGGTGCAATCTGAGTTCAAAGAAACAGATGGGACTTTTGATTGATTTTGTCAAACAGGGCTTCGGAACTACCAATGATGGAAACACGGCAAGAAGATTTTTTCAGGATTACGAGAAGACAGCTCAAATCACAAAAATAGATGTAGATGTGATTAAGCGCTTTGCAATCATATTGCAAGTGATATCTTCTGGGAATGCCATCAACATCGAGAGATTCCGGGAATACTGTAAAGGGACAGCTGAGCTTTTTGTAAATCATTACTCCTGGTACAATATGCCATCTAGCATACATAAGTTGCTCGTTCATGGTGCTGACATATGTAAACATTTCTCTTGCCTCCCAATTGAAATTTTATCAGAAGAAGCAGCTGAATCGAGAAACAAAGATTTTCGCAATACTAGAGAGCGTCATACAAGAAAAATAGGAAGATTACAAAACAATGAAGACATCCTACATAATTTTTTGATTACATCGGATCCTTATATATCTCATATAAGACCTAAATATGCAAAATCCAAGACATCAAGCTTGTTTCCTGAAGCTATGCAGTTATTAATCTGTGAAGAATTAATTGAGGACGAAGAAGAAGTTGAGGACAGTGAAAATACCACAGAAAATATGCCCGATCCTTTGGAATCATGATTGTTCAGCTCTTGTATGTAATTCTTTTTTAAGGTATCTGTGATCTTTCAAATCTAAGAAAACTTTCTTCTTTTCCTTCATTTCGATCTTGCTTTTATTTTATTTTCTTTATTCTCAAAACTATCCAAAAGCCTTTTTGAGGGCTATTAAACAGCCCTTTTGAGGGCTTTTTAAAAGCTCTTTTCAGAGCTATCAAATGTTTTCAAAGTTTCTACGAAGAACTAATTTCTGTTACATACACGTTAAAGGAAATGCTTTATAATTAATTTCAAATTCAAAACTACATTATCATTAATTTTCTGATGTTTAAAACAGACTGCATACCTGATAACATAACTAAGATACAGACGTAGGTAATTAAAATAACAATACTGAGTTTAGATGATTTGTTCTCGCCACAGTTCAAAAATAAGAAGTAGGAAGGACAAAATATTTAATGACCGAGACAAAGTATTGAGTCAAGAGTGAAAGAGATAGAATCAGATGTAAAAGAGATAGAGAAAACAGTGTCCAGTAAAGAGTGAAAGAGATGGAACTAATTAAAAGTTGAATGTCATAAACAGTGATAAGGTAATGCATCAGTAGTGGTTACTATGGAACTAGAAACAGAATACTTAGATATGGTTTTCTGATATTATAGTTTCTGTCATCTAAAGGATTCTTTTGTGAATGCTGTCATCATCCCTATTGATAAACTATAATACTGGATGAAAAAATAAGGAACAAAAATCTTAAATGTCATATAAAATCACAATTATAATTTTGTAACTTCGGATGGCTATTACGGCCAAGACTGCAAGGTTCTGCTTGAATTTTATTTATGAAATACAAGAATAGGCATGGCTCATTAATATAAAAGTAGTATATTTGTAAACACTTTTGTACACGTCGAGAAAAAAATAAAGTCACTTTTACTCCATACATTTTTTTCGATCCGATTTTTTTTTACTAAGTTCCACTGGTTATAATGAAAAATGGTCTTAGTAAATTCTATTTCTAATCTGATTGCCTATCATTTGGAATTTTTTTGAGCCAATTTGAAGACTTTTGTGTCTAGGGCTCGCGCGTGCAATCAACACACTGAACTTGGCGGCCAGCAAGTTAGATTTGTTTTTCTGTTCACGGAGTGAATTTAGAAAAGTGACATTGTTTATTATATGTTATTCATTATAAGTAAAATATAAGTAGGTACTTTATTTTATTTGTATTGGAAATAATTTTGTAATAAGATTATTTTGTAGTAGATATTAGGAAGCTGCAACTATCGAATTAGGTTATTTTCCTGTAATGGTAGCTTACATGATAACAAATTAATAAATAAAAATAAAAAATACAGGTCAATGACATTGCAAAATTGAACTTGTGAATTATTGTGTATCATTGTCTTCTCTTTATATGTGTTCTAATTACGGTGTGTATGCGTCTTGTTTTACGTATAACACCTATTTAACAACTAAATAAGAATATTAACACCATCTTACGAACAATATTTATTTATTTTTTTCGCGTTGAGGTTATATTGTTTACGTTACCAAATATCCTAACCTCCTGTTGATCAAACGATTCTTTGGCTTAAGTTGTTTTGTTTGCTATATTGAATCAGTGCAAATATGCTTACTCGCAAAGCCTATGCTCGCCAGGAATCTAAACTCCTACTGGCTTTAAGGGAACTGCAGGCGGCCAAGGAACGGATTGAGCAACTGAATAGGGAAAGTGAAGACAATGAGAGGATACTGTTGGATGTGCTGGATAGTAATAGTAAATTAAAGAAAGAGATGGCTGAGCTGCACACCAACTACGGCTTATTAATTGACGAACGTGACAAGTTACAATTCGTTGTAAGTGGGTTCGGTAAGTGCTGTGAGGAATACGAGCAAAACCTCAATCGTATATCTGCCCTTCAACACGATCTGACACAAACTGCACCTGGAAGTCCACCTATTGTAACCATAGATTTAACTTGTGATCATTCCCCTTCCTCAACCTCTGCAGGGATTTCGAGGTGCAGTAAGAACAAATTTAAGAAATATGTTAGATTAAATAGGTTTATTAAAAAATCAAACAAATTAATTAATAAACAGAATTTATTATTTACCAAGGGTAAATATATAAAAGAGAGAAGGCAACTTAGTGATGAGCTTGATGCATGTTCTACATTGTTAGAAACAAGCGTGACAAAATATGAAAGTGACATATTGAAATTAGAGAATCTCAAACATTCATTAAAAATTATGACCGAGACATATAAATGTACCAAAAAAGAGTGTGGTGAACACATCCAGATGTTAACTAATATTATAACCTCCTGTGATTGTAATACTTGTAATTATCCCAATTCAGGTTCCAACCCATTGAAACTTGTTCAGTCAGGGTGTGAGTCATCATCACTCACTCAAACGACTACCAGCCCTCTCAAACTATCTGATGTACAATCAAACTGTTTCCTGCCTAATGAAACTCCCCATAAATCAGCAAATAATATAGTTATGTTTAGTGACGAGATCAGGATTACCATGACACTTTAGAAGACATCATCCAAAACAGTCTAAAAATAGAAAACGAACCTCATAACAAAAATAAAGAGATCCTAACTAATGAAACTAAGAACTTCATGAAGAGACGCTCCGAATTACTAGCAAAGAAAAACAAGGACAAAAAAGATAAAAAAGAACTAGGAAACCTATTCAAAAAAACTAACAAGGCAATAAATAAAGACTAAAATAACCACAGACAGAAAACCATAGAAAAAAACCTTAGAACATATAGAAGTACGAAGCGCTCGGTTTAAGAACTAACACAACATAATACATGGATAAAAAATCTGAATGACAACCAAAAAGAAACAAAAACCCGAAAAGATGTGCTTAAATGCGCAACAGCTTTCTACTCAAAACTTTATAAAGGACCTAGACAGCGGAGATGAAAAAGAAGGAATTATTACTAATATAACTATAGACCCAATTAATGATAAGGAAACACAACATATAAAAAAGCTAAAAAATGATAAAAGTCCAGGGCCGGACAACATCAAAAATGAAGCTTTGAAACATGGAGCCCCACTATTGCTTACATTCATCACAACTTTGTTCAACTTAATCCTTGTTACGGGAACTATTCCTCAACAGTGGTATAAATCAGATATTATCCTACTTTATAAAAAGGGTGATCCACTTAATATCTCAAACTATAGACCCATCAGTCTACTTTCAAGCTTGTACAAACTATTTACATCAATAATACTTGGTCGGATATCACCACAAATAGATAATTTACAACCAGTCGAACAAGCGGGGTTTAGATCAGGATTCTCCACTATCGACCACATCCAAACCATAGAACAAATAATAGAAAAATACATGGAGTTTAAGAGGCCAATCTATATTGCTTTTATTGATTTCGAAAAAGCATTCGATAGTATAACACACAAATCAATATGGAAGGCATTAGAAGAATGTAAAATCAGTCAGGAATATATAAATATAATTAAGAACATTTACTCAAACTGTACAAGCAGAGTAAAACTGGAAAGGAAAGGCGAGGAATTCCCAATCGGTAGAGGGGTCAGGCAAGGGGATCCTCTGTCACCTAAGTTGTTTATAGCCGTGCTTGAAAGTATTTTTCGCCACTTAAACTGGAAGGACAAAGGAATTAGAATACAAAACCAATATTTGAGCCACATTAGATTTGCCGATGATATTGCAATCTTCGCTGAATCTGCTACAGAACTAGAAGAAATGATCTGCCTGTTTGCACAGAAAAGCAGTAAAGTCGGCCTTAACATAAACATAAGCAAAACAAAAATAATGACAAATTCTGTTGCGAAACCAATCATAGTAAACAATCAAAATATAGATTATGTTGATTCGTATATATATCTAGGGAATATCGTTTAAAGAAAACAACAATGAAGAGGAAGTAGAGAGACGAATCGATATAACCTGGAGGAAGTTTTGGGCACAGAAAGAGATCTTAAAAGGACCCTACAATTTTAACCTCAAAAAGATAGTACTGGATACTAACCTTTTACCTTGCTTAACATATGGAAGCCAAACCTGGGTGTATACAAGCAAAGTCAAAAACAAAATAACAACATGCCAGAGATCGATGGAGAGGAGCATTCTAGGACTAAAAAGGATAGATAAAATCAGAAGCACTAAAATTAGAAGCAAGACTAAAGTCATAGATGCTCTAAACTTTGCTATGAAATCTAAATGGAAATGGGCTGGACATATTGCCAGATATAAAGATAAGAGGTGGACACTGAGAACAACAACATGGAAGGGGCCAATAGGAAAACGTAGAGTGGGAAAACCAAAGAAAAGATGGTCAGACGATATAAAAGAAATAGCTGGACCAGAATGGATAAATATTGCCAAGGACAGAAAAAAATGGAAGAGTTTGAAGGAGGCCTATACCCGAAAGGGATCTGTTAGTATGTAAGATGTACAACTGTTAAAATGAAAAACCTGTATAACGGAAAAATAAAGGCTTTATTATTATTATAGTAACGAGATCGGTAAGAACATGGGGCACCTACTTGCACATTATACGGGACAAAGTGTGATTAATCACTGCATGCCCGGAGCATCCTATGAGGAAATTGTTAATAAAATACTCTCTTTTAAATTTTGTGAAAATTCTACCCTAATATTTTTATAGGTAATAGAGGTAATGATAACAAAAAGAAATTATTACATTATTTTGAAAGTTTGCAACTGATAGAAATAAGTAAAATTATTTTGTTCACCTTACCTTATAGTAGCGGTTTGCCAGATGAAGAAAATAATTTAAGGTATAAAATTAACCTGAACATTCATAAATTGACTGATTGATTGATATATAATGAATATAAATTCCATGTTATTGACATAAATAATTATTTTAAAAATAAGATTTATCTGACGAGGGATAGTTATTTTGTCAATAATTATCTCAAAAGACAAATAGCGTTATCGCTATCATATTGTTTAGATTGTTTAGCCAAGAACTTGGCTACCAAGTCTGCTTTTATTGAGCAGACAATTGACATGAATATTCGACCTTTGGAATCCGTTCCAATTAATAATTATTTAAATTAGACATTCAGACAATAGAGGAAAACTCTTGCTTACAAAACCTAGCGAGCATAGAAGATTCAAATCATTTAAACATAGTGCACCAAAATATAGAAGGCTTATCTGGAAAAGACTTAGAAATTGAACTATTTGTACAAGAAATGAATATTCAGGTTTTATGTGTAACTGAGCACTGGCTCAAAAAGTATGAACTTATTTTGCACATTGATAATTGTAGCCTTATTAGTTCGTTCTCAAGGGAGAACGCCATCCGTGGCGGGTCACTAATATTAATTAATAATAACTTAAAATGTAAAGAGCGAAAAGATATTGTATCTCTCTCTGTCGAGCGAACTATTGAGATATCATGTGCAGAGCTGGACGATTACATTATTGTTTGTGTTTATAGACCCCCAAGTGGTAATTTTACATTGTTTGAGTCCATAATGGAAGAATTACTCAGGAAAATATTTACTAATAAAAAGAAGGTAGTTGTATGTGGAGATTTCAATGTCGATATCATAGATGAAGAAAAAACCTTTTTAAATCTTTTAATTTAAAGCCTGTATTTGCTGAACCGACTAGAATTACTGCTACAACAGCTACTTGCTTGGATAATGTTTTCTGTAACTGTGTTGTGATAAAATCTATCGTAAATTTTGTAAAATCTGATCACTGCGGTCAGTGCCGTCTAAAAGTGTTATTCAATATAGACCAGTCACTGATACTCGCAAAGAAAAATTCAAAACCAGCTTAAGTAATAAAATACCGCTATTACCTTTTGTTGATGACAATGTTAATAACTTATATGAAGAATTGTTTGAACTAATCAAAAACGAATTTGACTAAAACTTTCCTAAAAAGAAATTAGTCATAAACAATTTCAAACCGAAATTCTGTAACTGGGCTACTGCTGGTATATATATCAGTAGGAGGAAAATGTTTGAACTATATAATCAAAAAGTGTATAGAAATAATGACCTAACATTTGTCGAATATGTTAAAAAATACTCAAAGTTATTTAAGAAGGTCTGTGTGGTAGCTAAATCTAATTATATACGTGAAAAAATCAATAAATCGAGTAATACAATTAAAGACACTTGGAATATTATAAACAAAGAAACTTGTAAAACAACATCGCGATCACACATAAAAAATTGATAATAAGCATATTAAATTCGATTCGATGAGATGGCAGGCGCTTTCGAGAATTACTTCTGTAATATACCTGTCGAAACCACAAAACAACCTTATTCATCTGCTCTGCATGCAAAATCACTGCTTGTGTCCAGTGTTGGCGGGTGCAACTCCTCATTTGATTTCACTCATATTAATCCTGTAATGGTAGTCAAAACTTTTATGGAATTGAAACAGAAAAAAACTGAGGATATGTGGGGCATATCAACTGACACAATAAAACCCATTATACCTCTCGTAGCATCTCACTTAGCACATTTATTCAATGAATGTATTGATCAAGGTCAATTCCCTACTTTAATGAAATATAAGGTCCTATTTTATTAGTGTACATCCTGTTAACCTGTGACTATATAGGTGAAAAGCAATCGTAAAAACCAACTTTTAAATGTGTACCATAAAAACTAAAAAAGTTAAAAATAAAAATACAAAATAACAACATCGACTTCACAATATTGCATTCTTAATATACCCGCTGCAAATACTAACTACAGACAGAATGCCTTTTTAATTCGTAGTTGCTAAACTGTCTATTGATATTGATTTGTTCTTTACCAGCATTGCCTCGATAAAGCGACAAATGACAAGGATATATTTTGAGATTCTCGAACTTTGATGATAGCCTGTTACATTTATTATTATTACTAAGTTAATATTGTTTATTTCTTAGTTGCCTCACTTAGACTTATCCTTACCCGTCTGGTTACTCATATGTGGAGATTTGTAATTAGTATCGAACCACAGTATATTGTACTAGTTTACTGTATTATTGAAACTGTAAATCTTCCTAAAATAAATAAAATAAAATAAAATAAACTCGTCCTATCTTCAATACGTACAACCATCTGTGATCATCTGTCTTATTCCTTCCCATAGACAGAGCGAGAAAGACTTAACAAACATCAAAGATGGCCGGAATTCATTCCTAACACGCACAGATGTTTGGCTTGAATAACTGGGGGGAATGACCTTCAACCTTGTTAATTCAAAAATTCGGCATAAATGTAGCTTAGTGCCAATTTTCTAATTCGAAAATCGACATAATTTAAAACGAACAAATAAAAACATAATTTTATAAATTCTTAAGTAAGTAAATTTTAAGTTAGCAGCTTACCTATGTATGTATGTAAAGCGATCCTCTTATCAGCTTATCAGGTAAGTACACTGATCTTCAGGGGGTGTGTTTCCAGACTAGGGATTGATTCAAATTCCCCATCACACTTTCTCAGGCTGTGGACTGACAAGCTATCCAAAATCATGCTAGAATTTATTGTGTTAAGGGTATGCAAGTTTATTATCAAGTGTGGTGATTAAATCTTACTAATAACGATGTTAGATTAAACTCAATAAAATTCAAAATAACATAATTTTATGATAACTCGGCGTGTTTAAAAATTTGAATCAACTCTATCTACAACGATTGTTTATTTACACGACTATTTACACACTGTTCCTCCTATTTACACTACAGGTTTCAGTTTATTTACACTAAAATAATCACTATTTACACTAACTGTTGCACATGGCGTCCATTTTGCGCGATACACACTGCAGCACGTCTGTAAGCGTGCAATCCAACACGCCGCAGTGCTCTACGATCTCGGCGCATCACACGGAAGGCGCGTTTAATACGGCGCCTTAAATTGTCCTCTGTCCGTATAACATGGCCATCGTGTCCATACACAAGGTCTTTTAGACGACCCCAGACATGAAAGTCCATGGGCGTTAGGTCTGGGGAACGAGGGGGCCAAGGAACCGGTCCTCCGCGGCCAATCCAGTGATCGCCATACTCATTTGTTAAATACTCACGAGCCGTCCTGGCGTAGTGAGCTGGGCAGCCATCGTGCGGGAAATAAAAATTTCTCAGCAACGCCAGCGGTACGCGCTCCAACATACGCCGGACCCGAGTATTTAACAAATGAACATAGCTCTCCCCGTTTAGCCGCTCGAGAAAAACAGGTCCCAACAACCTATCGCCTAATAACCCAGCCCACACGTTCACACTGAATCGCACTTGGAAGTGATCCGGCCGCACTGCATGTGGGTTATTTTCAGTCCAAAAGTGGGCATTATGCTGATTGAAAAGTCCAACTCTGGTAAATGTTGACTCGTCAGTCCACAAAATGTTTCGAGTGGCATCTTCTAATACCCACTGGCAAAAGCGGACACGGGGCTGGAAATCGGTGTCCTCCAGTTCTTGCACCCGGGTGAAGTGATACGGGTACAACCCTTCCTCGCGCAAAATTCTCCAGACGTAAAAGTCACTAACCCCGAAGACTATGGCCGCGTCCATGGTGCTAGCCATGGGGTGTCTGTTAAAAAAATCCAACACGTCCTCTTCTAACGCGGCTGAAAAGCGTGGCCGGCCGGCGTCAGCAGCTGGCGGTCTGAACATCTGCCAGTCACGATGCCGCTGCACTTCTCTCAAAATAGTCCGCCGGGAAGGCAGAACTCCTCCATTTCTCTCCGCAAACATTTCTGAGGCCGCGGTTAAATTATAGCCGGTCTCATTGTAATAGAGTACCATTTCAAGGTATTCATGATTGGAGTTTCGGTAAGGCATAATTAAATAATTGAATCGATCTCACACGTCTTGTTAGTGCAACTAGATTTTCGGTACTAAAATTCAGGTGAATCTTTAACTTGACACATGCCAAACATTCTTTGAATTAGCCGCCTTGTCGGCAAGCGGCGCAAACACTTGCCGACAAGCGGCCCCTTTGATCTAGATCGTTTGAGATGCACCGAAAAGATCGAGGAATTTGACCAGGAGCTAGTGATCTTATTTAGCTCCGAGATCATTTACCTAGGCAAAGGCTATACAAGTTCCCATTCGCTTTGGATGTCTCAAAGCGTCAGGTACCTAATCTCTTAAAATTTGGATGTATTGGCAGGGCTCATGAAATAATAATATGAATTATTATTTTTATTTCTACCCTAACTACTTAGATGCCTAAGTTTGATTTTGTCTATTTATCAAATGTTGTCTGCAGGGGCCAACCTCTGCCCGAAGGCGGTTTAGCGCTTTCCAGGTTGGCCAAGGCTGTTCGTCGTACCCAGATTGTAGGTGTTCTAAGCGCGATATAAAGTTACGAGGTATGGCGGTCTTTTCCTGGCACAGTTCATGGTAATTAAAGTCTTTAGTTTATGAATCGTGCTGATTTCCTGTAGATTTTTTTTGGCCATTGGGTACCGATTTATTTGTACCCATTAACAATCGAACATAAAACCTCCATTGAGAAGTGCTTTATCCACTAGACTATTGCGTCATTTACAAAGATAGGCTGTCCGTAACTTTTTGAATAACATCAATGGAATGGACCGAGAATCAAACGAAAGACCTACCTACATGCAATTATTTAGTTTGACCAAATTAGCTTTAAGCCTATGCCATTTGAATTGTCGGCATTTTGAAAGACACCTAGGGATGAGTAACAAAAGATAAACATATCGATATGCAAGACTATTGGCATTCACCTCGCTATGCAATTCATATCGATGTAAACGTTACAATATCAACTATTACGAGTAGGTATTATAAAATAGTAATTTTGCTTACGATCGATTTCATCAAAGAGTAAAAGTAAATTTGTATTACATTTCGATCAATTTATCATTGACCCTCTCTGATTTAATAACAAGACTGAATTACTAAGAGATATCATTATTAAAAATAAAAAAAAGCTTTTTAGCACAAACAAAGTGCAGAAAAGGCAAACGTTCTGTCTGTGGCCTTCTCTATCAGTCGATCTTAGCAGAAAAGTTTAAAATAACCAGAGCTAGGCCTACTTTCACGCCACCCGTCATGACAGTAGGTAGGTTTTAAATTTCAAAAGCAAGAACTCAAACGGCTACAAGCTGTCATCCCGTGGCATTAAATGGGACTATTGCTATACCCGGCCATACACCATTAAAATTGAATCACCTTTTGATTTTTTAATTTACAAAAACAAAAATGATATTGAACTACTATTAGGTACATCTATCGAAATAGTTGATAAGTGTAAGTATTAAAATTAAATGATTTAAATGATAGCGTATCGATCCGTTTAAATCCGTAATCCGTAAATCCGTAAATTATAAGAAAAAAGAAAGAATAAGAAATTTGTTGGCTGCACAACACATTAAAGAAAATGGATCTTGTATCAACTTCAAGCCATCTGACGATATGCTGAAAAAATTAAATTTAAACATGTATAAAAAAAATTATGCTTCGACTCCCGCGTCTGCTGCTGTGCCTAATGACTCACATAGTGACTAAGTCAATTAAAGTGTTTAAGTTTTAGAAATTTATGTGGTGTTAATAGTAACAGATTAAGATAAAATTTTGAGCCCCTATGTGTCATAATTTCATATATCATAAAACTCTGATATTACCTTTCATCGGTAGTTTTATTGTCTCAACTCTCAATTAATGTTCATAAAGTTGTTTTGGTTTACATCAATTTACTCATTCTTATTTTAGCTGGACGAGATCGTTCCTAGATAAGACGATTCTAGTGATAAGACCGCCTGTATTGTAATTTTATGTTTATTACCATTTTCTGTAAATGTATATCTGTGCAATAAAGAATTTTCTATTCTATCATGAATAAGGCAATTATATTTTTTCTTGAGAGTAAATAAAAAAAGTATATTGAAGTTGTTTTTAATCAAGGTTCAATAAAAAAAAAAATTCTAATTTAGAAAAATATAATTTAATAATTTCCTAATGCCATATATCAATTGATGATACCTAAATATTAATTCAAAATTATAATTACATTCCGTTTTTTAATTGATTTATGTAGTTTTATTAAAATTCCATTGCGTACTATTATTTCCTTGAATTCATGGCAAAATACTATCTTTTTTAGTCTGTGGTACGATCCTCTGAAAAATAAAGTTGGCAGCACCGGCTGCGCTTTCTTTTAGTTCCGGCCATGCGTCTGTCGTGATTAGATGTGTAATACGGATGCGCGTCCGGCTTCCGCGCACGTCGTAGTATCGAAAAATCTATCATTTACTAAAAACACAAGTTAAAACCTAGTTCGTTCTGTGATACTAGTAAGTCAATGTAGAACTATCCAAAAGTCTCAATGTGAGTGTGTGTGTGTGAGTAGTCAGTGTAATAAAAAATGTAGGAACTAGAATACCTAAATCTTGAGTTATGATGATGAATGTTATCGTTTTTATTTTTAATCATGCCAAGTTCGATTTTTGATAATAAGGAACAGTGTGTAAATAAACAATCATTGTAGAGAGATGATTCAAATTTTTAAACACGCAGAGGTATCATAAAATTATGTTATTTTGAATTTTATTGAGTTAAAATAGTCTAACTTATCGTTTTCGGTTAGATTTATTTGATAATAAACTCGCTCGCATTCTCATACAATAAATCATAACATGATTTTGGATAGCTCGTCAGTCCACAGCCTGAGAAAGTGTGATGGAAGATTTGAATCACTACGTCTGGAAACACACTCCCCTGTCAGGGAGGGAGTCCCTGAAGATCAGTGTAGATACTTACCTGATAAACTGATAAGAGGGCCGTTTTACAATAGGTAAGCTGCTAACTTAACATTTACTTCCTAAGAATTTTCATTACTATGATTTTATTTGTTTGTTTTAAATGATGTAGATTTTTTTGAAAATTTGCACTAAGCTACATTTAAGCCTAATTTTTCAAGTTAGTTATTCAGTTATTCAAGCCAAACATCTGACCGTGTAGGTATAAGTTTATGAATGAACTTCGGCCATTTTTCACGTCTGTTAAGTCTTTCTCGCTCTGTACAAGGGGAAGGAATAAGACAGACAAACAGATGGTTATACGTATTAAAGATAGGACGGGTTTGTGCAATATGAAGTCAATGTTGGTGATTTTGATTTATTTTTTTAACTTTTTTAGTTTTTATGGTACACAATTGAAAGTTGGTTTATACGATTGCTTTTCACCTATATAGTCACAGGTTAACGGGATGTACACTAATAAAATAGGACCTTATATAGTAAGATTATACCTTTGTTCAAATCAGGAGAAAAAAGTGACCCAAGCAATTTCAGGCCAATTTCCATTCTACCTGCTTTTAGTAAAATTTTTGAAAAAGTTATATTTAGTCAATTACTCTCCCATTTTAAACTTAACAATTTACTGCACGAGAAACAGTTTGGTTTTTCTAAAGGTAGAAATACAACAGATGCTGGGGTGGCACTTGTTAAACACATTTTGGATGCGTATGAAGATAAACATGATGCGATAGGTGTGTTCTGTGATTTATCGAAGGCGTTTGATTGTGTCGATCACCAAACACTTATTATGAAGCTAAAACATTACGGTGTATCTAATAACGCATCAAAATTGTTAAATTCTTACCTCTCAGGCAGATTACAAACAGTAAACGTTAGTGGTACTAACTCTTCTGGCGCCCCGCTTCAAATGGGAGTGCTCCAGGGCTCAATATTGGGACCGTTGCTATTTTTGATCTATATTAACGATCTCCCTTTCTATTCTAAAGACTCCTGTGAGATAGTTCTGTTTGCTGATGATACTTCTTTAATCTTCAAATTAAAAAGAGGCGAAGAGGTATTTGACAATGTAAGCGGAGTTCTCTCTAAGGTATTAAATTGGTTCATAAGTAACAACTTAAGTACTTCTTAATACAAAAAAAAAAAACAAATGTATTAAATTTACTATGCCTAACGTGAAACAAGCTAACACAGTAATTTTACTAAATGGTGAAAAACTTGATCTATCAAACTCCACTGTTTTTCTGGGCATTACATTGGATTCGAAGTTGCAATGGGGACCACATGTTGACACTCTGGCTGGGAGACTTGCTTCAGCTGCCTTTGCAGTTACAAAAATTAGACATCTAACTGACGTTGTAACGGCAAGGCTGGTGTATTTCAGTTTTCTCTTGTGGGGTTCTGCTGCGGACATCGATACCATCTTTATTTTACAGAAAAGAGCCATTCGTGCTATATACAAACTTAGTCCGCGCGAATCCCTGAGAGATTTCTTTAAAGAAATTAACATACTCACTGTGGCCTCTCAATACATATTTGATAATATCATGTACGTACGCAAAAATTTAGATCTTTTTATAAAGAAAAGTGATATTCATTCAGATTACACCAGAAACAAAAACAAACTTGTAGTCCCAAACTTTAGATTGGCCAAAACAAGTAATTCATTCTTGGGAAATTGTATTAAATTTTTCAATAATATACCTCACAATGTTACCAAACTTCCTATTAATAAATTTAAGTCACATGTCAAAACTACACTGATGTATAAGGGGTATTATACAATTCAAGACTATCTTGATGACACGAATATATGGTCAGTCCAGCCTGCACTTAACTGATGTACCTACCTGTTTATTTTGATTTATATTTTTTGTGTGGCAGTGGTGACTAAGTTTGTTCCGGCGTTTCTTCTCAGCACTTGCCAGATTGTCTGTGTCTTGTCTCGAAGCGCTAGTAGGGCCCAAAAAATAAGGAGACATGTTCATAAGTTTACGACATTAAGTTATTGACGTTCATAAGTGCCAATTTTGTCCTGAATTGAATAAATGATTTTTGACTTTGACTGATTGTGAAGTTATCACAAAGTAAATTAATATGTGTTTGTTAAGAGTTGTTGTCCAAGTTGTTTTCCAGTATTTTGTTAATTGTTTATAATTTTTTTTTTTTAAATAATATTAATAAATCGTTTATTAAATAATAGGAAGCAGTTAAATTTGGTATAACTTAAAACTAAACAGTGCAAAAAAATTGATACTTTGCCTGAACTAGGTAGAACCTGTGCTTCAGGCGAGAGAGTTCTTACGTGTATTTAAATTATATAAATTAACAATAATAAACTTTAGTAGAACTTAATTACTTAGATAACTACAATTTCGAGTTGTCTGAGATACAACTAATCTATCTTTATTTACAAGCTACAAGTAATTCTTCTGTTTTGTCGTAGGACAAGGTTTTTAAATATTTATTAAGTACTATTTTACAGTTATAATAATTTAGTTCATAGATATTAAGAGCTTTATTTATTCTATTATACAGAAATGAGCTTATATATATGTAAAAAACCTATTTGTGAAAATATATTGTGACGTTGATTGCGTAATGCAGACTATATCTTTCCGTCTCTTATTAGTAATGTCAGTATTGTAAGGAAGCATAGCGTGTTTTTTTAGTAATGTGTGCATTATAAAAAGGTGGCGGACAGTCAATACATTGCAGGCCTTATATAGGAGATGTGTAGGGTAGAAAAAGGGGAGGTAGTAAGCTACTTTTAAAATTGCTCTCTGGGCTCGTTCAAGTGGGATCATAATAGTTTTTAATGCTCCACCCGTCACCCGTGTATGGGGCAAGATATACTTGTGTAATTAGTTTAGAATCCGCGATTGATCTACGTTTTTTAAATACGTATATTAATTTACGTACCCTGTTAACCAAATTTTCGATGTGGGGTCTAAAGGAAAGTGTCTCGTCTATTGTAATTCCAAGATATTTTAGGTTATTAGTATTGAGGATAGTAGGACAGTTACATGGATTGACTGCAGGGTTTTGACATTGATGTGCATATAATTGATTTACAACATTTTGATGACGGTTGCGCATGCAGAAATAAATGTATTTTGTCTTGTCAGCATTTAATGTTAGTAGGTTGTAGTGAAGCCAGTTATTTACCAAATTAAAGCCTAGCTGTGCATTTTCGTATAACTCCAAGCAGGTTTTACCTGTAAATATTAGCGCCGTATCGTCGGCGTATGTTATGATTTTACCATGTTCTAAATTAAGATTGCACAGGTCGTTAATATACACCAGAAACAGGGTAGGGCCAAGGATACTTCCTTGGGGAACCCCATATCCAGACGTTAGTTGTTCATCACTCGTAGTGTTTCCTATTCTTACACATTGTCTTCGATCATGTAAGTAGTCTGCGAAGAGTTGCAGCTGTGTTCCTCTAACACCCAGCGCCTCCAGTTTTGTTCAAAAGTAACACAGTATTAAATGCTTTTGCAAAATCAAGGAAAACTCCCAAAGTTTTGTTCCCTTTGCCAAGTTCTTGAGTAACATATTCTGTTAATCTGTGAACTGCATCTGATGTAGATAACTTGGCTCTGAATCCAAATTGATTGGGTAAAAAATATCTATGTTTTTCTAAGTAGTTTACTAGTCTACTGTTGATGATCTTTTACAGGATTTTTGACACTGAAGGAAGAAGCGATATAGGTCTATAGTTTGAGACTAACTCTTTGTTACCCGATTTATAAATAGGGATTACTACAGCCTTTTTTAGGCACTTGGGAAAAACCTCTTGATAGGCAGATTCGAAATATATGAGTTAAGGGAGGTACAAAAATATGCATGAAGCGTTTAAGGATCTTATTGCTTATGTTATCCCAACCTGCTGCACAGTCATCCTTCATTCCTGAAATTATCTGTGATATTTCTTGTTCATCGGTATCTAACAAAACAAAGGTGTTTAAGTTGCTAGATATACTTGGCTGGCTGTAGGTTTGTTTTGGAATTCGTTCTGCTAGGGATTTTCCCACATTAGCAAAATAGTTATTTACCTTGTTAGCAGACAAAAGTGGTAAAGAGTTTGGGGGCAACAAACTCGAGTTCGATTCACGCTGTCTTGCCATAAAAGTGACGTTCTTTATGTGCCTCCAAATTCGTTTACTATTTGTACCTGCTTTATGCAATTCAGCCTTATCGTATTCGATTTTTATTTTCTTTAAAATATTGTTACAGAAGTTCCTGTATCGTTTATATGAAATCTGAAGTATAGAATTGTCAGGACATCTTCTGGCTTTCTGGTGGAGTTTATCTCTATGCCTCATGCACCGAACAAGGCCTGGAGTGATCCAGGGTTTTATGTTATTAAATTTCTTAGTAACAGTTGTTTCGGTGGTGTTACATAAAATAGTTTGCTGTACATTGTTTATTAAATACGATAAGGCCATATCAGCGTCAGCAGTTTTGTAAACTAGGCTAAAGTCAATGTTGCACAAATCATGCTCGAGTTTGTTTATGTTTAAATTGGAATTTGTGTGGAGATGTTTTTGCCTAGGCAGCGATAAGTTTAGGGTTAGTAGGACAGTGTCATTGTCAGTAACTGAGGAATTAGTAACAAGTGCAATACACGGAAGGCTAGATTTTATCATCATATGATCGAGACATGAGCTACTTTGATGTGTCGGCAGTGTATGTGCTGCGAGAAGCCCATGTTACGAGCATAGGTTTAGGTAATCTTGTTTACCTGCGTCATGTTGTTCGAGTCTATTATTTATATCACCTGTTAAAATTATGTTCTTAAAAGACGATAATACTTGAAACATCTGATTAAGAGAGTTAAGAAAAGCGTCCAGGTTTCTGGTAGATGGCGATCTATACAATGTTATAATAGCGGTGTCTGTTCCAATTTTCATAATTAGACAGTTACAGTCCTGCATATTTGGTTCTTCAACTGTGACGTTTAATGACTCCTTAGCATAGACAATCACACCATCGTTTTGGATGTGGTTTGTTGTGCTATAGAATAGTTTGTAACCCGGTAGTACTGGGAGATTGCCTTGTCTATTGAGTATCCAACATTCGGTTAGTACTATGACGTCACATTCAAAGTTAAGCCTGTGCAGAAAAATATTAAAACTATCTATATTTTTATATACGCTACGGATGTTTTGGGTTAATATTGTTAATGATTTTTGATAAACAGAAAGATATTGTTTGCAGTTCTCAACCTCACATGACATAGACTCAGATATAAATAAATCATCTATTTCAGTAATTATACTAACATCCATTTTATATTATAAGGGTAGGTGGATTTAAAAGTTCTAATTAATAACAAAAATGGGGTGGCGCTCTTAGGCGCCTTCATAATCTACCGAATTAATGTACCTGCTTTCGGCAGCTTTTTTGGCCGGGCATTCAGCATCTCCCGTCCTGTGGCTGCTTGGCTTTTTGAAGCGCAGGCACGATGCGCATTTTGGGGAATCCGCTTTTTTTGGCAATCTTGAGCTGTGTGACCATCTTCGCCACAGTGACCGCATGTAGGGGATGCAGCTTTACATGACTTGGCCGCATGTCCGTATTGCTGGCATTTGTAACATCTCGTTACTAGTGTAAAGTCCTTCACTGGACAGGATGTCCAGTTAATAAAAATTCTGTCTTGTGTAATAAGGGCCTTACGTACGACGGCTGGAACTTCAAGGACGTAATTGCAATATTCGCCACCCTTTCTACCCGATTTATGGCTCAACTTCACTGAGGTCATAAATGTATTTCGGTTCATTGTTGGTAGTTTGTCTGCTACGTTTTGTTTAAATACACACTTGAATACATCATTTTCTGCCATTGATGAGGGCACACCTATTATAATTATGCGAGGTTTGCGCTTATTCGTTTCGTCGACGGTAAGGCCAGAGCTAGCAAGCTGGACAGAACTTTTCAGTTTCTCCAAGTCGTCCTTGGTCTCAGTGCTGATGACAACACCTCCATTTCTTATTTTCCGCACTCCTCGAACTTTAAGTTTCATTTCCTCTGGGCAGATAATTTTTTGGACTAGGTTTTTAGTTTCGTCACTGGTTTTTGGGCGTTTGGGCGGATAAAATTGTTAGACCCCTTTTTAACCATGTTTGCAAGAGAAGTACATGCCTTCTCGGGTTTCTTGTAGGACTCTTCAATGGTTTGCTTAAGATCTTTAAGAGTATCCATAACGTCTTGTTTTTCCTTTAATGCTTGGTAGGCGGTATGGGTTTGGAGAGCTTTTTGCTTGAGAGACTGGTATTCCACAGCCATTTGCCCAGTTCCATGGCCAACTTTTCGGCAGAGGCTATTTATTCTTAGTTTTTGGTCTGAGTTTAGTTTCCCTTCGTTAGCAATATTACATACCTCATTGAGGTGTTGCTCAATCGCAGTCAGCTAGTTCTGGACGTACGGTGTAGAGACCACTTCAGGAGCCTCGTGTTGGTCTTGTTTCGGAATTTCAGATGGCGTCGGAGGAGGAGAGCGGCGTGTAACTCCGCTCCTATTAAAGGGGCTACTGTATGCTGACATATTTACAAATTAGTGTCACTACTAACTACTTTGTGTTCATTATTATACACTAATAAAAAACAACACGAAATATATTTGCATCAGAGCGTTAGCACACTTAACTAGGTCACTATACTGTCAATTTATGTAAACAATAATTGCGCGATCAGCACGTCTGTACTCGTCGGAGTCGTCTCAGTAATGAATTAAACTTAGGTCAATTGTTTTGTAACTAATTTGTGAAGAGATTTCCAGTATTTTGTTAATTGTTTATAATTAAAGTTAAGGTCAATTGTTGTATAACTATGTAATATGTGAAGAGATTTCCAGTATTTTGTTAATTGTTTATAATTAAACTTAAGGTCAATTGTTTTGTTACTATAAACTAGGTAATATTTACATTTATTTGTAGATATTTTAACCAAACACATTGTGATGTTAATGTAAGTAGGGTACGTAAGACTGAATTTTAAATGATTACAAAATAAATAAATAGCCTGGTACATATTTTATAGAATTTTGTATTTTAATAGGTACTTATATTACTTACTTGTAACTTCATATTACTAAATCATAAATCAACAATTAAATAACATGTTGAATTGTTGATTTATCAAGAAGTAACCTGTTTTGTTTGATTATATAAATTATTAGTGTAAACTAATTTAAAAAAATATATTTTTTTTTACATTTTTCCACCACAAACCTTTAGTCAACATCACATAAATTTTTCTGATCTTAATCAGAAACAACAACAGTACCGACCCGAGACAATATCGTTTTCACTGACCCGACCGAGAATCGAACTCGGGACCTTAGAGATGGCGACACAAAGTCCGGCGTGCTTGCCTCTCTCTCGGCTACGGAGGTCGTAGCTAAGTCATTTAATAAAAGAAATTTAATTTGGTATTGAACTTGTATCACTTACCAAGCAAAAAGTACTGGCCAATTTGCTCATTATAGAGCCTCTGCAGTTCACCTTTTATCAGGGAGTTATTAAATATATACTGGTCATGGCAACTTCCTGGGTAATTCGCATTTACATTTAATATTTTTGCATCTGCATCACAAATCTGTAATTGTATTAAATAGTACTTATAAGGTAGAACATGCATACAACTTTTTTAACTTGCTAGCTGAGTATAGGAAGGACTATTGTAAAGTGGGACATTGCAACTAATGCATGTTTGGCCTGAAAAAATGAAAAATAATAATGATTGCTCACATACTAATTGAACATTAATAGTCATTTCTCCATGACGATTACTATATTGGGAGTTTGTTAGTCCATTGGGGGGAAATATTTTTACATGGGTGCAGTCTATCGCCCCTAAAATATTTGGCACTCCACTTTTTGCTAAAAAGTTTTGTGCCACCTGGTTTCTTTCACCTGGACTGCCAGGAAAGGTTACCCAGAAAAGTTTAGTCCGAAAAAAAGAAGTGCTTACTTAAGAGGCCTTACGTTAATTCGAGACGGGCCGAAATAGGTATTTGACTCGCACTCACACAAACGCGGCAGCTCTCGGTCGTTGCCTAGTAGTTAGTACGACGATTAAACGGTTTTGATCTTTTGATAGTTTGGATACCTTTTGTCTTTAAACGAAATAATGTTGGGTAGAATAAAACAGAGTGTTGATTAATTAATTTATAACGTGTAACAAACATAATAAAATAACATACAACGTAAATAAAATACCTATACATATTAATTGGCTCAATCTTCTTATTGGACAACTTTTCGTTTTTTAATCATTTCCCTTTTCTTGATAGCTTCTAAAATGTATTCTGGCTCTTTTAATTCCATTTGCCGGTCTAATCTTGAATCGATCTTGAATTTCAGGAAGCAAACAGTCGAAGTAGAATTTTTTCAATATCTTTCCATGTCGTTCCATAACTCCTTATCTTCCTCTATTATTTCGATTTTCATGTTAACATCAGTCCAAACTGCAAAAACACATGTTTTTCGGCATGTTATGTTTATTTGCCCTTAGGCCTGGAAGTACCAGTTATGATTCTTGTTTAATTTCATAGTCCCATCTTTTTCCATTTTCCAAAAAGTAATTTTTTTCTTTGTGACGGCATCGTCAACACTCATTCCTTTAGCTGAATAAGGACATTTTATTTCAACCATTTTGTCTTCTTCCACGAGACCATCTGGACTCGCTCCTAAAAATGGTGAGTCTTTATCTATATATAAACCGCATAATTCAATAGGTTTTTGTAAAATGGTTTGTAATTGATTACGTGCAAGATGTTCACAAGTTTGGCCATATTGACTTGACATGATCCAATTTTTTTCCATTTACTATATCTCTGACTAGGGGCGCGCATTTAATAAGTCCTCGTTTACAGACTCTTCCAAAAATAGAAGCTGTAAGTCGCAACTTGCGCTCTTGGTGCCAATCGACAGATTCGCCTTGTAGAATAGTCCTTCGTTCAAGTGCAAGGCGTTCTTCATCTGATAAAGTGATGTTTTTCAAATGTTCATTCTTCGCAAATTCAAAATCAGTGTCACTCAAGTCAGGTTTTTCACAGGACTCGCCGTAATTTTTATCAGTTTTAGAGGACTGTGGCTTGACTGTAAAAGTTTTATTTATTCTGCGTCTTGCCAAAGCTAATCTTTGTATGTTGCGTCTGTTTTCCAGCCTTTTTACAGATTTGTTAGGACTTCGTAGGAAAACTTTTTTACATAGAAACGTTTGTGGTTGTCCTGAATTAAAAGATACTACTGATGCTGCAGATCGCCCTCCGTATGATTGCCTTGTGGAGTAATTGATTCGCTTTCCGCCAATAAATTTGGCTATCACACTGTTAAAAATTTCAGCGATATTACTGTTTACGTTATGCACGAGACTTGTTGCATTATTGACTAATCTGTACGTAATCTTCATTATTTCTGCGAAAATAAAGCCTCCCTCCGTACTTTTCATTCCTGGAACCAAATTTTCTTCAGATGATGCATCCTTTGTCGATTGTTTATTGCAATAGTATGATTTGCACGAGCTATGATCACCAAAAACATGGTGTGGCGCATTCAACAAGTCTTGCTTAAGTTCTACAACTTTTTGCTGAAAACTTAGGTTATCTTGCCCCTTAACATGGCTTACAGTCCCTGTAACAGAACGCCTCAGGCGCATTACATTATTTTGTACTGCTTTCCGGTATTTCAGTGGATATTGTGTATTTTTTGTTAGATCGTCCAATTTGGTGGTATAATTTCTTAATAAATGATTATTACATTCTATTTTTTCAACTAACAAATTTCCGTAAGGTTTCGCCTTCTCTATTTTACTGTATGTACTTCAGAATCCCCGTCAGCTATCAGTTTTGAATATATAAGACCCTGAGTAGCTACTGATGCCTTAAAACCTTCAGCAAGAGCTGTTGACTCCATGCCACTAGAAGATCCTGTATAATTTTTAAAGCATATATGATCAGGTATCGATCGATTTTTGTTCTCAGCTCTAGCACAAACCATGCAGTACTTATTTTTTAACTGTCATGTAAATAACCTTTTTTGTCCTGTACCCTATTATCACTGCTGCTCCCGATAAGGCATTGTAATTTCTTCTATAAGACCTCTTAGACCAGCATGCGTCGGCAACCACCGTTATCATAGGTACTCCATTTGCGTCGACTTCACCATATTTTACAGCTAGTTCGTATTCATCTTTAGCCGCTTCTTCCATACTTTTTTCTTTAGCTAATTCCCAAAGTTCACAAACTTTTTTATGGCACTTTGCGTACATAATGTTGGACATACATGGTATATCAAAAGAAGCCGAAACTTGTTCCAAACCTGAATAACCTGCGCCTATCGACATAAAACTCACTGCAATATCATTAATATTTAATTCTGCGGGGCAATCTGGACCTTCACAATTTTTTAGTTCAAATTTTACATTACACATTCGGCAAGTGAAACAAAATTTCGAAAGAAACCCTTTCTTGATCTCTTTGGTCATTTTCAAACAGCTCAAGTTACAGCCTGTTGTGTTGTGAGTTGAGTTGTGGTTAGAAATTTCTAGAAGTTGCTTGCAAATATAAGCGAAATCAACAATCCTGTTACCCTCCACCGTAAATTCGATATCTTCATTTTCAGGTTCTACTGTCAACTCATGGTCTGAATCTGTATCATCCATTGGCACCTGCAAATAAAGCTATGTTCTATTATATTATAATAACTAGATTCGATTAGGGTACTATGAAACTGGGTATAAAAGACAACTATATGTATGTATATGTATGGGAAAACTATACAGGGTCACAGAGTACAACATGTTGCAGTTACACCCCCCACCTCCCTCCCTCATTCCACCTTCCACCTTTCAAAACCCACCTCCCACCTCCCACCTTCCACCTTTCACTTCCCACCTTCCACCTTTCACCACCGTACATATTACATAATACTTAGTATGCATTGACTAGTACTAGGACCTACCTACTAGGTACTAGTACTAGTCAATACTTACCAAGTCATCAAGTAAGTCAGAACAACTGGGCACATTTACGAGAAAATCATTAGTACCAGCATCTTTTCCATTCGGCTGAAATAAAATAAATTGTATTATGTTGGAAAGTACATATTACATAATACTTAGTATGAATAGGTAGGCACTAGTTAATACTTACCAAGTCATGAACTAAGTCAGAATAACTGGGCACATTTACGGCGAAATCATTAGTACCAACATCTTTTTCGTTCGGCTGAAAGGAAACAAATATTTAAAATTTTGAAAAGAACATACGCATATAATATTTTGAATGAGTAAATAGTAGGTACCTATCAAATAATTATCAAGTCAGAATAAAATCAACGTGCTCCATCGCCGCACGCTACTCGCCGTTGCCCCGCCTCCGCCGGCCCCAAGGTTGGAGGTCAATGACCTTACGCGCTGTGACAACGTTTAATCGAGTTGCGCCATCTCACTCTTACTCAACTTGGATTCGCATAAAAACTTACTTGAATACTGTTTTTGTTGGTGACATTTTCCGATAGCTCATCCGCATGAGAATTTTTTAACCGTTTAACATCTCTTGCATAATTAAGAATTTCTCGATTTGCCCTTTTTTTCTTTTTCAACTTAAATTCTGTTCTTTTATTGCCCATTCTGATTCTGATTTGATTACCTACAAGCATAAAACTTAAATGAAATAAAAAGCAAAAACTAAATATACAATGTAATGTAATAATTAATTTCACACGCTAAACGTAGGTAATAAATATTTATTTAGATTACAATACAATTATCAGCATTTTCTGATTATCATAGTTCAGTTATACAATGTGTCCCGGGGATAAGTGACCGCCCGAAATTTTTTGAATATTTGTACAAAATTAAGGATAATTTCTTTTATATTTGGGACTTACGGCCTTTGGTTTTTTTTAAATGATTTTTTAAATTTTTTTAGTAAATACGCGTGACGTGCTGCAGTTTTTTTAAGATATTTCCTAAGTTTTTGCTGACATGCATTTTATGTACGGATTTTGTAACGGGAACGCGAGACGGGCCGCAGTGGAATACAGACGACGATATCCTAATAGGGTTGCCCTTGGATATCGCTCATTAATTGCGATACATCGCCAAATCAGCGAACTGGGTTTACCTTCAAGACGACGAGAACCTGTACTACCTGCTCCCGCTGTTCGTCAGGACATCGATGAAGAGATACTACGTTTAGTGACAGTTGATCCAATGTTAAGCGTTCGCCGAATAGCAGTCAGGCTGGGTATTTCAAAAATGAGAGTCTGGCGTGTATTGAAAAAAGAAGGTCTTCACCCTTACCACTTCCGACGCGCTCAAAATTTAAGAGATGAAGACAGTGTGCCTAGGTTGGTGTTTTGCACATGGATCTTACGACAGCACAGACTTAATCCAAACTTCTTAAAACAGATTTTGTAAACGGACGAAGCAACGTTTACAAGAGCGGGAATAACGAATCATCGAAATTTGCACATTTGGGCTGCCGAAAATCCGTACGCTGTCCGAGAAACAACTTTTCAACACGAATTTTCGATAAACATGTGGGCTGGAATTATTGATGACTTAATTATTGGACCTTTCGAATTGCCAAATCGGCTTACCCAAGAGGTAATGCTCAATTTTTTACGCAACGATTTGCCTCTGTTGTTGGAAGACGTCCCTTTGTTAACAAGGCGAAACATGTACTTTCAATTAGATGGAGCCCCAGCACACTACGCGCTAACTGTTAGAGAGTACTTAAACGAAAACTACCGAAGGTGGATCGGCAGGGGTGGTCCAGTGGCATGGCCCCCAAGGTCTCCAGATTTAACGCCACTGGATTACTATTTTTGGGGCTACATGAAGCAAAAGGTTTACGCTGTGCCGATAATTTCAAGAAACCAATTAAAAGAAAGGATCGTTGCAGCTGTGGCAGATTTCGGCAAACCATTCTGAAATAAGAAGGACAACAAAAAGTATGTCATTTTGAGCTCTGGCGTGCATTACTGCTAATGGCAGTCATTTTGAAAACCTAATTAATTAATCATCTGTTTCTTTTTAATAAATAATAATTTGATTGTAACTTTGTTTTAATTAATTTAATTTTAAAATAATCAAATTTAATAAAAATACTTTTATCTCATAGCTAACTAAACCCGCTGTTGACACTGTCAGGCCTGTTATTAACAGGCCTGACAGTGTCAACAGCGGGTTTAGTTAGCTATGAAGACTTTGCTCTTTTTTTACCGAGTAGGAGTCAAATTTCAACTGACTGTACTTTTGCATTTGTTTGAAATAGCAGCAAACATTGTTCTGAGCTATTGTAGGAAATATCATGTAGTTTATTAATAAATTTAAAAAAAGTGATATTAAGGGGGCATTTATTAGACTTATTTTGAAAAAACTGAAAAAAAAGGCGTTATTTTCTTTGAATTTTTATTTTCTTTTTTTTTTAATAAATGTTTTATTACATTTTAGTTATGTTTGATAATTTTAATTGATAAACTATGATGTCGGCTAGTCAATAAAGAAAAAAGAATGAAAAAAGATGTAAAAACTTAGGAAATATCTTAAAAAAAACTGCAGCACGTCACGCGTATTTACTAAAAAATTTTTTAAAAATCATTAAAAAAAAACCAAAGGCGGTAAGTCCCAAATATAAAAGAAATTATCCTTAATTTTGTACAAATATTCAAAAAATTTCGGGCAGTCACTTATCCCCGGGACACATTGTATATCAGTTGAGATTAATTATATTACTAAACTCACCCAAGTATCAAACAGCGCTGAGCGTTCTAGACGAACAAGAAAAATTACGATAATGCGGAACAGGCGCGCGAGGAACGGAGCGATACGTCCTCTCTCTGGAAGGCTTCGGCCGGGACTGATTTCACGCGGCTCATGCGCTTGTTTATAAGGCGTTAGTGGAAAGTATTTATTAAAAAATAGAATGACTTTATTAAATTATATTTATTTTTATTTTATATTGTCCTTATTTTAATGTTTAATATTTATTAAAATAATTGTATATGGAATATCTGTAATATGTCAAACATCGCGATGAAGTTGAACGATTATTGACGTATTTCGGCTGTTTTACTTAATTATTTTAGTAATGAATCAATAAATATCTGAATTTTTCACTCTGTCACTTCCATGGAACACAGTATGAAGAATTTAATACGTATTTTTATTTGAATTCAGGTTTATCACTTTAGTCCCTATCAAACGGCATAGAAGACCATAATTTCTAAAATTGCGAAAAGGGTACGTGGAAAAACAGTTATTTATTTATTTATTTATTTTATTAGGACAACCAACAAGACAAGCACAATTACAAGAAAATTGGTAAGACATGCAAATATTGGCTATAGACTAAGTGCCGTCTTAATAACAGGTTGCCACGGCATGCAATAATGGACTACATAATTTTTTAGTTACATAAGTAACCTCAATTATATTGTTGCTATATTAGCTATTACTATTTTAGTGCAAAATAAACAATTTATCAATAACCTACAACTCAACAAAATTAGACATTGGCTAAACAGATAAGGATAACAAAACCCTCCTCTTAAACTTTCCCATGGAGTCAGCAAAGATGTCGATGTCACATTCTCTGCTGAGTTTATTGTATTGTCTTTGGAGTCTATTCATGGTGGCATGGTGACCAAGGTTGCTTTTGGACAAATTTGTTGAAAAAGGAACGTATCTGCTGCGACGTGGTAACTTATAAGGAACATTAAACTTAATAGACTGTAATATCTCGGGACAATCAACTGCGCTGTCAATGACCTTATATAGAAACATTTGATCTAATAACTGCCTGCGGTCACGCAAACTATTTAATTTAAAATAGTCTAGGCCAGGGAAGGCGAACCTTTACGTATCGACGTGCCACTTTTATAAAGAAAAGATTAATCAGGTTATAGACGTGCCATCAAATAAATTTGTCTCTGTGATTATTGGGAAAATAATAATAATAAATAATATCAACTAAAAATTCTTTATTTACTACAAAAAAATAGAAACATTTTGCACGTATAATTACGTGTAATTTAATTATTTTTTTTCGCATTTTACACTTTTTTTCTTAGTGAACTTTGTGTTTGATATTGGTAACGTGCCGAAAATATTGTGTCGCGTGCCACCAATGGCACGCGTGCCATAGGTTCGCCATCCCTGGTCTAGGCGTTCCCTGTAAGAGGGAAGCTTTTTTGCCTTGTTTGCTTGATAGGAGAGATGCCACATAAATCTTTTTTGAATTCGCTCAATCCGCTGTATATGGACTTCGTAATGTAGAGACCAGACCTGGCTACAGTACTCCATACCAGAACGAACTAATGCCAAATATAATAAAATTTTTGTAGATGGTTTTTTGAATTCCCTTGCGTTACGAAGAACAAAACCTAGCATTTGAAAGCCCTTAGTGGCAATACTGTCAATATGTTTGTGAAAGCGAAGTTTTTTGTCCATAATAACACCCAAATCACGAACCGACTCCACTTCCTGTGTTTGGCCGTTCACGTTATACACTGGGGACAAGTCACTTCTACCTCTAGAGAAACGGATGTGCTTACATTTCTCAATATTCAGGTATAATACGTTTTTCTAACACCAATCAGCAAGTCGATCTAAATCTTCTTGCAAACGAAACGAATCCACATATTCTTTGATTTGAATTGCGAGTTTAATATCATCAGCGTATAGGAAACAGGTAGCATGCTTAAATATGGTAGTTATGTCATTTATAAATATGTTAAAAAGGATTGGCTCGATGCGAGCCCTGGGGAACGCCGGAAGTTGGTTGAAAGGGTTTTGAGCAGAAACCATTTACTACGACATTTGACACCCGCCCACTAAGATAGGACTCGAACCATCTGAGAAGGCTGCCAGAGATCCCATAACGAAGGAGTTTTCTAATCAGGATTCTGTGATCAACCGTGTCAAAAGCCTTACTAAAATCGGTGTAAATGGTATCTACTGGAATACGGGAATCTAGAGATTGAGAAATAAGTTGAGAAAATGGAATCAGATTAGTCACAGTTGAACGAGATGCCAAGAAACCCGACTGACAAGGAGAGATAAGATGTTTTATGTGGTACGACAAAATAGGGCAGATCAAGGATTCAAATGCCTTTCCAAATACTGACAGTATTGAGATAGGCCTGTAGTTTTGAACGGAGGCAGCATCACCCGATTTAAAGATTGGCACAATTCTTGCCTCCTTCCAGATTGAAGGAAATACACCGGTCTCCAAAGACATATTATAAATTATTGTTAGAGGAATACAAAGTGATTCACAACATTGAACTACAAACAATGATGGTATACCGTCTGGACCAGCTCCCTTTGTCCTATCTAGGCTCTTTAAAGTTTTCAAAACGTCTTCTTGACGAAGGGAGAGGCGTACAAGGGAGTCGTAGACTGGATTATCTGCCTCGGTTACTGTATCTGTTGCTAGACTTGGAGTGTACACTGAGGCAAAAAAAGAAGCAAAAAGATTACAGATTCCAGTACCACAGCTCTCCTCGTGGTCACAAAATCTTACAGTAGAGGGACAAGAGTTGCTGTTAAGCTTTTTATTTTTCAAAAATGTCCAGAATTTTTTTGGGTTAGTAGAAAGAGATCTTTTAAGATCAGCGATATAGTTTACATAGCACGAGTCTGTTAAATGTGAACATCTTTTTTTAGAGTCCGGAGAGCCAGTTCGTCAAGTGGGTTTCTATACTTGTTATATTTTATCCTAAGCTTATATTTTTCACGTAAGAGACGGATTACGTCTTTAGAATACCACGGAGGAAATTTATTCGATACCGGTTTACGTTTGGGTACAAATTTTGAAATGGCGCTATTTAGTATATTGTAAAATTTATCCTTCATTTCGTCCACTGAGGCGCTGGCAGCCAAGTCTCTTTCCCAGGGGACAGCGTTTAAATAAGTCGAAATCGTATTAAAGTCAGCTTTATAGAAGTTAGGTTTATCATTGGGGGTACAGGATGACAGTGTAGATGCACTACCGGCATGTATCACAAACTCCAGCGGCGGATGATATGCATCTAAAGTACTGAGCAAGATGTCACCACGCACTAGTTTTAACGCGGGAAGATTAGTGAGAACTAAGTCCAATATTTTACCTTTATCGTTTGGAATCGTATTATATTGCGTGAGATCATTTAATGCTAAAAAATCGAATAATGTACTTTCCAATAAGGGTCTTTCTGAATTGACGGAGCTCGTCTCCCTATCGTTCCATGTAATACTACTAAGATTAAAGTCTCCTAGAATTAGTGTTTTCGAGTTTGACTCTAAGACGTTATTAGTGTTATTAATAAAGTGATCAAGAATATTTTTTTGGATTGGGGATGGTAGGTAAATACTACACAGTAGAAGCTTTTCCGCAGTTTTATCCCTCCTAGGCAAATCTAATTCTATTCACAGGTCCTCACATTCACTCTCATACTTATGTAGTCTACGGGAGTAAATCAGTTTCGATACAGCGATCAGTACCCCACCACCAGATTTATTTTTATGAAAGCCGCTAGTCTCGCGGTCGCGTCTGTACACCACATAACGATCGCAAAACAATTCCGAGTCAAATACGCTGCTGGCTAAACAGTCTCACACAAAACTATTATGTCATAATCGCAACCCAATACATTTCTATAAAAATCTGTCGTCTTTGTCCGAAGACCCCTAACATTCTAAAAATATACATTTAAATTAGCGAATGTAAAGCCTTATAATATTGTATGCTAGGATATACAACAAGAAAAAGAATAAAAAAACATTAAGGTATCTTATCTAGAGTCGATGCGTTACGGACTAAAACGTACTCAGACGTGTCCGTTTTACGCATATAAATTCGGCCACTCCGGACCCAAACATACTTATTATACTGAAGCAATTTAGCACGAGTTCGAGCCATGGCATGAAGAAGCTTGTTTTCGGGCGATAGGTTTTCAACAACATATTTTCGTCGGGACCAAAACCTACATGTCCGGTGTTCAGTCTATCTTGAGAGAGTTATTACACAAAGTACAAGAAAATAAACTGAATTTTTCTCTATTACCTCATTAGACGAATAAATTTCCCATACTTTACGCTAATATTTACTTGTTCAAATTTAACTATTCTCTCGTAAGTGAACGTCGAAAAGTATGAAAAATTACGACAATGGCGTTTCGGTGGAGAAAAAAAAGTAACGCCTCTTAACTATTTTGTATAAAGCAATAATTTTGAAGGAGTACTTAGTACCTACCTATGTATTAACATATGAATTCTTTTTTGACATAGCAGTAGTAGGCGACAGACATTATTCCTATCTATACATTATTTATGACCTACATGCCTTTTATTAGGGATATCTAATTTATTTCTACTGTAGCAAGTATAATCGGTGAGCAGCAAAAAAGATACTATAACAGAGACAGAGAACATAACATGATTGCTGCTAAAACCCATGGCTAAAACCTAGTCAACAGTTAAGTAAACAGCATATTACTTTAAGCTGAATAGTTAGAATAACTAGCATTATTTTACCTTGCATTAACAGCAGTCACAAATTGCTGAAAATATTTGCTGACAGTTGTCTGCCCAATGCACTGGCTGGCTTCATTGGTATTTGCTCGCTGGTAATGGCCATCAAGTAAGATTTTTAATGAAGAGATAACCTGAAAAATGGTAAAACAACAGTTAACATATTGGGTAAATGTAACGATACGTAACCTACCTTTGTAAATTTTACCTACCTTCAAAGGAACAGGGTATCCTTTAGAAGTTCGAGGAGCCAAATCTCCCTCTAATTCCGTACTTAGGTAGTGAATTATTTCCACTGAGACCTTATCATTTCTTAGAAACTCGTTGTCAGGGTGAAGAAAAGCATTGCTTATTTGTCGAATTAAAGTCCTCTCCTCCTTTCTAACTTCTTTCTCCTCCGCGGCAAGTAAATTTATTCGTACGTATGACCTAGCCATTAAAGTACCTAGGTACAATTATTGATTTGTGATGGCGACTGTAACTTTAAATCTTTTAGTTTCTCATTTTCTGTATTTTTCATGAACATTTAAACAACAAGCTTGAAAATTATTCGTACCTTTTAGTTAAAAATTTAATAGAATTGGTAATTATTTTAATATCACGCACTCCAAACTTCGTTGTTAAAATAACATGAACAACAAACAAATGTCAAAAATGGATTTCTAACCACCATAATTGGTCACGCTCGACTTTTCGTTCTACTGACTGTCATGCTCGCTCTTTTTTTTATTTTTTTTTATTTTGTTTTACGGCTCTGGGTTCTTGCCCTTTTGAGCCTGTCGTAGGTTTGAGTTAAGTCACATTTATTAAATACTTGGGCACAGCACAATCACTTTTGTCTGGTTTTCACTTCACAGTTGAATTATATAGTTTCTATAGTCTTTGTAATGTATTTATATAGTGGTTTATAAAATGTAGGATTTCGTAAGATTGTTTGTAGGGTTTGTGGAAGTTCTTCTTCTTCTTATAATTAATGGCGATGAACCTGTGTTTTACCGCCGTGGTTACACTGTCCCGCCAGTATCACGTGAGCAGCGCTTACAAGTTTTTTTTTTTTTGGGACGTTTAAATAATAAAACTAAGCGAATTTGACCACTTAAAACAAACAGGACAACACAATAATATAGGACAAAACAATATATAAGTTTAAATAACATAACTACATAATTTTTACACAGAGGGGAAATAGGAAAAAGGCGGGGGGAAGTAAATATGACAAATAGAAACAAAGAGAAGTCAATTTTTATTTGTCATATAGTTAGACAGAAGTATCTATAGATTAATTTTGTTAATGTTAATAAATTTAGATAGAGATTTCAAAAGCATAGGGTTAAAAGAGTTAAGTATACATTTAATGTTAGATGGGAGGGGGAAGCTTTTAGGAAGGAAATCGAACAGAGATGAACCAATTTTTGAGCAATTAAAGAAAATATGGTCGGTTGTGCCTTCGTCGAGGCCACACTCGCAGATAAAAGAGTCTTTAATCCGCATCTTAGCCAGGTGGACTGGAGTGCAAGAATGACCCAAGCGGAGCCGACATAAAATAGATACGGTTTTTTTCGGTAGCTGGGGATATTTAAAGAACCATGGTCTAGGGGGAATGGTCTGCTGAATGTCAGCGTAATACCTACCTACTCCTTTTCGTTTAGAGTTCTCCCAATGAGTATTCCATGACTTATACAGGTGGTAGCGTGGGAGCGAAGAAACGTCATGGGAAAACAACTTATAATGGTCTAAAGAGCCAGTAGCAGTAGCAGACTTAGCACATGAGTCAGCTGATTCATTGCCAGGAATTCCCCTGTGACTGGGAATCCAAGCCAGGATGATGTTAATACCTTTCTGCTTGCAGTCAAAAAGGGCTTCTCTTATTTTAAGGATGACAGGGAATTTCGTTTTAGATTTGAAGGGGTTGGCCAAAATGGTTTGAAGAAAGCTTAAAGAATCGGTGAAAATTAAAGTGTTATTTAAGCAATGGGACTTAGAGTAAAGGATAGCTTCTAAAATAGCGACCGACTCTCCGGTGAAAACAGATGTTACTGGGGGACATTTAAAACTTAATGTGATCTTGTATGCAGGTATCCAAACTGCGGCGCCAACACATCCGTCATCAGAAAACTTGGACGCATCTGTGAACATAGTGAACCAGCCATGCCAGTGTTCAGAGATAATATTGATAAAATCTTGTGGAGCTGAACAGGAGTCTTTAGAGATGCCAAAATTTAGAATAACAGGAGGGTGAAATATTAATGATTCAAAGCTGTTGGAAAAGAGAGGATTTAAGGAATATTTTTCAATAGGTGAAGGTAGACGGTAAAATTTTTGGAAACTTATAAGAATACATGGAGTATTTTGGGATGACTCAGAGGAGCCACGTGAAGAGAAAATGAGATTCAATTTATCTAATAGAGGGTGGAAATAATTTTTTGCAACTTTGACAAAAAACCGGTCGCTGAGGTACTGTCGGCGTAGATAGAGGGGAGGATCAACACCTTCAATTTGGAGAGCGTTGATGGGCGATGATTTCATAGCCCCCAATATGACACGCAAGCATTTCGACTGAGTTTTTGTAAGCTTATCTAGGACAGATTTGTTGCATGGGTCTAAAAGGAAGGAAGCATAGTCAAAATGACTGCGTACAACAGCATTATATAATAATTTTTGGGAGTAAGGATGAGCTCCCCACCAAGTACCCGAGAGGGCTCGGAGGATGTTTAGCCCTTTTTCAGCTTTACCAAGAATATTGTTAAAATGAGGAATACCAGTAAGTCTAGAGTCTAAAATTAAACCTAAAAATTTTACTTGGGAGTTACATGGGATAGGATCTCCGTTGAACCTTACCTGCAGATCTGGGACTAGTAGTCCCAGATCTGCAGGACCTTTAGGTGACACAACAACATTTCGGCACCGATACGGAGAGGCCGTGGTCTGTCATCCAATCACCAAGATATTGAAGGGCAGTGTTTAACCGTGATGATAATTCTGAAGGGGATTTAGAAGAAAGGTAAAGAGCAATGTCGTCAGCGTATTGAAGGACATTACAAAATGAGTCAACAGTTCTATCAAGTGTAGATGTTATAAAGCAGTGGGCTGAGCACTGAACCTTGAGGCAAGCCCTTCCAGATCAAACGGGGAGAAAGGACAGAATCCTGGCACCTAACCGATATGGATCTGGACATCAGCGTGTTACAGATGAAACGAACCAACTTCTCCGAGACACTCAGATGGAGCAACTTTTGCCTGAGCACTGGAAGTAGGACATTGTCGTAGGCGGAGGATATATCTAAAAATATTCCTACAAGATATTCCTTATTTTGGTAAGCCAACCTAATATCTGTTGTTTGGGCCACTTCAAGTCTTTCCCACCTTTTAAATCGAGGCGACCATTTGAATTGGGAAGCTTTGAAATACGCGCCGTTCGAATTTTGAATGTGCGCGCAAAAGGGAGACCTAGCCGTTGACCAATCACGGCATTTCTCTGTTCCGTTGGGCGCTTGAATCGTGCCGCGTGCTCTCTGCTAATATTTGTGAAATTTAGGGAAAATAAGTGGATTTTTCCAGTGCTGCTTAACATTATTCTATCCCATAAGACTTTATTTGCCTGTGAAACTATCGGAAAGGTGGGCCCACCCGTCGTTGATCATCATCAAGTGCGTGCACCGAAGACGACTCCGAATACCTGAAGCTGCCTGAAGCTAACACATGTAAGTTCTCGATTCTTTGGTTAGCTAAACATTTGAATAGTGTTGAGAATAGGAAGTGGCCCGTTTTATTCGCCCTCTTGATATTTTCATAATCGCATAATCTACCTTTGTACCCCGCAAAACTATACTGCAAAATATAACTGCTTATGTCCTGTGGGTAATAACGCATTTGGCCCCCACATAGCTGGTCCTTATCGAGCCATATTGGCCTTGGTTTACATCCAAAATATTGTAAAATCAATTTTTCTACACTTGTTTCCAACAAAGTTTCACATTGTAGGTATACGCATATTTTTCGTTTCTACCGCACCGCACTTAGTACGTAATTATTTGGTACTAAGGAATATCCTTAATTAAATTATTATCATACTCTTACTGCAATTATTTCCTCCTTTCTTAAAAACGTATACCTACGTACTTAATTCATTAGTAACGTTTCATCACAATATTGCCGCACTGTTTGAATGTACCATTTTTAACTACATACCTATTCGAAAATCCAAAATAAACTAGGAAGCAAAGTTTGTTGTCTTGACGCATTTTAGATCAACTTAATATAATTACATGCACTTAACGTACTCGCCCTTAAAACTTCAAGTTAACGCCCAATTTGCTTACGCATGCATCAGTGTTTCGTTGAGTACCTATCTACTACGTACTAACTTACGACTACAAACGTACGTAATTGATAGCACCAATTCGCACGATCAAGAAAAATTATTTACTACAACCTATTTATAATCTTTATCGCTCACCCACGGAAAAGCATATACTCATAGAATTTTAACAAATTCTATGCATACACTATACCTCAACATACGTTCATACTGCATTGGTTTACTGATTAAACTAATTTGCTAAGTTACTACTTTCATCTGCTGCTTAAATCTGCTATTGCTTAATACAACAAAATGAGTAAAGCAGTAAATACTTCGCCTTTGTCACCACAGATAAAATTGGCTGAAGCCCGCGTTCAAGCATTTTTTATGTGTTTACAAAATATTTTTGACGCTTCACGTAATATTACATCAACAGATTTAAAAACTCGCTTTATTAACTGCGCATCTAATATCGAACAATTAAGATCAGACTACTTGAAATCCGTTGATAACTTCAATTTAGAAAGAATAAAGGATGATTCCGAGTTTGTACCGGATTATCAGTGTTTTGTCGCATTTGAAAATATGTACTCTTCAATTAAGGAAACCTTAAATAAATTAAAAATGAATAAACCCGCTATAAATGTGACAGAAAGGTCTAGACTGCAATTACCGCCAATAAACTTGCCGACTTTTAACGGTGATTTAAAAGATTGGCCTACATTTTTTGAGTGTTATAATAATGCTGTACACAACAACACAAATTTAAGTAACTCTGATAAGGTATTTTATTTAAAGGGTGTTTTGTCGAATTCCGCACTAACATGTATATCCGATATACCGCCGACAGCGGATAACTATGGTTTAATTCAGCCATACTCTAAGTGTGTTCCGCGGAACCCTAGGGTTCCGCGATACCCCTGTCGGGGTTCCGCAAGAAGATAGAAAAAAAAATCAAAACACCTCTCTCTGGTCGACCGTTCTGTCGCGGCGTATCACGATTCACGAACAATTTTACTATGCCGCCACCGCCGATACCTACTTGTGACCGCGCAATCCCTTTGATAAAAGCCGCCTTTGAAATTAGACGCTATAATTGTGAACAAGCGACTTTCGGCTCTAACTTCAAAACGTAAAGTCGAGATTGCTTACACCACATTTTTTGAATTTCTATTTTTATATCGGCTTTTTATTTATCAAAGACGCCGACTCGAGTATTTTTGAGAATGTTCGAGATTGAGGCTAGGACTATAAAAGCGATGATCAAGCCTTGACACTAGTCAGTCGACGATTAGCGTTCGGAGCGATAAGTACCTACCTGCTAGAAAAAAATTGTGTATTGTTCTACTGCTGTTTTCTGATTGTATCAGTTTTGTACATTTCTTCTTTGGACTAAAGTGCTAAACTCTTCTACGCAGTAACGACCGTGCATTATTTTAACCTCACCATCCTGAAAGAATGGAACGTTGGCTTAAAGGCGTTAAACGTGTCGCAACAACATCTTCCAACGAAGCCGAATGTTCAAAAGCAGTCCGCGTGGAGTATACAGCAATTACCGATCCAGACGATGATGCAACGACGTCAAGTTCCACGGTTTCAAAGGCGAAAAAAAGGAAGTATGATGAATCATATATCAGTTTTGGATTTGTTGATTCCAACGGCTCACCTCTCTGCATGTTATGTAGTAAACTGCTTCCTAATAGTTCCATGGCACCTGCCAAGTTGCGCCGACATTTAGAAACTGTACACCCCGAGTCTAAAGACAAGAATAAAGAATTTTTTGTACGTAAAAAAGAACAGTTATTGGAAAGTCAAAAAACAATGATGCATGTAACCCAAACTATCAATGAAAAGGCCACGGAGGCATCATATTTAGTTAGCTATCGCATTGCACAAGCAGGAGAAGCGCACACTATCGCTGAGAATTTAATAAAACCATGTGTATTAGACATAACAAAATGCATGCTCGATGAAAAATCTGCAAAGCATCTTTCTACTGTGCCGCTATCTAACGATACTGTTTCACGGCGAATTCATGATCTAGCAAGCTACGTCAAACAAGAACTAGTTACACGTCTACAAAAAACACAATTCGTCTTGCAAATGGATGAGTCGACTGATGTCGCTGGTCTGGCTATCTTGCTGGTTATCGTGAGATATCCATGTGAAAGTTCTTTTGAAGAAGACATGCTTATGTGTTCACCTCTACCCACAAACACTACCGGAGAGGAAATTTTTAATAAAATAAATATATTTTTTGAGGAAAATAATCTCAGTTGGAACGATTGCATTGACATTTGTACAGATGGGGCCAAGGCGATGACGGGTAAAACAGCAGGAGTAGTGTCACGAATAAAAAATAAAGCGCCTAATTGTAGTTCCAGCCATTGTATCCTGCATAGACAAGCACTTGCGATGAAGCAAATGCCGTCCAATCTAAAATTAGTTATGGATGAAGCGGTAAAAATAATTAATTTTATCAAATCACGACCACTACAATCCCGATTGTTCTCATTATTGTGTGAAGATTATGGCAGCACACATAAAACACTGCTGCTCCATACAGAAGTGCGATGGCTGTCTCGGGGTAAAACTTTAACAAGGCTATTTGAACTTAGAGCCGAGTTACAAATGTTTCTTTCAGATACTTCTTTTAATTTGAAAGACCGTTTGTATGATAAAACTTGGTTGTTCCGACTGTCTTTTATGGCGGATATCTTTCAGAAACTGAACGAATTAAATTTATCATTGCAAAGTAAACAGACAACAGTGTTCCAGGCCTGTAACAAAATAACTGCCTTCAAAAGAAAATTAGATTTTTGGATTATTTGCGTTGGAAATAGAGAAATAGAAAGCTTTACGTCACTCAGTGAGTTTCTTGGCGATAACAACTCAGAAATATTTCAAGATGATGTATTTGAAGAATTGGTCCAATATCTCACTACGATGCGCGCATCTTTTGAGCAGTATTTTCCTGAAGAACAGAATACAAAAATGAAACTGAATTCATGGATTCATAATCCTTTTTTACCCAACTTACAAAAGCCCGAAAGTATGTCAAACGAGATATATGAATCTCTTTTAGAAATGTCATCTGACACAAGTATGGAGTCACTGTTCAAAACGACGCCTCTCAACGATTTTTGGTGCAGAATCCGAAATGAATATCCAATGCTTGCCAAAATGGCTTTGAATATTCTTCTCCCGTTTCCAACAACATATTTGTGCGAAACAGGATTCTCAACCTATGCAGCCACGAAAACAAAATACCGCAATAGACTGGACGCCGAACCTGATATGAGACTTCAACTGTCCTCTATGAAACCTGATATCAACCAATTGATGAAAAATAAAAAACAGTTTCATACATCCCATTAGTTAGATTTTTTTTCTTTTTCAATGTTATATTTATTATTATACTTGTTATGTAAGTAAGTAATAAGTAACTGTTACATGGTACTCTAATTATGCTTATTAATAAAAAATACACTTAAAAACCATTGTTTTATTGTAGGGTTCCATCAAGTATTTTGCTATCCAAAAGGGTTCCGTCACCAAAAAAGATTGAGAACCGCTGGTTTAATTGATTCCACTTTAATTGACAAATATCAAGATGTTCGCACGCTTGCCACAACATACCTACCGCTTACTTCAGCATCGGCTGATGGCTTAATTTTGGATAAATTTTCTGCATCAGTTTGTGCTTTCGACAGATTAAATATTACAGATAAAAAGGATTTTATATTTTTGTTTTTAGCTTTGCAAAAAAATGACAGAGAAACTGTTCAATTGTTTGAAAATTCAGTACGTGCAAAAAAGCTGCCTACTTACGAATGTTTAATTAAATTTATAAATCAACAAGTTAAAATAAATGAAAGGTCGGGGTCATTACCGATTTTTTTCGCTAACAAAAACAACAGTAATAAAGGTTCTATGCCAAAAATAAATAACTCTAAAATAAATATACAAAGTCTTTTGTGACTGCTAATAATAATAATACTGGGTGTCCGTTATGCTCGAAGTCAGGCCACGAGCAATTTTATCGTTGTCCTGAATTTTTAAAATTAAATACAAAAGAACGCTTTAATATTGTTAAGCAAAATAATAGTTGCTGCAATTGTCTCAGTTTTAATCATAAAACTTCTGCTTGTAACTCGACTAAAACTTGTGCTACTTGTCAAAAGAAGGGACACCACTCACTATTGCATTTTAGCAATAATACTGCATCGGAATTCGAACCCCGCGTACTGCGCCATAACCTGCCGTCCACCGCGACATCAGTCTATGTACCTACAACGCATCCGCCTACCGCCGTCGAGCGCGCACACCTTGTTATGACGAATGACGTCAGCGAACCGGCTCAATGCAGTCGTAGCGCTGAGATACCTACTGCGCGACCGGCTGACTCGCCGCTAGAACCATCTTTGTGCACTCACACTACATTGCTGCGTTATAAACATAATCCACACACCGTGCTGTTAGCTACTGCTCGCGTTATAATAAAAAGGTCGGACGGAACGCAATACACAACGCGCGCTTTACTGGATAATGGGTCAATGAATGATTTCGTTACCAAAAGATTGTGTGAACGCTTGTCATTAAATATAAATACACTCCCCGAGCAAATAACCGTAAGCGGTTTCGGTGAATCTGCTAACTCTGTAATGGGTATTACAAATGTTGTTATACATTCCCGCTTTGACCGTAATATTTCTTTTCAATTGCATCCACTTGTTGTGGATAATATTACGGACAACTTACCTACGTTGCCTATAGATAGGTCGATGTTAGGATATCTCGCACGCACCCCACTCGCTGATGATACGTTCTCCGATCCTGGTGAGGTAGACATGTTGATCGGCGCCAAATTATTTCCTCGCTTACTGCAACGTGGTCGTATCAGTGGACCACCAGGTACTCCTCTCGCTTTACAAACGCCCCTCGGCTTTGTGTTAATGGGTGACGCTCCTGTGGCGTGTACTCCTGCTCGCACCTCTCATACTCAACCCGCTCGCTCCCAGCATTACTCTGTGCGCCTTCACGGCTCAGCCGCTTGATAGTCTTATGAGAAGTTTTTGGGAAACTGAGGAAGTTTCTGCTCCGCGCTCCGATCTGCTTAGTCAGGAAGAGCAAGATTGTGAAAATATTTACAAGTGTTCTACCACTCGAGACTCCTCTGGTTCTTATGTTGTCGCACTACCATTTAAAACTGACCCTTCAGTATTGGGTGACTCAATTAATAGTTCGAAAAATAGACTATTTTCGCTAGAGAAACGTTTTCTCAAAACTCCGCACTTCCGATCCGCGTATGATGATATTATGGTGGATTATTTGGATAGAGATTATATTACTCCATTACCACAACTGATGACGTATCTGTTTCGTCTGGTTACGTCATTCCACATCACGGTATCATCCGTGACGATAAGCTGACGCCAAAAAGTCGCTTAGTGCTTGATGCAAGTGCTAGTACGGATACAGGTGTGTCACTTAATGACATATTGCACTCAGGGCCGAACTTACAATCAGATTTATTTTTAACACTTTTAAATTTTCGACTTTTTCCCATCGCACTGTGCGCGGATGTCGAACAAATGTACTTACGTATTAAAGTTCATTCATATTTTTATAAAAATCAATGCATATTATATCGTTTTGACAAGTCGGATCCTGTGCAAATCTTTGAGTTTAAACGCGTATGCTTTGGATTAACGTCGAGTCCGTACTTAGCATTACGAACATTGCATCAACTCGCCGAGGATGAGAAAAATAATTTTCCTCTCGCATCCGAGGTCATTGACCGAGGATTTTATTACATGGATGATATATGCCTATCAATCAACGACGAATCTTCGGCGGGTGAAACCGCATCTCAGCTTATAAATATGTTTGCCGCTGGAGGTTTTAAGCTTCACAAATGGTCAAGCAACTCCACTGCGGTTCTTTCAATTTTACCGTCAGATTATTTGCACCCGCAAGCTGTTAGCTTTGATACAACCGCAACGCAAAAGGTTTTAGGTGTCAATTGGGTCATTGCGATCGCTTTTATTTTGTAACTCGCCCGCTCGCAGAAGTTTCGTGCACCAAGCGCAACATGCTTTCAGTAATCGCGCGCTTATGGGATGTTATGGGCTTCGCTGCGCCCTTGATTTTATATGCCAAGTTGTTAATTAAGGAGCTTTGGTTGCTAAAATTAAATTGGGACGACCAACCACCGCAAAACATAATAATTCAATGGAATACGTTTCAACACGAACTACCCCATCTGTCCAAGTTGACCATACCTCGTCACATCGGTGTGACTGAGACATGTAACGCTAGCCTCATCGGATTTTCAGATGCTTCTGAAAAGGGCTACGGAGCCGTACTCTATGTTCGCGTTCAATCCGACAGTGGTGTTTCTGTTTACTTGTTATGTGCGAAATCTAAGGTTGCTCCTGTGCAAGTCGTCAGTCTCGCACGCTTGGAATTGATGGGGGCTCATTTACTAACAAAATTAATTCGCGTCGTTCTCAAAACTTACGAAAACCGCTTTACGTTTAATAACGTTTTTGCTTTCTGCGATTCTACTATCGCTCTTAACTGGATATATTCTAGTCCACACCGCTTAAAAACTTTTGTGGCTAATCGAGTCGCAAAAATTCAGGAGATTCTTTCACCACATAATTTTTACCACATCCCGGGAAAAGAAAACCCGAGTGATTGTCTGTCTCGTGGGATGACACCCGCTAAATTTATTGAACACTCTCTTTGGATAACCGCTCCAGTGTGGATTAAAGATAATATTCCTGATTGGCCAGTGAAGCCTTTCATGGCTACAGATAAAGGTGTACCTGAATTTAAATCGGTGACTTTATCAAATACGCTCTCACCCTCTAATGCAGTCTCCTTTGCACGCTCTAATTGACCTTGTCTCCCGTTGGTCAAAATTACTCCGTGTAATAGTATACGTATTGCGATTTACAAAACTTTTAAAGTCGCGTGGTAACAAATCTGCTGATGATCTGAACGCGGCCGAATTAACGGTTATAAAGGCTGTTCAGAAATTGCATTTTTCTGGTTTAATTAACGCAATTCAGTCAGGAAAACAATGCCCTCCTGCATTTCGAAAATTAAGACCCATTCTTGTGGATCGTGTTGTTCGAGTTGGTGGTCGATTGGGAAATAGTGACCTGACTTTTGATCTTAAACATCCCTTTCTTATGTCTAATAAGGATAGGGTAACTAATCTAAATCTGTTAATTGATCACTTGCATCGCATCTCTTGTCATGCCGGACCGCAACATTTGCTCTCTCTACTGCGCCAAAAATTCTGGATTCTTTCTGCTCGTCGCAGGGTGCGTTCAAGGATTTATTCTTGTGTGCCATGTTTCAGAGCACGGCCTAAGCCTGCTCAATCGCCTGTCATGTCCAATTTACCTTCATGTAGGTTGCAAATATCAAAACCTTTTGCTCATTGCGGAGTTGACTATGGCGGACCGCTTTACATTACTTTATCAAGAAGGCGTGGACAAAAAAGTCAAAAGGCTTATATTTGTGTTTTTATTTGCATAACTACTCGAGCTGTCCACATAGAGATAGCTCCAGATTTAACTACTGAGTCGTTTTTAAATGCATTTAAACGATTTATATCGCGTAGAGGTCCGGTGGAACGACTTTATTCGGATCACGGTACAAATTTTGTTGGTGCTAAAGCTTATTTGCACGAGATTCAACAATTCTTAACTTTCTCATCCGAATTTACAGCCGAATTGGCTAATAACCGCTTCATGGGAGATGATAGCACCTTATGCGCCACACTTTGGAGGCGGGTGGGAGGCTACAATTAAATCTTTTAAAACGCATCTTTCTCGTGTCATTGGATCACAGATTTTAACTTACGACGAACTGTTGACCGTTTTAAATCAGATCGAAGCGATCCTTAATTCGAGACCTCTCGGTATTCTTAGTGAGGACCCTTCGGAACCAATGCCTTTAACACCTGCTCATTTCTTAAATACAACGCCTTTGGCTTATCTACCTTCTGTTAATGTTTCAGAGATGAGTCAAAATTTACTTTCGCGGTATATGCTACTGGATAGGCTTGTACATTCTTACTGGCGAAGGTGGAGTGACGAATATTTGCACACTCTGCAGCTTCGCGAAAAATGGAACACTGATGCTTGCCCAGTGAAAGAGGGAATGATAGTGCTTATTCGTAACGATAATACTCAGCCTCTGCACTGGCCGATAGGTGTCGTACAACAAACTTTTGCTGGTAATTAGAGTTGTTTTAATTAAGACAAAAACTGGTACATTTAAACGTCCGGTAGTACGTGTATGCCCACTACCAATTAATAATTAACTTTCTTTATGGTTTAATTCTTAATTTAGTTTGTAACTCTCATATCTTATAAATAGGACAATAACTAAATACTGCCTTAATTTTTTTATTATATTCAATTCTGCATCTCATTGAAAGCTTTTATAACCTTTCAAGGCGGGGGAAGATGTTTGGGCCACTTCAAGTCTTTCCCACCTTTTAAATCGAGGCGACCATTTGAATTGGGAACCTTTGAAATACGCGCCGTTCGAATTTTGAATGTGCGCGCAAAAGGGAGACCTAGCCGTTGACCAATCACGGCATTTCTCTGTTCCGTTGGGCGCTTGAATCGTGCCGCGTGCTCTCTGCTAATATTTGTGAAATTTATGGAAAATAAGTGGATTTTTCCAGTGCTGCTTAACATTATTCTATCCCATAAGACTTTATTTGCCTGTGAAACTATCGGAAAGGTGGGCCCACCCGTCGTTGACCATCATCAAGTGCGTGCACCGAAGACCACTCCGAATACCTGAAGCTGCCTGAAGCTAACACATGTAAGTTCTCGATTCTTTGGTTAGCTAAACATTTGAATAGTGTTGAGGATAGGAAGTGGCCCGTTTTATTCGCCCTCTTGATATTTTCATAATCGCATAATCTACCTTTGTACCCCGCAAAACCATACTGCAAAATATAACTGCTTATGTCCTGTGGGTAATAACGCATTTGGCCCCCATAATCTGTTGTCAGAATACTCAAGCTATCAAGAGTGCTGAAACCCTTGCGGAATCCAAACTGAGACTTCGACAAAACACCATTTGATTCCATGAACCACTCAAGACGATTCCTAATCATATGCTCCATTGTTTTTAAAAGAACAGAAGAAAGAGCTATAGGCCGATATGAGTTGTGGTCTAAAGGATCCTTCCCTGGTTTCGGGATGGGAATTATTATTTGTTGTTTCCAAGAGTCAGGGAGGATTCCTTGATCGAAAAAGGAGTTGACCAAATTAAAAAAATACAGCTTAGCTCTGTCTGGAGATTTAATTAAAAAAGAATATGGGATGCCATCTACACCAGGAGATGAGTCAGTTAAACCGGTTAAAGCTGACATAAGTTCCTCGAAAGAAAAGGGGTTATCTAGTATATTTGATGAAGAGGGGACGTTAATAGAAGTAGTGTATTATTGGGCATTCTGTCCCCCAGTCGTTCGCTTCGCTTCCGACCGTTCGCTGCGCTCACTCGGTTGACAGAATGCCCAATAATACACTACGAATGGAGTGTTGAATAAATCTAAAAAAGTATCTTGATCAAAACATTCGGTTGAAGACCCGTGGTAAGTATCTTCAGAGAGACCCGTGGCAAGATTCTCTCACCGAACGCCCTGCCTAATATGACACAGACCACTCAGGACCCATGGTAAGATTCCTTTGCTGAATGTATCACCTAACACGTTCGGTTGAAGACCCGTGGTAAGTATCTTCAGAGCGACCCGTGGTAAGATTCTCTTACCGAACGCTGGGATCGCTTTAAAAATCTGGGTCAATACACTAAATTGTATTTAAAAACAGACGTTCTCTTGTTGACTGATATTTTTGAAAAGTTTAGAAAAACTTGTAAATTTCATTATCAATTAGATCCTGCTTTCTATGTAACCGCTCCTAGTTTATCATTTGATGCAATGCTTTATAAAACTGGAGTCGAGTTGGAGCTCATAGATGACCTTGCCATAGTGCGTATGATTCAATCAGGCATCAGAGGAGGTGTATGCACGTGTTCGCACAGGCATGCCAACGCCAATAACAAATACATGAACGAATACGATCCCTTAAAACCAGATACCTTCATAGTTTACATAGATTGCAATAACTTATACGGATTCAGTATGTGTCAATCTCTACCACTATCGAATTTTAGATTTTTAAACCAGGCAGAAATTGAATGTCTTGATATTGCTAATGTTCCTGCTGATGCTGACTATGGTTTTATTCTTGAGGTTGACTTAAGCTATCCAAAAAAGTTGCATGATGGACACAATGATTTGCCATTTTGTCCTGAGAAATGCATTCCACCCGGGGGTAAGACTTTTAAGCTCGTGCCTAATCTTTACGACAAGTACTTCTACGTTATCCACTATGTTCACTTAAAAACATGTTTAAAACATGGGCTGGTATTAAAAAAAATACACCGTGTCATAACGTTTCAACAAAGTCCTTACTTAAAACAATATATCGATCTAAATACGAGTTTAAGACAACAGGCTCAATCTACATTTGAACAAGACTTTTTTAAGTTGCTCAATAACAGCATTTTTGGGAAAACCTTAGAAAACAACGAAAAAAGAGTAAATGTACATTTAGTTAACGAATGGAGTGACCACAATAATATTTAAAAAAATTATAATAAGCGGAAAACTCCGAAATCTTTTGTGGTATTTTTGATGCAATGCTTTATAAAACTGGAGTCGAGTTGGAGCTCATAGATGACCTTGCCATAGTGCGTATGATTCAATCAGGCATCAGAGGAGGTGTATGCACGTGTTCGCACAGGCATGCCAACGCCAATAACAAATACATGAACGAATACGATCCCTTAAAACCAGATACCTTCATAGTTTACATAGATTGCAATAACTTATACGGATTCAGTATGTGTCAATCTCTACCACTATCGAATTTTAGATTTTTAAACCAGGCAGAAATTGAATGTCTTGATATTGCTAATGTTCCTGCTGATGCTGACTATGGTTTTATTCTTGAGGTTGACTTAAGCTATCCAAAAAAGTTGCATGATGGACACAATGATTTGCCATTTTGTCCTGAGAAATGCATTCCACCCGGGGGTAAGACTTTTAAGCTCGTGCCTAATCTTTACGACAAGTACTTCTACGTTATCCACTATGTTCACTTAAAAACATGTTTAAAACATGGGCTGGTATTAAAAAAAATACACCGTGTCATAACGTTTCAACAAAGTCCTTACTTAAAACAATATATCGATCTAAATACGAGTTTAAGACAACAGGCTCAATCTACATTTGAACAAGACTTTTTTAAGTTGCTCAATAACAGCATTTTTGGGAAAACCTTAGAAAACAACGAAAAAAGAGTAATGTACATTTAGTTAACGAATGGAGTGACCACAATAATATTAAAAAAAAGAAAATAACTGCTAATAAATTAATTTCAAGTTCTAGTTTTCACAGTGCTTCAATTTTCACTGAAAATTTAGTTGCGATACAAACAAAACCTGAACAAGTGATTTTGGATAAGCCAATATACATAGGGTTTACGGTGTTAGAGTTATCTAAAAGCCACATGTATGACTTTCATTATTCAGTTTTTGAACCATCGTATAAAAACAAATTACAAATGTGTTACACGGATACGGATAGTTTCGTGTACCAAATTGAAACCGAAGACTTTTACAAAGATTTAAAGGAAACTTTCCTACATTATTTTGATACAAGCAATTTTTTCAAGGAAAATTTATATGGCTTACCCCTTCTAAATAAAAAGATTCCTGGACTTTTCAAGGACGAAATGGGAGGAAACATTATAACAGAGTTTGTCGGATTACGTTCAAAATTGTATTGTATAAAGACCAATAATACTACAATTAAAAAAGCAAAGGGAGTAAAGATGAGTGTTGTTCGCGATATACAAATATCAGACTACAAAAAAACCTTGTATCATGGCAATATAGTGCGAAAAACGAATGTTTTATTTAAGTCTATCAAACACGACATTTTTACTCGTAGTCTTAACAAAGTAGCGCTATCCAGTAATGATGACAAGCGTTTTGTTTCGGGTGACAAGGTATCAACGAGAGCTTGGGGGCACACATCCATTCTAAACATTTAGATAAGCATAACATTGAACCAAGAATTAGGTAATTACAATTAAATTATAATACTTTCCTTAGATGTAAGATTTTCTTTATTATAATAGATAAACAACCTAATTAAGTTAATATTAAGTTTCAAATATGTAAATTAATTATTTAGGTACGTTGTTTTATTTTGTAATAGAAATAAATGATGACAAATAATTTACTTGGGTTTTATTTCTTATACGTAAAGACGTTCACATTAACTCAATACATCATGTTTAGACATGTTTTAAAATGTGATGGTAATCATCGCGTAGAAACGGTGAAATCCTATGACATCGGTCACACGTTGGGAATCAATTTACTACATTTAGGTATTTTGCAACGCAGATAAAACTTTACAGGTTTGGACATGAAGTTAATTATTAGCACGTGGCATAGCCGGCTCGTCTCATATTACCTATTTGATATAAGCAATCAGTAGATTTTATTTAGTTATCAATTCGACTTCGTTGCGTTCAAACTTGTTTCGGTTAAAAGTTAAGATGGCTCAACGTAGTCACAGTCACCTTCTCACCTCACCACAAGCCAGCTACGTTCTTTCAATCAATAGTAGAGTACCCAAGCACGTAATTAAAATTGAGATCATGGAAGCAGTGGAAGTGTCAAACGATGAAGTGGACATTCAAAGTCGTGCAAAAACTCAATACATTGTGTACGAAAATTGCGATGATGTGTATTTTAGCACGCTACAGCTGATGTCACACATCAGTTCCAAGTTGCGAGACCGCAACGAAAGACCTACCTTGTGAGTGGGAAACAATTAATTTTCAATCAGGTATGTAGTATTTTAATATTTTTATTTTATTTTGTGTGATGAACTATTTACATACTTATTCGTTCTAGGAACTATTACAATTTATTCACTTTATTCTATAGATAAAATCGACAGATTTCATTGTTTTTTTTTTTTCTTTTACAGAGAATGACTGACGTATATGATGATTTTCCTCAATACGCTCAAGACCCGTTACAAGACTTCACTCAGCAATACAAAGATTTATTTGGTGTGCAATCGTCGGAAATTAAACAAAAACGTAAAAAACGAGTTCCTCCAAAAAATAATAAGCGGAAAACTCCGAAATCTTTTGTGGTATGTAACGAACAGGAAGGCCTCAAGATGATCCAGATAAAAGTGGTGGACCTGGTCTGCGAGCATGACCGAGTGAACTCGATCTCATCGTCAACGACGTCGGATGCTGACAGCGAGTGCGTGTTGCTTAGTGCACAATATGTGGTTCATGACACAATGGATGAAATTATGGACATGACTGAAAGTGTAATTAAAAAGATTTCAAAAAAGTTATGTGGTTGTAGCTTCTAGTTTATTTAATATTTTATAAGATTTTGTTATAGAAATATAATAAAATAAATAATATTGAAATCAGTGCATGCTTTTTATTTCCATTTGGGGATATTTCGTGTCAAAGTAAAGAAAACACTTAATTAAATGATACAACTTTTATTTAATTAAAACAGAATTAATAAAATAAATTATTTTCTAAACACCATTTTTTTATACTTAAAACATTGCGTAATGCACAATATTTCTTATGATTAAAACAATTAAATAACAATATATCTTTACAATAGAGTTCGTTAAGATTTTTTAGATTAGGAGCACCCTTACAAGTAATATCTGAAACACTATTATGATCACACAACTCTCGCATCCATTTTACTTTTTCTTCCCCTTTCACAATTATATTTTTATCCTTAAAAAAGGTTTTGATCATTCTTTGAAATTCTCTGTAGTCTATATAGCCCTCGCTCCATTGGTAACCTCTGTTTCTTTCTATCCAACGAACACATTTTTTTTCTTTATCACTCAGTGCAGAGAACGGATATGGAGGTTTTATTAAAAATACATGGGTGTACTTTGAAGTGGCTACTGCCATTTCCTTAACCAAAAATTCATTATTGACGTTTTTGAATCCTTGTAAATCAATGATTATTGTATTATAAATATTCATGATATTTTCTTTACTATGTTACTCAAAGGTTTGTATTCAAATAAACAATCATTCAAAATCAAGCAATAAGCAGCTGTTTGATCAGGTATTTCTTGATCTGTTTCAATTTCGACTCTCACGTCAATAGATCCTTTCAGCGTTTCGTGTTGTCGTGAACAGTCAATAACGAATAAAGGGGCAACGTCTCTAAATTCTTTTAAACTCAGCAACGGCTCTGCACGACGTCCGTGGTACGACTGCTGAAATCTTGTATATTGTTCGTATAATAAAGTAAACTTGTCATCTGAGAAACTGACGTTCAATCCTTCATATGGATAATATGATGAATTTAAAAAGACTCTTATATCACGTACGTGACAATGATCAAACTCTGCCATTGACAATTGACTGTTGTGTTTGCGGTTGGTTTGTAAGGCAATTACAACAAATCGCGGTTTCTCTGTTTGGGATGAAGTTTTGATAGACCAAGTATGCTTACGTGTTTTAGGAAGTAATGGGTATTCATACAGATCCCAATTACGAAATGCTAGTGGAATAGCGCGATCTTTCTCTAAATGCTTTAGTAAATTTATTCTTTCACGATCTGACACTTTAATATGTGGCACTCTCCAAATAATTTTACTAATTACAATGTCATCTACAGTTTCTCCTGTATTTAATTTAATAGAATTAAGATTCGTATTGCTTCTAAGTAACACTAACTCGTGTTTACAGTTCATGATTATTTTTTCATAGTCTTCTGCAAATCCCAATATCTTGTTTAACGGAATGGACATGGAAAACGCTCCACCTCCAGTATTGTTTGTTCCCATAGTTGACCAACCCCAAACTCGTGCATATTTAGATTCATTTTCATTTAGAGATAGATAAGATTTTATTGTTGTAGTTATACCTGCATTTTTTATTTTATCTATTTCTACTCCATTTAATTCATACCGAATATCTTGAAATAGAAACAATGCAGGATTATTAATGAAATGTACATCCGATATGTTTTGCTTTAGTTGTGGTGTTATATATGTTACAGTTAAAACCCATTTTTCGTTAGAACTGGTTTTCCCTAGTTAAAATTAGTTATTACTTAATGCCTTTGTTAATACTAGAAATAATCAGTTAAAACTAGAATTTACCACTGACATATTTGATTTTCAGATAAAACTAGTTGTCACATCGAGCTATAGTTAAAACTAGCGCTAGAAAAACGGATTTGGGATTGAAAACAAGATATAAGTTTTAAAAATATTTATTGAAAAGATCTAAGATACTGAGAACCAAATAATAATAGTCTAAGACTAAAGGAACATTTTACAGAACATTGACTTAAATTTAGTTGCCAAGATGACTATATTAATTATAAGTAGGTAAAGAAAATAATCAAATAAATCAACAGAACACAACCATAAAATTTTAAAAAGATACTTTGTTAACCCTAGATAGCTAACGTTCGTCAAAATGACGACCACGTAACAAATATCATCCTGTCTCTTTCTAATTATTGTGCGTACGGTTTTGTGCTTTCGCGCCAGCTTAGTGACCGCTAGACTGCGCCGTGTGATGGTCGTGTTTAGCCGGTAAGTAATTTTGTTTACGAGATATTGGGTGCATGCTCGTCATTTTGACGAATAGTTAGCTTTTATGTAACTTTTGTTTCTTTGTTATGTTTTATGCTGTGTGTTGATTTTGCTTTTATTTCTTTTAGTTATTACATAAATTGTGAAAAATGGCTACGAGGTCGATTATCACTGACGAAGAAATAATTCGTGCATTAGAAAATGAAGATTGTGGTGAGGATTGTTCTTCTGGAAGTGAAAATGAAGACGACTTATTGGTCGACGACGTGCAGAGTGATATTCACGATGAACCTTCTGACAATGATGAAGTACATGAAAGGTCACCTTCAGAAGTTTCTCCAGTTGGTGAGTCTCATAAAGATTCTACTTTATCAGAGTCTAACCTTATTATAAACTTGACTCAAGCTAACATTCGAGGCAAAAATCGTCATGTGTGGTCAACACAAAAAGACCATGCTTCTTCTCGAACCTCTGCAATAAATATCGTCCGCACGGCTAGAGGGCCAGGTCGTTCACTCAAAAATATTACAAGCCCTTTAGATATATATTCCGTTCCTTTATGACTGATGAAATTTGTGAGGAAATTTTGAAGTGGACTAATGCTGAAATTTTTATAAGAAAAGAAATGTATGAGACGGTCACATCTACCCAAAAGAACGTATGCAAAGAGGAACTCGATTCTTTATTTGGCGTTTTAATATTGGCTGCCGCTTTGGATGATAATCACCTCACAAGTGATGAATTGTTCAACACAGCTTTTTGTGGAACACGATACATCTCGTGTATGAGTCGAGAAAGATTTGATTTCCTTATAAGATGTCTCAGGTTTGATGATAGGGCTGTAAGAATTCAAACTATTCAATCTGGTCCATTCACGCCGATTCGAAAAGTATGGGACTTATTGATAAATCAATGTCGAGAAAATTACATTCCTGGAACCAACGTAACCATCGATGAGCAATTGCTGGCATTCCGTGGTCGCTGCAAATTTAAGATGTACATCCCTAATAAGCCAGCTAAATACGGACTGAAAATTGAGATGATGTGTGACAGTGGGACCAGATATATGATTGATGCTATGCCGTATCTTGGAAAAGGTACAAATACAGGAGGAGAACTCCTTGGTGCGTATGTTGTCAAGGAATTAACGAGAAGTATTCATGGCTCTAACAGAAATGTAACCACTGATAATTGGTTCACATCTGTTCCATTAGCTAAACAACTGCTGCAACAGCCTTACAAACTAACAATAGTTGGAACGTTGCGTGCTAACAAAAAAGAAGTACCAGAAGAATTTAAGAATAACCGAGAAAGAGCGGTTGGAACGTCTATGTTCTGTTATGATGGGTCATTAACACTTTTATCGTTCAAACCGAAACCAAGCAAGATGGTATATTTGTTGTCCTCGTGTGACGAAGAGGGCACAGTGAACCAAACAACGAAAAAGCCATCTATGATAGAGTTTTATAATGCCACAAAAAGTGGAGTGGACACATTTGACCAAATGTGTGCACATATGTCATGCAACCGTAAGACCAACCGGTGGCCTATGTGCATATTCTATGATATGCTCAGTATAGTGAATATCAACTCTTACATCATCTATTGCCATAATGTTTTGATATTTAGAGGTAAGCCACTGTCACGAAGGGGATTTATGAAGAAATTGAATTGCACTTGCACTTGTTGAATCAGGTTACATCTCGCGACCAATCGGAATAAAGTACGATGATCAGGTGATGCTTCGCAGCCAATCAGAATAAGGTATGATGAACTCTAACCTCGGTCGGAACAGTTTTTACTGACTCACTTCGGAAAAACGCGTTTTGTCTTGCTGAAACTAGTTTTAACTGATATTCGATTCAGACATTAGTCAATTCTAGTATTAACAAAGGCATTAAGTAAAAACTAGTTCTAACTAGGAAAAACGCGTTCTATCTACTAACTAGTTTTAACTGTAACATATATACTGAAAGAAGGGAGATATCAAACACTCGCACAGCCACGACATTGATGTCTTGGCTATGTTGAGGGAGAGGGATTTGAGAGTAAGGGAGGAAGCGCTTAACAAGTAAAGCACTACCTGCATAGCCATCATTCCTGTCATCACGGAGACACGAGTAGCCTGAGACACGAAAATGTGAATCAGGAATCAACCACGTCTCCGAGATGGCTAGGACTAACGGTGGAAGTATATTAATGATAAAAGTTAGTTCGTGTTTTTTCGCTCTAATGCTTTGGCAGTTCCACTGAACTACCGTTAATGACATTATTATTATACATAGATAATTGAGGGAATTGGGAAAGTTTTTGTGCAACGTCGGACGGTAGGCGGTCGCTATGACCAGAAACAATACGGATTATTAGGGACAGGATAAGTTCTAAGAGGTTGTCCTCAGAGGAAGTTGGAGGAGAGTTGGAGTTCATGGCGCATCCATTTGGGAGAGAAGAGGCACAATTACCTACTAAGGCTTGGTATGCCTGCTGGTCGTAAGATCTTCCCAGAGAAGCCCGTGAGCGGGGTGGGCGAGAGACAGATTTCCTGTAAGAGGAAGTTGAGGACTGCTGAGGAAAAGTCTGAGAGGGTTGAGACGGGGTAAATTGATGAGAAGGAGGGGACTTAGCTATGTCTGCATATGATCTGCGGACCGCTGGATATAGGGAGGCTGCTTGGTCGTACGGGATGTTATCCTGCGACATTGCTATTTTAATGGACTTTTGTCTGGAGTGTTCAGGACATGATTTGTTTAAGGCAAAATGTGGGCCAGAGCAATGAAGACAAGTTGCTTTGTCTTCTTGGACGGTACAACTTTCACCTGAGTGGGGTTGAGCGCAGCGATAGCATCTTGGCTTGGAGCGGCATTGAGCTTTCACGTGTCCAAACCGGCAGCAATTCATGCATTGAATGGTTGGGAGTTGGTATGTCTCAACTGGGATTGATGTGTGGTAACAAAATACCCGTTCAGGTAGGACCTGGCCCTTAAAAGTGACCACCACAGATTGGGTGGGGATCCAGGATGTTTTGTTATCAAGTACCTGTTTTCGGTTGAGGCGTCTAGCCTTTAAGAGTATTCCACAACCATCAGGGGCAGACAAAGATTCTGCTAGTTCCTCCATTGTCCAATCTGTAGGTATGCCTTTGATGAGGCCTATGCGAGTTACATTGTATGTCGGGATCGAGGAGGTATATTTATGAAGTGGTAATAGTTCATTATTTATGAAGCTGTTGGCTGCATTAGAAGAATTGAATTCAACAGAGATCCTATTCCTGCCAATCTTTTTGACACCATCCATAACTACATTAGAAATCTTGTTTGTAACCAGGAACCTACCAAACCTTATGGGTTGGATAAATGTAGGGGCAGAGGGGTCAGATTCCATTCGAGAAACATGAACAATGAAGGGGCCTTTATCCATGTTGCTGTACGCTTTCGGCGCTATGACAATGGATGGGTGAGTGTACATGGGTTGGCTACTACTACTAGGCGAACTAGAAATAGAAGGATCTGTGACAGTCCTTTTGGCAGGCTCAGTGGAATCATCCGGATCAAGACGGCGTTTTGTCGCCGTTTGGGAGAATAGAGGAGGACCTGGTCCTCAGTTGTGGCCTGGTCCGGCGGATCAGGCGGGTCAGGAGGAGGGACAGGGTCCATTTTTGTTAAACTTACCAGTAATACGCGAAACTACTTATACCTCAACCTTTGTTTTGATGGAAATTAGGCTTAGGGATACTTAAAAGTGAAAACAAAGAATTGCAAAACACAGTTTTCACCAAAAATCCTAAAAGTACATGTAAACACCACGCTCGCGAAAACGGGACCGAGGTTAATTTCTGTAGATATGTCAATTAATGACAATGACAGCACTGACAGCGTCTGTCAAACATTCAAGTAATTCGCTTATTTTGCCGGGTGAATGAATCACCGGAAGTATCTGTTTAATCTTTGTTAAATAAATATGTTACAAAACGTCGTTCACACCAAAACTGATAACGTTAACGTTATTTATAACAACTTTGCTAGACGGATTGTCTACCATAGATATTGACCAATACTGTTCGTAAATAGGACTCCTATCGAAATACATTTTTCGATGAAACAACTGAAGGTCCCAACGGATACCGTAAATCAACAACGTTCCACTTTATAGTATGAATAAATTGAGACAATATCTGTTAAGACTATGTAATAAAAAATTATCATAAGCCAAATAAAATGTTCCAACAGACATTGTCAATAAACTTTTTCCAGGTTCCACTTCAATAATTATGTGAAGTTAAGTTTTGCTAAAACTAAAATGAGTATCACAATGTCTGTTAACGCTATGTTATAAAAAATATCATATGCCAAATAAAATGTTCAAACAGACATATAGGTACTAAACTTTTTTCAAGGTTCCACTTCATAGTATGAAGTTATGTTTTAGTAAAACTAAATAAAGTGAGACAATATCTGTTAAGACTATGTAATAAAATAATATCATAAGCCAAATAAAATGTTCCAGCAGACATTGTCAATAAACTTTTTCCAGGTTCCACTTCAATAAATGTGAAGTTAAGTTTTGCTAAAACTAAAATAAATATCACAATGTCTGTTAACGCTATGTTATAAAAAATATCATATGCCAAATAAAATGATCCAACAGACATATAGGTACTAAACTTTTTTCAAGGTTCCACTTAATAGTATGAAGTTATGTTTTAGTAAAATTAAATAAAGTGAGACAATATCTGTTAAGACTATGTAATAAAAAATATCATAAGCCAAATAAAATATTCCAACAGACATGATTGTCAATAAACTTTTTCCAGGTTCCACTTCAATAAATGTGAAGTTAAGTTTTGCAAAAACTAAAATAAATATCACAATATCTGTTAACGCTATGTTATGAAAAATATCATATGCCAAATAAAATGTTCCAACAGACATATACCTAGGTACTAAACTTTTTTCAAGGTTCCACTTCATAGTATGAAAATATGTTTTAGTAAAACTAAATAAAGTGAGACAATATCTGTTAAGACTATGTAATAAAAAAATATCGTAAGCCAAATAAAATGTTCCAACAGACATTGTCAATAAACTTTTTCCAGGTTCCACTTCAATAAATGTGAAGTTAAGTTTTGCAAAAACTAAAATAAATATCACAATGTCTGTTAACGCTATGTTATAAAAAATATCACATGCCAAATAAAATGTTCCAACAGACAGATTGTTAATACACTTTTTCAAGGTCCCACTTCAATACTATAAAGTTATGTTTTAGTAAAACTAAATAGAGTGAGACAATATCTCATAAGGCTATGTAATAAAGAAATCATCATGAGCCAAATAAAATGTTCCAAGAGACATATTGTCAATAAACTTTGTCCAGGTTCCACTTCAATAAATATGAAGTTAAGTTTTGTTAAAACTAAAACAAGCACCACAATATCTGTTAGGGCTATTTTAAAAAGATAAAGAACTCAAGCAGTCTTACAGCTAAAAGAGATCTCTTTCAGAATAATCGAAAAGTATGTTGGTGAATTCCAAAATTCCACTCAAACGGGCACGTTTCAATTTACATTAAGAAATGAAATATTCAACTTTCCTCTACCTGAAGGTTGTCTGGAAGAGATCGCTTCCAGCGATAAGACCGCCTAAATTGTGCTATTCACTTACTACTTTCCTGTGATTTGTTTGTTTTGTGTGGTGTACAATAAAGAGTATCTATCTATCTATTCTAAGTTCCTCATGGACAGGCAAACATATCAGGTTGTACAATTATTAATGAGTAATCTTTTAAGTTTCTTAACAGAAAATGTTGTGGGTTTACAACCGTTAAGGATTAAAGGCCACTAAAATTCACGCAGTTGGGTTAGATAATTATGTGCAATTGTTCAGGAGTGAAATTGCTATAACACCAAGTTTCTCACAGACTAACCAAAAGAGAATGCTTATTACTATCTAACATGACTTTGTTAAGTAAAAAACCATGTGTGCATTATTAGAAATACTTGATAAAGTAACAAGGGTAATACTCATCTATAGCACATAAGTATCAAAGAATAAATTTAACTTGAAATAATGGCAAAAGGTAATCAATATCATTGAATGGTTCATTCGTTCAAATGTAGTAATCAAAGCGACATAATCAGTGTATTCAGTTCTTTCTGGTTTTGTGCAGTACAGTATTCAATATGTAGGTATAGGCCATCGAAGACGAGAGGAGTTTTGTATAAAGCACCACACAAAGTATTTCATCTTTGATTATCAAAATTAACAAAACATAAATGGTTGTTAGACCAAATTTTGTTAAACTAAGAGAGAAATCCATTGGCCCTAGTGTAACTAAGCAAGCTAAACAAAAGTTAGTTGATCCTACCCTCTCAAATTTAAAATTGAAGGTTATATTATGGGCTATTATATTTTTTCAGCGTTATTAGAAATTAAATTGATTTTATAATCAAGACGCGGTTGTAAGACTTTAAAATTAAAAGCACATAAGATTAGATGACTCATATAAGAAGACGAATAGAAATCTGGGTTCCCTATGCTATACCGAATGACGAAAGACAGAATAACATATACCCGAACACTAATGACCGATAGCTTGTACCGAAGCATTAAAAGACCGAAAGTTTAAAATCTCGATAGTTTTTAAGACCGAAAATTCATAAGGCCGAATTAAATCCCTAGCTAAGTTAAGCATAGCTAAGGATGAAAATTAAAAACTATCAACATTTCTGAATTTCAATTAGATTAGATCTAGATCAACTAGATTTCAATCGCCTAAGAAATAAAGGATCTACATTTAAAAAGTTGCTGCCTATAAAATAATATCCGTAAATAATTACGCTTAATTTTTTTAAAATTCAGCGTAATTATTTACGGATATAAGCTATAAATAAAACACAATTTTATAACAATCATTATAATGTTTCGAAATCTTAATTAGATTTTACATCGAGTAATCTAAAAATTATCTCTACCAGCAAATATAATTTAACTAGTTAAAGGCATAATAAATAGTAAACATGGCTGCTTTTGTTGTTGTTTACGGATTGTCGAAATTAGTTTTTTTAGAGAATAATACGATATTTACGTAACAGAAACTGTCTAGATTTAGTAGTTAATAAAATAAACCTATTACATTCTTATAATTAAGCAGATTTAACATTACAAAATAGATCGAACGCAGGGCTCGACCGAATGGCACTGCAGTGACCAAGGACGTTTGCGATAGTGAAGGTTGTACAGACGAGATTTCGGTGTCGGATTTTTGAGTTCAGCTATTTTTGCTCTTGCATTTTTTTTTGTTTTGGTTTATAATTTGCGTTTGTTTGACATTTTTATGCACTACATTAAATCAAAAACAGAATTTTATAAGCATGTTTTTCTACATTTTTTCACGTTTTTGCACTAACACGTAAGCTTTAACACGTAAGCACCAGCATTTCTTTTAAACGCACGCACGAAAAAATACCTAAAATAACCATTATTTCATGTTTTTAGAATAAAAAGAGTTTTAAATACAAGTATTATACAAGTAATATTTAATTTCATTTTATTCTAAAATAATAATATTTTATAAATTATTTTACATACTAGGTACTTTTAAAATCAATTAATTAAAAAATAATAATAGAGCATATAATTATATTACCCTTTACTAAAGAGAAGGAGGCTCATAGTCCAGCAGTGGACTGTAACGGGCTGTTTATGATGATGATGATATAATTATATTAATTGTTATTTTATCATAATTATTATTATTTTTCAAATCTGCATTGCTCATCTAGTCTAACTCAGTAAACACTGGTCACTCATAATATGAAAAATTCGTATTGCACTGTTTTCGCTTAAATGTGCTATTGGTGTGCTGCTGTATTATGTGGTCTTGATTTGTTTGCACTAAAGACATTAAACAAAAAAAAAATTAATAATGTTCATACTCATAAATTTGTATCACACTAATATTTCCAAATAGTTTTTAATCATAAGTGTAAATGAAACTGGTAATAATACCTAAGTTTAAATAACCAGACTTATCATGTATCATTTAATTATATTGTACAAAAATAATGGCACTGTAGTACCCCCGGACGGTCAAGTTTCAATACAAATCTCTCGTCTGCACAGTGCCGGGCGGCCATTTTGATTGTCGGACCAAGATCGCCATCGGTAACAAATTTCGTGTTGTGCCGAGTCATTTCAAATAGGTAATTTATTAGACTTATCATGTATCATTTGTTTATATCAAGCCATTATTTTAGAGGTAGTATAATCTAGTTTCACACTAAGTTAATAAAAGTATAGCCGAGAGCATAACTTTGTCATAATAAAAATAAAATTGCCAGAAAATCGGACAAAAAAAAGTACAATTATGTATTTTTTTATATATGAAATTGTAAGTTCGAAGTATATATTTTCAATTTTATTGATGCCTTGTTTTATTACCTATCTACCAGTATTTTTTTTTTCGTAATCACAACTATACTTTTCTTTCTACAAACCCTTTTTATCGGGACAGGTCACACGATTTTTTTAAGCACCTATCGAGCGATAGCGCCGGACGGTTTCCCCACATCATAGTCTGCTAGCGCGGACAGTCAAGTGGATAAAACACATTTTTAAATTATAATCTTGTTACTTTTTCTTCTAAAAAACTTAATAGAAGTCGAGAATGAAATACAGAGCTATCAAGTTTAAGCTCCAGTTCGCCCCAAAACTGAAGATACCTAGTAAATATACATTTTATGAAAATAAGGAAAACTGAAGAAATTTAGAAAACAGCAAGATGAAGAAACCATGACACAAGTATGGAGACTCACAAAGAAAATAATAAAGCAGCCTCTTCAGGCTTCAGTCTATATCAATGAAATTGAAGTGGAAACGCAATGGCTGGGTGTTGAGAAAACTTTACAAATTACCTACTGAAATAAACTTCAAACGCCTGGGTAGTATATACATAATGCACCCATTATTTGACATCTAGCTCTATTACTTATCGGATAGACAGTATGTTGCTATACCATGAAAATGGAAATTGATCCAGTGCACCAATTAATTGCCATCTAGCGCTATCACAGTGCGGATAGACAGTATGTTGCAATACCAGTAAAACTAAAAATTGAGCCGGTGCACTAATGACCTGACATTTAGCGCTTTCACAAAGTGGGAAGACAGTATGACAGTATATGTTGCAATACCATGAAAATTAAATTTTAACAAGTACACAAAAATATTAGATGTCTAACTCTACCACCAAGTGGATATAATAGTATGGACAGACAAGCATACTCAATCAATTTCAATCAACTAGCGCTACTATCATGAAACGATAAATAGTATGGACAAATGAGCAGGATCACTCATTTTTAAACAGCAAGTTCTACTGTTACTAAGCGAATAGACAGTATATAGAAATGGGCAGGCCCACTCATTATTAAACAACAAGCGCTAATATACTAAGAGAATAGAAAGAAATTATGGACAAACAAGCAGGCTCACTTGTTTTATTAACTAACCTATTGCTATGCAATTAGTGTTATATTACATAAATAAAAATGAAAAATCAGACAAATTATTTGAAATCTTGCACTGTAAGCTGATGCACAGTATAAAACAATACTATATAAAATTGTACAAAATCAACACAACACTATAATATTATTATTGTCAGAAAATAGTGCTAGTATCTGATGAATACCATTACAAATAAACAAAGATGGTTTTAACTAGTTCCTAAGGGATTGGATGGAGATAGAAAATTCAAACCGGAATTATTGTGAAAAGCCCTTTACCTCAAGAAAGAAGGTTACAATAGAGATACAGATACTTACTTATCAAAGCTATGGATTACTTTACTGGCCATCTTATTAATCACAAAAAACCCTTAAAATATTAGGCTTACATTATTTAATTAAATAATAACCTAGATATTCCAGATTCCTTTCCTTTACTTCATTGTGGTAAACAATGTAATGTACTAAAAATACCTATTTATAAATATGTACTTACTTAAGTACCATTATTCAAAATAAGATACATTTCAAAACTATTGGGAACGCTTGATTTGTTCAGTCCTCCATCATAACGATATGAAATAAGTATAAGATGGACATAAGTCTGTAAGATTAGTAATATGTATATAACTATTTATTTATTATTTATTAAGCCTTTTGTGCTGAGTCTTTTTCCAGTCGAGCCCAAGCTATATGTGTGGAACTATCTTTTCTTTGGCTGACCTTCTTCTGAATATCTTATGATAAATTGAGGACTATAAAAAAATTATGTAATAAAACCTTATTAAGGTAGACTTCTGTAACCGCTGAATTAACATAAAGGCTATGTGATGATCATTTACCTAATACTAATTTAGTAATTTCAATAGATCTTTTGTTTTTTATATATTTATGATAATAAAATAAAATAACGCTGACCCCTATCACATGCTAAGGAACTGCTTCTAATCACTAAAAAGTTCTGATCATAATCTAACAAAATCATTATAGGTACCTATTCAATTTCTTAAAATTGAAATATCCCTTTTAAATTACCATTAAGACAGACATTTCTCAAAATTAAGAATAGATAAATTCACAATAAGAACATAGTAGGTACCCCTAAATATGTAATTATTGGTATATCACCTTAAATATAATCTTTATAAGAGATTAGGTACTTTTATTTCATTTAAGTCACTAAAACAGGAACAGTCTAATACCTGTTGTCCTGATAAAAATTACATAATGGCTTGAATTTTCTTAAATATAAATATTGATATTGGCTTGAATATTGACATATTGAAACTAAATTTCTGAACAAAGTATTCTTGTAATTACTAATTACTAAAGAAGATGACAATCTTGACAATAATGTGTGATAGAAAATAATACATTAAGAATAATTGTACTTCAAATAATTAATTCATGTAGAAAACTTAATTTAAATCAATTATAAATAAAAAATATGGCAGTAAATTCCAAAAACAAAGCCTAGTAACCAGACATTTTAGTAGATACCATAATTAACCTGTACATGTAGAAACATGTCTCAGATAGAACCATTCCCTGTTGGTATACACTTAACCCGTTGGCTGCCCAACAACAGTCAATAAAAATAAGAGATGGGCAATATAGAGTTATAACAGATAAGTCGAACTGATAAATACATTAATCGTATTCAATAATATTTTCTACCATAGCAAATAAAAAAAAATAAAAAAAGCATGTTTAAAAATGAACACATTCTTTCACATTTTAACTTAATGTTACATTCATTAAAATTATGCCTACATTGCTGCATTCAAATAAAGCTATAACTGAGTCTGTTAAAGAACATTTTTCTCTGTTAGTTTACAATATTATCAACTGATAAAATATTTGGTTTTATGATCCGATTATACGCTCTATCTTGCTAAATATAGAGCATAGTTACCGTATTGAATTCAATCGATATTTTCAACCAAATTATGAAATATTATTTCCATAATATAAACATTCGGTAGCAATAAGGATGTATCTTAACTATGGTCATCCGTACATTTGTGACCAAACTTGAGGTTTCTAGAACCCCGGTCACCCATCCATTTAGTGACCAAACCTGAGGTTGATCCAATAAGTGACTAAAGTGATTAAACTTGAAGTTGTTTGACCACGGTCACCCATTCATTAAATGACTAGATTAAAAGTTGCATAATGCATAACGATTGATGTTTTTAACCAATTAAAAAAAAAATTTAAAAAAAAAAAAAAACAACTTTTTACAGGATGAACCCTCAACAATAACAATTATGCCAACTTAATTACATAGGTCAGTTACTTGGAATTTCCCGTACTGATTCTATAGATTACCGGCCTTAGCTGAGAAAAAAAAAAAAAGAATATAATAATTGATTGTTAACACGTTGAGCGCTACGCGGAGCCGCAAACAATAGATTTTCTATTGTGTCTAGTTTGTGGCAGTCAAATACTTTTATCATTTAAAGTATAAATATTTTTAATCATTATTGCCATCTTTAGTAAAAGTAAAAGTAGTTTATTTTTGTGCCAAATAAATAAAATCAATAAATTAATTAATTATAATCATACGCTAAGATATTATGATTGCGCACCTGCATTTTTTTTTTTAATAAGATACTCTCCTTTCGTTATATTCATTTTAATCTTTTTATTTGTGTTTTTTATTAGAACACTTTATTGAAATAAGTAGGTATTTACAGTACCTATAACAACATATTTGTCTTACAACCGGTCTTCAGGAACAATTGTTTTCGATCTTTAATCACTCAATTATGGAATTGGCTAACAATGGACATTGTTGTTATAATCAGATAATAAAATAAAAATATATTTACAAAAATTTTGTGGCCTGGCTTGTGCAGTATATTATGTGAGACCTAAATGGAACGTAATTTTACTCTTGACGCATTCAGAATTTCAGACATTCTACGTGAATTCATTAGTTACTCAGCCTTAGCACTAAACTTAAAAGATATGATTAAATATAAGTACCTTTTTGTTTTGATTTGCCATCAAACGTCTCCGGATTGTACTTAGTTTTCAAAATGTTTTTTGCATTTTCTAAACTAATAAGCAACTTATTCGCAACCGAACTTCAAACATCTACTCGTAAATATATCTCAAACAATCAGCAAGTATAATTATAAGATTAAACGAACTTACCTTAAGTGAAGTTCAATCTTAATTATACGCAGCTGATTGTTTGAGATATGACAGTCCCAAAAACCCACCCACTAATACTTTGTATTATCCCAGTAGGGCCAGTATATTACAGGGTTGCTCATAAGGCTGTCTTTAAACGTAATGACATTACCAACAAATGTTGCCATTTGCAGGGATAAATGTTTTTTCTTTTCCAGCTTTAAAACATTGTGACCCGACGCTGTTGTAGAACATCGGTACTACTCGTAAATATATCTCAAACAATCAGCTGCGTATAATTAAGATTGAACTTCACTTAAGGTAAGTTCGTTTAATCTTATAATAGTCACTGTATGGTACTTTTACCAGTGAAGTATGGTCGTCATCAGGAGTCCCTCGAGCTGCGACGTCAGCCACTTCGTTCCCCGTAATGCCATTGTGTGAAGGTACCCACATAAACTTTACATTTTTACCTATAGATTTAAGTTTATAGACCTCATACTTAATAAAGATAACTAAATAATTTACATTTTGTTTAAGATTATTGTTACAAATAGCTGCTATGGCACTGTGCGAATCGGTCAAAATTAAGAAATCTGAGTTATTTACAATCTTATTTATATAAGTAAGAGCATAGTAAATTGCATAACATTCAGCAGTGAAGATACTACAATCAGAATCAAGTTTGAAACATTTAGTAATTTTTTGTTGTGAGTCGTATAATGCTGAGGTGACAGAATTAATAGTTTTAGAACCATCTGTATAAATTTTATAACAGCTAGGATACACTTCTAAACATTCCAACAATTGATTCTGGTTGTATACCTTATTATCTATTAGGTCTATAGAAGTATTAATGAAATCATATTCAAATTTATACAGAGGAAGATCATTACTTTTATACATATTTACAGCAATGGTTTGTAAGTGCAATATAATCCTTATTATTTCAGGAAAATGTCCAGATATAATGTTATTGATATTGACATAAGGACCTATCATGCTTTGGGGCAATTGCTGATGTGGTAAAATTCTATCTAGGATGCTTCTATTATTGCAAGCTATAATCTTCAATCAAAATCTTTCAATTATCTTAAGACGATGGTATACTAGAGGTGGAATGCAAGCTTCACATTCTAATGCATTAATAGGAGTGGAGCACATGGCACCAATTATAATTCGTAGTGCCTTTTTAGTTAGTTAGTTTTGTATTATGTCCAATTTCCTGAGTAAGGTAATGTTAGCATTTGTGTATGCAATTGCACTGTAATCAAAATGACTCCTTACAATACTCTTGTAGAGCATAGACAGGATTTTTGGATCAGCACCCCAATGCACTCCTACCAGAGATCTTAGTATATTTAAACCCTTACATGCATTCTTAGTAATATAGTTTATGTGATCAGTGAATGTAAGTGTTTGATCCAAATATACACCCAGAAACTTTTTCTCTGTTAATAAAGGAAGCGAAGAATTATTGTAAACAATATCAATTTTATTTATGCAAGACTTTACTATATATTACAGCACCGCTTTTGTTAACATTAATTTTTGACTTTAATTTATTTTCATAGAAATTATGAATTTGTACTAGGCCTCTATTTAAATTATTAATAGCAATATCTACATTTCTATTTACACTATATACAACAATGTCATCAGCAAATTGCAAAAACTTAACACCTTGTTGTGTTAAATATTTACAAATTTGAGATGTATAAATATTGTAGAGCAAAGGTGAAATTGTTGCACCTTGCATACTTCCTTTATAAACATTTTTGGGTCCATGAAGAATGTTATTAAATCTTACATACATTTCTCTATTAAATAAAAATGAAAAAATCCAATTACTTACAGATTTTGCCTGGAATGCCCATCTCTGACTTACAAGGACAGTGGGATTAAGATTGTCAAATGCACCCTGTATATCCAGGAATGCACAGACTGTTGCAGAGTGGTTATGAAATGTATTTTTAATATCAGAAATCAAGGAAATAAAACTTTCAGCTGCACTTCTTTCTTTCCGGAAGCCAAATTGTTGTACAGGTAAGATATTTTTTGACTCGACAAACCAATCTAATCGTGTTTTAAGCATGAATTCAAATATTTTACCTATACATGATGATAATGCAATGGGCCTATATGAATTACAATCATTGGGAGGTTTATTTGGCTTAACTATTGGAATTATACATTGTGATTTCCAAGATTCAGGAATATTAAGAGTATCCCATAATAAGTTATAAACTTGAAGTAGCTTATTTTGTGCTATTGGCTGCATGTTTCTGAGTACATCATAGGTAATATTATCTAACCCTGGACTAGTGTTTTTCCTTTTAGAAAGTGCAATAATAAGTTCCTGCCATGAAAAAGATTTTAATAGAAAGCTAGTTATTTCACTATTACCATCTTGTTTGAAAATTTTATCTAAAAGTTCCTTATCAATATGTTTTTCAGGAGGATCAGAAGGGGCATATTTCTCCATAAACGCTGGCAGCCACTCATCATTCTTTGGTTGTTTAGTTAATGAAGCACGTTTGAATCTTCTAATATAATTCTAGACTGTACTAACAGGTGTGTACCTATTAAATGATTCCGACAGTGTTTTCCAACTTTTCTGTTTCTTTTCTCTCAGCAGTAGTTTTTTCTGTGCATCAATTTTTTTATAATGAATATAACTTTCTATGGTGCCATCTGATCTATATTGTTTTACGGCTTCTTTACTTTTATTTAGAGCAGTATCACATTCATTATCCCACCATGGTACAGGTTTCCTAACAGTATATTGTGAAGTCTTAATAAACTTTGGAATGCATGTATTATCCATTGTGTTGGTTAATATATTATAAAAATCATTATATGTTTCAATAGGGTTCTCACTATCTATAATAAAGTGTGTGAAATGGTTTTCTGTTTCAGATTTGAATTTTGTCCAGTCAGCTTGTTTATAAACGTAGCGATCACAAGGATCACCAATTACATATTGATCAGAAGGGATTTGTATATCTGTGATAGTTAAGTAATGATAACTTCCCATGGCATCATCATAAACTTCCCATTGACACAAATGGGCTAGTAAGGAACTAATGCAGCTAATATCTATAGAAGATTGACGATGAGTGGCAGTACCAACTGTAGTTGGAGAACCTGTGTTAAGAATACACAAATCACATTCGTCCAGGAGATCATAGATAGCAATACCTCTTGAAGATGTCGAGTGGCAACCAAAAGCAACATGATGTGCATTCAGGTCACCAGCTATCATAAGTGGTTTTGGTAAATTGTTAGTTATTCTTTTCAAATGATTCACTCTAAATTGACTTCCACTTGGTGGGCTGTATGCAGTCATAATTGACAATTTACCCACTTGAGTATACAGAATTATAACAACTGTTTGTAAATGTTCATAGTAATTAGTTGATACAATGTCATACTTAAAGTTATTTTTTATTAATATGCCTACTCCTCCTCTACCATTAGGACCATTTTGTTGAATGAAATTATATCCAGTTATGTTAAAATTATGTTTGGTCTGAAGCAAAGTTTCATTTAATAAGCAAAGATCTTTGTCTTTAAGAAAATTTATTAATAGAGATTTTTTACTGTTAATACTTTGTACATTAAATTGAACAATTCTAATAAAACTTTTATCCATTTTGTGTAAGTGTTTTAATTAATACTTCTTTGATAACTGCAGAGGTCAATTTTCTTTTTTCATTGCCGAGTGTTACTAAGGTGCCAATTAGACCTTTTAAAATACTGTCACTTTTTAAAACGTCGTCAATCAAATTTTCGGTTGTAATCTCTTTTACTTGGGGTTTAGAGGGTTTACTATTAATTGGCAGGGAAGGGAAATTAGCATCATAGTTATTTTTGGTCATTTTAGTTTTGTTGACTACATTAGCGTAGCTGATTTTATTATTTTTCTCGGAGATTTTAGTCTTTTTTATTGGGCATTCCCTTGAAATTGCTAGGTGTTGACCTCCACAGTTAATGCATTTTTGTATATTCTCACTTTTACATATCGTATAGTGATGGTCTTCAGCACATATGGAACATTTTTGTATTGAGCTGCATGTTTTAGCTCCATGGTTAAATTTAAAACATTTGTAGCATTGTAAGAGGGGAGGGACATATTCGTGAACTTTAAACCTGAAAATGTCTAAATAAACATAGTCTGGCAATGAATTTGCAAGAAACGTAATGCTTACCGATCCTAGAGGCTGCACAGTGCCATTTACATTTTTGGTGAATCTGCGTACACATACAATTTCGTAGCATGAGGTCAATTTTTTGAAAAGTTCTTCATTGCCTATACTATTGGGAACAAATCGAAGGACTCCAATTTTTTCTACAGCCCGGGCAGGTATAAATGCTTTGTTTTCGTGTTTTGAGAGGAAATCTTCGTTTTTCAGCAGACTATTGGCATTGCTAGCCTGGTTAAAAGTTATGGCCACTTTGTTGGTGTTGACTCGTCTTATGTTTGTAATTCCTTTTATTTTGTTTCTAAAAATGCTGGCTATGACCAGTGGGTTCTTGTTGCCTAGCTTGTCACCTTCGATAAAAACGCAGAATGAATCATTTAATGAGTTTTCAGGAAAAACACGTTTGTATCCCGGTTTAACAAAAAGTTTATAAAAGTTTGGGTCCGCGTTGGTAGAACTCTTTGAGTGTTCGTCGTCGCCGAGATCTTTTTTCCTCTTGGAAGGACGAAAAGCCTCCTTCCCAGGGCCGTCACCCTCGGGGTTCTCAGACATCGTTACACTTATTATTTAAAACTATTTATACAAGATATACACTTTATACAATATTATTTACGAAACTTTAAAAATCGCGTCCTCACTTTACAAAAGCCCGCCAAAAAGTCCCATGCTCGCTCATAGTAGATCTATCTTAACATATCATTACACGTGACGTCACCGGCACGGTATTTTTTTTAAATTATGGACTCATCCCGCTCTTTAAGAGCGGTGATCCTGCCAATGTCGAGTGTATCGTTTACTTAAAGTCAAAGCTTGACAAAGTTCGCAATAAATAACGGGTATTTAGTTTTTATTGCTTTTCTTGGATTCAGTGGAGGCTACTGTTCCCGTATAAGCAGGTTTCAGGACGCTATCGGGTCTAAAGCAAGTTGTCTTGAGACAAGTCACTTGACACTCGATGCGGCGTTGAATACAATGATATTTCAATAGTTTCAGATCTTTATCACTTCACCAAACATTAGAACACAAACTACACCAAACTTGCACTCTAAAGCTCTTTAAATGATAAATAAAAACCATTATAATAGATCGACCATGCTTTTCGTTCGACTACCCCCCACCGAATCCCACCGGCACGGTTATGCTCGCTGTTTCGTTAAAAATTCAACTGGCGGCTTTAGGTATCATATTTTGACAGGTCGGTGTCAATAAATCGCTATATCATATCGCGTTTTAGATGTCATGCTAGGGGGGCAGGCTTTCAATTTATATGCATAAAAAGATTATGATATCAGAATTAAGTTAAGCTTGGCAATCGCTTTGAAACAAGTACTAACAATATTTGATAACTAGACACTAGCTAGCAATACTTAATTTGTGATAACGATAAAACTATGATAGCAGCTTATCCTTTTAGGTTGTGTTTGGATTAGGGGATGTGAGTTTTGATTATATTTGTCTCTGTGTAAAACTAACCTTAACATTGTTGGTTTGGTTGGTTGGTTGGTTGGTATATTGGAGTGTGCTGGTTTTCAGAACACGACCGTCTGAAGCCTGCTCCTCCTCCAAAGCCGGCTGGCTTGGTGGTACCTACAGCAGCTGACGCTGGTGCCACAAAGAACTTACTCGATCAACGTGACACCTGACTTCTTTACCCAGCTTCGTGAACTGCAGAAACAGAGCCGGGACCTGAGGATTGAGGTAATATCTTGCTAAAGTTTTGCGAATCTGTTTAATGGTACCGTGAAATATGCCAACATTGCCTTCAAGGATAACTTTGCCCGAAGAACAGTTTATAAGCATCCCTTAGTTGTGCAAAAATATTTTATTATTCTGGCACCATTGGTTGACTTTAGTGGAAAATAGGTTATATGTATGGCAATATTGACTGTCGTGTTTGTTGCTAGCTAACTTCTTTTAGTAACTTGTTGGAACTTGTCGAGGGAGGTGCATGTTTTTGCGGGCAAATTTTTGTGCAAATTTAAAAGTTGATTCTGCGAGATGGCGAAAACACAGGTTAGTTTACTTTATAACATGTCATAGATAACGATTTGTAGAGTACGTTAAAGTAAGTGTCGCAGCTCAGGGTATTTCAAAACTAAAGTTATGATGATGGGCAAAGTTATCTTATAAAGTTATAATATTCCGACCTACGATTGACAACATTGCCCATCATCTATAAAGGCTTATGGTTGGCACATTACGAAATCTTGTATTACCTTTTGTTTCCTTTTTAATTTATGGCTACTGCTAATGTTGGTGTTTTTACTTAATTCCCTCGATTAGTAGACTGTTTTGCATAGGTTTTTGCTGTGAAAGGTTGTAGAGTTACGCGTACAAGCAAATCAACTTACAGGTTATGGGACTTACTTGGGAGTGGTTTCTTCTTTGAATATGTTGTCCAGATGTTAGTTTTCTTTGTTTTACTCACATTGGATACGGTTCTTAGAGTATTCACTGCATAGATGTAATTATTGTAGGAGCGCGAGTTGGCCGGCCGGCACAGTTTTTGAGTGAGTTTTTGTAACTGATGAATGATGACGCGCGATTACTACGTCACACGTTCGTTCCGTTCTTCATTCACGAGGAATACAGGAAGCGGAAATAGGAGCGGGAAAGTGATGTGCTTGATCTAACATTTCTGCCCCCCCGCTGGCGCATATGAAGCCAGATAAAAATTAAAATGGTTCACTCAAGCCATCCACAAGAGTGACTGATAAGTTTGATTGGTGTTTTGATATATAGAAATATGATATAAGTTAAATTTTAATGTGAAGTTAAGTTAAAAAAAAATAAACATATTATTCCCATCCCTCAGGGACTGGGCAAAGTTTTACAAGAGGTCTACTAATGACGCCTTGCAATGTGTGTACAGTGGCGGAGCGGGGTATACCATCACGCCCATAAAATAAATCAGCGATTCTACCGAACCGCCATTTCAAAGGATGAGTAGATTCATCTTTAATGATAACGATCTGACCCACTTTAACATCACGCGTGGGTTTAGTCCATTTCAAGCGTTGCGATAATGTGGTTAGATACTCAGTGTGCCATCTAGTCCAGAAATCTTGATGCATACGCTGAAGCAGTTGCCATCGCGTAAGGCGATTGATCTTTACATTAGTGTAATCTGGTGTTGGTACTGTGGTAAGTGGTGCTAATGTTAAAAAGTGTCCTGGCGTGAGAACGGAAAGATCATTTGGATCTGAGCTTAACGGACAAAGTGGCCTCGAATTTAGGATGGATTCAACTTGAGCCAGCAAAGTGTTAAGCTCCTCGTAGGTTAAGGTTTGATTACCTATCACGCGGCACAAGTGTGTCTTAACAGATTTAACTCCTGCTTCCCAGAGGCCTCCCTGATGCGGAGCTCCTGCAGGATTAAATTCGAAAGAAATACGTTCTGTTTCACATGCTTCTTTCATTAAGTTGACTAATTGGGATTGAGCCCCTTTGAAATTGGTGCCACGATCACTATGAACAGTGTTACATCTACCGCGGCGTGCTATAAATCTCCGAAGAGCTGCTAAAAATGATTCGGTTGAAAGATCGGATGCTAATTCTAGATGGAGTGCTTTTGTGGCAAAGCACACAAAAAGACACAAATATGCTTTCATAATGCGAGCACCTCGATATCTTTGAACTGAAATGTTAAAAGGACCTGCATAGTCACATCCAACTGATTGAAATGCTTTGATTTGTGTGATACGTGCTTTTGGAAGATCGGCCATCTTAGGCTGAAGTGCTATTGGCTTGTAACGAAAACAACGATAACAATTTGAAATTACTTGTTTGATTGCTCGACGAGCTGATAAAATCCAAAAGTTCTGAAGAATCAAAAAATGTAAGGTCTGTAGACCTGGGTGAAAGTTTTCATTATGAACACATTGAATGATAAGATAAGTGAGACGATGTTTACGTGGGAGCAGAGCAGGGTGTTTTGTTTGATATTCGAGTTCTGAACGAGCTAACCTACCCCCCACACGAAAAACGCCAGTTTGATCTACAAATGGGTTAAGTTTTCTAAATTGTTTTGATAACAGACGTCCAGAATTAATAGTTTTTATCTCCTCACTGAATTCGGAGTGCTGCACATGTTTGACCAGAGCTATCAGACTGTCATGTAACTCTGTCTCAGTAAAATGATCAGAAGGACGTTTGTTTTTACGCATGGCGCTGATGAAACGATAGCAATACGCCAAGACACGTTGGATCTTGCGCAATGATGAGAATTTTGTGATGAGTTGATCGAATATGCTGTCACAACTGGAGTCACCATTAGTGGTAACTGTTAAAACTTTGCTACGTTTTTCGGATGAAATTTGTTCATTTGCTTCTAATGTTGTAGTTTCTGTGACAGGTTCGTCGGGCCATAGCTGCTGATCCTGGACAAGCCACTGAGGACCAGTCCACCATAGATGATGATTAATGAGTTCGTCCGGAGACAAGCCACGACTGGCGGAATCTGCTGGATTCTGCTTACCAGGTACGTGTTTCCAAGTTGCATTTGGTACTTTTCGTTGAATGTTTGAGATACGATTCCCGACAAACGCCTTGTAATTTGATGATTTTGATTTGATCCAAGCGAGAACAATCATGGAATCCGACCACGCATGTATGCTGTCTATGTTTATGATGTTTGCAATCTGATCTAGAACAAATCTCATGAGGTCTGCGAGCAACGATGCTCCGCATAACTCAAGTCTTGGTAAGGTTCTACGCTTGGTTGGTGCCACACGAGATTTAGCAATTATTATTGCAACATGATGATGATTTTGATTGTTAGTGGAGCGGAGGTACACGACAGCTGCGTAACCAGCCTCGCTAGCATCGCAGAAACCGTGGATCTGATAGGAGACTGCGTCATTATGAGTGATGCGTCTTGGTATTTGAAGCTGCGATAGATGGGGCAGCTGCTGCGTATACTTCGTCCATGCTTGATTAATTTCTTCGGGCACTGGTTCGTCCCATGACGTTCCCAGAAGCCACAAGCGTTGAATTAAATGCTTGGCTAAAAATGTTAATGGTGTAAGAAGACCAATGGGGTCATAAATCCGCGCTAGCTCAGAGAGCATTGTTCGCTTCGTGCAATCACGAGGTGTTTGATTGACTTGATAATTTAAAATATCCTCTTGTGAGTTCCAGGCTAATCCGAGAACCTTCACAAAGTTGCTGTCGCTGTCAAAAGTAACATCGGGTACCGCCTTATGATGCTCAGGTATGTCTTGCAGAACAGCCGCATGGTTGCTAGACCACTTCCTGAGTTCAAAGCCTGCTGACGCCATGATGTCAACGAGCTGCTGCTTAATTTCCAACACCTGACAGGAGTCTTGCGCACCGGTCACGACGTCATCTACGTAAAGATCGTGACGCAACACCTCTGCTGCCAGTGGATATGATTTTTCCTGATCGTTGGCCAACTGCTGCATGGTACGGATGGCCAAAAAGGGGGCTGATGATACGCCAAACGTAACGCGTTGAAGACGGTACTCTTGTATTGGTTTTTCTGGTGAACTTCTGAACAGAATTCGTTGATAATCCTGATGACCTTTAGTGATGATGATCTGCCGATACATCTGTCGTACGTCGGCAATGAACACAATGGCATGCAGCCTGAAACGTAGCATGATGATGCTGATGTCTGCTTGAAGCTTGCAACCGGTCAACAAATTGTCATTTAATGAAACGCCATTCTGATCCTTGGCGGACGCGTCATAGACAACACGGAGCTTGCGATCAAGTTTCACAACCGCGTGGTGCGGGATGTAGTAGGCGGAAGGAGACTGACACTCCTCTTGAGGCACCTCTTCCATTTGTCCTGTTGATAAATATTCCATGATATGAGCTGCATACTCTTGATGAAATGTTGGATTTTGAATCAAACGCTTCTCCAGCTGATTGAAACGCCAAAGAGCCACATGGTATGAACCCTTGAATGTTGGTTCTTGATCACGAAATGGTAGCTGCACGGTATAGCGACCGTCAGCGTCACGTTTGTGTGTTGCTTGATAAATCTCTTCACATCGAACATCTTCCTCGGAGAGGTTCGACTTTGATGATGATGGTATGTTGTCTATCTCCCAAAACTTCTGAACCGCAACATCCAAATTTACGTCCAGTGACAAATGATTTACTGATAATGGAGAAGACTCATTGGATGATGATAATGTTTTGCCCATCAAGACAAAACCAAACACTGTGTTGATTGCCGTTGGTGTGTTGTTACCGCCATCTATCTTGCTTGGCAATAAGATGTGCGGAAATATCTCGCCGCCGATCAGTAAATCGACTGGCCGAGAATGATGATAATGCTCGTCAGCGAGCTTGAGATTTACCACATGTTGAAATTGATGTTGATTGATAGTATGAGAAGGCATGTTGCCACAAATTTTGCTTAGTGTCACCGCTTCTGTTGTAAACGATGGCTCAGATTTTCCGATTGGACGAATTTCTAAAAAGACTTTGCTATTTGATTGACTGGGTATTCCACCAATACCCGACATTGGAGTGTTTGATTTGAAACGTGTTAACCCTAATCGATTTACACACGAATTTGTTATGATTTGACTTTGGCTACCGGGATCTAACAAAACTCGGACCTTTTGGAACGAACCCCTGCCATCTTTAACTTCGACCTCTGCCGTAGCTAGCATCACAAATGATGTTCCCGACCCACCGCCGGACACATTGGATAAAGATGTCACTGGAGTGACCACATTCTCCACAGTACTTGATGTGGCCTGCGAAGCCAACTGTTGTTGATTTGATTGTTTAGATTGCTTGTTATTTTGTTTGTTTGATGAAATATGTAATAAGCTGTTATGACGCATATTACATGTTTTGCATGTATGTGTTGAGGCACAATTTTCATATGTATGGTTGGAACGCAAACAGTTAAAGCACAATTTGTTTTGTTTAACAATTTTGATCCTATCTTGAGGTGATTTTGATATAAAATTTGGACACCAATAAAGAGCATGATTTGACTTACAAAGCACACAACTAATACCAGCCGACTGTGCTAATAACATAGTTGGTGGTTTTGATTGATGTGACTTTGGCTGTGATTGAATTTGATTTTTATTTGGGTTTTGAATATTTGAAGTGGAATTATTCGACAAATTAGAACGCTCTAAGAACGCTCTCTATAAAACTTTTCAATTGATCATAACGGGGAAACACATCACCCTTACATGAAAGTTCGAATGCTTCTCTTGAACCTTTGTCTATTTTTATGAGTAATGAATGAAATAAAACGAAATCCCAGTTTTGAGTAGGGAGCCCAAGCCCATTGAGCATAGCAAGATTTTCGTTAAATGTGTCCAAAAGATTTCTCATTTGTACAGCTGAACCACTGTTCATGGACTTTAAATTATTAATTTGTTCCCAACACATAAATGCCAAATATCGTTTATTATCGTACCTATTCACTAAGGCCGAATATGCACTGACATAATTTGCTTCTGATATAGGATATGCTCTAATGATATTTACCGCCTCACCAGAGAGAGAAGTTTGAAGGTATTGAAACTTTTCAACATTTGACAAATCTGTCCTATTATGTACAAGTGTGTTAAACAAATCTATATAACCAGGAAAATCTTTGAAATTACCAGAAAAAGTAGGCAACTTAATTGGAGGTAGTTTACTGTTTGACTTTGATTCGGATTTAATTGATGTTAATTTTGGCAAAGACTTTTCTTCGGGCAACAGCTCTCGTTTTGATTCTAATATTTCAAAAAACATGTCATCTGCTTGTTCTTGATATTTTATTTCATTTTCAATTCTCTCCTCTGTGGCCTTAGACTTTTTTAGTTCAGCAATTAAATTTGTGTGAGCTTCATTGAATGAATCTATGATAATGTCAAGACGTGAACACCAGGTTTCAAAACGAGGTAAAACTGTTGAATCTTTTACACATTTTCGCGCACAAGTTACGGCATCCTCGAGACGCTTGTGTGCTAAGTTACGTTTTGTTTCAAAATGGGCAATTAGTGATTCACTCATTTTGACTATAAACTTGATAAACAGTTGATAAGGTAGCAAATGATAACTTTTCGCAGCACTATTACGTTAGAAATGATTAATGTTTGATAAACTACAATGTCTTGACACACTATAATTTTGTACACAAAGTTACACAAAACTTTTTTAAAGTTACACAATCGGTACGAATTTTTATACACTGGTATGCTTTTTGTGATGGCAACACCGAATGAATGAGCAAATCTTTTTACTAAAATTAAAATAAGTTTGCTAAATGTTTTTAGGTTGTTTGATGATGCGAAGGACCTTTGATAAAATACACTTGTTATATTAATTTAACACAATGCTCAATGTATGTTTTTGATACACACTTGTTAATTAAAATGATAATAATGTTAATGATAGATTAACCTTGTTTTGGTTATTATGACAAAATGCGTTATATGTTACGCCACAAAATGATACTATACTATACTCTAGAATGATGAATTTTGACTCAAAAATTAATAATGTGTTTACGCTATATGTTACGTAGAACACCACAAAATGATGATTGATAATTTGATAGGTTTAAGTGTTAATGTTGCACAAAACCGTCACAAGTTTTATGTGCTGTATGTTACACAATGACACAACGCTTGAAATGTTAAGTTTGCGTAGGTCCACCGACCGCACGAAACAAAACACGATTTTTAAGGGCCCTGATTAATGGCCGCCACTCGCACTGTACAAAATAAATTGTTGAATTTCGAACTTATGGCAAAGTACGAAATACACTTTGAAATGTTATGATAAGTATGCTACTACATAGATAAATGTTTGCTAAGTATGTTATAAATAATGTTAACGATTTTTTTATAGTGTGAATGCTTGTTTTTTGTTAATTTGTTGATGGCTCATGTGAACAAACATGGACGCCGAAAATTTTCACAACAAAATTACGGTACAAATATAGAAATCCGGTGCTGAAGGCCAATAAATGTTGGTGTTTTTGCTTAATTCCCTCGATTAGTAGACTGTTTTGCATAGGTTTTTGCTGTGAAAGGTTGTAGAGTTACGCGTACAAGCAAATCAACTTACAGGTTATGGGACTTACTTGGGAGTGGTTTCTTCTTTGAATATGTTGTCCAGATGTTAGTTTTCTTTGTTTTACTCACATTGGATACGGTTCTTAGAGTATTCACTGCATAGATGTAATTATTGTAGGAGCGCGAGTTGGCCGGCCGGCACAGTTTTTGAGTGAGTTTTTGTAACTGATGAATGATGGCGCGCGATTACTACGTCACACGTTCGTTCCGTTCTTCATTCACGAGGAATACAGGAAGCGGAAATAGGAGCGGGAAAGTGATGTGCTTGATCTAACAGCTAAGCTTATAAAATTTTAACATATTGAGTATTTAATTATTATGATTTAAAGATGACATTCATTAGTTAGGTAGTGGTTACTGATTACCTGCTCTACGCTATACCTATATAGAACATTTTTTATTATTTTTATACTGGCCGTCCCCTTGTTGGTAGTATGCCTGCTTCCGAAACGCAGGTTTTCGTGGGTTCGAATCCCGCCCAGGGCAAACATTCATGCGATGACCTTTCATGTTTATCTTGTGTTTGGATGTGGTTTATTTAAATAAATATTAAGTCGAGAAGACAAAATGTCCATACATATTTATTTATTATATTTTACTGGCTGCCCGGTGCGACTTCGTTCGCATGGGTTCATAACCTTATCAAATCGTACCCCTACCCTCCTCCTACCCTACCTCTACCCTACACCTACCCTATCCCTACCCTACACCTACCCTACCCTTGCCCTAACAATAAAGTTCAATATGACTCTACATTTTATTTAGAAAACGTTTGTATAGGAAATAGAAAAGGGTTGTTTTTAGGGTTTTCCCGGCAATTATTCGAATTTTTCTCACCTTTAAAACCTTCCCTAGACCTAGACGAACATTTCAAGACCAAGATCAGATAAATCCGTTCAGCCGCTCTCGAGTTTTAGCGAAACTAACGAACAGCTATTTATTTTTATATATATGATTATTTCTTTTAATATATGTTGTTGAGAGTTGCATGGTTTGTTTCAGAAAAATAAACATAAATCTCGAATTCGACAGAGGAAATCAAGACGAATTATTGGATCCAGGGTATATAAAAACTACTCTGAAGAAATGTTAAAACTTGAATCAGTAGAATCAGGCAAAATTTCTTCACGAGATGCTCAACGGCAACTTGGAATTCCAAGACGCACTATATTAAATAAAATAAAAAACAAACATTTGAAGTCAGTAGGTCATCCTACTGTTTTATCAGCTGCGGAAGAGAATCAAATTGTAAGAGTTTTACAAGCTTCCAGCGATTTTGGCTCCCCGCTTACTAAGGTGGGCCTAAAGCTTGTAGTCCATGAATATCTAAAGAAAAATTCTCGAGATCATATGTTTAAGAATCAGATTCCCGGTGATGCATGGGTCCAGGGCTTTTTGGCGAGAAATGCCGACAAATTAACGGTGGGAACAACTCAAAATATTTCAAAAGCGAGAGCTGAAAAGGGACCTCAAGAAATAGCTGAATATTTTGACAATTTAAGCACAACCTTAAGAGACATACCAGCAGAAAACGTAGTAAACTTTGATGAAACCAACCTGTCGGACGATCCAGGGTCTTCAAAGTGCATTTTTTGGAGGGGAGTGAAATACCCCGAAAGAATAGCTAACTCAACTAAGGGGAACATTTCTCTAATGTTTACAGCCACTGCAAGCGGTAAATGTCTGCCATTGTATGTTGTTTATAAAGCAACAAATATGTACTCGGAATGGGTGAGTGGAGGCCCGCCAGAAACTAGGTACAAATGCACCAAGTCAGGGTGGTTTGATAGCGCCATGTTTGAGAATTATTTCGAAACAATCATACTACCATGGGCGCAAGAAATGCCTGGAACGAAAGTAGTCATTTGCGACAATTTGTCTAGCCATTTAAGCGTCAAAGTGGTAGAGATATGCGAGAAAAATAACATTAAAATGGTTTTCATTCCACCACGGTCAACGCACCTAACCCAGCCGCTAGACGTGGCATTTTTTGGCCCTTTGAAGAAAGTTTGGCGTAAAATTTTGTACCAGTATAAACTCCGAAATCCAAGCCAAACGACCTTAAACAAAAAACACTTTTCAAAATTGCTTAATGAATTAATTGAAGCAATTCAAATGAGGGAGACAAAGTTTTTTTTTTTTTTCGTTCGGTGACTGTCGTTCTGAGCGGTCGCATTTATTGTTGTCCGTAAACTTAATTTTATGACGGAATTCTACAACGTACTTTAAACATATTAACCTAAGTGTGAATTTAGCTTGCAAACAACTAATCTTGCGCTTCGTCGCCGACCCGGAGAAACAGAGACGGAGATAGCTTGCATCCTTATCTAGTGACTGTGGTTAAAGTGTGCGTGCGAGGATTTCACAATGTCGGTGCATAGTTCGCCTGCTCAATTAAGAAGTTCTTCCAATCCCAACCTTGTGTCATTAGGCATAATGGACACACCGCATAACCCTATACGCAAGCGCAAATGTGGTGACTTGTACATGGACACACTTGCGGAGATACTAAAATCTATCAAAGAAAATGACAACAAAATTTCCCAACTTAGCGATGACATCAATAAAGGTATTAAACAGGAGCTGAGTAATTTAACAAGTTCATTTCAACAATTAAGATTATCCCTCGAACATACTGACCAACACCTACAAGATGTAAATAAACGAGTAATCGGTCTTGAAAAACAATCTTGTAGGGTTGAGGACCTTCAAGGCCAGATAAAAGTTATGCAAAACACTATTTGCGATATGCAGACAGAGCGCAGCAGGGACCAGCAGCGTGCCAGACTGCTAAACTTGGAAATCGTCGGGGTACCTGAATCCAAAAACGTTATCTTATGTATTCAGTCTGGCACAACATGCATCTATCCAGCTGCAGAATGAGGATATCGAAAATGTAACCCGCGTTCAAAAAATGAACCCATCTAAAGATCGTCCTCGTAACATCATAGTGAAGCTCAGGAATCGTACAATTAAAGACAACATTCTTGCTGGCTTGCGCAAGGCGCGAATTACTTCTACACATGACCTGGGTCTGGGCGTGGTAATTTTTGTAAATGAACACCTGACCCCCGAGAACAAAATACTTTATAAACAGTGGCGAGAAAGGGCATCAAAGCTGGGTTTCCAATATACATGGATCAGAAACTGCATGATTTACGTCCGGAAAAACGACATGTCCCCATATCTTATTATTTCGGAAAACGATCTCAAAAAGATGGAGAAAACCACAACCTGATATATTACACCCATCCTATGTATATTACGTCATTTTTGGCAACAACTTATTGTATCCTTTTAAATTATGATCGCCTAATACTAGCATGCGAACTTAATGGTGACAGTTCTGTTAGGTATTGTATAAAAAAATATTTAAAAAAAGTTTACGTTCTGTGGCCTACCATTATGATTATAAATCCCACTTATCTATATAATTTTATGAGTTTGTGTAATGCACCTAATATTATTGTTAAACCTACGTCAGCGTTTTTGGGGCAGTTTTGTAGGTATGACATTTATTATATCACCCTCTTAATGACTAATTTACTTTTGTCTAATATGCGTTTGCGCCGATGTATCGTACAGTTTTCATTGCTTGATTCGCAACTATGTGCGAGTGAGACAACAAATCCAACCGGTTCTAAGTCTAGGGACAGCCAAGATTTTACCCGAACCTGTAAACTGATAAATTTCGCAGCTAATAAATTATGGGAAGATTTCTACCACTGTTTACGCGTAATAGGTATAATTTTATCATGCAGCTTGGTAATGCTTTATGTTATTTCGGCTATCTCCGCAGTGACTTTGCAGCGTGTTGTACCTTTTATGTTAATAAAGTTACAGTTTGTAATATTAAAACTGACACATATTATGGTGGAATACGCTGCAATGGCTAATAACACTAAATTAGGTATTTATTACCAAAATGTGCGCGGACTTAGGACTAAATGTTTCGATTTATTTAATAATATTCTTAAAAATGATTACGACATACTGTTACTGACAGAAACTTGGTTACAGGTGATATATTAAATTCAGAGTTATGCGATAGCCGGTATGACGTTTTTAGGTGTGATAGGGACTTACACCTAACCAACAAAAAGAAGGGCGGTGGTGTAATGATAGCAGCTAAACACGAATTGAATGTTGTGGCCGTGAATAAATTCTCCTCCGTGTCGGCTGAGCTGTTACATGTGACTATACCCCCCAGCTCGCTTCGTAGTCGGACAAAGTTGCATATTATTAATGTATACTTACCTCCGAATAAAGATGGAATATCTGATGTGTTGGGTGATGTCGAGTGTAGAATAAAGCAACTGGTCAATTCGGCTCCCTTAGATAATTATTTACTTATTGGCGACTTTAATATTCCTTGTTTAGAGTGGGATGAGAATGGATTTATTTGCTTGGAATCGGGATTCTCGTTGTCATTTAAAGATGTCGCCGTCAATTTCATAGATAATTTAAGTAGTTACGGTCTTACTCAGCACAACTTCATAACAAATTTAAACGGTAAAACGCTCGACTTATGTTTTTGTAATTTAGCTGCTGGAACTGAAAAAGTTTCATATCCACTATTACCTGAGGACTCTCATCAGCATCACCCTGCTTTCAGCGTTAGTATATTAGACTTGCATGCCGTACCGATTCGTTATAAAAATATGAGCGGTTTATTTTTTCTAAATGTGATTACGATAGAATAAATATATTTTTTGATAATGTGGACTGGTTAACTATTTTACAAACTGACACACTGGATGAAGCGGTAGATAAGTTTTATCTTAAGGTTTACGAGTGTTTCGAATTACTTGTTCCCAAAAAATATAGCGGTAATTCAAATTTTTGTTACCCTGAATGGTATAGTCCTGCTCTTATTAAAATCATACAGGAAAAAAATAAACTCCACAGAAGATGGAGGAAATTCAATAACCCTAGAGACTACGAGGAGTTTTCTATCCTAAGGAAAAGGCAGAAGAGGGTACAAGACTTATGCTTTGCTAAATTTACGAAACACGCTGAGAGATTAATCAGGCACTCACCTAGGTATTTTTGGAAATACGTTAAGTCAAAAAAAGGTAGCTCAAATTATCCAGCTGAATTTACCATTAACGGTGATCGAGTGGCAGAGGGTTTGAACATATGTAATGCTTTTAGGAGTTAAAAGCATTACATATGTTCTTCAAAAGTGTTTTTTCTGAGCCCTCAAGTTCTGACGATATTGATGTGACGGCATCACCGGCCTCGATGATAATAACAGAGAGTTTACCTTGTAGCTCCGTTTCCTCAGTAGAACTTAATCAGGATGAGATCCTCAAACTATTACTGTCCATAGATCGGCACAAGGGTGCGGGTTGTGATGCTGTTCCTCCGGTCTTCCTAAGTAATTGTGCAAAAAGTCTTGCTCATCCCATTTGGGGGGTGATGAGAGGAATAGGGTGTAAAGTTCCTCAGCCCCCATTGAAAAGGGAGGATCCTCCGACCAGACGGGCAGTTGCCCACCAGACACAACACCAACACAACAATTTTATTCAGAAGGTCCCTGTCAGAATGCACTGTTCCAACGATTTGGAAAAAAGCCAATATTATACCTATACACAAAAAAGGATCCAAGTCTTGTGTCGAAAATTACCGTCCTATTTCTATCTTGAATACCTTAAGTAAATTACTCGAAATGATAGTATATCGAACCATCTACCCTATCATAACTCAGGGTATTTCACAGACACAACATGGTTTTCTTAAGTCCCGTTCTACAGTGTCAAATCTTGCGTGTTTCACTAATTATGTCATTAATAACATGGAGTCAGGCGGGCAGGTTGACGTGGTCTACACGGACTTTGAAAAAGCATTTGACCGTGTAGACCACGACATCCTTATTTCCAAACTGCTAAACCTAGGCATACACGGAGACCTACTACGATGGATTAAATCTTACCTATCTAATCGATCCCAAGCAGTGGTTGTGGGCGGATATAAGTCTGATTATATAAGGTGTTAAAAAATCAGTGTCAAATATTTTAAGGGTAATGAGTTTACGTTGTGACTAACAATTTTTGTATGAATTTTTTTTTAATTTAAGCCTTAGTTTTCGAGAAAAACACGATCGAAAGTTTGATAATAAACTCAAATATCAACATCCTATAACACCTGATCACTACTACGGACAAACTACTCCGTACAGCAAGTAACGCTCGCTTGTGTGCGTGCTACTATGATTTATTGCCAAAATCTGCCGAAGGACGAACGACTTTTATTCAATTATAAACTCTAAATCGATGTAATTCGATTGAAATTTCAAAATTTTAGTGTAAAGGCGGCATTTGTCCAAATGCGAGTCAAAGATACCGCTTTAAAAACAGTCGATATTCAATTTTAGATTCTAATTCGTTATCATAAGGTTGATTTTATTTTTTAAGTTTCTGAGGGCGGCGGAACACACACGATTTAGGAAATGCCGAAAGACCGAGAAAGTACTGTTAACAAAAACAGTTTCTTATTTTACATTTCTTATGAATTAAAAAAGGATTGATGGCAAAGTGCTTTTAGGGTAAGGTTAAGGTCTTGGATCCGATCCCCGGCAAACTAGTTATGTTTCGGAGTACTCTTACTGACCTTGATCTAAGGTTAAGGACGAGTACGCTTATCTAAAATAAATAACAATTAATTTGAACCTGCTTTTTAGATGATTTTTTATGCTTTGTGTTGTGCGTTGGTTTATTTACTAAGAACTAAAAGTAAAGTCAATGAGCCAGACGTTGCGTAGGTACGCAATAATTTATAGGTATCAATAAGGTTAAACTGGGGTATACCCTGTACAACGAAACTGTTATTCGTCTCCCAAACACTCAAACGGGGCATAATTTAACACATTTTTCTGAATCCCGTCTGGAAGTTGACTGCGACTACTTCACCACATGTAGATACATAGTAAATTTACATGATAAATGCATTTTAGTGATTAGACAGATACATTTTTGATTGCTGTTTATTCAACGTAAAGGATAAAATGTTGAATACTTGTACTTACAGTATCCGGCGGTAGGGAATGCACGCACATGGAGCTAAAGAGGGAGGGAGGGAGGGTACAACTGGCTAGTACCTTCAAAACTTAAGATTGCTAAGCTACTAGTTAATACCAATTATAACAAGTTAAATAATTAGTAGGTACAATACGCGGCGCTAGAATGAACATCAAGCTAACGAGTAAGATAATCGGTTAGTTTCGGCTTTCATAGAACGTCGTTTCTGTCGCACGGATTATCTCTCTTTTTAGCTCGATGTGCATACTGCATACTACCGCCGCGTACTGTACCTATTATTTGATTTGGTATCACTGGTAAGAACTAGTAGCAATCTTAATTTGTAGTTTAGCATGGTAATACAAGATTCGAATTGATAAGTAAAAAATAATTACACCAAAAAAACAATAACACCAAATAATTGAGTGATTTTTTTTTGCTAACGCTACACTTACACGTGCCATAGGTATGCGCTTTTTATTTATTATTACTCCTGCAAATTGCAAAACAGTCACAACAATCAATCAATCGGCGCTAGACCTTCTCTTGTGTTTGACGTTAATTGCGAAGTCTCACCATGCCATACAGGTATTCGGACTCTGATTACCTCAACATGGTTATGTGCTACCATGAGGCAAACTACAGTTTAGTGGAAGCAGTAAGGCTGTTCCACGAACGGCACGGTGTGCGCGTGTGTCCACGCACAATCTTAGGGGCTGAACAACGGTTTCGTGAAAGTGGTAGGTTCATGCCTTCTGGTGACGCTGGCAGACCTCGCACTTCAGTACAGCTTGAAGAGGACGTGCTGAATTTCTTCGAGCTCCACCCGACCGCCAGTACGAGGGATGCTGCTGCCGTTTTCAACACTAACCATGTGTACGTGTGGAAAGTGCTGAAGAGGGAGCGAAGACACCCCTACCACTTCACGAGAGTGCAGGAGCTGATGCCGCAGGACTACGCGCCACGCGTGGAGTTCTGTCAGTGGATCCGGCGTAACAGCCTAGCCAACATATTGTGGACGGATGAGTGCACCTTCACCAGAGTGGGCATGTTCAATATCCACAATGCTCACTACTGGTCTGAGGAGAACCCACATCTGGCGCGTCCAGATCATTTTCAGACGCGGTTCAGCGTGAATGTTTGGGCTGGGCTACTAGGACATCAGCTGATAGGACCAGTATTTTTTAATCGGCTGAATGGCGCCGTTTACTTGGAATTCCTTGAAAGAGAGTTGGAGGAGTTGTTAGAAGATGTGCCGCTAAATCTTATGCAGCAGATGCACTACCAACACGACGGCGCGCCCGCGCATTACGACCGCCATGTCCGCGAGTACCTGACGGCACGTTTTCAGGATCGGTGGATCGGACGCGGTGGGCCTATTGCTTGGCCAGCACGCTCGCCAGACCTGACGCCGCTGGACTTCCACGTCTGGGGCCGTGCTAAGGATCTCGTGTATGGTCAAGATGGCCACACCATCACCAGTGCCGAGCAATTAAAAGCACGAATCATTAGTGCTTTTGAAACAATGCGCGGCGACAGTGAAAGTTTAGTGCGTGTGCATAGGCATATTTTAAAAAGGGCTGCGCTTTGCAATCAGGAGAATGGGGGGCACTTCCAACAACTATTGTAAATAATTTTGTAAATAAGTGACTGTGATTTTGTACATAATAATGAACTACCTTTAAACACGCCAAGTAAGAGTAAGTAAACCTTGTTATCTGCATTGACTGATAGAAATAGCCTAGTAGTACCTATCTCCATAGAATTATGTTGCATTAAATCAGGTGATGAGTAATAAATTATTTTACGCTTACTTGCTAGTCCAAAGCCTGGAAAAGTGTGATGGGAGGTGGAAATTCTTTATTTGTTTTGTGTTCTTAAAATAAAAGTGATATTTTTAGTAATAAGTGTATTTATTAATTGTCAACATGTGTAATTTAATTAAAAATGTTTTTTTCAATTTAACTGTATTTTTATTTTACCGTAAGAACTGATAGAAGTAATTAACATTAAAATTACAACATAAAGTGACAAACTGTCAGTTGCTGAAGAATGTATTATCTTTAAAGACAGCATTAACACTTATTTTTCTGTTACAGACCTGCATTATAGCTATAAGTCGTCTTTAAAGATAATAAGGCCCAGTTTCAATACTTGCTGATAAGTTCTGGATAACCTATCTGGCACTTGTTTTGACAGATAACCCATACAATTAGCTTTCTTAAGCCTTTCTGCAACTCGCGGCAATTATCTAAAAGGAGTAGGTACGTCGCACATGCACACACACACACACACACACACACAATGACATGAAACGAGTGAGACAGAAATGATAACAGTGTTTCTATCTCAAAGAAAATTCATTCATACACACACACCCAATGTCTAGCATGAGCTTGTGTGTCGTATGATTTTATGTGCGCATGAATGAGATCCTAGGGATTATGAATGGGTTTTGACTAGTATTAGCATCGTGCGAGAGTGTTTGTTTGCGTTTGTGGGAGTTTGCGATCATGTACAGGATGATATAAATTATTTATATCAATAAACATTTTCTTTTTTCGATTTATTCAAATCCGTTCTATAGTTTTAAATTTCTCTTAAATATGATCCATGTGGTAGTCTCAGTTACCCCTTAAAATATTTGACATTGATTTTTTAACACCTTATATATTTATTCCGTCTGGAGTGCCTCAGGGCTCGCATCTGGGCCCTCTTTTATACAACGCCTATATTTATGACATATACAAATGTTTTGACAATGCTAAACATCTTCTATACGCAGACGATAAAAAGATTTTCCTGTCTATTCAAACTAATGCCGACTGTATTTTGCTACAAAAAGACTTAAATAATTTATCGAGGTACTACTCTCAAAACAAGATCACAGTCAACATACATAAATGCCAGTATATAAGCTTTACTCGCAAAAAAACTGCTATTACATTTTCCTATAACTTCAACGGCGTTGTGGTTGAGAGAGTTCAGAATGTTCGGGACCTGGGGGTTCTGCTAGATAAAAAAATGAGCTTTTCTAATCACATTGATGCGGTTGTTAACAAGGCTTTTAGAAACTTTGGATTCGTCATGCGTACGTGCCAGCCGTTTTCTGATTTGCTCAGTTTAAAGGTGGTTTATTTTGCCTACGTGCGCAGTGTTCTGGAGTACGCTTGTCCTATCTGGTTTCCTATCTTTAACATTTACATCGACCGCATTGAGAAGATACAGAGGAAGTTTGTGAAACACCTTAATTTTAAATTTAAGTCTAACAAAGAATCGTATGCGGATAGTTGTAGTGAGTACAACCTACTTCCACTAGAAAGAAGACGACATCTTGCTGATATGTGCCTTCTTTACGACATTGTTCGCAACCGCATCGACTGTTCTGAACTCCTTGCTGACATTGGGTTGTCTGCACCGGCGCGACGCACTAGACGTACGCACTCGCGTGTTTTTCATGTCCCACTTCATAAGTCTAAATACGGCCAAAATGCCATATTAACTAGAATTTGTCGATATTACAATAACTGCTTCAATGACGTTGATATTTTTTATGAATCAAAGCCTTCTTTTAAAAATAAAATTGTTAATCTACTAATGTCTCAGAACAACAACGTACTCGTAAGTCAAAATGTTTAATCACTCTTTGTAATAACATGTTTTCTTCTACGTATTACCTTGTTATACCGTTGCCTAATTTATATCATCAGTGTAAAACTCGATTACAATATTGATACTGTCTTAAAAATTAATTTGGTTGTAGTGTTTACGGGCAGTTTCGTACTATACCTACCTGACTTGATCTATTATATTATTATTAAACTTAACAAAAGGGAAATACATTTATATACTTAACGTTATTACTCAAACATGTAATGTTAATTTTCGGTGTACATAAGTAAAAAGTAAACAAAAGAATTTCAAATGTAAAATAAAATAAATAAAAAATAAAAAAGGATTAGGTATTTAATAGAGGTTAGTTGGTTTAGATGAGGGAAGTAATATCTAGAAATACATAACCTAGAACCTATGTAAATTATATCGATGTTAATAATTTGCCTTCCGAATGAACATGGGCTACTTTCAATCCCTGGGTCATTTATAGGTGTACTTCGTAAACACAATGTTTGTATTAATTTGCCTTACTAACTTAAATAACTTATTTGAGCTGTATTGTTATAGCAGCTATACTACCTATAAGGTTCCTTAATCTTACGCAAATAATCAGTATTGCATCTTAGTTGGTTCTCTAACGCTCAGAACAACATAAATATTATGTATGTAAGGTTATTTTATGAAAAATCTCTTATTGGTCCTATGTATTAGATTATACTTATGGATAATATCCTTTGTACTGTGGCTGTTGATTTTTCTTATAATAAATAAAATTAAAAAATAAAATAAAAAGTGGATTTAGAGCATCAGGAGTATTTCCATTGAATCCCCGAGAAGTTCTTAAGAAAATCCCTGAAATGCAAGAAGAAATATTATCCTATGGAATCGATCAAGTATTGGTAGAGTATTTAAAGGAAACTAGAGCGCCAAAGCCGATGCTAGTCAAAAGAAATAAAAAAATTCATAGCGAGCCAGGTAAACCAGTGACGGTTTCCGATTTAAATGTTGATTCTTGCAAAATTAAAGCAACAAAGAAATCTTCTACAGTGGCAAAAAGACAAAAAAAAACCAAAGACTCTATTTTTAGATGAAGAAACTGGCCTATTTGTAGCTAAAACCGCTCTAGTTTCAAAGAAGGATATCAACGAGGATCAAGAAAGCCATTTGGATTGGGAAGGAAATTTTGTTATATCCCAGTATCAAGATGTTTCTTCTCCCCAAAGTCTCACCAAGCTTTGCATCACAGTAATTAACTCCTGCTTGGGTCAATCAGTACATAGTGAAAAAATATCACCGACGCTTGCAGATCTTTCCCATTTAAAGTCATTCACAAAAGGATCAGTAAAAGAGAATCTTATAAAAGAAAAGAAAATAACTATACTCTCAGATGTTATTATTAAAGCAGGCCCTTCAAATGTTTGTATTTTGAAAGAAGCTTCCAATAGGATTGAAAATAAGCCATTTGTTTTTACATCTAAAAGTGATATACCAGTGTCTGCAAATGAAGAAAAATAAACATTTGAACTCTGTAAAGAAGGAACGTATTACAAAAGGAAATAAAATTAACAGGAAAGTAACAGTTAAAAATGCTGCTAAAGGAAAAAAGTCAGCCAGAGGGCGTGTTTCAATGAAAAATAGGAAGTATACTTCTGATAGTGAATCTAGCTCGATGTTTGATTATAATGATGTTCTTACAGTTGACACAGATTCAGATTACGAAACAGTGGATGATTATCTCATATCTGAATGCTTGCGGGAACAAGAGGAAAAAGAGAATTTCGAATCTCCGGATGTTTCATTATTGAATATTTCGTAGAAAACCATGAAAATTTGAAAAAAGACGATTGGATCATTGCTAAGTTTGAAACAAAAAAATCTTTAAAGCATTTTGTAGGTAACGTGTTAGCAATTAACGGTAAAATTCCTACAGTTAAATTTTTGCGAAAGGTTAAGCAGTCTAAATGCGAAAAAGGAACCACTTTCACATACCCAACAGTTGATGACATTTGCACTATGCCTCAGTTAGAAGATGTTATTACAATACTACCAAGGCCAACGATTACTCGACGTGGCCAAATAATTTTTAAAATCGATTTCAGTACTTTCAACATTCAGTAAATTAAGCCTATTAAAAACGATTTCGATACGAATCGTTGGCTATTTTATTCATTACCTTTATTATAATTACTATATTCATACAAATAAGAAAATTAATGTTCCTATCCATGCTATTCCCGACCGGCCCTCGGATATGATGAGTCAGTGAAGTTATCCGGTAGGGCCTGTGGGCGGAGGTTCACGGTGAAGGACTTGCGGGTGCGGAACGAAAACGCCAGTATTTGTGGTTGATATCGGAGCTAGGAGTTGCGATGGCTTTGAGAGTTTTGTGGCTCTCCGGAGTGATCACGAATGACGATCAAGTGCTTCGGACTATCCGAGCTGTTCGAGTGACTCAAGTGATGCTTCGATTCGAGTGATTGATTTGATTCGAGTGATTCGACTGATTGATTTGATTCGAGTGATGATTAACGGGACCACCCACGCGGTTTTTATAGTATTTTGGGAGGCAATTTCCCCTTCCGCTCCCCGGAGTGGGAGCGGGAGGGAAGATATTGCTATCTCCCTCACTCCGGATGGCTTATGATCTCGGGCAATACCTTATAGAGAGCCGCTAATTTAGGCCCACTATTATGGCTGTTATGTACTAAGGTATTGCCCGGGATCTCCTATGTATTTCCCTAACGGGCCCTATATACTTCTTTATTTACACATAAAACATAATCTATAACGAACAAAGCAACTTACTGACTAACACAGAGTTATAAACAACGGAATAAACGATAACTATAAGGGTAGTTCTCAATTCTCGTGTCATGAAACCTAAAAAAATATATGTGATGTTTTTTCTTGTTGTTTAATTATTAAAGGTAAAAGCAGTTACTGTAATGTATTTCTCCACGCTTAAATGTCCTTAGAAGTGATAAAAATTGTGTTGTAAAATCATGGCTGTGACACTAGGTAACATGGTCGTGACATTTAGGGCCACGAGCTTGACCAGGTATCCATGGTCATGACGATTGATGGTTTTTGGAACGCAACCTAATTATTTTTCTCGCATTGTTGAATAGACTCAGAAAAGAAATACAAAGATACTAAATATAATGTCATTTATTAGTAATTTTACTTAGATTAGGTAGTCATTACAATATTTTTTGGAAATAAGATCAATCAAATTTGGCAATAATACTTATTATAATTACGAATTAATGACTTGACAAAATTAACACTATCAAATGCAAAAATAAATCAAATATATTAAAGAAAATTTAAACGTCAATTTAACAATTGTACCGTCGGATTGATTTTGCGAATAAATATCTCCCTCTGGAAACTTTTACTGGTGCAACTTTTGTAATGATTTGATCTGGATGCACAAGCTGCTCATCATCCACTTGAGGGAAGAAAAAAGTGTCTACAACTTTAGAAGATTTTCTCATGAATTTTATAAAAAAATGATTGTCCTTTACAAAATCCAAGACTTCGCCTACAAATCTTTTCTCAAAACATTTTCTGGTACCTTTGTTGTAAAGAAATTTGACGATAACGAAGTCTCCTTTGGTATAGTCTTGAGTTTGTAATTGACCTATAGCTGATATTATGTTTCTAGAAGGCTTATTTTCCTTGTTTTCATTATTATTTAAAATTATCGGTTGTTGACTTGATGTTGAAACTTTGTCGTCGTTTTTGTGAGCCTCAATTTTGCTTTTTTTGGCTTTAATATCGTCATCAAAGTCTCTAAAAGATAAAACTGTGATATCAGTTTTTTTCATGCCATGGTCCGAGTTGTCTCTACACTTTAAATATTTCTGTTTACAATTGTCTCTGATCTTCATCTTTGTCTTCAGATCGACTGTTTTATTAATATTTATGTCATCATTGACTGACAGTCTCAGGTCTGAGATTTGCTTAACTAAATTATGTTGAGATGAAGGAAAGTGTTTGCAGTGGTCGCCAGCAGAGCACTGAATACACGATAATTCCCTGAGATTTATTTTGAAGGGCTCTTGTTTTGTCCAAGTTAGTTGGTGCATATTTTTAGTTCCGGCAATACTTCTTATAGCAGTCCATCCCCTTAACAAATTATCAGCTTCTATGATATCTTCCTCGCTTACTTTGTAAAGTAGAATGTTAGACTGAGCCTTTAGGATATCGAAGAAAGTGTTAAAATCTGGAATGTCGTTCCCGAGAGCGACATGCGAATCGGCAGTTCGTTTGATGGCTGCTTCAACTCCATCCGGAGCACCCTTGCCATGTCCCGATTCTGAATAATTCCACGTCGCCTCAGAGATATTAAAAGTAATCAGGAGATGTTGTGTAAACAAATAAAAGTTGTTTTTATTCTTGTACTGGCTGCTAGGTCCATCACTGGCAATATGCAACACTGAAATATTCTGGTGATCCACTATATTTAATACAGCCTTTTTCAAGTGTGCATAAACAGCACAAGCGTCGTGCCGTAGACATTCCGAAATTGTACAAAAAGAGATAGACTCTGTAGCCCCTGAATCTGATCGAAAGTATAAAACGCCGGTTTGAAGAGATATTTGTTGACGTGACGCGCCGAAATGGACCGCTTGAGCTTCTGAGAAATATTTGCAAGAATAATTTTCTGAGAAATCAATATGCAAAAGAACTTCTCCGGATTTCAAATTTTCTTTAACAGTTTTCAAAAACTCATATTGATTATGTATGTTAAAACAATGTGATAGCATTTTCGGCAACATAGCAGCAAGTTTTTCTACAAGTTCCTTTTTAAAAGAAAGTACATTGTCCTTTACAGTTCTTTTGATATTTTTATCTTTACCTTTTATCAAACGACACTCGCTTTTAACAATCCATTGCTTGAATGAAATCTGTTCATTTTCGAATTCTTTGAACTGTGACGGTTTCTCAGCACAGTTATGACATTTCAGACGCATACAGTCGTATGACTTAGTGTTACACACGGCAGCCCCAAATATTTGGTTCATATTTTATTGTTCAATTATGTTCAAGGTTCTTAGTTTATCGACCACCAAGATAAAATTCTCATGCAATACACATAGGCAGGTGTCTCGTTCTGACAACTTTGCATGAACAATCCAAAATGGTCGAAGGCGGCAAAATGTAGCATAACCGACTCTCAGACAAGGATCGACGAGGGAATTATATTTCTTATGGAGTCGCTGTAATGAATCACATAGGATTCTCTTCTGCTTTTTAATCTTGTGTTTGGTTATCGTATCTTTCTTGCCTGGACAAGTAATACTGTTGCTGTCTTCTTCTAAAAACTTGCGCACTGCCATTTTCTTCTGATGTATAGGGGGCAAGGGACGTTTTTTAAATATTTTCACTTGTTGAGGGATGTATTTGCTACTTAATCTGGCATTTTGTACTTGTAAAGTGTGTATCTTTTTTTTCATTTCGTTAATAGTTTTTCTTTGATTTTCTATGACCCTGTTTCTAATGTCCCGATTTAATTTTGCAGTTTTAATTCCTATTAATCGTTGTCTGCTTACTCTAGAATCAATAGATGATGGAGTATCCCCACGCTGTTTACGATATTGCACTGATGGTGACCTTACATTTACTCGAGAATCGATCGATAATGGAGAATTCAGACGCCGTGTGTTTGATGGTGGGCCTTCATTGATATGACTATCAATTTGACAAACACACACACGCACGCACCCACACACACAACACACACACGCACGCACGCACGCACGCACGCACGCACGCACGCACGCACGCACGCACGCACGCACGCACGCACGCACGCACGCACGCACGCACGCACGCACGCACGCACGCACGCACGCACGCACGCACGCACGCACGCACGCACGCACGCACGCACGCACGCACGCACGCACGCACGCACGCACGCACGCACGCACGCACGCACGCACGCACGCACGCACGCACGCACGCACGCACGCACGCACGCACGCACGCACGCACGCACGCACGCACGCACGCACGCACGCACGCACGCACGCACGCACGCACGCACGCACGCACGCACGCACGCACGCACGCACGCACGCACGCACGCACGCACGCACGCACGCACGCACGCACGCACGCACGCACGCACGCACACACACACACACACACACACACACACACACACACACACACACACACTAATCTAAATTAATTCAATTTAAGGTATGGAAGAGTGGCTCCTTCTGATACAGGTGCACAAGCACTTACTAGAATGAGTCAACATTTGTAATAGATTAAGATAAACTTTGTTAATGAAATAAACTTTATTTATTATTATTATTATTATTATAATTTCCTGTGGAATATCGGCATCCAGCAAAATTGATGGTGATCCTGCTTCATCATCTATAGTTATATCCGAAGGGGGTGTATTTTCTCGTAAGATTCTATCAAGATACTGTTGACGAATCTTCTTATTCTGTCTACATTTTTGCTATTTTTCGCGCCAGTTTTTTCTTTGGATTCTCTGCTGTCGTGGAGTTAAATCTTCTATGGTTAGAATCTGTTTAGCTTTCTTTCGCCTTATTTGACGTTCTTTTTCTTTGCGTAGAGCTTCTTCATACTTTACTGGATCTGCTTTAATTTTTGCTCTTCTTCGCTTCTCGGCTTCTCTTTTTGCCTTTCTTACTTGTTCTACATTTTTCACTTTTCCTTTAGGCGGCATCTGTAAAGCAAAAAGCAAAACTGCAACCCACAAAAAAGCAAAATCCACTTATAACTAAAACAAATTATTATTAAGCCTGTGCGTATGTCATGACCGTGGTGAATTGTCACAGCCATGGTTCACATCAATATTTCGTAATTTTGATTCACGCACTGGAGCACCTGTCGCCATTTGCACTAAGGACTAAAGGCTGGTGCTGCCACTAATAAATTTAAGTTATTGGTGTTGTCATGTCTATTATACTGAAATCTGCTATTTGGATGCCTTTTTGTATCTTACCACGGCTTTGACAAAAAATGCTGTTACAAGAAATATGCACAAAAGTTTGAGATAAAATTAAGACTTTTAAAAGATAATTTGACCAAAATGAATTAAGGCTAGATAATGCTTACTAAATAAGTTTAAAAAAAATTCTTAAATTTAAGACTTTATCATGAATATTAGTTTAAAACTCTAATTCTGGGAATCTCACATAGCATGGTCATGACATTTCATATACTTTTGAGTACATTACATGAAAATAATATGAACAATTACAATCATTAATATGTTAGAATAAGCACTGGTTTGTTAATTATCGTACATAATTTTTTCGTTATTTAAGGGGAGTGAAACGATAGTATTCTCATCGAATCTCTTTTTTTTGCTTGAGAATGAGAACTACCCATAAACGAAACTAAAAAACGATCACAACGAATACTATAAACAACTTATTTACAAACATGATTTAGGCCGTCGTGCACACATGCCAAATATTATTAGCTAAATATCCGTCTCTTTATTGTTTATAATTAGTTTAATGAACAATTGTGATATCTAAAAATATGTGATTTATATTGTAATACGGGGTAAATTCAGATCAATCACTAGTAAACGACCTCAAACTTGGATCTGTGATTATTAATTTTATGGATAATAAATAAATAAATAAATAATATTTATTTCATAATAATGTTAGTACATTATATTATATTAGTGACCGTAGCCCCCTTTTAAGCTATTGAGCCTGTATCAGGGAGCAGCGCTCTTCCATTAGTTGAGGTCGTTTTTAGAAGAATGTACAGTTTATTAGTTTAAAGTTAATTACATGATTTGGAAAGTTACATTTTTAGCGTGCATTTGTGTGCGTGCATGTGTGCGTGTGTGTGTGTGTGTGTGTGTGTGTGTGTGTGTGTGTGTGTGTGTGTGTGTGTGTGTGTGTGTGTGTGTGTGTGTGTGTGTATGTGTGTTTGTGTGTGTGTGTGTGTGTTTCCCGTTACTATTTAATTTTAATGAGTAATGCCTCAAGATCGTCATAAGTTTTATCTTCTAGACCAGCCATACTCTAAGTGTGTTCCGCGGAACCCTAGGGTTCCGCGATACCCCTGTCGGGGTTCCGCAAGAAGTTAGAAAAAAAAATCAAAACACCTCTCTCTGGTCGACCGTTCTGTCGCGGCGTATCACGATTCACGAACAATTTTACTATGCCGCCACCGCCGATACCTACTTGTGACCGCGCAATCCCTTTGGTAAAAGCCGCCTTTGAAATTAGACGCTATAATTGTGAACAAGCGACTTTCGGCTCTAACTTCAAAACGTAAAGTCGAGATTGCTTACACCACATTTTTTGAATTTCTATTTTTATATCGGCTTTTTATTTATCAAAGACGCCGACTCGAGTATTTTTGAGAATGTTCGAGATTGAGGCTAGGACTATAAAAGCGATGATCAAGCCTTGACACTAGTCAGTCGACGATTAGCGTTCGGAGCGATAAGTACCTACCTGCTAGAAAAAAATTGTGTATTGTTCTACTGCTGTTTTCTGATTGTATCAGTTTTGTACATTTCTTCTTTGGACTAAAGTGCTAAACTCTTCTACGCAGTAACGACCGTGCATTATTTTAACCTCACCATCCTGAAAGAATGGAACGTTGGCTTAAAGGCGTTAAACGTGTCGCAACAACATCTTCCAACGAAGCCGAATGTTCAAAAGCAGTCCGCGTGGAGTATACAGCAATTACCGATCCAGACGATGATGCAACGACGTCAAGTTCCACGGTTTCAAAGGCGAAAAAAAGGAAGTATGATGAATCATATATCAGTTTTGGATTTGTTGATTCCAACGGCTCACCTCTCTGCATGTTATGTAGTAAACTGCTTCCTAATAGTTCCATGGCACCTGCCAAGTTGCGCCGACATTTAGAAACTGTACACCCCGAGTCTAAAGACAAGAATAAAGAATTTTTTGTACGTAAAAAAGAACAGTTATTGGAAAGTCAAAAAACAATGATGCATGTAACCCAAACTATCAATGAAAAGGCCACGGAGGCATCATATTTAGTTAGCTATCGCATTGCACAAGCAGGAGAAGCGCACACTATCGCTGAGAATTTAATAAAACCATGTGTATTAGACATAACAAAATGCATGCTCGATGAAAAATCTGCAAAGCATCTTTCTACTGTGCCGCTATCTAACGATACTGTTTCACGGCGAATTCATGATCTAGCAAGCTACGTCAAACAAGAACTAGTTACACGTCTACAAAAAACACAATTCGTCTTGCAAATGGATGAGTCGACTGATGTCGCTGGTCTGGCTATCTTGCTGGTTATCGTGAGATATCCATGTGAAAGTTCTTTTGAAGAAGACATGCTTATGTGTTCACCTCTACCCACAAACACTACCGGAGAGGAAATTTTTAATAAAATAAATATATTTTTTGAGGAAAATAATCTCAGTTGGAACGATTGCATTGACATTTGTACAGATGGGGCCAAGGCGATGACGGGTAAAACAGCAGGAGTAGTGTCACGAATAAAAAATAAAGCGCCTAATTGTAGTTCCAGCCATTGTATCCTGCATAGACAAGCACTTGCGATGAAGCAAATGCCGTCCAATCTAAAATTAGTTATGGATGAAGCGGTAAAAATAATTAATTTTATCAAATCACGACCACTACAATCCCGATTGTTCTCATTATTGTGTGAAGATTATGGCAGCACACATAAAACACTGCTGCTCCATACAGAAGTGCGATGGCTGTCTCGGGGTAAAACTTTAACAAGGCTATTTGAACTTAGAGCCGAGTTACAAATGTTTCTTTCAGATACTTCTTTTAATTTGAAAGACCGTTTGTATGATAAAACTTGGTTGTTCCGACTGTCTTTTATGGCGGATATCTTTCAGAAACTGAACGAATTAAATTTATCATTGCAAGGTAAACAGACAACAGTGTTCCAGGCCTGTAACAAAATAACTGCCTTCAAAAGAAAATTAGATTTTTGGATTATTTGCGTTGGAAATAGAGAAATAGAAAGCTTTACGTCACTCAGTGAGTTTCTTGGCGATAACAACTCAGAAATATTTCAAGATGATGTATTTGAAGAATTGGTCCAATATCTCACTTCGATGCGCGCATCTTTTGAGCAGTATTTTCCTGAAGAACAGAATACAAAAATGAAACTGAATTCATGGATTCATAATCCTTTTTTACCCAACTTACAAAAGCCCGAAAGTATGTCAAACGAGATATATGAATCTCTTTTAGAAATGTCATCTGACACAAGTATGGAGTCACTGTTCAAAACGACGCCTCTCAACGATTTTTGGTGCAGAATCCGAAATGAATATCCAATGCTTGCCAAAATGGCTTTGAATATTCTTCTCCCGTTTCCAACAACATATTTGTGCGAAACAGGATTCTCAACCTATGCAGCCACGAAAACAAAATACCGCAATAGACTGGACGCCGAACCTGATATGAGACTTCAACTGTCCTCTATGAAACCTGATATCAACCAATTGATGAAAAATAAAAAACAGTTTCATACATCCCATTAGTTAGATTTTTTTTCTTTTTCAATGTTATATTTATTATTATACTTGTTATGTAAGTAAGTAATAAGTAACTGTTACATGGTACTCTAATTATGCTTATTAATAAAAAATACACTTAAAAACCATTGTTTTATTGTAGGGTTCCATCAAGTATTTTGCTATCCAAAAGGGTTCCGTCACCAAAAAAGATTGAGAACCGCTGTTCTAGACATATCTGTAAGCACTTCTTACAGTCGCGATATGTTTTAGTATATAAGTTTAGCTTTTTATTTATCATTTTGTAGAGGTAGGCCGAGCGAGCTTTGTATTGTCTAGAAGCAAAAACAGAGTTACACTTGAGGGTTTCCAACTTATGCCTCCTTCTTGCAGCATTAGTGGCATCGAATTTTAGGGTTTTGTGTTTACTAAGTATTGTATTTATAATGTAAAGCTTTCGGATTGAAGGAATTCGGGTAGTTTGATAAAGTTTTTCAGATGAAAACCTTCGTTTTTTAAAATACATTACCTTTATCAAACTACGTTGCGCACGTTCCACGTCAAGAAAGCGCGTCCTAGCTGCACCTCCCCGTACAGGCAAGCAGTAAGCTAGAACAGACTGTACCAGGGATACATATATATCCCTTAGAAGACCCCTATCCTCAGTCCCCGCCCCCAAATCCGTCTTAGGTACCGCGTGTCTCAACATCTTAAAAATCCATGTGAGATTTCTTATTCTCTGAGTCACACGTTCAAGCTGAGTATACCAAGACAGTCTCTGATCTAACCACACTCCCAAATATTTAGCTTCAGCTACTTTTTGTACAGTGGGGCAATGACAATCTTGTCTATCAGTTGTGGTATGGCAGCGATGTATCCTCACAGCAAAATCTATGTCTGGTTGAGTGTTGTTATAAATGCTAAAGCATATATAACAGCTTTTGGCCGTATTGAGCGTAAGGAGATTATATCGCAGCCATTTTCCTATTTGCTCAAGACCTTTCTCTGCATTCTTTTTAGCACTGTCCCAGGTTCTTCCGGTGAAAACGACGGCAGTGTCATCCGCATAAGAGAATATTTTGGCACATTCAAAGGTCATATCACATAAGTCATTAAGATAAATTAGGAACAACGTGGGGCCAAGAACACTCCCCTGCGGGACACCAAACGACACATTAGTGCAATCACTAGTACTATTTTCTAGTTTTACCTTCTGATTTCTATTTGCAAGGTAGTCGGAGAGTAATTTTAGTGGAACACCCCTGACACCGATTCTGTCCAGCTTGTAATATGGATAAAAAAAGAGTATGTACCTTAGTAACTTCTGCTACTTTTATAGTTTTTTTCTCAATACCGTTAAGCTTTTACGTATTTATTTAATTTACCTACCACATAAAAGTTACTTGACTTGATTTCTATAAGTAATAAGTACAATTTATTTAAGAAAAGTGTTAATTGTGATTTCAAATTTTAATAAATAATAACAAGCGCAAACCCATTTCTTTCTATTTATTTACCTAAACACATCACATGAAATATCAGAATATTTTAAGATGTGCCAACCCTAGCACACTTAAAAGGCGAAATGTGGATTGTATGAAAAAGAGAAAAAATGACAGGGTAACATTGCCCAGTCATTTTCAACCGACTTCAAAAAAGGAGGAGGTTCTCAATTCGTCTGTATGTTTTTTTTTGTATGTTTGTTACGCGATTACTCCGCCAATTATAAATCGATTTTAATGATTCTTTTTTTGGTTGGTAGATCATTCTTCAGAGGTGGTCCCATATAAATTTTATCGAAATTGATTTAGAACTTTTTGAGAAAATCAACAAATATATACCCAGATAATATTTTGGTTGTGGTTCTTGTTACCTATCTTCGACAAATATGAGCCGATTTTGATGATTTTTGTTTTATTGAATAGCTTATACTTCAAAGATAATATGATAAAAGTTTGCAAAATAAAAATCACCCCTAAGGGTAGGAAAATAGGGGATAAAATCGGTGTTCAGCAGTTAGATGAGGATTTAAACAAAAATGCAAACAAAAACATTGAATCTCTCATCGGCTGGCACCGACTCCAAAAGTAACTGATTAGGTACTTAAGTGTTAGGATTATTTTTAGCATTTTAGTGTTTTGAAGTCGGTTTTATTTTTTTAAATAAAATTTACTTATAGTTAGAAACTTTTCTTCTAGTGTTGTTTATATTCCTAAAGTAAACGCCATCTTTACCAATATTTTTATACTGGTTTTTATGTCATCGGCATAAAGGTCATATTTGCGTCAAAAATCAAAGTGGGCAAAGTTGGCTAAAAGTCCAGATAACTTTACCCGCCAACAAAATCGAACAAATATTGAATAAAATGTTGTATAATTGTAAAGTAAGCGATACCAATACATGCAGGAGCGGATGAAACGGCGGATGATTTCATAACTGATTTGCACACACTTGCCAAACAGTGTGAATATGGTGCATTAGAAGACGAATTAATTAGAGACCGTATCGTAGCTGGTATGAAAGACACTCAACTGTCGAAATTAATTCAAAATCTTGATTCCGAGCCGAGTCTAGAAGTTGTAATAAACAAAGTCCGGCATGCTGAAATTGCAGACGCCAACATTGACACACTAAAGCAACCAAACACATCAGCAGCACCTGAAATCAATTATGTCGACAAGAGAGCGAGAACTAAACCTGCAAAACCTGAAACAAGTAATAGCAAGAAGTACAATAATACTTGTAGAAAATGTGGCAGGCAACCGAAACACAAATTCAGTGACTGTGAAGCAGCAAAATCAACATGCAAAGGATGTGGAATAAAAGGTCATTGGATAGCAGTATGTAAGAAATTGAAAAATATCAATGAATTGGAGCCAGACCTCACCATCGACACCATTGATACTGTCAGCGTTCCCAGATGTCTACCAAGATTTTTAAACATACTTATTAATGGCAAAAGCATTCGCTTCAAAGTTGACACCGGAGCTTCCGAAACAGTCATCAGTCCAGAACTTCAAAAGGAGCTTAAACTTCCTAATCCTAAACCTGTAGAAGAAAAGTTATACGGACCCTGTAACATAATTCTGCCAGGAAGAGGTATATGCAAGGATATAGCACTAAAATGGGAAAATAAGAAAAGGACTACTAATATTTATGTTCTAGAAAGTCAGAAAACACCATTATTGGGCTTACCAGAATGTGAAGCATTTGGTATAATTAAATTTCACAAAGAAGTTCATTAGATTATATCTACAAAACTACCTGAGAATGAGTACACATCACTATTTCAAGGAATTGTTGCAATGAAGGACAAATACCGTATAAAGCTGAATCCTATAATAACACCATATTATGCTATTCCTGTACCACGACGTGTATCACTACCCTTAATGCCTAAAGTAGAACAAGCCCTCAAGGAACTGCAAAGTTTACATATTATTGAACCAGTAACTAAACCTACAGAGTGGTGTTCCCCAATGGTACCAATAATTAATGGAAATAAAGTAAGAATAACTGTAGATTACACAGAGTTAAATAAAGCTATTCATCGTGAGTACTATCCTTTACCAACAGTAGAAGAATGCTTGGGACAGCTAGCTGGAGCTAAAGTATTTTCCAAAATAGATGCAAACAAATCTTACTTCCAAGTGATGCTCACAGATGATTGCAAAGATTTGACCACATTTATTACGCCATTTGGTAGATTCAAATTTAATCGCCTACCTATGGGTATGAAGTCCAGTATTGAAGTATTTCAAAGAAAGATGGCTACTGTATTAAATGGACTCGAAGGTTGTGTGAATCATGTTGACGATACCTTAGTTTTTTGAAAAACAGTCAAAGAACATGACAACAATCTCAGAAAGGTATTAAGAGCCCTACAGAAGGCAGGACTAACTTGAAATAAAGAGAAATGCATATTTAGAACTCAAGAATGCACTTTTCTCGGCAACAAAATATCGTCAATTGGTATACAACCCCTACAAAGCAAAATTAAAGCCATATGTGAAATGCCTATACCAAAAAGATATCACAGCATTGAGAAGTTTTTTAGGAGCCATCAACCAACAATTAAGATTCTTACTTAATCTAGCAGACACATCAAAACCCCTAAATGTAAATGTAATTATAAATTTAATTTGTTTAAATAATTTTAATTCACGAATGCCTTATGAAGGTTGTAATGTTACAATTGACCATCTATAATGTATATTATGAAGTGATTAAATGAATATGAATAAGATACCTGCTAAAAAAAGATGCTATATTAGAGTGGACCGATGTACATACCAAAGCATTCCTAAAGATACAAAAACTACTTACATCATCGCCAATACTAGCTCACTATGACCCAAAACTAGAAACAAGTCACTGCTGACGCATCACAGTATGGTATGGGTGCAATATTGGAACAAAATCATAATGGACTATGGAAACCTATATACTATTGGTCCTCAACTCTAACACCTACACAGCAAAGATATGCAATGATAGAAAAGGAAGCATGTGCAATAACAATGGCATGTGAACGATTCTCAATATATTTGAAAGGTTTGACATTTATATTAAGAACAGACCACAAACCTCTAGTGTCTATTCTAGGATCCAAACCCATTGGTGATTTACCTATTCACCTTCAAAGATTTCGAATGAGACTGGTTCCATTCAATTACACCATTGAGCACATACCGGGTAAAAACATGTATATGGCAGATATGCTATCCAGATCACCAATTCCTTCTGAATCAGAAGACATAGATATACTAGTGGAAGAGGAAAATGACAAACTAACAATCTTGACCATCATGAAAACAATACCCATAACAGAATGTAGACTACAAAAAATCAAAGATGCACAAAGAGAAGACTACATCTGTCAAAAACTACATACCTACATTAAGGAAGAATGGCTTCACTATAAAGATGTAGATGAAGAATTAAAATCTTACTATGAAAACAAAGAAAACTTAAGCATACTTAATGACCTAATAGCCTTTAACAACCGAATTTATATAACAAGTATGATGAGAAATGAAATACTTACCAAATTACATACTGGACATGTACCAACACATCAGATCCAACAGCGAGCAAAACAGTCTGTATGGTGGCCAACATTAGAAAAAGATATCGCTAACATGACTTCAAGATGCATAGAATGCAAAAAGTTAGCTGTACAACAACCAGAACCATTAATTCCGAGTGATATACCAGAATATCCATGGGAAGTCATAGCAGCTGATCTATGTGCTTATAAAGGAAAAGAATATCTCGTTGTTAGAGACACACTGTCTAACAACCCAGAAGTTATTAAGCTCACATCAACAACTTCTACAGCTATAATAATCCATTTAAAAAGCATCATGGCAAGACATGGCATCCCAAGAATAGGTACTAAGAACTGACAATGGACCACAGTTCTCATCAAAAGAATTTGAAAAATTCACAAGAGAATGGGACTTCAAACTTATAACATCAAGCCCACACTTTCCACAAAGTAATGGAGCAGCAGAAATAGGAGTAAAAATAATAAAGAAAATATTTGATAGAAATCCTCAAGACCCTATACTTGGCTTACTAAATTACAGAACTACACCTTTAATATTAGGTGCATCGCCAGCACAAATCTCAATGTCAAGAACATTAAACAGCACTCTTCCTAATACTATAGAAAAGTTAAAACCGCAAGTTATAGATCTTGAAAAGTATAGAAGAAAACTGTGTGAAAGAAGAGAGAAATCAAAATTAAATTATGATAAAAGACAAAACAATTACCAGAAATGAAGAAAGGATCCACAGTATACCTAACATCTGAAAAGTCATATGGAATAGTGGATGAAAAAAGACTAGAACCTAGAAGCTACATGATTAAGACTGACAAAGGTAACACTTTAAGAAAGAACAGAAGAGATGTCATAGATCTTAGCAGCACAAACCCCTCACTGCAGCAAGACAACACTTCTTTACCTAATACTGAAAGCTCTCAAATAAGTAATGAGATACCCAACAACTCAAAGTATGAAGCAAAGACAACCACTTTCCTAGAAGACCTACCATACACCATGAGTACCCCAGAATATTCTCCAAGTATCTCGACACAACATGAATCAAACTCCAATTCTCCAGAAGAGATACGTTTCATGACTTCAATGAGTGAGAGTGATCAACACAGTCATACTGAGAAAACATCTGTAAATCTCTCCACACCATATGAGACACCAAGTTCATCACCTGATTTACTGAGCCTGAAAACAACACCTGAAAAAGAGAAAGATGACAAGAAAATTACTACTAGGTCAGGAAGAAATATAGTGAAACCAAAGTGAGCGCAACGTAAAAAAATCTAGTAGTTCGGAACCAAATTTGAGGTTAGTTTAGTTTAGGTTAATTAGGTTATTTAGCTATTCAAGTGTTTTATTTAGTAGTGTTGTTTAGAAATAATAACCATTTAAAATGTTCAATTTATTTATCGACCAAGATTACAAATATTAAACAAATTCACGTAACTTGTAACCATATTTTTATTTATATGATATCGCCAAACGTGGATTGACATTTCATTGAATTTGACGTTTGAACGATATGGTCAGTTTTAGTTGACCATATCATGGAATACTACCATTTTAATAAATTTTATTAAAAAAAATAAAACCGACTTCAAAACACTGAAATGCTAAAAATAATCCTAACACTTAAGTACCTAATCAGATACTTTTGGAGTCGGTGCCAGCCGATGAGAGATTCAATGTTTTTGTTTGCACCGACTCCAAAAGTAACTGATTAGGTACTTAAGTGTTAGGATTATTTTTAGCATTTCAGTGTTTTGAAGTCGGTTTTTTTTTTTTTATAAAATTTACTTATTTCATCTATTTTTAGTGATAAATCCTAATCTAACTGCTGAACACCGATTTCATCTCCTATTTTCCTACCCTTAGGGGTGATTTTTATTTTTCAAACTTTTATCATAGCATCTTTGAAGTATAAGCTATTCAATAAAACAAAAATCATCAAAATCGGCTCATATTTGTCGAAGATAGGTAACAAGAACCACAACCAAAATATTATCTGGGTATATATTTGTTGATTTTCTCAAAAAGTTCTAAATCAATTTCGATAAAATTTATATGGGACCACCTCTGAAGTATGATCTACCAAACAAAAAAAGAATCATTAAAATCGATTCATAATTGGCGGAGTAATCGCGTAACAAACATACAAAAAAAAAAAAAACATACAGTCGAATTGAGAACCTCCTCCTTTTTTGAAGTCGGTTGAAAAATGATCGGTCACATCATGAATTGGTCAATTTTACGATCTGGCTACGACATATACATAAATAATAGAAAAATGTAAGAGAAAGTGTGATTTCAGATAAATTAATGGACAGGATAAAGGTAAAAATAATGTACACAATTCATTTGTTTGTTTAAGATTTTATTGCAGTATGAAGATTACATTGTAAACATACTATGTTACATTTGCTATCTATTATTTCTTGCGATGTGTAATCAATTATTATAGACACAGTTCCTCAATATTAAGGTATAATATTAATCACAGTTCAGCTGTAGGAAAATAATATTGTTATGATTTGTTTAATCATTGTGATCAACACAAATAGGTATTTTCACTATTGTTAAACTAAACAGGGGTTAAGTTTAATATTTTCTGTTAAATTAAGAGTAATTTTCGTTTTATTTATATTTTCGAAATAAATACATAGAGGTTATGTCTTTAGTTATATAAATGGCAGTGACACTGACAGTAGGCATAGATCTAAAAAGTGGAGATGTGTGTCTATGTAAATATATATAGTCTATGGCTAGTCGATAGTCACTTGTATCGTGTAATTTGATGCTTGTGCAAATATTAAATAACTACAATCATCTCCGTGTTTCATCGTCCCAGTATATATTAATACTCATTACAAGACACCTAAATAGAGTTTCATACAGGGCACGCCATCCAAATCCAGCAGCTGATGGCTGAGACCATTGTGAAAATTGTTGAGATCGCTGCTAGTTTCTGCGAGCAAGATCCGGACTCTGTAAGTATAGAACTATTGCAATATTCATTTTTCAAGTTTCTTAGGTTTTAACAAATATTTTATTTTCAGCAACTGACCCGTGAGGAGGAAATATATCGTCAAGATATGCTTCTGCTTGAAAATGATTTGTATGAGCTTGAAGCTACCGTAGAACGCTTACGTGGGCAAGCCGCCAACAGGTATTTCCCATAAAATATGTCTCTAAAGACATAAAAGTATTCCCGGTATAAACGGTATTCATATATTTTCAGGGAAATTCGTGTCAACATGGGGGATATCGAAAGCATTGCATTGGTGCTTTCTAAGAGCAGCAAGACTGTGGCTGATTGGAAACTGAAGTTCCCCATATTGCAGGAGACAATGAAGGTGAAACTTGCCTCTGAGATGGAGAAGGTAATAAAATATTGTTCGAATAAAAAATACACGTATTTTATAGTGGGTTTGTGATAATAGGTACTAAGTGGCTGTCATAAACGTTGCAGGTGGTTCGCAAAGAGAAGATGCTGGAAGAAGAGCCGGAGAGGCTTGAGCAGGCTTTGCGCCGCTGCAAGAAGCTGACCGGGACTCTTGTTACTCTTAAAAGGTATTGAAATTCGAAACACGGAATTTTTTCAAGTTAATCAACGGCATAATAAGTTTTATTCAGGTTAAGGTTATTAAGATGGCTTATTTTATTCAAAATATCAGGTTACACTTAAGTCGTATAACCAAGTAATTATCCATTCTGCCTTGATCTATGATCGCAATTACAGATTTTCTATTCGACTTAATTATTCTATGATCTTAATTTTTTTACAAAGTTTAATGTTTTTATCGAAATTGTTGCCCTTACATGGCTTCGAGCGCGCTTGAGGCAGGAAATTTTTCACGATAATGTGCTAGCCAATCGGCATCATGATTGGTATCAGCGTCGATATTTCAGTAATCGGCCACAGTCTATTGTGGTACAATAGACTGTGGACATACCAATAATAATGTGTTTACAAACTAAACAATGGTTCTGGAAAAATATTTACTTAAAAATTTTGATCAATTACATGCAAATTAATTTCTATAATAAATAAAACTTTTATAATTAAAAAAAACACATTTTATTATGTCTAGAGAAAACTTCTTCCTATCTTCTATTGCTTTTTCTTGTTCATAATCGAGGTAAACTTGACGATGAACTTAAGCGTGGCAAGTAGGTATAGTAAACACATTTGGAGTGATTGCGATCAGACCTTTCAAACCCTAATTTTATTATTTTATTTTATATTTTGAGGTATCTTCATAGTTGCGGGAGATATAATTAATAAGACATGTGTGTAGCTTGAATGTCGAATCTTTATTGATTTTCAATTAAACATTTTACATGAAGTAACTTAACGCTAAGTCAACATAATTATTTGATACTATGTAGCAGTCACTTATAAAATTAACATGTTACGGTAAAACACATAAACACTACACTTCACCTCCCCCGAAAAGTACCGTTACACCCCCACGGTTATAAGAAAAAAAAAATGCAAAATATTTTTTTTTGTCTAAGTAATATACATCTTACATAACAACATATTATTTACTATGCATAAAACATTTTAGTGTTTTTTTTATGAGTTATAAACTCTTTATTATTTTTTAAAGTTACAACATTAGGTGAAATGTCCATGACTACAACATATGGACCATTATAAATTCTATCAAGTTTATTTCCGATTTGATTTTTAATAATACAAGATCACCTTTCTTATAACTAACGGAGTTACAAGTTTTATCATAGATTGCTTTCCTATTATGTTTACTTATCAAAAGATTCTGTTTCGCTTCCGTTTGTGCCTTTTGTAAACGGTATTTCATTTGCAAGGGATAGTCGTCATAATTGTACAAAGGTTCAATTGGCGCACTAAGGCTACTCGGTAATGTGCATAACTTTCCGAATACTAATTCATATGGGGTGTATTTTGTTTCAGTATGTACGGTTGTATTAAACGCAAAACACCAGTAGGGTAACCATGAACTCCAATCTTGTTTATTGGACTCACATTGAATTCTAAGAAAAGCTCCTAAGTTTTTATGAGTGTTTTCTAACGCACCTATTGTTTCGTGATGGTATGCGGTAGACTGTAGTTTATTAATGTTAAGTAATCTGCAAACGTTAGTCATCACTGATGAAGTAAACTCTGTTCCCTGATCTGTAATAATGGACCTAGGCACACCAAATCTTAATATAAAATGATCTACAAAACTCTTAGCTACACTTTCAGCATCCTTTCTCTGTAGTAGGTATGCTTCGACAAACTTTGTTAAATTACATTGAAACGTTAATGCATATTTATAGTCAAAATTATCTACGTCTAAAGGACCGACTAAATCTAAACTTACTACTTCAAAAGCACTATTTGCCGTTGTCGTTATGACCATAGGCTCCTTAGCCGATTTATTCGTAATCTTATTTACCTGACATAGTTTACATTTCTTGACATAGTTTGTTACGTCATTAGTTAACCCTGGCCAATAATAATATTTTTAAATATTATTTATCATCCTATTTATACCCGCGTGGCCACTAGTAGGTAAAAGATGAAAGTCATTTAAAATTAAAGTTTTGTCATGTTTGTTAGTAACACGAGTGACGTCTATAATTACGAGTATCCGCGGTATCTTTAACGTATTCGTTTCCTTTAATAATAGTTGAATGTACTTAACATTGTCTTTATTTTTCACTATAACGAGCTCATCAATACTATACTGTCTGCATAATAACTCTAATTCTCTCATCAGCACTTTGAAAGTAGATGACGATCGAGAAAATAGGTAAATACAACATTTCAAGGGCACATAGATACAGTTGCCTGATTGACTACTAATTATATCATCACTGCTATAACGACTCAAATCGATTTCATTTTGTTTTGAACAAATAATAAGTTCTATTCCGTCAGTAGGTTTTTTCAGAATGTCTACAATTTTAGGTTGATCAGGCCCAGAAATTGCAGAGTTCCGAGATGTGAAGTCTGTACTGTCATTGCTACAATGAATATTATCTAATTTTCTTTGTTGTGCTCTAGTAATGACCGATACATATTTTTCATTTAATTGTTTTAATTCTGTACAAGTCATTGGTAATCGGCTTAATGCGTCTGCAGCTGCATTATCCTTTCCCGCGACATGTTCGATAGTAAAATCGTACTCTTCCAAATATAATTGAAACTTTGTTAGTCTGCTAGATGGATCGGTCATACTAAACAAATAAATAAGAGGTTTGTGGTCAGTTAAACTTTTAAACTTTTTCCCATACAAATAAGGTCTAAAATGTCTAATTGCCCATACTATTGCTAATAGTTCTAATTCAATAATTGGGTATCTCATTTCAGCGGGTTTCAAACTACGACTGGCATATGAAATGACAGTTCCGTTTTGGTTTGATAATACTGCGCCTAATCCTATTTTTGACGCGTCTGTTTGTAACACGAATGAATTACTTTCGGAAAAATCGGGATATTGCAATACAGGCGGGCTTATAAGCATCTGTTTTAATGTGTGAAAGGCTGTTTCGCACTCGGGTGACCAAACAAAAGGTGTATTTTTCTTACAAAGACTGTTTAAAGGATATGCTATACTTGCGAAACGTGGGATAAATCTTCTGTAATAATTTGCGAAGGCAACAAAACGTTTTACATCATCCGTATTTAAAGGTTTTGGATAGTTTTGTAAAACTTTTATTTTTGATGGATCAGGAAATATACCGGTTGAAGTTATTTTATGGTCTAAATACATAATTTCTTTGCGTAAAAATTGGCATTTCAATGGATTAAGTTTCAAATTTACTTTTCGAAAACGTTCTAATACACTAATTAATTTTTTATTGTGCATTTCTAATGAATTTCCAATTATAATACAATCGTCTAAATAAACAAATGCCTGTTTATAATTTAATCCAGACATTGCTACTGTCATTAGCCTTGAAAATACACTTGGACTAGTTTTTAATCCCATGGGGCATCTTTTCATTTTTCGCGAATTTTCATCTTATGAAAGTTGGTACATTTTATCGACTTTAAATGCTGTATATTTTCTGCTATTTTAATTTAGTGATAATTGATAATAAGATTGAGATAGATCTAATTTAGACAAATAGATGCTACCTGAAAGATAATCTAAGATTTCAGAAATGTTAGGTAGTGGGAATTTGTCGTCTTGAATAACATTGTTTAACTGTCTATAGTCAATTACTAGTCTCCACTTTTTGTCTCCAGTTTTGTCTGATTTTTTAGGGACAAGTAGGACTGGGCTGGACCATTCAGAGATAGGCTCTTCGATGATGTCATTGTCTAGCATTTCTTTAATCTGTTTTTGTACTTCGGACTTAAGGGCGTGTGGTATTCTATAAGGTTTTTTATAAATGGGAGTAGTGTTTTCCTTTAATTTAATAGTATGTTCCATTAAGTTAGTAACTGATAGTTTATCTCCTGGTAATTGAAATACATCGGCGTATTTCGCACATATGTTTTCAATACTAATCTGTTCCTCTTTATTTAAATAAGAACTCAAATCAAGTAAGTCAAACAAAGTTTTAACTCGTTTAACCGATACGTTATTGTCACTAAAGTTACACATCTCAAAAGAGTTAAGACTATGAACTTCTAGGAATGAAAAATCAATAGTTTCTTCCTTATCAGTCGTATTTAAAATTCGTACTGCTATTTGACCATTTTTGGGTCTAGCAATCATTCCCGCAATGAAAATTCCTGAATGTGAAGGGATTTCTCTCGCTAAAATTACGCAATCACTACAGTAATTAGTAGGAACTAAATGAAACAAAAGAGAATAGAATAAATGCACGAGGATGTATGAGTGGTGTGTATCAGTGTAAGTAAATGTGTGTGTAGGGTATATGAATGTGCGTGTGCGCGTGTGTGGTTGTCCTACCTAATCAACAAATCACAAACCGCCTTCTAAGGAAAGGTACACGGTTTATTCGGACTATGTCTTCACGTCCAGTATTATATAAATGTATAGAGTAACTAAACTATTAGTCTAAAAATGATATAACTGTATAGGCCCACTGTACCAAAAAAAAATAGAACAAGTTTTTAACTTTAGTAATACTTGATTGTGAGGAAGTCACCTTAAGTGTCTACGTTAACTGCTATCGAACCATATATTATGTAAAGGCATTAGTCAATATGCTAATAAAGTTGCTTGAAGGGGATTTAGCTAATCTGAACCCATTTGCATGTATGTAATTGATCAAAATTTTTAAGTAAATATTTTTCCAGAACCATTGTTTAGTTTGTAAACACATTATTATTGGTATGTCCACAGTCTATGGTACAATAGACTGTGGCCGATTACTGAAATATCGACGCTGATACCAATCATGATGCCGAGTATTGGCTAGCACATTATCGTGAAAAATTTCCTGCCTCAAGCGCGCTCGAAGCCATGTAAGGGCAACAATTTCGATAAAAACATTAAACTTTGTAAAAAAATTAAGATCATAGAATAATTAAGTCGAATAGGAAATCTGTAATTGCGATCATAGATCAAGGCAGAATGGATAATTACTTGGTTATACGACTTAAGTGTAACCTGATATTTTGAATAAAATAAGCCATCTTAATAACCTTAACCTGAATACAACTTATTATGCCGTTGATAAACTTGAAAAAATTCCGTGTTTCGAATTTCAATACCTTTTAAGTGTAACAAGAGTCCCGGTCAGCTTCTTGCAGCGGCGCAAAGCCTGCTCAAGCCTCTCTGGCTCTTCTTCCAGCATCTTCTCTTTGCGAACCACCTGCAACGTTTATGACAGCCACTTAGTACCTATTATCACAAACCCACTATAAAATACGTGTATTTTTTATTCGAACAATATTTTATTACCTTCTCCATCTCAGAGGCAAGTTTCACCTTCATTGTCTCCTGCAGTATGGGGAACTTCAGTTTCCAATCAGCCACAGTCTTGCTGCTCTTAGAAAGCACCAATGCAATGCTTTCGATATCCCCCATGTTGACACGAATTTCCCTGAAAATATATGAATACCGTTTATACCGGGAATACTTTTATGTCTTTAGAGACATATGTTATGGGAAATACCTGTTGGCGGCTTGCCCACGTTAGCGTTCTACGGTAGCTTCAAGCTCATACAAATCATTTTATTCCCGACCGGCCCTCGGATATGATGAGTCAGTGAAGTTATCCGGTAGGGCCTGTGGGCGGAGGTTCACGGTGAAGGACTTGCGGGTGCGGAATGAAAACGCCAGTATTTGTGGTTGATATCGGAGCTGGGAGTTGCGATGGCTTTGAGAGTTTTGTGGCTCTCCGGAGTGATCACGAATGACGATCGAGTGACTGCTTCTGTTCGAGTGATTCCTCTGGTTGACTTGATTCGAGTGACGATTAACGGGACCACCCACGCGGTTTTTATACTATTTTGGGAGGCAATTTCCCCTTCCGCTCCCCGGAGTGGGAGCGGGAGGGAAGATATTGCTATCTCCCTCACTCCGGATGGCTTATGATCTCGGGCAATACCTTATAGAGAGCCGCTAATTTAGGCCCACTATTATGGCTGTTATGTACTAAGGTATTGCCCGGGATCTCCTATGTATTTCCCTAACGGGCCCTATATACTTCTTTATTTACACATAAAACATAAACTATAACGAACAAAGCAACTTACTGACTAACACAGAGTTACAAGCAACGGAATAAACGATAACTATAAACGAAACTAAAAAAACTATCACAACGAATACTATAAACAACTTATTTACAAACAAGATTTAGGCCGTCGTGTACATTTCTCCCGCCGTGAAGCGACGTGTCGCTTCAGCTTCTGGGTGTCACGACGGTCTCGATGGCCTTGACTGGTAGTACGATGAGCTTCTTCGTGGGGCGCCGCAGTACTCCGGTTCGGGTGGTGACATCTGCAGCTCTGACGATGCCATCCTGGCCTGGGTAGATCTGGACCACCTTTCCTCGTGGCCAGACGTTGCGGGGCAGGTTCGAGTCTGCGACCAGCACCAGGTCACCGATCTTCAGTGGGGCTCCGCGGCCGTGGGGCTCCCGCCGGTTTTGAAGCTCCGGCAGGTATTCCCGGACCCAGCGGCCCCAGAACTCATCGGCTAGTCGCTGTGCTCGCCTCCAGTGGTGACGGCTGGCGACATCCGCTTCGGTGAAGGATCCCGGCTGGTGGATACGGCCCGACCCCCCGAGTAGGAAGTGGTTGGGGGTCAAGGCTTCGGCGTCTTCGGGGTCCACGGAGACGTGCGTCAGTGGGCGGCTGTTCACGGTGTACTCCGCCTCACAGAGCAACGTGGTGAGCGTTTCTTCGTGCGGATGTCGCTCCTGTAGTGTTGTGGTCAGCGCGGTCTTGACTGAGCGGACGAGCCTTTCCCAGGCCCCTCCCATGAACGGCGAGCTTGGCGGAATGTAGCGCCACCGGATAGTGTGGCTGGCGGCCTCCTCGCGGCTGGCTTCGAGGGCGGCCTTCTGCAGTTCCGCGTCGGCTCCGCGGAGGTTGGTCCCGTTATCGGACCATATTTCGGTGGGTTGCCCGCGGCGCGCCATCATGCGGCGCAGGGCAAAGATGGCGGAGTCGGTAGAGAGTGACGCGGCGACCTCGAGGTGTACGGCCCTTGTGGTTAGACACGTAAATAACGCCACGTATCTTTTTTGATGATGGCGGCCGACGGTCACGCTGAGTGGCCCGAAGTAATCGAGCCCGGTGTATGTGAAGGGTCTCTGATGATGTGCCAGGCGGCTCGCCGGGTGATTCCCGGTCGGGGGGACGGCGGCCACTGCACGTCGATGTCGGCACGGTAGGCAGCTTTTCACTACGCTGCGCACAGTGGGTCGCGCACGTATCACCCAGAAGCGCTGGCGTATCTCGTTCATCACTATTTCCACACCTCCATGATGCAGTCTCCGGTGTACCCAGGTTATGTAGAGGCGCGTGTAAGGGTGGTCGCCGTCTAGCACAACCGGGTGTTTCTGCTGCTCGTTGATGTGGACTGCTGCTGCGATCCTCGACTTTATCTTGATAGTCGAGTCGGTGTCGTCGAAGGTGACTGCTAGTTGTCGCAGTCGGCTATCTCGATGTACTGCTTCTTGTTTCTTTAGCGCGGCCGTCTCTTCGGGAAACGAATCTTGTTGGACGGCACGCACCCACAGTTGTTCCGCTCTGATGATGTAATCAGCTGTGAGCGGTCGGAAGCGATCTTCGGTCTTCTCGGTGCGGCGTTTAGCGGGCGGCGCTGTCTTCTTGTTGACGTTGCGCCAAGTCGGATCCGCTTCGCTGTTGCGAGTTGTTCTTTTGTAATGCACGCTATCTGTAGGTGGGCGTGGTTTATCGGTCGGTGGGCGTGGCTGCTCGATAGGTAGGCGGAGTTTACGGGCCGGAGTGCGGAATAGGTCGAGTGCCTGTAAAACTCGCGCCGTTGTTCTGGTTAGGCGCAGCCACGACGAAAAACGATGTACTTCGGGGAGCGATTCTGTCAGCCGGGTGCCGTTTGTTTGTGAAACGGCGTGCGACCGCTCCTCTCCTGTCTTCGGGGCTTCTTCTCTCATCTCGGTAGGCCAGTGGTCGTGGGACTCGTATAGGAACTCGGGTCCGACGAACCATCTGTGATGTTGAGTGAAGTCAGCGGGTACTCCGCGCGTAGCGTCGTCCGCTACGTTGTGCTGTGTAGGCACCCACTTCCACTCACTTGCTTGTGTTTCCTCCTCGATCTCGGCCACCCGATGTGCGACGAACGGTTTAAAGGAGCGTGGGCCGGCTCTTAACCACGCGAGCACAGTCTTCGAGTCACTCCAGTAGTATCGTCGGTCGGGTTTGTGTTGGTGTTCTTCGACTGCTGTTCTTGCTAGTCGACATCCCAGCACGGCGGCTTGTAGTTCGAGTCTCGGGATCGATGCGAGCTTAAGGGGCGCTACTCGGGCTCTGGCGGCGGCTAGGGTCACCTGTACCTGCCCGCCTTCGTCTTGTGTGCGCCAATAGACGGCGGCTGCGTAGGCCTTCTCGCTGGCATCCACGAATGTGTGCAGTTCTCTTCGTACCGCGCTGCTGAAGGTAGGATGGCAGCGCGGCAGGTTGATGTTACGTAGCTCGGCGAGGTGTTTCAGCCAGTCGTTCCACTGGGCGTCTAGAGGCGGTGGCAGGCGCTCGTCCCAGTCTACGCCCAGCCGCCAGGTTTCCTGTAGCAGTTGTTTGGCCTGCACGGTGATCGGTGATGCTAGGCCTAACGGGTCAAACAGCGACATGACGGTGCGGAGGGCTTCTCTTTTTGTCGGTGTGAGGCTGCCGTCTATTTTGTCGGTCGGCACCCGGGCGAAGTTGAGGTTGAACCCAAGGGTGTCGCTGTTGGGCCGCCAGGTGAGGCCTAGGATTTTTTCTTCGTTCTCTTGTTCTAGTGTGACGTCTCGTACTGTAGCGGGTTCGGCTTGGTGTGCTCTCAAGACTTCGGTGTTATTTGACGTCCACTTGCACAAGTAGAAGTTTGCTTTTTCGTGCACTTCTCGCACTTCGGTAGTAATGCGGACGGCTTCTTCTGTAGACGTGAAGCTTTGTAGGTAATCGTCCATGTAGTGATGATGAACGATAGCCTCGGCCGCATCCGGATATTTGTGACGATGTAGCTCGGCGTTGTGGTTTTTGACGTACAACGCCGTGCACGGTGAGCTTGCTGCTCCGAAAATCACCGACTTCATTCGGTATTCTGTAGGCGGTCCCTCCCGCCGGTGTGATCGCCAGAGGAACCTGAGCGCGTCCCTGTCGTCTTCGTTGATTTGAATGCGCAGGAACATTTCTTGTATGTCGGCTGCCACAGCGATGGGGTGTTGTCTGAAGCGCATCAACACGCCCGGTAGCGATTGTAGGAGGTCCGGTCCAGATAGCAGGTGGTCGTTGAGCGAGGTACCCCGTGTTCGGGCTGCAGCGTCGAATACTGGGCGCACTTTTCCCGGTTTAGCGGGGTGTAGTACTGGGAAGTGAGGCAAGTACCAAGTGCGCTTCTCGGTGGGCGGAGTGGTGACTACCTCAGCGTAGCCCTTTTCCACCAGCTGCTCCATCTGGGTCTCGTAGGCCTGCTTCAGATCCGGCCTCTTGTCTATTTTCTTCTCTGTACTATGTAGGCGAGTAAGGGCGTGGTCGTAGTTATTCGGTAGTTCGATCACGTCCGTCTTCCATAGCAGTGCAGTGCTGTAGCCGACGTCTGGTAATGCGGTGGTTTTCTCTCGGAGTATCTGGAGGGCGCGCTCGTTTGGATCGGCGCGCGTCGGTCGAGGTTGTACGCCGAGAGATTCTAGGGCGAAGTGTTTCTTCACAGCTTCTTCAAGTCGATCCTCGACTTCGGTAATGCGGTAGACGTGGTGGACTAGGTGGCCCAGGCTCCTGTTGGCTGAGCCATGGAGCACCCAGCCTAGCGGAGTCCTTGAAGCCACAGGTTCGTCTGAAGTACCACGGCGCAGCTCTTGGGCGAGAAGTAGCTCCCAATTGTCTTGACCGATGAGTATAGTCGGCCGGGCCTCTTCGTACTTGACGACCTGTGCGATGTCTTCAAGGTGACGATATTTTTCGATTTCTATGTTCTTTATTTCTTGTGCAGCCAGTTTGAGGTTTTTGACAGTCCTCCCGCATAAGGTATGTTCTTCGTCTTGGCCTCGTAGACGTAGCGTGACGCGCCGCGAGTCTGTTCGGGTTACTCGGGCCCCGGCGATCGCTTCGATGTTTAGCGGATCGATCGGGCCATCGGCGCCGACGCGTCTCGCCAAATCTTCATCGACGAGGGTGACGGTGGAGCCGTCGTCGAGAAGGGCGTAAGTCTTCTCGGTTGACTTCGGTCCGACGACTGTTACTGGCAATATCTTGAGGTAGCTTGTAGTATTTGCCAGTCGATGCGTGCGAGCGGTGGAGACTGTTTCTGTCTCGCTTGTGTGAGTAGTGGCGACTGTCTCGACCTCTTTCTTCGGTGTGTAGTGCAAGAGGGGGTGATGAGTCCGCTTGCAGTCGTTTTCTCCGCACTGTCGTGTGTCGCACTGGTGTGAAGCTTTCCTTAGGTTGAGGCAGCGGAAACATAGCCGGTGTTGTTTGGCTAAGTCCCACCGTCCGTCGCTTGTAGCCTTCTTGAAGCGTTCACACTTGTTTGCGGTCACGTGACTTGCCTGTTTGCAAACTGGACAGCTTCTCTCTTGATTTTCTTCGGCTTGACTGTTACTGTATGCGCGTTGAGGGCGCGCACGCGGTGCTGCACGTTGCGGTTGTTCTTCTAAGTTTCCGATGCTCTCCGGATCGGCGTACCGGCCGCATGTTTCGGCTTCTCTTGACACGAACCGGTATAGGCGGAGTAGGTCGGGTTCTTCGGTAGGTTGTTCGCGTGTGAAGTCGAACCACCTGTAGCGCAGCGACGGAGTTAATTTATCGGTGATGTGCTTCACTACCTCGGGATTGTATAGGTAGTGAGCCTGGTTCAGCGCGCGGAGTGTGGCCACGCTGTTCTTGACTTTGCTGGCAAACTGTACGATGTCACGAGGTGAGTCGGTTGGGCGGGGCACGTGCCGCAACCGGTCGATCTCGGCGAGGGCGATCGTCTCGGGTCTACCGAAACGTGTTTCTAGTTCTTGCACAATGTCAGCCGGCTTCGTGTTCACTATAAGCAGGCTGCTCACTGCTTCTTTCGCTTTGCCCTTCAGGGCTCTTCGGAGTCTTGCTGTGTTTTCGATGTCGGAGAAATATACGGAGGTTTCTTGGTAGCCCGCGCGGAATGCGAGCCATTCGAAGTGAGAGCCGTTGAACGGAAGTAGCTCTCCGATGTACCTCGGAACTGCGGACGGTGTGTGGTTCGATCGCGCGGCGTGCGCGATCGCAGCCGCAAGCTCGCCGAGATGAATACGATTGTCTTCTGACCGGTGGGGTCTCGGCGCGGTTGCAGGCGGCTGTTTTTCGGTGATAATCTTCGACGCAGGTGCGGTCTTGATAGGTTGTTCCGAGGTTTTGGTCACTGGCGGCACCTGGTCTAGCCACTCGGCGACCCGTGCTTGCCCCAGCGATTCTCCCGATGCGACAGAATCTTCATCATCAGATTCTTCGTCTTCTTCTTCTAGTACTGCGAGCTTGGCTTGTTCCAACTCCAGCTTCAGTTTTGCGATTTCTGCTTTGGCGCGCGCTAGGCGCCGCGCCCGATTCGACTTGTTTGAAATCGACTTCGGTTTGGTGTTCTGTGGCTGAGCTTCCGACGGAGATCCGGGCGGATTTTCATAACGGACGGGGTAGCCCGGCGGCACCGCCGGCGGTTGCTCAGTTGCGGGAGTGTCGTCTTGATGTGTAGAATCTTCTTGACACCCCGCTACGGTGACTCGTTGCTCCGACATGCTTCGAGTTACTGGCATTTTCCACTGTTGTTTCTTCTTGATCCGGCTCGAAGGACCAATATTCCCGACCGGCCCTCGGATATGATGAGTCAGTGAAGTTATCCGGTAGGGCCTGTGGGCGGAGGTTCACGGTGAAGGACTTGCGGGTGCGGAATGAAAACGCCAGTATTTGTGGTTGATATCGGAGCTGGGAGTTGCGATGGCTTTGAGAGTTTTGTGGCTCTCCGGAGTGATCACGAATGACGATCGAGTGACTGCTTCTGTTCGAGTGATTCCTCTGGTTGACTTGATTCGAGTGACGATTAACGGGACCACCCACGCGGTTTTTATACTATTTTGGGAGGCAATTTCCCCTTCCGCTCCCCGGAGTGGGAGCGGGAGGGAAGATATTGCTATCTCCCTCACTCCGGATGGCTTATGATCTCGGGCAATACCTTATAGAGAGCCGCTAATTTAGGCCCACTATTATGGCTGTTATGTACTAAGGTATTGCCCGGGATCTCCTATGTATTTCCCTAACGGGCCCTATATACTTCTTTATTTACACATAAAACATAAACTATAACGAACAAAGCAACTTACTGACTAACACAGAGTTACAAGCAACGGAATAAACGATAACTATAAACGAAACTAAAAAAACTATCACAACGAATACTATAAACAACTTATTTACAAACAAGATTTAGGCCGTCGTGTACACATTTTCAAGCAGAGGCATATCTTGACGATATATTTCCTCCTCACGGGTCAGTTGCCGAAAATAAAATATTTGTTAAAACCTAAGAAACTTGAAAAAGGAATATTTTTTTTTATTATGGACGGACCTATCGCTGAATGCCTTTGAGGAAGACATTCTTCAGCTTAACCCGGGCAGTTGTGGCGTGCGCTGAAGGCGCACAGCCTAGGTCCGCCCCGCTAGCGGTCGCCGCGACCTGGCCGAGTGTGACTCGTACGTGTCGAGCCCCATACTAGCAGGCGTGATCGGGCCAATGTGGAGTGCAAATAGCACCCTTCCAAGCGGCGAACCCGCTAGTGGTGGCGCCGACGGGACCGGAACTGCCGAAACAGGCCGGACCGCTGTCGGGCTCCTTTCTAGCGGGCCCGATTTAGGGGTGAATCGGACTCTGGCCTCAAGGGCGCCTCTGTAGGCTCGGACCTCGGCTTGGGCCGTCGTCCGTAGGGTGGGCAGGGGAAAAACGGCCAGGCACATGTCTGTGTCGGCCGAAATGAAATACGGGACCTCGCACGCACCCTTCGGCGGGTGCGGTGATGCGAACTAAAATGTTGTGCAGTACTTGAAGTGCTTAAGGCGGTGTTGGATGTTGTTCTACAATACGCGGTGTAGGAATCGTCAGGGTCGTCCAGAACGTGCCGATGCCGACGGAGTCGGGCAGCGACATCCTCCTGGGGCGTGTACGTGGCGGCTTTGACTATAAGCGGATTGGAGTGGTTTTATGTCTTATCAAAGAAGCGCTTAGACGCTTCTTTCATATACTGGGCTACTGAGGGCATATTGAAATCTCTGTGGAGATTCTTACGGCGTACGAACCACGGTTGACCCGAGGCTCTAAGCAAGAAATTATTTTGGAAACTGCATTCCCTTAAGGCTGTTAGAAGAAGCGTGAAAAAACACCGGACTGGCGAAAAAGGAATATTGCAATTGTTCTATACTTACAAGACCCCAGATCTTGCTCGCAGAAACTAGCAGCGATCTCACCAATTTTCACAATGGTTTCAGCCATCAGCTGCCGGATTTGGATGGCGTGCCCCAACGTGGACCGGCGCAAGTTACGAGTCTGCAAATCAAATCGCACTTGCCACTTACTCATAATAAAGTATTCGTAAAAGCAGTTTTAGTAAGTTGCGTATCGCTACCATTAAACAGATTCGCAAAACTTTAGCAAGATATTACCTCAATCCTCAGGTCCCGGCTCTGTTTCTGCAGTTCACGAAGCTGGGTAAAGAAGTCGGGTGTCACGTTGATCGAGTAAGTTCTTTGTGGCACCAGCGTCAGCTGCTGCCCCACCAAGCCAGCCGGCTTTGGGGGAGGAGCAGGCTTCAGACGGTCGCGTTCTGAAAACCAACACAGAGACAAATATAATCAAAACTCACATCCCCTAATCCAAACACAACCTAAAAGGACAAGCTGCTATTATAAGCTTTATCGTTATCACAAATTAAGTATTGCTAGCCATCTAGTATTGCTTGCTAGTGTCTAGTTATCAAATATTGTTAGTACTTGTTATACAAAGCGATTGCCAAGCTTAACTTAATTCTGATATCATAATCTTTTTATGCATATAAATTTAAAGCCTAAAATGGTTCAGCCAGCCTGATTTATGGCTGGCTGGACACACGTTTTTCAAAATTTCTCGAAGTGTGTTGCATCATAATGGATGAAATCACTTTAGATACCGTCACGCGTCGCGTCACCATCCTTTTGTTTAGAAACGGGGCCCTAAAACCCTTTAGATGCTGAAATCGAAAGTGTCGAAAAAGGTCAAATTCTGGCTGGCTGAACCAACATTTTATCACTTTTCAAAGAAAGCATTGCGTCACAAACGACGAAACCTTGGTAGATTGGCGTCACTTACGATTTGTTATCCACCAAGATATGCGAGATCTCTGTAGGACAGGTGTCTCAGACAGCCAGAACTACATGGATTTTTGCTTTCTTTTAATATATTAATTTGTACAAATTTTAAAATCGTTAAGATTAGAATAAATACCATTCATTTTCAGATAAAATATACTAAAAAATTCACAAATGTCAAACTTTATTGAATCAAATTAAAAAATAAATATTACATAACTTTTAAAGTGTCTTCTGCAAATTTTGTTTTTTGAAGTACCCTTTATCTCTATTGATATAGTTCCAGTTAGCAAAATTGGCATACGTCACGCGCGACAACGCGATGTTGCGTTTGACTGACTTCAAACCAATAATGTTATTTTGATCAAAGTTAAGCTAAAATAATGTTAATTTTCATTAAAAAGCTCTCGTCCTAGGCGCTCAAGCTTGGTTGACTTGAGACAAAAGTGACCATAACCCTTTATACATTCTAATTAACACAAAACATTATAAGACGGAGAGGGTTAATTCTAAAGAAAAAATTACCCAGTTTTATAATTTTTTCTTATATATGGGTCATATTTTACTTTATGTGCCCTGTTAAGAGAAAACAAATTACAATCAATTTTTCATTTCATATATTTTTAAGTTTATTTGTTTTCTACACTCTGACCGGCTTAACCTAACTCGTCACTTAATCTATGATGAACACATTTAAAATGCCATTGTTTTGCAGTCGCATGTGACCACACGAGTTACAACTGGTTAATTACTTACAGTCCACAAAACATTGACATTTACATTGTGTTTTCATGTTATAATATATTCAAGCTTTGAAGAGTTAAATATTTATACCTTAATCAAATTATATGTTTTCAGTCTACTAGATCTTGACTAATAGTCTTTGATGACTATTCAGACTTAAAATACTAAATCCTAAAAGCAAAAGAATATATTTAAGACATTTGTACTCATTTCTGATATTTTGCCTTAAGTAGGTGTTGATGACTGATTGCAATCATGTATGACTCAACATATACAAGGCATTTTAACATATTGTTCTTTGTATCCTTATATCCTAATTACTTACTGATTGAATCATGATTTGAAGGGTTCAAATTAGTTTTTTCATATTATTTGAACAGATCGGCTGATAAAAATATTATGATGACAATACCTCCAATACTTGCTTATAATATCATTGCTTCTAAGTGCAGCAGGTATTCCTAATAACAAACCAATACCATTATTACACAGATAAGGCTTTGTGTTTTCTTATTGGGTCTTTTTTATCAATACAGTGCCTAATCCTAACCTAACATCTAAAAAACAACAAACATTTTAAACATTATTTAGATAAGATATAACAAATTGTATATTTTCTTGCTACCTAATTACAGAACGGCTAGGTTCGGAATATCATAATGTATGTTGTAAGTTGCAATTTGCAAACAATTCCTAACTTTTCTCGATCAGTAAGTACTAAAATAACCTCTATGATTTTTTTAAATCATTTTTCAAGAAATTTGATATTTTTTTGCTGCCATAAACTAGTGAATAGATTTGGGACATCTTATTAAATGTCATATGTTGCAATTTACCGAGTTTTCTCACCTTTTTAACGATTTTCCACAATGTTTCAGAATATAACCTATAACAAACTGTTAAACATTGTACAAGAAATTTGATATTTTCTCGCAAACTAATCAAAACGTGGCTCTATGGATCAATATACAAATTCACAATCAATAGTATAATTTACATTAACTCGAAATTAAAATTTCTTTTAAGTATTTTTTTAAAATACTAAATAAGGTTGCCAGCTCCTAAGTACATATTTTCCTAATGATTTTATCGAAAAATTACCAAAGGAGAACATTCAGGCTTCATACGTTTTTGGGCCGTTTTTCAAAGTGCCGGCCAATAAAAATAATTGCTACGTACGTTTAGAAGTAGCTATTTTGAGAAATAGTCACTACGGCACCAAAGTTGTAGGATTGATGTGAGCCAAGTTATAAAAGTTAGAAGATTCGTTATTTTCATACAATTGCTCATTTCTGAAAGTCTTTGAAAACAGAAAGTAATGATAGATATTGCAAAAACTAATGATCTGAAGAAATTGACATTATGGCACGAATACTCTGGACATCATTACATTACAGTTACCCAACCGACATTTTTATACTTCTATTAATTTGACTTGACCGTTATTCGAAGCTTAGTTTAATTGAGATAGGCACTACGTTTCCCGCCTTATATCTATCTCTTTCTATCAAATCTTCTGTCTTTTTCTATCTTTTGTCCCACCACCCGGCAGAGGGGGCCAGTTTAAAATGGGCCTTGCCATTTCTTGCTCATTGGTGTCTTGTTTCCCGCCAAAAGCGGTCGTACTCTTAGAAGTACGTAACGTACGTACGTAAGTAAGTTGGTACCTCACCATAATCCAGGAATATATATTACTATCAAGTGAGCTAACTTCTGAAAATAGCTTACTAACGTATCTACAAACAGCAGGGTAAGATTAAATAAAGGAAAGTGTCTAAACCATTTCCGTAAGACAGTGATCAGATTCACGTAAGTACCCTCAGAATTTCTAACATTTTACTATCGTGTTCCTTTTGCAAAGTTACTTTTAATTAATTGCGTGATTAAAAGTGTTAACTTTTTAATCATGATCATTGCAAAACATTTGATAATATCTACCCTCTAAAGGAGTCACGAAATAATTTTAGAAAGTGGAAAGTTATTTTATATGTGATATTTATGCAACGAAATTTTGAATTGTAATAACGGTTTTACGTTCGAATAATAATATAGATAGGTCAAGTTCTTATACCTTTTTAATTGCATCCGTGCTTCTTCGAGTGTTTTTTCTGTAGTGTTCGAGTATTCTGACCTCACTTTTATTTTTAGTATGGATGAGTCTAATAATGGAAAAAATACTAAAACACTAAAAGTTCAAGCGGGTCCTTCTGGTTCAAATCGGAAACGAACGCGGTCCAGTAGCTCGAGTTCCAGCAGCAGTAGTAGCAGCAGCTCTTCCTCTTCGTCCGAGACGAGTCGTGATCGTAACCGACACAAGAAACGAAGAGGAGGCAAACAAAAGCGAGCTTCGGAAAGAAAAATTTCTAGGCTGTGTAAGGCTGTCCGCGACCTACGTGAGCAATTGGCTAGGAAGTCCGAAGGTCCTGTAAGTACAAGCCTTATCGATCATGATGACGCAGTTTCATTATTGTCTAATGTGAGTAGCGAATTTCGTGAACATTTACCTGACGTTCAATCAGAAAACGATGTTACTAAATATGATAGTTTTAAGGTGAATATTGAAACCAAACTAAAGGAATCTTCCGTTCCCAAGGCCCCTGAATCATTTCTTAAATTATTGATTGATGTTCAACATTTAGAAAGTGATGCTTGGAATGAAATACGGTATTCGGAAACCCAAAAATCTTACACCTTTTCTCCAGGTTTTAAAGATCTTGATGTTAATGAGGAGGTTAAAGGTTTTGAGTCACCACGTCATTTAGCTCTTTCTGATAGAACTTTTGGTGCTCTTACAATGTGTGTGTTGAAACAACAGGAATCATTGCAAACAGCTCTTCGAGATTTAATAACATGGTCAAGAGAATCAGTGGGCTTCGGTGTCGAAGGCCTTAACGCTAAAATTCATGAACTTTTTTCCACAGGAGATTTTTACAGAATTTCCTTAGACTTACTGCAGCTTATATGTGGCCATCGAGCCGAGGTCATAGAAATGCGTAGACAGTCTGTGGTCAAGCATGTAAAGGATCCACTAACTAAAACAATGCTGCGGAAAATACCTCCTACGAGTACCCATCTTTTTGAAGCAGAACAGTTTTCATCTGTTATCGACAAATCTGGAGGGGTAAAAAAATGTTTTTGGCCCGCAAAGGCTAAGGGTGTTTCTGCCTCGCAGGTAGATAAAAACCGCACCCACTTTCCCTCGCAGGGAGCTTTATTCAATAAACAACCCTCACAGGGTTTTCACGGGGTTACCAATGTCATGCATGGACATTGCTCCAATGTTCCACCTCCGCAGGGTGGCTATAGTGCTTGCTGTAGCACAGAAAGAGGAAATAATTATTCGGCCGCACCGAATAGTACGAATAACAATTTTTTTCGCGGACGTTCGTCCCGACCTAGTGCCAAGCCTCAAGCACGGTCCAAAGGACATAAACGAAGCTCATCCCCGTCTAACTATCATAAAGATAGCAAAAGACGGAAATTCTGACTCGGACAAGTTCAAAGCTGGCCGCCTAACCCAATTCCAGAGTCAATGGGAACAATTAGGGGCACCCAGTCACATTTTAAAGCTGCTAACGGGGTATCGAATACCATTTCTTCAAAAGCCGCCACTGGTTTATCCCGGTTATTTGATAAATGTAGCCTCTGTAATGGAATCGGACGCCATGACACTTCTAATAAACCAAATGAAGGATCAGGGCGTTCTGGAAAAGGCCGAGCTATCGCCAAGCTTTCTGTCCTCAATGTTTCTGGTTCCCAAAAGCGATGGGAATTATCGTCCTATATTCAATTTAAAGAATCTAAACAAATACATTCTAACCGACAAGTTCAAACTCATAAACGTGCAGCGTGTTCCGGACTTCTTACAACCATTGGATTGGCTGTGCAAGATAGACATATCCCAGGCATATTTCCATCTACCTGTAGCTCGCAGCCACAGGAGGTTCCTACGTCTGATTTATCAAGGCGAACTACTGCAAATGACATGTCTTCCTTTTGGTCTCAGCACAGCTCCAAAGATCTTTGCAACAATAACCAACTGGATTGCGCAAATCCTTCGACAAAAAGGCATACGAGTTATTGTTTATTTGGACGACTTTTTATTCGTTCACCAGGACAGACGGGTTCTTCAGAATCATGTTGCACAGGCGCTCGACATCCTGATGACACTGGGATGGATGGTCAATTTCGACAAGTCAGTTCTGACACCGGTGAAAAGCCTAACTTATCTTGGTATCCTTTGGGAACCTTGGTCCAACCAGAAGCGGCTACCAGAGGAAAAGTTACAGGCTCTTTTTTGCAAATTGAACCATATGCTACAAAGGAATGTCGTTATATTCAAGGAACTACAGAGCCTGGTAGGTGTTCTCAACTTCGCCAGCTTCTGTGTTCCTATGGGCAGGCTAAATTATCGTGCGCTATTAAACCTTCTGAACAACATGCTGACTCAGAAGCTCACCAAAGTAGATTTACCACCCGATGCGAAACAGAACTTGGCTTGGTGGCTTCAAAATCACAGACGCGTGTCGGAAATTCACATTCCACCGCCGTCACATTTCTTGACCACAGACGCCTCCGACATCGCATGGGGAGCTCGTCTGAACAACATGTCAATACATGGGACTTGGACAGATCAAGAGAAATCTTTACACTGCAACCAAAAAGAGTTATTGGCAATCCTAAAGGTTTTTCAAGGTCATTGTCAGCTCCTGAACCACAGCACAGTGTTGATACAAAGCGACAACAAAACCGTTGTAGCTTATTTGCGACGCGAAGGGGGAACGAAATCAATGTTTTTGATGAGCATAACCTACCAAATTTTCCAGATTTTGAGTTTTCACCGGATCCATGTCAAAGTTCATCATATACCAGGAATATACAATGCCCACGCCGACCATCTGTCAAGGCTGCGGCTAGCTCCAGAGTGGCATCTTCTCCCGGAGTGTACCGAAAAGATCTTCTCCAAGTGGGGAACCCCATTTATAGATCTTTTCGCATCCAGTCGAGCACACGTAGTGATAAACTATGCCACTCTGGACCAGAACGACAAGCAGGCGTTATTTCACGATGCTTTCTCCCAGAACTGGAATTACACACTAGCCTGGATATTCCCACCACCTTACCTCATTCCCAAAGTGTTGAGTCACTTGAATCAGGCTCAAGGGATTTACCTTCTCGTAGCACCTCGCTGGGAACGTGTTTTTTGGAGAGCGGACCTCAAAGCACGATCATTAGCAGCCCCGTTTACTCTTCGTCACCTAGACCAAGTCCTAATCGACACCTCGACAAATCTACCACCACCGAATGTGAAAGACATGACCCTCGAGGTGTGGAGATGTGGGGGTGGTCTGATAAACTAACAGATTGGAGCAAAAATCAATTAGAACTTCTCCAGAATGCTTGGCGACCGTCTACTAAAAAAACATATAATAGTGCTTGGAACAAATGGCTTATTTGGTCCCAACAACATAAAATTGACCCATGCAATCCTAATGGGCCTGATGTTGCTCGATTTTTATCAGATTTACATTTGATTCATAAATTGTCATATAACTCTATTTTATTACACAAGTCAGTCGTCTCCACACTTTGCAATCCAGATAAGTCTGGTGAATTAAGCGGTCATTACATGGTTAAACAGATTTTAAAATCAATTTTGTCTCAAAATCAGACATGTAAAAAACCTCCGATATGGAATGTAGATATTCTCGCAGCTTACCTGAAACATTACACTGTTGATTGGAAAAATTGTTTTCAGGTTCAAAGGCATACAGCTGCTCTTTTGCTCCTTTGTTCAGGTCGTAGGGTTCATGATCTAACCCTGCTCCATATTGACCCTGATCATTATAAGGAGAACGTTGATTCTGTTGTTTTTTGGCCAGTTTTTGGTTCAAAAACTGACTCGTCAAATTACCGACAGTCAGGATGGAAACTCTTAATCAATAATGAAGATAGGAATCTAGATCCTATTTTTGCTATCAAACAAACAATCGCTCTTTTAGAAAGTCGTAGACGTATGTCAAAAGGGTCTAGTTTGTTTATTAATTTTCGAGGCGAATCAAAGCCTGCGTCTAGAGCGATAATTGCCGGATGGATAAAAACCTTGCTTAAGGATGCCGGTATCACAGCAGCTCCGGGAAGTATCCGTTCTGCTGTTGCGTCTAAAAACTGGTTCGACAATTATCCGTTAGAAGATATTCTCGCAAGAGGCAATTGGCGATCACAGAATACTTTTTGTAAATTTTATAGGAGAGAAATAATACCTAACCCTTCAACCTCCTCAGTGAGTAGGTTATTCAATCCAGTCAATGATTAACTTCTAAAATGCTAATTACATATACATATATATTTTTTGCGATACCTTTTGTTTGTTTGCATTATAATACTTATAATTTATGAGAATAAATAGTTTTCTTTAGAACTAAAGAATCGTTATGTTATATGATTGATTTATTATACACTATACAACAAAAGTTTGTTTAACTTTAATGCCTTATATTTCCATCTAGTAAATAATACTTTGCGTCTCCACCACCAGGCGATAACAAACACAATCTCAATTAAACTAAGCTTCGAATAACGGTCAAGTCAAATTAATAGAAGCGTTTTACCTACCAATAAAACGCATATTAATTTACTTACCTTATTCGAAGCTTAGAGTCCAGCTCTGCCTGGTGAATTGACACAATGAGCAAGAAATGGCAAGGCCCATTTTAAACTGGCCCCCTCTGCCGGGTGGTGGGACAAAAGATAGAAAAAGACAGAAGATTTGATAGAAAGAGATAGATATAAGGCGGGAAACGTAGTGCCTATCTCAATTAAACTAAGCTTCGAATAAGGTAAGTAAATTAATATGCGTTTTATTGGTAGGTAAAACGCTTCTATTTATGTATAAAAATAATTGTGTTAAGGCCATTTGCGGTTAAGTCATGATACATATAATGATGATATAGTGATTAGCAATAAAAAATACCACGCGGGACCGCTCCGAAGTTCGTGTAACAAAACAACAATGGCGTCAGTGTGTTGCCAGATTCATAGGTTAGAATTATCGTAGTTTTGCTGAAAGATTATCGTGTTTTTATCGCAACCCCAGTTCACAAAATTATCGTTTTTGTAACTCCACCGAATCTAGAAAAAACCAAAATATACGACTGAAAAGTTTAAATCTTGTTACTACCCACTTCTTAACTTTTTAAAATAACAAGTTTTTGTTAACTGAACTGCAGTACACAAGTATTAAAGTAAACCGGTTTTTCTCGTCATGATGACTGACACCAAACTGACAGTGACAATTCACCCTTTTCAAAACTGTCAAATTTTACGCCGACGAGTCGATCTCGTTCTTAGAGCAAAGAAATTAAATTCACTATCGTGCTGTCAGAGTCAGACTCTCCAAATAAACTTTAAATGTGTTCAAATACACGGATTAAAATGTTTTCCTAAAGTTATCTCCAACTGAGCAAAATATCGTGGATTATCGTAGATTTATCGTGCGATAATTAATTATTTTTTCTGTGGAATTACACTCAAAAATATCGTGGATCTAGGATAATTATCGCACGTCTGGCAACACTGGGCATCACAAACACAATAGCTAAACCGCTGCAAAGGGACCGAAGCGAAGTGAGTCGCAAACGTTGTCTACTTGTTCACTCTGCCGGCGTGTGAGTGAGTGAAATAGCGATATTAAAGATGACATGATAAAAAACACTTTCTCCCAGTTATCCATGCGACTTGCGTTACATCATCGGACGGCTACGATGTAACGCAAGGCGTTTACGTAATCATTTAATTATTGTCTGTTTAGACAATACTCTGTTCGTTTTTTTTTAGAGGTGTACAATGGCTGATCAATTGTGTATTAGATGTCGTGAATTACTTGGTGCAAGGCGTAGATACACCTGGGCTTCCCGAGAGGAATAGTTTAGTGATATTGCTCAGATTATAATCGACGAACTGGTGGCAAATGAAGTAAGTACCTACTTATCTACTTCAATTCAATCATTTGTGTTGATGGCGTTTCCTTATAGATTTCGCCAATATTCTTATCTACTTTACAACCTGATAGTTTTATGATTTGATCTTTTTTTTTTTAAAGGTACAACCGACCGATTACATTTGCCGTCCATGTTGGCAAAGAGCGGAAAGATCACATCAGGCGAGTCTACGCGCTCAACAGCTTCAAGATGAAAATGATGACATACAAGAGGACAACATTGTTCATCAAAGGCAAACAATGACTTTGCCTGGGTTCAAACGAACTCCAAACAGTACTTATAACTGCGTTTTTGAACACTGTGTAAATATGTCGAGACGTCGGATACCGGAAGAAATAATTCTTCGCATGTTTTGTCGGTACAATATCATTATTCCGGAAAATGGCAGTGTGTGAAGAATACCTACAACAAAACAATTGGCATTTACTTCAACTACAGGATAACCTCACAGAGGAGTTTACTGCTGATCAAATAGTTCATACTTTAACAATGAACAAAAATCATATCTCAACCGGTTTTTTAAACTTTGATCAGTACGAAAACATACATGGTAATGAGTTACATACGTGGATAGGTCAAGAGTATCATCAATAAAAGAAAATAACATCAACGTTAAGGAAATAGCAACTCTTCGAACAAAAATTGTTGACCTGCAACAAACGCTCCAAGAGGCTGACCATGAAATCCATAGCCTGAAAAAACAAATTAAAGAACTTCAACAAAAAATTATATGCGACAGCAATCACTACGCAAATCATGAAGTACACAAACACATTAAAGATGACGCTTTTATAACTTCAAAGCAACAGTTGCTCGAACCGTGCCTTAAACGAAACTGTTGTGTACTACTTAATAGTGATACTCTGGACAAAGACGATATTGCAAAAAGACAGTTATATTCGTGTGAGCGAAAACCTCGAATTCATATATTTGGGGATGAACAAATAATTGATATAGGCCAGGAAATTATTAAAACCAGGCGTGGTAAATGGAACGACATATATGATGTTAACAGTTTTATTAAACCATATGCTACCTCTACACAAATATTGAACAGCTGTCTTAGTCTTCGAGATCTATCTGAAAATGATATTATTGTATTATCAGTAGGAACAAGTGACCAAAACCCATATAAGGTAATAACAGAATTGTGTAATGTAGTATCTAAATTTAAGGACAATAAAATATTTATATTAGGTCTACATAGTAATATTAACTTTAATGTCTCAAAGTTGAATTATGATTTGGGATCACTGCTTAGAAATTATTGTAATTGTAAATTTTTAAATGTTGACTATCGCCAAAGACAGACTACTCCATTCCTTGACCTTATAATTACAAAAATTAACATTGAAATTGACTATTTACAATATGAAAATGAATTTATTAAAAACTTGACTCATTTGAGAAGATGCTATAATATAATAAGACAAAACGCCGCCGATATTAATTTAAAGCCTAAAATATTATATAGGCACAAAATAACAGATTACTTTCCAAGAATAAATACTAGTTATTGTAAATCTGTAATTGAGAAAATAGTTAAAGCTGATACACAAAGTAGTAAAAATATTAATCCTATGCCCAATAACAATAATTTAGAGTTTTTTCGTTAAAAATGATAAAAAAATAATTCTACTACATCAAAATATTGCTGGGATACTTAGTAAACGGGATATATTCCTAGTGACGTTAGACGAATTATCAGAAAGTTACAATGACATAGATATAATTTGCCTTACAGAAACATTTATAAAGTCAGGAAATGAAAAAAAATTACAGCTCCCAAATTATGAACTTGCCGAATCATACTCTCGAAATACTAAACGTGGTGGAGTATGTATTTTATGCAGAAATAATTTAGATTATAAAAAACTACCATGTGTAAAGGAGTTGTCTGTGGAAAAATATTTTGAGTGCTGTGGCATTGAACTACCTGCATATAGCTGCATAATAATATGTCTATATCGGATTCCTGGCAAAAAAAAGCTACCTTAAACTCATTTTTTAACAATCTGGATAAACTATTAAACAAGCTAAGAACAAAAGTAAAGAAAAAAGTTATTATAACAGGAGATTTTAATATTGACACGCTAAAAGATGATTCATTTTGTAGGGATTTCTTGGGATTGCTGTTGAGTTATGGCTATACGTCACATGTAACTAAGCCCACAAGACAGAAATCTTGTATTGACTTAATAATCAGCAACGTATCTGATGCTAATAGCAAAATTCACCATCTTGGGTTATCAGATCATAATACGGCACAGTCTTTGGAGATCCCAATTGATAATAAAACTTATAAGCTGAACCACTACTATATTCAAAAACGAAACTTCAGTGATGAGAATATTGCCAAGCTTAAAGACTGTCTTCAGAGCCTATCCTGGTCTGAGGTTTATGACGAACATGATGTAAATGTGGCATTTAATAATTTTCACGAACTCCTTACTTTATTTTATAATCTTTGCGTTCCAATTATGAGGGTCAAAGTAGTCCTAAAACAAAAACGAAGTCATTGGATCACAAAAGGTATACGCTTAGCTTGTAAATCGAAGCGGTTACTTAGATTTGCATATTATAAAAAACGAAACCTAAATAACAAACTCAAATATCAAAATTACTCATCGGTATTAAAAAAATGCATACATAACGCTCAAAAAATTTGTAACAAGAGATATCTTAGCAAATCTATTAACAAATGTAAAGCATCTTGGGCATTAATAAAAAATACCAATGGTTTAAAAAAGGAGTATATTAAAAAAATTATACAAGACAACCATGCTATAAGGGAACCGAAGGACATAGCGACAACATTTAATAACTACTTTACAAGCTTAGGTAATGACAATGATAATTCTGTGCCTAAAGATAGTTATACTGCAGTCGATAATATCACACGTATTAATCATAGTATATTTCTATTCCCGACAGACGACTATGAAATTATGAAAATAATTGCAAATCTTAAAAACAAAACCTCTGTAGGATATGATGAACTTCCCACAAACGTTATCAAGTCTATCAAATCAGCTATTGCGCCTATACTGAGCTTCTTAATAAACTTGTCTTTTACACATGGAGTTTTTCCAGATAAGTTAAAGGTAACTATTATAAAACCTATTCATAAAGCCGGTAGCACCGATGTATTGGATAACTATAGACCTATTGCTTTAGTGCCCATATTGTCCAAAATTGTAGAAAAAGCTATGCTTACTAGGTTGACCAACTTCATAAATAAACAAGGCATTATTGATGAAAACCAAAATGGCTTCCAAAAAGGCAAGTCTACAGGACTAGCAACTTTCAAACTCATGACAACAATTATGAACTACGTAGATAAATCAAAAGAAGTAGCGGCTATTTTATTTGATATGAGTAAGGCTTTCGATTACGTATCACATGAACTCCTTTTGGTTAAATGTGAAAAATATGGCCTCAGGGGCAATATGTACAATTGGTTGAAATCATATCTTAGTCAAAGGTTGCAGTATGTAGAAGTCACAAATCTGGATAATAATTTAAATGAAACAGCATGGAAATCTGACAACAAAATAAAAAGCACTGGTGTGCCTCAGGGCAGCATCCTGGGACCATTGCTATTTCTCCTGTATATAAATGACATTCCTAAAGTCACTAAACACTTCTGTACACTGTTTGCTGACGATGTATCGGTGGTAGTGCCAAATCTATATGACTCTCTATACGAATACAATAATGAAATTAATAAAACAATTAATAATATAATAAATTGGTTAAACAATAACAATTTAAAAGTGAATGTTAAAAAAACAAGATATATTCAATTTCATAATCAAAGAAACAATAGAACGTTAAATCTTTCAATACGGCATGATGGAAAACCCATCGATGAGAGTAATGAGGTGGTCTTTTTGGGTGTGACAATAGATAAAAATTGTACATGGAAGTCTCACATACCAAGTGTGCCAAAAATTAAACAGATTCTCATATGCATTATGGCGACTAGTAAACATTACCGATAAAAAAACTGCTCTGTTGGCATATCATGGGTATGTGGCCTCCGTCCTTAGGTATGGGATCATAATTTGGGGTAATTCAGTCGATATCGACCGAGCTTTTATAGCTCAAAAGCAGTGCATACGCTCCATATGTAACATATCTATAAGAACAAGTTGTAAACCTTACTTTATGAAGTTAGGGCTTTTAACATTACCATGCATTTACATTTATGAAATGTGCTGCTTCGTTAAGATCCACAAATACCTGTTTAAAAGCAATAGTGAAGTGGTCAATAACTACCGAGGACGATATCCAAGCCTACTAACATTGCCAACAATGCGCACAACCTTACAAAATAGCAGTTCTTATCCAATGGCAGTGCGAATCTTTAATAAACTACCCGATGAAATAAGAAAACTGCCTATTAACCTTTTTAAGACACGGCTATTTGGATATCTAACAGATAAATGCTACTACGAGGTAAAGGAATATTTGACGGATAAAATGCCTTAAATATAACTGACTGTACCAATTCTGTGTGTGTGAACTTTAGTGTATGTAGTTTATTGTAATTGATTGACATGGATATTTAATTGACATCGATATTTAATTTCCTGACATTACTAAAATAATTGTAAATTAAAATGTGTAATACCTACCTAATATTAAATTAAATTTGCATGTCTGAAAAGATTAATTGTGAGATACGATAATGTGTAAATCCATCTTATGTTACCACTTTTATGGCAAATAAATTATATTCTATTCTATTATATTCTATTCTATTCTATTCTAACTCACGACCAGTTTTCTGATTTGCTGGAAAACGTAGGCAGCCTGGATCAGCTACGCAACAAGCGAACAATAATCGCAGCAGTGTTGGCGAAAATGCGTACAGGCGATTCTAATGCACGGTTGGCATCCATATTTAAAATCTCTGAAGCAAACTTCCAAAGAAAACTGAAAATGGGCTTACAAGCGCTTTTAAGTGATTTTGTACCATCCCGTGTCGGATTTGATCATATGACCAGGGAGGAAGTCGCTCGGAGGAACCTCATGGTCCCAGAGCGATTGTTTGGCAATCCAGATAGTCCAAACGAGCATAGAAAGGCGATCTCTATTCTTGACGGCACATACATATACCTGCAGAAGAGCACCAATTACTTTTTTCAAAGAAAATCGTATAGTAACCACAAGTTCCGAAACCTATTAAAGCCTTTTTTATATGTTTGTTATGATGGAACTATAATTGCGGTAGAGGGACCAGACGCTGCATCTACTTCCGATGCCCAGATTTTAAACGATGCATTGAATGATAGTGAAGGCGTATTTCATTGGTTTTACGAGCATGGTGACGTTTTCATCTTAGATCGTGGTTTTAGAGATGCCGCGATCTGGAGGCCTGCGGATATGTTGCACAAATGCCAGAAACAAAACTGCCAAATGAAACCCAGTTAACCACTGACCAAGTCAACAAATCTAGACTAGTTACCATTTGCCGCTGGGTGGTCGAAGTGATAAACGGTCGCTTTTTAAGGTTGGTGCATAGTAATCGACCATTAAGTAACATGATTGATTACTTCAGGATTGCAGCAGCATTGCTGAACAGCTATCATGTTCTAATTGACAACAATGTGCACGCACGTGATTGCCTTGACATAATCCATGAACGCATCAACATGCAAAATCCTCTAGCAGAACTTGTTATAGCTAACAATTACAATAGAAGGAGAGCTCGGTTCCAGCCTATGAGAGCAGATATGCCTGAATTCAATGAGTTTCCTAGACTCACAGAAGATGATTTGACGATGTTTGCTTTAGGCAGTTATCAATTGAAGCAAGCACGTAGTTACTACTGTAGTGAACACGTACACGCAGATAGTGCTTTCACCATAGAACTCGGGGATATTCCAGCTGAAGAAGTCGGGGAGATGGCTGGACGAGATCTCCTTGTAATACGTGGTCGAATACAATCCAGACATATTTCGTCAAAAACCTATTACGTCTACATTGCAGCAGATACAGCACTTCGTGGAAGACAAGCCATACCGTATTATTATTGCTCATGTCCCATAGGAAAACGGACAATAGGGTATTGTTCTCACACCATGACTATCAAGTGGTATATGAGTTTCGCACGTCATGAGCAATTAGGTCATCTGCCAGCAGAAGGATTAGAAGGTGTTATTGTAACACTACATGATCAATAATTAAAGTAATAAACAACATTAAAATCGTATCATGATTTTTCTTTTCAACTAGTCTTTCTTTTAGATCATTAGTTTTTGCAATATCTATCATTATTTTCTGTTTTCCAGCACTTTCAGTAATGAGTGATTGTATGAAAATAACGAATCTTCTAACTTGTATAACTTGGATCACATCAATCCTACAAGTTTGGTGCCATAGTGACTATTGCTTCAAATAGCTACTTCTATACACTATTACTATACTACTAATATATATACACTATTCTGTACGTAATTTTTTTTTTTATTGGCCGACACTTTGAAAAAAAGCCCAAAAAAAATGATGTCCTTTGAATGTAATGTTATAAATTCGTGTAGAAAATGCCCAAATAAAAACGGAATCAATAAATAAATGATGAAACAAAAAAATATTTAGTTAAATGTCAAAGTGACGGCTTAAAAGGCACAATTCTTGTCTTATTACTACAGCTGTTATAGTAGCTGCTGCTGTAGTATTATTCTGTGACAGACGAGGTATTATTATGAACAATCTTTTTAAGATGGTTTTAGCCTTAATAAGGATTTACAATATTAAACTTAAAACCGCATAACTTCTAAGTTTCCCTTAATTTCAAGGAAAATCTCTTAATATGGTAGTATTTTGAGATGCACTTTTAACTACGTCGTTTCGTTTTACGGTCATAATAGGAATTCTTCCTAACTACTTTCGGATTTGAAAAAAATTGAAATAAATACCAGGTAACTTGCGGTACGGTAAGAATACTCTTTCTTACATTTCATGATAAACATGCTTTGTTTTATGTAGAACGGAAAACGCTGTGGCTTGGGTATTGTATAATCTATGATTTTGAAGAAACTGGCAATGACAGATTCACAGATTATACAGCGACGAGAGGAGAATTTTAAAATATTAAAGTCAAACTTCGTGTGTACCTTTTTTTTAAATTCTACCTACAGAGTAAAAAGCCATTGTGACCAGATTCAGTATTTTAATACTTTTTCAGTATATTTCATCGATTTTTCCGAACATCAGTATATTATCAGGTATATTGCTGGCAGTCAGTATTTTTGGGTATATTTTGGTTGAAGTTATGGCAACACCGTAGTGAGTGATCGTCTTTGCGACAATGTTTGCGGAATTCCCCGGAACGCGAACATTAGGGACTTTCCCGGATTTAGTTTATACTTATACATGTTATCTATGAGCAAAGATGAGTAAGTTACAGATATGACAAGAAAGACGGCCGTTGCCGGCGTTGTAGTATTGTAATACTACATATACAATTATCAATCAATAGATAGTATTAAATCAGACTTGCAGAATGTATGTTCGCCTAAAACTTTACAACTGCTGGACCGATTTTAATGCGGTTGCACTATTAGATAGAGCGTAATTTCCAGATTGCGTACATTCCATTTCGTTGTGTTTCATGAATATCAGTCTACCCGGACGAATTCGGGACGGACCGCTAGTTTATCTATAATTTTCAAAACAACGTCTAGTTTTTAAGTTTTCAGTTGCATGAATAGGTAGTAGGTAAACTTAAAAGATACTTTATTACTAGTATCAAATCATCTTATACGGTTCAAGTGAAATGATTGTCTCTTCTGCATTCGACTTAATCTTTGAGGACTTTCGATAATTCGGGAATTTCCCCAAAATAGGAGATGTTTTTCACAGATTAGACAGAGATTGGCAACGGCCCTATGATTGGTTTGACGATAGTGAAATGTCAAAATAAGTTCGATTATGAGACGCTCACAAGAGTGGCGCTGTATAAAAAAAAAATAAAGGGGCGTCATTACCACAGATAATGTAACTTTTTTTGCGTCCACAGAATATTACCCATATTGTTTTACCGGTAACCGTTACTTTATATAACGTTATTGTTACTACCAACGATATCGCTTAACGGTATTTCAGGAAACAATTATTATTTTTTACATTTTAAAATGAAACGCACATAATCGATTATGTACAGGTTTTAATTAACATAAAATAACTACAATAATAATAGTTTCATTTTTCCCGCCGTTGTCCGACTGCCTTGTCTCGTACCAAAACCTGAAACAATATATACAATATTTAAAAAAATGTTCCGTCATGCCACTAAGGTCCTACGCTAAAACGAGCAAGCGCACGCGGCTGTCGATAAAGCTTAAATATATTTAGCGCTACTCATTTAAGCATTTATGTATCTATTTATAACACCTGTGTAACATTATAGAATGTAATAAATATATTGAATTGAATTGAATTGACGTACATTTAAACGTTCGCGCAACCGTGCGCCTGCCGCATCTGTCTGCCCGTGTGTACACGGAGGCCCTAAATTTGAATTCTAATTGAATTTGAAAATCGTCCGCCCTTGTAGTAACTGCCATCAGAACCTGAAACATTCTACACAATATTAAGAACTTGATTCGGCTAGGACTAAATCAACTGTAGGAGCGGAAAGGTGGCTACGAAGCCACCTTCCCGTTCTCTGCCGTTTGCCTTTGGAGTTACACCCACCAGTACCTGAAACAATATACACAATATTAACAACTTAATTCGGCTAGGACTAAATCAACTGTAGGAGCGGAAAGGTGGCTACGAAGCCACCTTCCCGCTCTCTTCTGTCTGCCTTGATTGACTCCCACCAGAACCTGAGAGAGAAAATATTTTATTATCCAAAACTATTTCCTTTTTTTCGTAGCCTAGAAGACTTATACTTATTAAGTGCCATGGCTTGCATGGGTGACTTTAAACGCGATGCAAGTTTTTCGATGAATGAACCGCGAAGTATTTTATTTATACTATTACACCAGTTATGAATCTGAACTCGACAAACGATTATTACAAAGTAATCAACCAATTGAGAGTGATGCTGTATGCATCCTAGGGAACTTGTGTTTACGGAAGTCAAAAAATCATTACGAATATGTTTAACTACTTCGAGTTTATGGGCAAAATTATCTAAATAAATGTTAATAAATTTAACCAAATCGCGAAATATTTGAACAAATTTGGGAGTAGGATACTGAAGGTTCCTTCCCTTTAATTGGCTACGCTCTCTATGGGTAATCCAGGAATGGATCGAGGAAACATCCTTCGTTATTATTGTTTTATTGCAGGCGTGGCACTTAAAAGCCTTTTTAAGCCTTCCGGCTACATAGCCTGCAGTAAAAGCTGACGAATGTACGTTCAGCTTTTCCATGCGGACTTGCTGAAGCAGCGGAATGGCTTCCGCTGCTTCAGAGAGTGCGCTCGTCCCTGGACCTGGAACACTAGCAGAGGCACCACCTGTAACAGAAGAGCCAACAGGAGTATCATCTTCACATTGATCATCAGTAAAAAGTTGAAAGTCAAAAAGCGCTTCGCCTACATCTGATTCGCAATTAGTATTGCGGGACTGAGGGCCCAGCAGGTTTGTGATCAATAGGGATTTAAATGAACTTTGGAATGAATAGGGACTGGGGTTGTTATTTCTATGGTTGAGAGCTCTAATACGACCAAAAAAGTTTTCAAGAGGATCTTGATTTAAATTACGAGTATAAAATAGACGCACTCCCTCAAGTTTTAATTCCGACCAAATCGAAATAAAACTTTTAAGGGTGATGATCCAGTTTTGAATACTTGGAACATACTTTCTCTGTGTCGTATTAGGCTCAAGAAAGTAAATATTATGTAATGTACGAATGGCTTCTTGCCAAAATTCGACATGTCGTGATACATTCTCAACCTCTTTTACCGGTCCTCGCATTTTGCCAGGGGCAGAGCCCCCGCGTGACCCGTTGACGCTGTCGAACAGCCTGTCGAAGAACAGCACTGCCTCCGATGTGGTCCCCATAGTGCTGCTCACTGGTGTCTGCAAGGTTTCCTGGCAAATAAATATAAATAATTGTAAATACAGTAAGAAATTGTTTGCAGTCGGCCTTTGATATATTATAGTATTATAGATAGGAGTAATAGAACCCAGGACAATATGTCACCTGGGAGAACGTAAGGATTCTGTGAGCAGTCGTTATCGTGAAAAAAAGAAACTCACTTGCATACATGAACCCCTTAAAACATGACACTCCATTTTAGGAAGTCGTGTAAAAAGATTATGTTGTAATAAATTGGAATAAAGTTATTTACCAAATTTGGACTGTAGCTTAGCATTGCAGCAGTCCTTTCACTCAGGGTTTGAGTGCAGTTCTTCACCTTCATCTTCTTAATCTTCTCTGGTATCACGTGCTCATCAGTCAGCTTATGCAGCATCCGGATATCTCCAACCTATTAAAAATGCACGGCTTGTATTTATTTACCCGACTGGAAAAAGGGAATAATAATTTTACACATACAGGGTGAAAAAACAAACGCTACATAGAGGAAACCCTTACACAAAGTATTGTGATTAGTAACATTTTTAGCCTTAAGAAAGTAATTCTCTTCAACTATATGGTTTGTTTGTTTCACCCAGGCACACAGGCATTTTTTTAAATGTTTAATGAGATTTGTCTTCTTCTCCAGAGGGAGAGAATTAGGGTGCGTTTTCACCAACTTTAGTAAATTTAGCGCGGCAGGACAAATTAAACTAATACGACAGCCTACTTTATTTAGATACAATTATTGAGAAAAAATTAGTTTCTTAACATATTGGTGGATATCATTCCTTTCCGTGGTAAGCGGTTCAGTTACATTACTCGCACAAATATGGTAAAAATGCATTATCAGACTTTATAGTAATATAATATCGTGCCCGATGTCTGTTGGTCTTACGAATCTGACTTGTTATATTTAAAACATCAAACAGTCATATTTTTAAGAGTTTACCTCACAGTCGGCTTTGTAAACCTCAACAATATCACTCCACTTGGCCAGTTTTCCACGAAACATTAGATCTTTAGTCAAGAAATTGTTTCAGATTCCTTTAATCAGATGAGGAGGATCAAAGATGATGTTCAATATATGTCCGTTAATTTGGACTTGGTGATCTGATAACAAAGTTAATAATATTAGATTTACCTGAAATATATTGAAGGTATTATAATAATAAAAATGATTATAATAATAATTCACTGTACCTGACAGCCTTAGCTGTTCCTGAGTACTCCTCACATCAGCCTTAAAAAGGTTAAGGCAGGCTCGAAATGTGGAGCCCTGATCACAAACCAGGGCTTTAAGTTTCAAGCCAATACCTGTGATGGCATCTACCACCTCCTAAAAGCAGAAAATATTTATTTATGCAACAAGAAACTCCAAATACGCAAAACATTTTAGGGGATGATTCAGCTGTTGCCCAAACACAACAACTTTTTCTATGGGATCAATATCGGAAAAAATATAATGTTCCGCCAGACAAATGATATCACGTGACCAATAATTTATTATGGGTGATCTTTATTTTTCGATGTTAACCCCGTATTAAAATAATCTTTAAGTAAATAAGCTTAAACAACAATTACATCTCACCCTTAGTATGTTCTTCAGCTTTAAAGCCGGTGTAGTGCCTTCACAAAAGTAGTACGCAAAAGATTGTCTCCATGACCCGACTATTCCACGAACCATGAAGACCAATGCGTGATCACAAAATCTTTTGTCAGTTTGGCCAAAATCAACAAAACCGCCAATTCTATCCTCTGACTCAGCAAATGTAAGCTGCGAAAAGAAGATTATGGTAATGGTTAAATTTATTTCAGTAAAATTTAATTGTTTTTATTATTATATGTATTTGTAAGTGCACAATTAATCATTATATTTTAAAGTATATAGGATGAATTGTGTTAGTGTAAAATACTTAAAAGGGTTTGTTTGACCTCATGATAACAAACAACTTTGCCTAAGAAACATCATCTAATCTAACTCAACTACTTAACCTCCTATCTTAACTTAATTTTGTTATTGTACGAAACAATTTCTTAACAAAAACGCGGACGGCAAACATACACTTACAAAATCATGTTGAGATAGGTTAGGTTGAGTAGTTGTAATAATAAGTTTCTTAAAAAAAGTTGTTTGTTATCATGAGTTTAAAACTTTTAAAATTTTACTGTATAATTTTAACTACAAAATTTTTACTTGCGGAGTTAGAGCTACTTCATCGAAGACAAGAGCACTGAGTCGCTTCTTATCGTCCCTAGGAGTGATGAGGGTCTTTAGCTGTTGGGGCAAATTTTTGTTCAGGCCAGGCCTGAACTTAACGTGCCGCGTGAATGAATTTAATGTCCTCCGACTAGGCAGTATGAAAATGTTTCGAAGTAAGTTATAACCTTTCGGGCTTCCTTTTAATAAAACCAAGGAATCGACTTTTTCAGAAGACATATAACGCCTCTGTTTAATATGTTTGTTCGCAAGCCGTACCTGCAATAGAAAATAAATACCTATAATTCATAATTTGTTACACATAGCTATATGTAGACTGTATTGTAATTTATAATTGATACTATCGCATTAGGTATTGAACCTGTAATGATAGTTATAAGCTTGGCAAATAAATAAATAAATAAATATACTTAGTCTTGCCATGGTTGTTTATATGGCATTCAAGGGAGTCATATCAATATTGATGTTTTGCTACATAAACTAAATATTTTATCAATGTTATTGTTTGAAGTTTGTTCCTAGTTGCCCTGTTCCAATACCAAAGCAGGGGTGCAAATAACAGTGAAAAAGACTAGCCCTAGACCTTAATAAATGTTATCCATTCGCTTAGGCCCTCCGCCAACGAGTTTATTTTACAGTACAATGGTCTGGGTATTCATTTTATGTTTAATTAAATAAACTTAATTTACTTTACTTACTTGCATCATTAAAAATGCCTTTGCCCGAGGCGTTAAGTTTTTAATAATTTCCTTGAAGGAAACATCTTCGCTCATGTGTGTCGCCTTTTTAAGTCTTTCTTCATAAGAAAATAAAAGTCGTCGTTTTGATGTAATTATATTTCGACACTTTAAGTACATTTTTTTGCACTTAGGGGATAACTTTTCAATGCTTTTAACAATTCTATCCCGGGACAAACCTGGTTTTGAGCCTGCAAAATAATATCTTAATATAATAAAATACATACTAAATCACGCTTTAACGGAAACATAAAAATGTTATTTTAATCCTGTGGGACACTTATAAATTTATTTTCGGCTTAATGCTGAAGTATTAGCATTCAAAGTCACGAGCAGGACCTGATTTTTAATATAAAAATAATACTGAATCATTGAGTATTTGCAGACAACCCAGTATAGAGCATCATGGCGCCTAAAATAAAATAAATAAAATAAATAAATAAAAACGAGGAGGGCTGACCCCAAATAATGGGAAAAGGCAAGGAAGAAGAAGAAGACTGAATCATTGAGTATGCAATTATAAATTCATACCTTGGATGGAACCCTGGCTGCTTGGTTTAGTATCTGAAGTAGTTGAGATGTCTCGACTCGATGTGCTTGCAATGGCTTCACTAGATGGAATGACTCGACACGGTGAACATCCTAGAACATATTATTACAATTACAGATTACACATACAAATTTTATACAAGTTACATACATACCTAAATAGTCTTACTAAACCTATCTAACCATATAAAATTATTATTTGTTTCACATTGTGGGCTTATTTTATAAGTAAAAGTAAAGTTGGCTATAGGAATCATTGCAGAGTATTCGCTGTGTGCGCGATGACAGTGCCCCTAGTGACCACAATTATTGGGACTTGAGTCTCTCAAATTATGGCAACTGGATGGTTTGAGAATGATTTTCGGATTGTTTTTCTTCGAAATTAGATGAAAATATCTAATAAGTTTGCGCATTTTATAATAAGTGATTTTCTTACTTGAACTAAAATACGAATTTTATAATACCTACGAGATTTTAATCAATACAACATGATGTAACTTTCCAACCTCAAAATGTGCAAAAAGGGAAAAAAATTGTATTAGCACAGCGTGTGAGAGATTTTGAAGAGCTCAGAACCAACGGACGAAGCTACATAATAAGAGCGTGATCATAAGACAAACATTTGTAACACACATTCCCTACAAACTTTTTTCCGGTCACAGCTGCAGCTATCCATTTATTTCGTTGCTCCAATTTCCATCTTGATGTTGGAAACGAATTAAACGTGTACGTAATATTTTTTCCATTGTTTCTACACTTTATAACAGAACACGTATGACCCATACCGCCAATTTTAACGTTTTCACTTAAAAATACGTAATAACGTTAGTATGGAATTCTATGGAAATGTAGCAATTTAACACATTACAGTCCAGCGTTTTTTCACATTTCTGCTACATTGCGTGCTGCGATCGATTTGACGGCCCCCACCACCCACTTTGCTCATAGCGAATAGGCCTCGACCTACCTGCTGCGATCCCACTGCACGGCCGTTGCGCTTGACCCGACAGGCACTTAGCCAGTTTTTTTGTTATTAAAATTTATTTGCAATTTTAATCCTTACCTTTCGTTGCACCCGTTGTACTGGGGACATTTCCTGAAGTGCTTGGAATGCTTACACTCGACAATTCTGAAACTAAAAATAACTATTTAAACACTAAACATAACAAACACACTATAATCTTTCTCTTTGTGCTATGTGCCATTCGTAGTCACGGTATGCTTAACTATGATCCTAGATGTGGACGACCTCTGTAGCCGAGAGGCGAGCATACCGGCTGACTTAGTGTCCTATCTCTGAGGTTCCGGGTTCGATTCCCGGCCGGGTCAATGTAGGAAAATAACTATATTGTCTTGGGTCTGGGTGTTGTGGTACCGTCGTTATTTCTGATTTCTGTAATACAAGTGCTTAAGCTACTTATCATAGGATCAGAGCAATGTATGTGATGTCCAATATTTATTTATTTATAAGGCAACTCTAGTTTTACATTTGAAGTACTACGAGACCTCTGTAACCCTTAGATAGGGAAACCAGACCATTTCCATCTGAATTTGGAAGCCATCGCCAAGTACGATCATCATCATCATTTACCGTCGTTTCATTGATTTACATGTCAAGCATGTGAATCAATGAAATGACCATCACTGTTTCCCACCGTGCACTGTTTGTTACTAACATAGTTTATAAGTTTATTGATACTAACAGTAACATAGTCCAATCTACTAACATAGTATATAAGATCAAATTGTTACTAACAAAATTATGGACTTGGTTTGAAAATAAATGTTTTTTTTTTTTTTTTTTTTAATATTTGCCTGCCCTGTTCCCAGGTCATCTGGGGTCGGCGCAGTATGTCTTTCTCTTCCAAGTACGATGCATGCTCGAAAAATGCACATTATATTACAGATAACTGAATTCAAGGGAGACGACCATCTGGTGTAGGGGTTCGCGCTCTGGACTAAAAAGCCAGCGGTTGCGGGTTCGGAACCCGCAACCGCTTGTAATTTAATTAATTAAAGTAATTTGTATCTAAGTCATGAATGTTTATAAAAGTATTAAAGTACTTGTCATGTTCACCCTTTATCTAGTCGCTATAGTACAAGCTTTGCTTAGTTTGGGGTTTAGTAATTGTAAAAATTTTTTTTTACTTACCTTCAGTTGAAGTTGCATTAACGGTGTCAATACTCATGGGGACCCTGCTTGGCTCATTGCAAGAAACAAGTTCTGTAAAAAAGAAACATTAATACATCAATTAATCAATTTTCTACAGGTCTACAAATTTTAATTCAGGCTATCATTCATCCGTATGCTGAATTTCACCAGAAACCCACCCTTCAGTACTAAATAATTGCCTGAGTTTATTGGTCCTATCTTATTAGCTAACTATCTTTTAGGAAGTGATTCTACTACACAAAATACTTTTTTAGATTTCGATGTTGCTCCCAAGGTTAAAGTTGTTGTATTAAAAGGAAGTTAAATGATAAATCAGATCTTATTATATTTAGCAAGTCTAATTTATCAATTAATTAGCAAGTTAATTGACAAACAAAACCAAAAGTCAATTATTTTTAACTAAGCTAAAAGATAAACAAATTCCTGTGGTTTTTTGTACACTGATGACTTTAATCAGTATTTATCAACTGAAAAGAGCACTATGTGAGTTCACTTTAATTTTAGTTTTTTTTATACTAGAAGGTAATTGACAGCTAAGCACTAATAACTCCTCCTCTCTACCATTAATTACTACTACTTTTCACTGGCGACATTATGTAGATAATAGATATGTTTTTAACAAAGAAGTTCCATCTTTTAAATGTTGGTAGTGAAGTTTGAAGGTATTTTGTCTTAACTGTCGATATTATAAGTCAATAGATTATAATTCCAAAAATTCTAACTACCAAAAATTCTAAAATGAACTATATAAACTACTTTTACAAAAATTGCATTGTTGTGATTGTGTCTAGTACTTAACTTTTACTTTTATTTTTTAATTAGAACTACTGACTACCTAGTTTTTAGAATAAAATACAGATAAACATATTATTTTCTACAACATTTAGGCTAAATATCAAAAAGGTATGTAAACTACACTACTTCAATTTGATAATCCTAAACTACATAATTTTAATAGTATTTTACCGATTTGCTCATTAGTAATTTTTATTTTGTCACTTGGACAGTAGTTATGATCATGGTTGATCAGAATCAGCCTTCTGATCACATCATCAACTGCAGAAATGAATGAAATACATTTATTTAATAATATAAAATATAAAGAAAAGATTTGCATACTCGAAAAATGTCACAATATTTTAACATACCTTCTGTGTTAGTATTGTCCAGCTTCGACAGTGAATATGAATGATCATCAGCTATAACAAATAACATTCAAAATTTAATAACATGTTAGTTAGTTAGTTAGTTAGTTTAGCTGGGCTTTCTCCGCACTTAGCCTCATGATTGGGCCATTGTGCGTGCTACTTAGTCCTTCCTACTCCAACCATCCTAGGTCGTCCCAGAAGGTCAGCAGCCTTTTCAGACTGCTGCAGGCTTCCGGGAGGGATCTTGGTGATTGAAGAATCCGTGCCCGTTGATCTGCCACGCTTCTGCACTCCAATAGTACATGCTGTGGAGTTTCTTCTGCCTCCATGCATCCTCTGCATGTCGGGCTGTCTGTCACACCTATGTTAAACAGGTGTTTGTTGAGGGGACAATGGCCGGTTATAACACCTATAACCTTGCGAATCTTGTCCCTTGCTAATCTTATGAGGTTGCGGGCAAGCTTATTTGATACCGCCGGAACTGCATTTTTCATTTGCCTGCATCCTTCGCTGTTTCTCCATTCTGTTAGATGTGTTTCTTTGGTTCTTTCGCGCAACCATGATTTTATTTGGGCCTGGGGTATGGGCAGCAGTGGTTCCGGTCCGTACACTACTGCCTTCGATCCTCTTTTAGCCAGTTCGTCTGCTGCGTCATTTCCTAGTGAGTTGCTGTGTCCTTTGATCCATTGCAGGGTTACTTTGTTCGTGTTTGCAATAGATTGGAGTGCGTTGTGGCATTCCAGTATAAGGACAGAGGTTATGATATTGTTTTGTAAGGCTTGAAGGACGGATGCACTGTCTGAGACAATTTTTATGTTATGCTCTCGGACGTCTCTGGCTGCAACTGCCTGTGCCGCTTTGGTGATGCCAATACATTCTGCTTGGAAGATTGTGTTCAGTTTATCTAGGGTAGTTGATATTTTTATGTTTAAGTCATTCGAGAAGACACCGGCTCCAGTGCCATGTGCAGTTTTGGAGCCGTCTGTGTATATCCTAACTTCGTCGACGCCAGAGCTGTCTTTTACTTCTTCTGTGAGTTGGATATTGTATCTTCGGTCGAAGATGTGATGACACGGTGTTCTGTCCATAGGCGCCTCAAGAAGTGGTATTTCCTTTAGGATCGCCTGCAGAACTTTTGAGTGTGTTGTTTCTATGTTTTGTTTCCATAGTCCGTTTGCTCTTAGTCTTAAGGCGGTTGCCTGTGCTTCCTCTTGTATGACAAGATCTAATGGTCTTAGGTTCAGGAGGAGCTCGAGCGCGGCTGATGGGGTGGTTCTCATACATCCAGTGGTTGCTACACACGCTAAGCGTTGTAAACTTTGGAGTTTTGTTTTCACTGTGGTCAGTTGTGTTCTGGGCCACCATACAACTGATCCGTAGGTTAGAGACGGTCTGATAACTGATGTGTATAGCCAAAGTGTAATTTTTGGATTAAGACCCCAATTTTTACCAACTAGTCTTCTACATTGACAAAAAGCTATGCAGGCCTTTTTTATTTTAGCTTCAATATGACTCGCCCAGTTCAGTTTATTATCAAGGGTGATGCCCAGATATTTCACTTGATTTGATAGCGAGAGTTTGGTATTAAATAATTTTGGTAGTTGTAGTTCTGGTAACTTCCTTTTGTTGGTGAAAAGGATTAGTTCTGTCTTTTTCGGATTTACTGAGAGTTGATGCTCGTCACACCATTTTTCTACAATCTGAAGGGCTGAACGCATTATTGCGCAGAGCATATTTTCAGCGTTCCCATTGATCAGTATTGCTAGGTCATCTGCATAACCAATAGTGGTGTACCCTCTTTCATTTAGTTTACGTATGAGGCTGTCCACTACTATATTCCATAATAGTGGTGAGAGAACGCCTCCTTGCGGGCATCCTTTTACTACCTTTGCTCTTGTGGTAGTATTCACCACTATCTGGACCGCCCTTTTACTGACTAGCTCTGTGATCCAGTGTCTAATGACTGGTTCAACGTTTGCTTTTTGTAGGGCGTGGTTAATGCTGTTGTGCATGGTTTTGTCAAATGCCCCTTCTATGTCTATGAAGGCTGCAAGTGTTGATGCTTTGTTTGTGATAGCCGATTCTATTTTTTGTACCACTATGTGTAGTGCTGACTCTGTTGATCTGCCTTTTCTGTATGCATGTTGTTGGGGATGTAGTGGTTTGTTTTTTAGCGCTCCATCCCTTAGGTGTCGATCTACTAGTCTTTCCAGCGTTTTGAGGAGGAATGATGTTAGACTGATGGGCCTGAAAGATTTGGCGTGTGTGTAGTCCTCCTTCCCCGGTTTCGGTAGGAAGACTACCTTTGCCTCCCTCCATGATTTAGGGATGTATTTGAACGCTAGGCAGGCCCTGTAGATTGGTAGTAGGTATTTTATTACTTGGTTGGATTGCCATTGTAGTAGTGCTGGGAATACCCCATCTAGCCCTGCTGACTTGAATGGTTTGAAGCTTTTTAGGGCCCATTCCATTCTTTTTGCAGTTACTACCTTGTTTGCAACTTCCCATTCTTGGGTTGTCGGTATGCTGTGCTGCTCGTCTGGCCACTTGGAGTCTGATGTGATTTGACATCCGGGGAAGTGTGTTTCCAGTAGCACTGCACTGGTCTCTTCATCTGAGTTTGTATAGGTGCCGTCTTCCTTCTTGAGTGATCCCAAAAGTTTGAGATCGCCTTTTGACAGGATTTTTGTTATTCTTGCGGCTTGGTTGGTTGAGTTTATGGTACTACAGAACTTATGCCAGGCCTCCGTTCTCCGGAACCTGATCCGTTTCTTGTAGTAATTTTGTGCTGTTTTGTATTTATCCCAGTCCTCTGTCGTTCTGGTATTTTTTGCTCGGTTAAAAAGTGTCCTGAGCTTTTTGCGTAGCCGTTCAAGTTCGGGCCCCCACCAGGTTCTTTTTTCCTGACTTTTAGGCATTACAGTAGGACATGCCAGTTCATAACTTTCTGTAAGAGTTGCAGTTAGGAACTGTACGTTTAATTCTATGTTGTTAGTACTAGGTATTATGTCAGTTGGTTGCGTGTCACCTAGTGCCTTGGTTAGTAAATTTGTGTACCTTACTATATCTGTTTTGCGGGGGTTGCGATATGGAGCAGGGTTTGTTTGCTTGTATTTAATTTGAAAACACACGCGGCGATGATCCGCAAAGGATGGCTCGTTCGACACATGCCATCCTTCAATGAGGTCGGTCGCCGCGTGTGTTGCCATGGTAATGTCTATGATAGTTTGATACCTTGAGCTCACAAATGTAGGTTCTGTACCTCTGTTCATGATGTTCAGGTTTGCTTGGTATAAGTATTCGGCTAATGACTCACCCCTTTTGTTTGTGTCCTTACTTCCCCACAGCGAGTGATGCGCGTTGCTGTCTGCGGAGATGATCAGGTCCCAATCGTGCGCTTCGCAGTGTTGCACCAGTTCGGCTAGTTCCCTTGGGGGAGTTTCGCCATCGCTGGGCATATACGCTGAAGCTAACACTAGGACGGTTTGTTGTTCCGTAAGTGTTTTCACTGCCGTGAGGTCTCTAGAACAGAATTGGTTAAGCAAAGTGGTTGTTATGGTTTTAGGCATAAAGATGCAGGTTCTCGGTTTGTCAACCGAAGTGTCCAACAGCAACTTACCGCCGATGTTAGTTAGACCGCAGACTCTGTTGTTTCTGATCCATGGCTCTTGGATCAGGGCGACGGTGTTGTTGTTTGCCTCCAGCACTCTGCGTAGAGTGGCCGCCGCTATCTGCTTGTGCTGGAGGTTGGTTTGGATGACATTGAGGGTGTTATGGGCTACGCAGGACGTCATCTTCGTCGCTGGTGCCGCCATCCTCAATGTGCGACGACGAGTTTGTCTCCATCTCGCTCGGACCCGGTTGGGGAGCTGAGGTGGATGGCTCTGGAGTTGAAGTGACCTTCACTGTGGCCTCACTCGTCGCTGCTGGTTTGCTTCCGGCGTTTTCTTCCTGGGTAAAGAAGCGGATGTACCCACTTCCGGACATGTGGGCCACCCGACGGTCTCTATCCAGGATGGTCTGTCTCTGGTCTTCGGGGATTCCCAGGATTAGGTGAACTACCTTTTCCTTGGAATCCACCTCTTGAGTCCTCTCATCCACCGTCATATCATAACACTGCCAGGAGTCTACTTTGTACCACGGGTTCTGGGCACAAAGGACTCTGTGCAACGTGGCAGCGTCGGTGATACGCGTGTGGATAAGAAGCCCCGCCTTGAGCTTCTTCTTCATTTCTGACTGTTTGATAACAGTCAGGGTGGTACCCGTTATAGGTGACGGTAGGGTTTTGGTAGCGTTGACCAACCAGCTGAGAGCGTTTGCGTCCTCACACCACATCGCTAGTGCCCCGTCCATTAGGAAGGGGCGTCCGCGGAAAGATGGAGCTCGCGCACTCGGAGACGGTGGAGACAGTACAGCTTGTAGGATACTATCATCGATAGCCTCCCTAAGCTGGTCTGCCTGACATTGCGAGAGGTCCCTCGGCGGAACGGTGATAACCGCTACTCTCAGATGCGATTGGTTCGCGTCTGCGTAGCTCATCGTCCGCTTTGGTTTCGCGTCGGTCTTCGCGCGTTTAGCTTCCCCCCTAGGAGATTGGGTCTCATCCAGACGTGCTCGCTTCGAAGAAGCGCGCTCGTCCGAGCAATTCCCCTTCCCAGGCTGTTCCTTTTCAGGAGCAGTGGGAGCAGTCGCAGCGGGTCCCCGACCACGAGAACCTCTCGGTTTTCGTCTCTTTTTCAGCTGTGGTGGTGGTGGTGGTGGTGGTAGTTGTGACACCGTTGTTCTCTGTGCCGTTGCCATCTCCGTAGAGGCGAGTGGCACAGATTCGCGCTGCGTTTCCGCTGCTGCGTCGGTCGTCACCTTGGTTGTCGTCTTGGGCTGCAAGGTTTCCCTTCTCGCGCGCCGGTTAGGGCGACTGCGTTCCGGTTGGCCTTTTAGCCCTTTTTTGTTGGGTTTAGCCGCTGAAACAGCGTTCCCTTTTTTCAAAGGGCGCTTGTGAGCGGCTATGGTCCACTGGGACACGGTGGTTGTGTCCGAGGTAGGTATAGCCTCTGCGAGGCCTGACATATCCAGGCTGGAGCCTGGTGTTGAGCACAGGTTGCCCCCCCCAGAATACGAGGAGCAGACCGAGCTAGGCTCGGTGAGGGATTCTCCACTGGCAGTGGTACCCTCCTGGGGTAGTTTCTGATTCACTTGTGCTGACATAATGGTTTTTGGGGCTGTTGGCGAAAGGTGCCAAGACGAAACGCACACTACCTGCCCTTGGTAAGTGTGGTACAAATTTCTGGGGGGATTTAATGCCCCAAGGCTATGTGGGCCTAGGTGTGGTTTTGCGCCGCCACGGTTCGGCTCTGCGGGATTGGTTGAGGAAGTATGGACAGGGTCAGGGGTTAGGATCTTGGATGTCGGCCAGAGGTTTTTGAGTAGAGGGATCATTAACCACTATCGTATTGATTGACAATCCCTCCGCCCTTAATAACATGTTAAAAAATAAGTAAATATTTGTAATCCTAACATCAGCGTAGCCATCAATCATGAGAGCCCAAGGATAGAGATTAAACATAAATAAACAATGATTATAAGACTAAAAAAAAAAAAGTTTCTAGATGCAATCAAACTAAGCCACAAATCCGGTAAAAAAGACGCATCTTACTGCAACTTTATCCTGGAACTACCATCAGACCTCAGAAAACTTCTAATTGAGCAGGAAAGGGTATTCATCAATTGGACTTCATGCCGAGTAAGAGACTACACCCTTGTAACTAGATGTTACAAGTGTCAACAATATGGCCACTCAGCAAAAATATTGTCGGGAGGCTGACTCTACCTGTGGGCACTGCGGCTGCGTTGGCCATTCAATTAAAGAATGCTCAAAGCAACTTGAACAGGCAAACTGTGCTACATGCCGGCGATTCAATAAACCTAGCCATCACAAAACAGGAGATGAGCAATGCCCCGCCAGAAAAATCGCAGAAATATATATAAGTTCAATTAATTACGAGAGCGCCTGAAGCGCCGTAGAATTAATTTTTAGGCATAAGTTATTACATAATTAAGACTAAGGTAAAAACTGTTAAACAAGTAAATCTTGATCTACTTATTTATTATTTAATAGTGAGTAATTGTTTTGTGTATAACACTTACATTATTGTTAAATAAGCACTAACCCACTTTTATGATATAAATACCTAAGATACAAGCAATTTGCTTAGTTTAGGTATAAACATTGTAATATTTGTGTACTAACCGATATTTCTTAACTTAAGTTTTATGTATCTAGACTAAGTTTTTATACAGAAATGAAAATTTATTTATTTATTTATATAATATGACAAATTTTATGCCCTGACCACAATATTATTTTTAGCATTTTATTATAACAAAATAAACTGTTTAAACAGTTGAAGAAAAGTAAAGTTTTTAAGGTAAGATTAAAATTTTATTAAGTTTCATAATTTCATCCCATTTTTTTTTTGTCCCAAATGCCTTGCACACCCATTATTACACTAATTGTTTCAACTTTACTCATGGACTGACATATTTTAAAAGAAATACAGAAACGTAGGTACTTACCTTGTGACTTGACCAAGAGAGGTGTGGATGGCTGTCTTGATGTAATTTCATCAGGAGTAAATAAAGTTGGACAGCCATTGTACACCCTTCTATTGTTAAAGATGTACTTCTCTTCAAAATGAAGATGGCAGACCTGGAAACAAATACAAATAATTAGACTATGTACTCTTTCAGTAAAACTGTACGAATAAATCGTGAACACGAAACAGCGGGTTGTTGTTGTATTGATATCGCATGAAACGACAAAACATTTACGAGAACTAACCATTCGGTTTACGAGCTGTTTTTTGGAAAGGGATCCTAAAGCTGGATTTCTTGGTAGAAGATACTGCATCCATACAGCCCGGAGAGCATCATCACGCGGCAGGTAGTGAAGCCTTGCAGTGGAAGAAGTAGACGAGCAGCCGCTCACGATGCATCTGGTGATGGGCATGATATCTGTAACAGAACCTAAACAAACGATATATCAATATGACACGTGAATAGAAAGGAGCAATAAAAATTGCTGTTTAAAGGAAGAAATGTCGGAAAATTTGGAAAATACTGTTTTAACTCCAAGCAAGAGAAAAAACAGTAACCGTAATTTTCGAAATTGACAGTGACATTATTTTATTTTTCAACGTAAATAAGTAGGCAGTCCGAATTAGGCATATATCAGTTTTAGCGTGCGAATCCATCCTTTATCCATTTCGAATGGATAAAGGCTTAGCATTTTCCGAATACCAATGTGCTAAAATTGGTGTTAGCCACCTCCGGAACAATGAGCATGTAAATAATCAGAAACTATTTAAAAAATAAACGAGACATTAAAAAAAAAGAGCCATGAAGCGTTACCCACTGAGCGAGAAAGCGCCATACGACTGAAAGGGATGCACTATTAACTAACGTCCTCTCAGTCAGACTTTATGGCGTTTCCACCCCGTGATGTTTTTGTCATCGTATAAATAGAACGCGATTGATTTTCGTAATTTCGTTGTTTTTATTTACTTAGTTGCATTCATCCGGACAGCATGTCTAGTTTTCAGCAAAGTTATTTAGCTAAGTGGGAACAAATTCCGGAATTTTCTTCTTGGCTTTCACGTTATAAAGATGACGAGTTCACCGCATTTTGCAAAGCATGCAATGCGAAACTGCATAGTAGATTAGCATCTATAAAACAGCATGTAAATACTGAAAAGCATAAATCGAACTTGATCAAATATAAAGGACAGACAAAGGTAAGCATAACTCGCTTTGCTTACCTAGTTCAAGGAGCTCGGATATATTTTATTTTTAGGTTAATCATCCTAGTTTTGTTGTGTTTTTTAGAAAGTATTTTTTAAATTTTCAGGTTGATACATTTTTCAAAAAGGCCCAACTGAAAGACGAAGTCAAGAAAGCTGAGCTGCGTTTATGCAGTTTTCTGTCGGAACACAACATCCCATTTAGATCTATGGACCTTCTTAGTGAAGTGTTTTACCGATTCCGATATTGCGAAAGAATTTTCCTGCAAGAGAACCACAGCAGCCGCTATAACTTATAATGTTTTAGGACCCAATTTAGAAAAAGATAAGATTGAAGACATACTTGGTACTGCATCTCCTTCAGGTAAACCAGTATATTCAATTATAATCGATGAGAGTGCAGATGTTGCAACAGTCAAAGTATTGGCAATAGTAATTAAATACTTCTCTGAAACTAAATGTCTTTACAAACCAAATTCCTTGATTTAGTTGATTTAAGTGGTGAGACCGCAGGTCATTTATTTAATTCGTTGTCATCAAAATTATCCGAATTAGGTTTAGAAATAAAAGACGTAATAGGATTCGCTGCTGATACTACGAATGTGATGTTTGGTCAACATTCTGGCATTGTTGCAAAAATTAAAGAAGTAAACCCAAAGTGCTTTTTCATAAAATGTGTTTGTCACTCTGCAGCATTAAGTGTTAGCCACGCCTGTAAAATACTGCCTAAAAATTTAGAACAAATAGTAAAAGAAGTATATGGATATTTTTCTCAAAGCAGCAAGCGTCAAAGAGAATTTGCTGAGCTCCAAAATTTCACAGACACTGAAAATCACAGAATTTTGCGTCATTACGACATAAGGTGGCTTTCACTTCATGCTTGTATTAGTAGAATAATTGAGCAGTGGAGGGCATTGCAATTGTTCTTTCAAGACCAATACTTAAGTGATCGCAATATGTCATCAGAACTTTTATTTAATTCTTTTACCACTGATATAAACAAATTGTACTTTTACTTTTTGGACTACATTTTGCCGATTGTAAACAAATTTAACATAATTTTTCAAGGCGACTATCCGTGCATTGATAGACTGTATGATGATGCATCTAGTATGTACTTGTCGATTTTGGGTTGCTTCATGAAAGCTAATTACATCAAACGTACGGACAATGTATTTACATTAGACCCAAAGTCTAATGTAATTTTTTTGCCATTAAAATATATGTACTTAGGTATTCAAGTAAGCCAAGAATTAATCAAACACAGGGAAAATGTGAACACGAAAGAACAGATTGCTGAGTTTTTCAGAAGGTGCTAATCATTTTTAATTGAGTTAAGCACGCAATTGAAATCACGTTTGCCTTTTGAAAATCCAGTTTTTCGAGAACTGAAATTTCTTGACCTACACACTGCCGTGCATAAAGAATTTCGCAGTTTACGAAATGTGATAGAAACTTTCCCATGCGAAGTACAGCCAGAACAAATGCAGTTAATTGACGAAGAATATAGAACTCTAAAGTTTGATCGCGAAGTAAGTGATTTGTTACAATCTTCCAGCACTGGCTCCCATCTCGTGTGAACAATTTTGGGTGGAAGTTGGGAAAATTTCTAACAGTGATGGCATGTTAAAATACAAAAATATAACTAGTTTTAGTAAATCTCTTCTATGTATACCGGTGTCGAATGCTGCATTATTGATTTTGAGATAGTAGGTCAGATAGTAGGTCATAAAAATAATGTGCAAGTTAAAAAGTTGTAAGCTTTCTCTTGCTTTTATTTTTCTACAGCACACATTATTATTTTTTACTACTGTCAGTGCGTTTTATAATATTTGAATGAGCTTATACGAGTATAGCTCCGTAGCTCCAGTGCCAAAACCGCGTAACCAAAAAAAAAATTAATAAGGTGTAGACGTAAAGGAAATGGCAGACAAAATAATAATATATCATTTTATGCTGTCGTTGTAAAACATCAAATAAAGGAACACGAGAATATCACATTTAACGACCATCTAGAGTCACTCTCTCCACTCGCAAAGGACCGTCATTCGCTGTGGAAGGCCACAAAACACTTTCGGAGACCACAACAACCAAACCCTCCTATAAAAATGGAAAAAGACAAATGGGCTCGCACTGATCAACAGAAAGCGGAAACATTCGCAGCCCATTTATCCCAGATCTTCCAACCTAATGAGGGGGATGATGCTGAGGCGCAGGAAATAGATCAAATACTCACCCAACCATGTCAGATGGACCTCCCACTGCGACCCGTTCGACCTGGAGAGGTGAAATTTGAAATTAAGAAACTGGACCCAAGGAAGGCACCTGGATTTGACCTTATCACACCGAAAGTACTAAAGGAACTGCCCAAAAAGGGCGTACTTTTTGTAACCCTACTTTTTAACGCCACCTACAGACTTTCATACTTCCCGCTGTTGTGGAAAGTCTCTCAGATCATTATGATACAGAAGCCAGGAAAACCCAGCCATGCTGTGACATCTTATAGACCGATAAGCCTACTCCCAGTTTTAGCCAAGTTATGGGAAAGGCTCTTTGTCAAGCGTCTCAAAAGCGTTCTATCTACAATCCCTGACCACCAGTTCGGCTTTAGGGAGGGACACTCAACCATAGAACAAGTGCATAGAGTCTACTCAGTAATTAGAGAATGCCTTGAGCGCAAACAATACTGCTCAGCGGCTTTTATTGACATCCAGCAGGCTTTCGACAGGGTGTGGCACAAGGGGTTACTGTACAAGGTCAAAGAGCAGCTACCCCACGTCTTCTTCCCTATGATACAGTCGTACCTGGCGGACAGAATTTTCCAAGTACAGCATGGTGAGTCCAAATCATCCTTCTACGACATCAAAGCTGGTGTTCCGCAGGGTTCAGTCCTGGGCCCTGTGCTCTACAACATCTACACTGCCGACCTGCCCGAGACTCCTGATGCGGTTACCGCCACATTCGCAGATGACACCGCTTTACTGTCTTGTCACAGCTCCCCAGACCAGGCGTCGAAGCGCCTGCAGGACCAACTAGAGAAAATAAGAAAATGGCTTCTCAAGTGGAGAATACGCACCAGTGCCTCGAAGTCAACGCAAGTTACATTCGCACTTCGAAAGGGTAACTGTCCTCCAGTTAGGCTTGGTGACGATGAGCTTCCAAGTAAAGACACGGTCAAATACCTGGGCTTTACGCTTGATCGACGTCTAACCTGGAAAGACCATGTAAAAGCCAAGAGATCTGAACTCGACGCTAGGTTTAAAGGACTCTACTGGCTGCTGGGACCACGATCCAGGCTATCCCTCAACAACAAACTATTGGTGTACAATAGTATCCTGAAGCCGATATGGACATACGGCATTCAAATATGGAACACTACCAGCAAATCCAACCGTGCTATTATTCAGCGTGCACAATGTAAGATCCTGCGCACCATAGCTAACGGTCCATGGTACACAACGAATGCAGAAATCCACGATTACCTGGAAGTCCCATCTGTAGACGAGGAAATTGAGCGCAGAGGACGCAACTACTTGGATCGTCTGAAAAAGCACACAAACCCTCTTGCGCGAGCACTGCTGAGTAATGTCGCTACGGGCAGGTTGAAAAGAAGACAGGTCATAGAAATAGGCTGACTGTAAGGAGGGACATGGGTCACTAAAAGGACTCCGCCCCAAACGCCAAACTTCTGACATCAAATCAGCTAAAAGTCACGATGACTGATCGCAGATCAAGTTAGCAAAACAAAAAAAAAAACAAAAAAAAAACTTTGAAGCAATTTCACCTATCTGCCAACGCTTCATTCCGTACTTAGAATCCAAAACAGCACGATGTGTTTGTTGGAACTTCCAAATTTTAGTATAAATATCAAATGTTCGTCCAAAATACAGAGACCATTGTTTATGACCATATTGTGGTAATTCTCTGCAACAATATAAAATTAGATTTTAATTCCATTTGTTCTTATTCAAAAGTTGTGAACTATGGTTCGATGATTTTAGTCGCATCGTACTTGTCTCTTTATTTTTAATATACCCTGAAAAGTATTTTTAGACTAAAAATATGCTTTTGTTAACTGAACCTAAACTATTACTTTATAAATAATTTTAAGGAAGTAAAAGTACATAAGATAAAATGTTATTTTGGATGCGAAATTCAATATCATAACTGGCTGGTAATTTCTAACAAAGATACCTACCGCAATCCATTAAACAGCTGCTTGGATTTTTCAAGAAGGTGACAAAATTCAATTATAATCTTTCTTTCATCATCTTCGAGAGGGTTCATCATGCCTGTTGACGTCGATGGCAGGTTATGCGGATCGTCTGAGTAATATTGCTGGAGGATGCTTCTAGCGAACGACTCAGATTGGCTTATGTACTCCTCTATGTCCTCCTGGTCAGTAGGCTCCGGTTCAAGGTGTGGAGCTATAAACCATGGGTCAATATAGGAGTGAAATGGCTGATCTGCGGACGGCGCACCGTGAAAGCTCGGCTTGTAGTTATACGAAGGTGTTGTTATTCGGTCATTTAATTGATAATGTTCGGTTTTGGAATCATCGTGTTGTTGAGGACGAGGACCAAAAGATGCTTGATGTCGTTCATTTATAGACGATTGCTTGTATTTCTCATACGAGCATTCCGTTCTCTTCTCTACGTAGACTTCAGATCGCCCAGGTGACTTTAAATGTTCCTCCTCAAATGAGTATCTTCTGCGGTTCAATGGCGTGGCAGGAGCTGGGGAAGGCGGAGACTCATTAATGTCACGAGGAACAGATTTGTGACGTCTGAATTCTTCGTGATTTGACCAGTGGACTGAAGGATGTCCTTCCTTTTTTTTCTTCTGTTTTACTTCTCGAGAAAGAATGGGAACCGATCTTGATATATCGGATCCGATTTGCGGATCAATGACATTAGAAATTCCTTTGCAGTAGTGTGGTTGCTTTCCGCCTAATCCACTGTAGTTCAACGGGTGATCTACTCCATCATCAGATAGACTTTTTATAGAATCTAGAGATGAAAAAAAAGTACTTTGTTTACGCTCCGACCTTGGACGTCTACGATTGGACGATTCGTTCAAAAAGTGAATCTCGGCCTCGGCAGTTCGTGTTGTTATCGCACCCGATTCGGTAGTAGAAGTCTGTGGTTCAACTGAAGTTGTAGATTGGTGATGCAAGCGGGTGTGATTTCTCGGCAACGATTGAGTTGTTAGTTCTCCTGATTCCAGACGGTGTGGTTCTTCGTCTGACTTGCAAACATTAGTTTCGATGTTCTGTGACTCAGAACTTTTCTTGACCCCACCTTTTGGTTTAGTGTTGGGGCCAAACTTGCCTTTCGACTTTGCAGCGACTACTTTCGGTTGGGGTTTTTCTTCTATTTCTTCGTACTTTACATGGTCCCAACTATCTGGAACAACCTTTTTCTTATGAGCGTCAAGAAGTTGAGCACCTCTTTGGTTATTTGAGCTGCATTTTTCTATATCGTCAACTTTTTCCTTATAATTGAGATTTGCTTTTCCTTTTTCAGTTATTAGTGTAGAATGAGTAGATGTCCCTGAGGATGAAAGATCTTGAGACGTTGATCGTGTGAAAGATCGATAACGCTGGCCCTCAGGGTCGATATTATATTTTCGAGATTGAGCTCTGGAATCTGAAAAAATAACATAAGAAACATTAAAAACGTAAGGGTACGATAGCTACTAAACTAACTTTGTTTTTTATTCATTACTAAACACATTGATTGAGATGAGCAATGCCCCGCCAGAAAAATCGCAGAATCTAGATATATAAGTTCAATTAATTACGAGAGCGCCTGAAGCGCCGTAGAATTAATTTTTAGGCATAAGTTATTACATAATTAAGACTAAGGTAAAAACTGTTAAACAAGTAAATCTTGATCTACTTATTTATTATTTAATAGTGAGTAATTGTTTTGTGTATAACACTTACATTATTGTTGAATAAGCACTAACCCACTTTTATGATATAAATACCTAAGATACAAGCAATTTGCTTAGTTTAGGTATAAACATTGTAATATTTGTGTACTAACCGATATTTCTTAACTTAAGTTTTATGTATCTAGACTAAGTTTTTATACAGAAATGAAAATTTATTTATTTATTTATATAATATGACAAATTTTATGCCCTGACCACAATATTATTTTTAGCATTTTATTATAACAAAATAAACTGTTTAAACAGTTGAAGAAAAGTAAAGTTTTTAAGGTAAGATTAAAATTTTATTAAGTTTCATAATTTCATCCCATTTTTTTTTTGTCCCAAATGCCTTGCACACCCATTATTACACTAATTGTTTCAACTTTACTCATGGACTGACATATTATAAAAGAAATACAGAAACGTAGGTACTTACCTCGTGACTTGACCAAGAGAGGTGTGGATGGCTGTCTCGATGTAATTTCATCAGGAGTAAATAAAGTTGGACAGCCATTGTACACCCTTCTATTGTTAAAGATGTACTTCTCTTCAAAATGAAGATGGCAGACCTGGAAACAAATACAAATAATTAGACTATGTACTCTTTCAGTAAAACTGTACGAATAAATCGTGAACACGAAACAGCGGGTTGTTGTTGTATTGATATCGCATGAAACGACAAAACATTTACGAGAACTAACCATTCGGTTTACGAGCTGTTTTTTGGAAAGGGATCCTAAAGCTGGATTTCTTGGTAGAAGATACTGCATCCATACAGCCCGGAGAGCATCATCACGCGGCAGGTAGTGAAGCCTTGCAGTGGAAGAAGTAGACGAGCAGCCGCTCACGCACGATGCATCTGGTGATGGGCATGATATCTGTAACAGAACCTAAACAAACGATATATCAATATGACACGTGAATAAAAAGGAGCAATAAAAATTGCTGTTTAAAGGAAGAAATGTCGGAAAATTTGGAAAATACTGTTATATATAAAATACTGATACTAACTCCAAGCAAGAGAAAAAACAGTAACCGTAATTTTCGAAATTGACAGTGACATTATTTTATTTTTCAACGTAAATAAGTAGGCAGTCCGAATTAGGCATATATCAGTTTTAGCGTGCGAATCCATCCTTTATCCATTTCGAATGGATAAAGGCTTAGCATTTTCCGAATACCAATGTGCTAAAATTGGTGTTAGCCACCTCCGGAACAATGAGCATGTAAATAATCAGAAACTATTTAAAAAAAAAACGAGACACATTAAAAAAAAAGAGCCATGAAGCGTTACCCACTGAGCGAGAAAGCGCCATACGACTGAAAGGGATGCACTATTAACTAACGTCCTCTCAGTCAGACTTTATGGCGTTTCCACCCCGTGATGTTTTTGTCATCGTATAAATAGAACGCGATTGATTTTCGTAATTTCGTTGTTTTTATTTACTTAGTTGCATTCATCCGGACAGCATGTCTAGTTTTCAGCAAAGTTATTTAGCTAAGTGGGAACAAATTCCGGAATTTTCTTCTTGGCTTTCACGTTATAAAGATGACGAGTTCACCGCATTTTGCAAAGCATGCAATGCGAAACTGCATAGTAGATTAGCATCTATAAAACAGCATGTAAATACTGAAAAGCATAAATCGAACTTGATCAAATATAAAGGACAGTCAAAGGTAAGCATAACTCGCTTTGCTTACCTAGTTCAAGGAGCTCGGATATATTTTATTTTTAGGTTAATCATCCTAGTTTTGTTGTGTTTTTTAGAAAGTATTTTTTAAATTTTCAGGTTGATACATTTTTCAAAAAGGCCCAACTGAAAGACGAAGTCAAGAAAGCTGAGCTGCGTTTATGCAGTTTTCTGTCGGAACACAACATCCCATTTAGAGCTATGGACCTTCTTAGTGATGTTCTAGTGAAGTGTTTTACCGATTCCGATATTGCGAAAGAATTTTCCTGCAAGAGAACCACAGCAGCCGCTATAACTTATAATGTTTTAGGACCCAATTTAGAAAAAGATAAGATTGAAGACATACTTGGTACTGCATCTCCTTCAGGTAAACCAGTATATTCAATTATAATCGATGAGAGTGCAGATGTTGCAACAGTCAAAGTATTGGCAATAGTAATTAAATACTTCTCTGAAACTAAATGTCTTTACAAACCAAATTCCTTGATTTAGTTGATTTAAGTGGTGAGACCGCAGGTCATTTATTTAATTCGTTGTCATCAAAATTATCCGAATTAGGTTTAGAAATAAAAGACGTAATAGGATTCGCTGCTGATACTACGAATGTGATGTTTGGTCAACATTCTGGCATTGTTGCAAAAATTAAAGAAGTAAACCCAAAGTGCTTTTTCATAAAATGTGTTTGTCACTCTGCAGCATTAAGTGTTAGCCACGCCTGTAAAATACTGCCTAAAAATTTAGAACAAATAGTAAAAGAAGTATATGGATATTTTTCTCAAAGCAGCAAGCGTCAAAGAGAATTTGCTGAGTTCCAAAATTTCACAGACACTGAAAATCACAGAATTTTGCGTCATTACGACATAAGGTGGCTTTCACTTCATGCTTGTATTAGTAGAATAATTGAGCAGTGGAGGGCATTGCAATTGTTCTTTCAAGACCAATACTTAAGTGATCGCAATATGTCATCAGAACTTTTATTTAATTCTTTTACCACTGATATAAACAAATTGTACTTTTACTTTTTGGACTACATTTTGCCGATTGTAAACAAATTTAACATAATTTTTCAAGGCGACTATCCGTGCATTGATAGACTGTATGATGATGCATCTAGTATGTACTTGTCGATTTTGGGTTGCTTCATGAAAGCTAATTACATCAAACGTACGGACAATGTATTTACATTAGACCCAAAGTCTAATGTAATTTTTTTGCCATTCAAATATATGTACTTAGGTATTCAAGTAAGCCAAGAATTAATCAAACACAGGGAAAATGTGAACACGAAAGAACAGATTGCTGAGTTTTTCAGAAGGTGCTAATCATTTTTAATTGAGTTAAGCACGCAATTGAAATCACGTTTGCCTTTTGAAAATCCAGTTTTTCGAGAACTGAAATTTCTTGACCTACACACTGCCGTGCATAAAGAATTTCGCAGTTTACGAAATGTGATAGAAACTTTCCCATGCGAAGTACAGCCAGAACAAATGCAGTTAATTGACGAAGAATATAGAACTCTAAAGTTTGATCGCGAAGTAAGTGATTTGTTACAATCTTCCAGCACTGGCTCCCATCTCGTGTGAACAATTTTGGGTGGAAGTTGGGAAAATTTCTAACAGTGATGGCATGTTAAAATACAAAAATATAACTAGTTTTAGTAAATCTCTTCTATGTATACCGGTGTCGAATGCTGCATTATTGATTTTGAGATAGTAGGTCAGATAGTAGGTCATAAAAATAATGTGCAAGTTAAAAAGTTGTAAGCTTTCTCTTGCTTTTATTTTTCTACAGCACACATTATTATTTTTTACCACTGTCAGTGCGTTTTATAATATTTGAATGAGCTTATACGAGTATAACTCCGTAGCTCCAGTGCCAAAACCGCGTAACCAAAAAAAAAATTAATAAGGTGTAGACGTAAAGGAAATGGCAGACAAAATAATAATATATCATTTTATGCTGTCGCAATGCGTTTAGTAATGAATAAAAAACAAAGTTAGTTTAGTAGCTATCGTACCCTTACGTTTTTAATGTTTCTTATGTTATTTTTTCAGATTCCAGAGCTCAATCTCGAAAATATAATATCGACCCTGAGGGCCAGCGTTATCGATCTTTCACACGATCAACGTCTCAAGATCTTTCATCCTCAGGGACATCTACTCATTCTACACTAATAACTGAAAAAGGAAAAGCAAATCTCAATTATAAGGAAAAAGTTGACGATATAGAAAAATGCAGCTCAAATAACCAAAGAGGTACTCAACTTCTTGACGCTCATAAGAAAAAGGTTGTTCCAGATAGTTGGGACCATGTAAAGTACGAAGAAATAGAAGAAAAACCCCAACCGAAAGTAGTCGCTGCAAAGTCGAAAGGCAAGTTTGGCCCCAACACTAAACCAAAAGGTGGGGTCAAGAAAAGTTCTGAGTCACAGAACATCGAAACTAATGTTTGCAAGTCAGACGAAGAACCACACCGTCTGGAATCAGGAGAACTAACAACTCAATCGTTGCCGAGAAATCACACCCGCTTGCATCACCAATCTACAACTTCAGTTGAACCACAGACTTCTACTACCGAATCGGGTGCGATAACAACACGAACTGCCGAGGCCGAGATTCACTTTTTGAACGAATCGTCCAATCGTAGACGACCAAGGTCGGAGCGTAAACAAAGTACTTTTTTTTCATCTCTAGATTCTATAAAAAGTCTATCTGATGATGGAGTAGATCACCCGTTGCACTACAGTGGATTAGGCGGAAAGCAACCACACTACTGCAAAGGAATTTCTAATGTCATTGATCCGCAAATCGGATCCGATATATCAAGATCGGTTCCCATTCTTTCTCGAGAAGTAAAACAGAAGAAAAAAAAGGAAGGACATCCTTCAGTCCACTGGTCAAATCACGAAGAATTCAGACGTCACAAATCTGTTCCTCGTGACATTAATGAGTCTCCGCCTTCCCCAGCTCCTGCCACGCCATTGAACCGCAGAAGATACTCATTTGAGGAGGAACATTTAAAGTCACCTGGGCGATCTGAAGTCTACGTAGAGAAGAGAACGGAATGCTCGTATGAGAAATACAAGCAATCGTCTATAAATGAACGACATCAAGCATCTTTTGGTCCTCGTCCTCAACAACACGATGATTCCAAAACCGAACATTATCAATTAAATGACCGAATAACAACACCTTCGTATAACTACAAGCCGAGCTTTCACGGTGCGCCGTCCGCAGATCAGCCATTTCACTCCTATATTGACCCATGGTTTATAGCTCCACACCTTGAACCGGAGCCTACTGACCAGGAGGACATAGAGGAGTACATAAGCCAATCTGAGTCGTTCGCTAGAAGCATCCTCCAGCAATATTACTCAGACGATCCGCATAACCTGCCATCGACGTCAACAGGCATGATGAACCCTCTCGAAGATGATGAAAGAAAGATTATAATTGAATTTTGTCACCTTCTTGAAAAATCCAAGCAGCTGTTTAATGGATTGCGGTAGGTATCTTTGTTAGAAATTACCAGCCAGTTATGATATTGAATTTCGCATCCAAAATAACATTTTATCTTATGTACTTTTACTTCCTTAAAATTATTTATAAAGTAATAGTTTAGGTTCAGTTAACAAAAGCATATTTTTAGTCTAAAAATACTTTTCAGGGTATATTAAAAATAAAGAGACAAGTACGATGCGACTAAAATCATCGAACCATAGTTCACAACTTTTGAATAAGAACAAATGGAATTAAAATCTAATTTTATATTGTTGCAGAGAATTACCACAATATGGTCATAAACAATGGTCTCTGTATTTTGGACGAACATTTGATATTTATACTAAAATTTGGAAGTTCCAACAAACACATCGTGCTGTTTTGGATTCTAAGTACGGAATGAAGCGTTGGCAGATAGGTGAAATTGCTTCAAAGTTTTTTTTTTTTTTTTTTTTTGTTTTGCTAACTTGATCTGCGATCAGTCATCGTGACTTTTAGCTGATTTGTTGTCAGAAGTTTGGCGTTTGGGGCGGAGTCCTTTTAGTGACCCATGTCCCTCCTTACAGTCAGCCTATTTCTATGACCTGTCTTCTTTTCAACCTGCCCGTAGCGACATTACTCAGCAGTGCTCGCGCAAGAGGGTTTGTGTGCTTTTTCAGACGATCCAAGTAGTTGCGTCCTCTGCGCTCAATTTCCTCGTCTACAGATGGGACTTCCAGGTATCGTGGATTTCTGCATTCGTTGTGTACCATGGACCGTTAGCTATGGTGCGCAGGATCTTACATTGTGCACGCTGAATAATAGCACGGTTGGATTTGCTGGTAGTGTTCCATATTTGAATGCCGTATGTCCATATCGGCTTCAGGATACTATTGTACACCAATAGTTTGTTGTTGAGGGATAGCCTGGATCGTGGTCCCAGCAGCCAGTAGAGTCCTTTAAACCTAGCGTCGAGTTCAGATCTCTTGGCTTTTACATGGTCTTTCCAGGTTAGACGTCGATCAAGCGTAAAGCCCAGGTATTTGACCGTGTCTTTACTTGGAAGCTCATCGTCACCAAGCCTAACTGGAGGACAGTTACCCTTTCGAAGTGCGAATGTAACTTGCGTTGACTTCGAGGCACTGGTGCGTATTCTCCACTTGAGAAGCCATTTTCTTATTTTCTCTAGTTGGTCCTGCAGGCGCTTCGACGCCTGGTCTGGGGAGCTGTGACAAGACAGTAAAGCGGTGTCATCTGCGAATGTGGCGGTAACCGCATCAGGAGTCTCGGGCAGGTCGGCAGTGTAGATGTTGTAGAGCACAGGGCCCAGGACTGAACCCTGCGGAACACCAGCTTTGATGTCGTAGAAGGATGATTTGGACTCACCATGCTGTACTTGGAAAATTCTGTCCGCCAGGTACGACTGTATCATAGGGAAGAAGACGTGGGGTAGCTGCTCTTTGACCTTGTACAGTAACCCCTTGTGCCACACCCTGTCGAAAGCCTGCTGGATGTCAATAAAAGCCGCTGAGCAGTATTGTTTGCGCTCAAGGCATTCTCTAATTACTGAGTAGACTCTATGCACTTGTTCTATGGTTGAGTGTCCCTCCCTAAAGCCGAACTGGTGGTCAGGGATTGTAGATAGAACGCTTTTGAGACGCTTGACAAAGAGCCTTTTCCATAACTTGGCTAAAACTGGGAGTAGGCTTATCGGTCTATAAGATGTCACAGCATGGCTGGGTTTTCCTGGCTTCTGTATCATAATGATCTGAGAGACTTTCCACAACAGCGGGAAGTATGAAAGTCTGTAGGTGGCGTTAAAAAGTAGGGTTACAAAAAGTACGCCCTTTTTGGGCAGTTCCTTTAGTACTTTCGGTGTGATAAGGTCAAATCCAGGTGCCTTCCTTGGGTCCAGTTTCTTAATTTCAAATTTCACCTCTCCAGGTCGAACGGGTCGCAGTGGGAGGTCCATCTGACATGGTTGGGTGAGTATTTGATCTATTTCCTGCGCCTCAGCATCATCCCCCTCATTAGGTTGGAAGATCTGGGATAAATGGGCTGCGAATGTTTCCGCTTTCTGTTGATCAGTGCGAGCCCATTTGTCTTTTTCCATTTTTATAGGAGGGTTTGGTTGTTGTGGTCTCCGAAAGTGTTTTGTGGCCTTCCACAGCGAATGACGGTCCTTTGCGAGTGGAGAGAGTGACTCTAGATGGTCGTTAAATGTGATATTCTTGTGTTCCTTTATTTGATGTTTTAGTTCTCTACTTGCACGGTTAAAGGCTCTCTTGTCGCATGCCAACCGACTGTTGTGCCATATAGCCCTCATTCTGCGTTTTTCAGCAATCTTTTGTTTTATTGCTTCCGGAATGCTTTGAGCATTGGACAATGACCCAAGTGGTTCCTCTGGGGTACTTTTCCAAATTGCGGTTTGCAGGAGATTGGTGAAGTAGAGGCAAGCATCTTCTACGTCGTCTTTAGTTCTTAAGGAAATATGAAGATTGATGTTAGTCTCTAGATAATCCCTAAAACTTTCCCAGTCAGTTTTAGAGTTATAGAGAGAGTTTTTCCTCTGGACATTTATGACTTTTGTGCTTACTGTTAGTAGGACTGGCGAGTGGTCCGATGATCCATCCATGCTAGATTCTACCTTCGTGTAGAGGTGGTTTATTCCTTTTGTCACAAAAAAGTCAACGAGATCTGGGATTTTTTTGGGGTCTGTAGGCCAGTAAGTCGGTTCACCCGATGATATTACCGAGAGACCACAAGAATCCATGGAGGCCTTGAGGTTTCTTCCTCTTGTAAGAGTAAGTCTAGAACCCCAATAGGTATTTTTGGCGTTCCAGTCTCCTCCCGATATAAATCGTGGGCCGAGAGATGAAAAATATTCGTTAAACATGGTGTCAGAGATCTTCGAGCCTGGTGGGCAATAAACTGCTGAGAGGTCAAGCGAACCATTTTTGTCCTGGATGGTGATAGTTGTAGCTTGCAAGTGCTTTGTCGAATAATTTCCACGTACAAAATGCTTTATATTTTTGTTAATTATCACTGCTGCTCCACCCTGGCTTTTGCCGTTGGGGTGAGGAGTGTTATATATCACATATCCCCGAATACTTAGTGGTTTTTCACCAGTCATGTGCGGCTCGGACAAGAGAACTACTAGAGATGGGTCGAGGGCAAAAACAAAATTGGACATAATGGGCATAAACTTGGCATATTGGGCATAAATGAGTTTACGTCCAAATAAATGTCCGATCACTGGGCAGAAAAACTAATAACTTTGTTTTGTAAAAATTAAAGGGGATATTACGTTATAATAAAACATAGAGTAATTTTTTTACAAAAAATATTTAATCAAATAATAACAGTCATAAAAATAATCACAGTCTTGTTAAATCACGGTTGATAATTCGAATTCTTTAAATCTAAAGTAATTATAGAAATAGAGTTTTAGGTCTCGTAAATATAACTCAATATTTAGTCATCTTACATAGTACTCGTAGTCTTAATTATTAATAATTTTGTGTATATCACGTAAAAAATCAAATAATACAATATTGATATCTTCAGTTATCATCATCATCACTCAGGTTCATATTAGTTGCATCTACATATTCTAGCTCCCAGACTTCTCGGTTATTTGAAGTAGATGTTGATGGTTGGGAATCATCATTCGTATTGACTTGAATCGAGGTAGATTCATCTTGACTTTCATAATCATCACTTAAAAAATCATTGATTTCTGTATCGAACGATTGATCATTAACATTGGACAGTTGGATATTTTTGGATGAATCATTATTTTCCTTTAAATTCCAATTGTATGCCAAAGATGTAATTTGAGCTGCTCTTTCTGTTGTAAGGCGATTTCGTTTTGCACTGTGTATGAAACCATGGATGCTAAACGACCGTTCAGTAGCAGCAGATGTGCATGGTGCAGTCAGAATTCGTAGGGCCACTTTACTTAACGGCGAGGCACCACAAATTCCTTTCCACCATAATACAGCATCCACAGTCTCTGCAGCTTTCCATGTAAATTCTTTTCCCCATATACCATCTCTCGCTCTATATTGAGCTAAGCCAGCAAGACAATCCAAACTTAGAAAATTCGCCAGGTTGTGAATAAATTCCATCGCCTCTGAATCTTGACTCTCAGTGAGTTCATGGCCTTCGGCTTTAGGGTTCAGCATATGTGCAGCGTAGTGTAAAGGTTTGATAACTTGTGTAGTTCTATGGTCTACTGCAGTTTTTATACGTTCTATATCAGAAGTTTCCAAAATAGTTGTAGAGGTGAAAGCAAAAAGCAATTTCGATAAAATATTCTTGAAGGTCATATATACTTTGCTCACGTTATAATTATCACCCTCGAGTTCAAATATTGCTTGTGTTATTGGTTCCATTATAGTAACACATTGTTCAACCATAGTCCAAAAACCATCGTCAAGAATCGTGCTTTTGACATCTGATGTAGGTTGGCTATGTTCATGGACAGCGAGATTTTGAAGCGCTGCTTTGTTAGCTTTTAAACTTTTTAATGCCGCCACATGACTCCCCCATCTAGTTTTACATGGCAACTTCAATGTTTCACCATGAATTTCTTTGTCTTTCCTAATTTTGCTTAAAAGTGCGCTCAATACCTGACTTTTTTTAATACACTTAATAATGTCTGTCGCAAGATCAATACAAGCTTTAATCACGGGCACTTTCATAGCATCCGCACACAGTAAATTAAGGCTATGCGCTGCGCAATTTAAAGGCACTATCCAGGGATATTTTGTATTCAAAATTTCAAAAGCTTTTTGCAAATTCCTAGCATTGTCTCCAATTATAACAAAAGTTTTTTTTTCGTCATAAGTTTTAATTACTTTTTCTATTTCTGCAGCTAAATATTCACTGGTGTGCCGATTATTTTCCGTGTTTAGACTCTTGACGAATACAGTTTCCGGTTTACATATTAAAAAGTTTATGATTCCCTCATTTCTTACATTGCTCCATCCGTCGCACTGAATATGAAAAAATTGAGACTTTGCTAGATCTTCCGATATTTCTTTTTTCATTTCGTTGTAAAATTTTTCCAAATACTTTGTTGCGAGAGCCTTCCGAGTTGGTAGCTTAAAATTAAGTTTTTCGAAAAAGCTTTTCCACAGAGGATGATCTACCATAGACAATGGAGCTCCAGAAATAAGTAGGGCCTTAGCGAAATGTTCTTTTAAATTACCATTTTTTTCTGCGACAGAAACTCCAGACACAGGAATTATGCTTTCATTGGACTCGGATGTTAAAGTTCCTACTTTATTTAAATCGCTTATTTCCTTTTTGACAATAACCGGAGCCTTAACACAAACCAACAAATGATTGGCCATTTTGGTGACATGTTTCTGTTTATAAATTTTCTCACAGAAATTGCATTTGATCGATTTATCACCAGTTTCTTGATAATATTTCCAAATCACTTCTTTCTTCGGTCTTCCCATTGTAAATCTAAAATAAAAATGGTTATATTTAAGTCCAATAGTATTTTAAGAACCATTTGTTTGAGAGAGAGAGAGAGAGAGAAAGTTTTATTAAATACACACACTGTACAAAGTTAAAGAAAACACAGACAAAAATAATATAAAAAACCGAATGCAAAAAATGACCACTCAATAATGAAAACTAGCTCATTTGCAACGATCGTGATTAGCAACGAAGCATTTGTTTCATAAACATAGAACGATACATCATACATACACTCGAAAAACAATCCTCCTCCGCAGTCGGTTAAAAACAGAAATATCAAATTAAAACCATTAGTCAATGTGTCTATATTAAGCATTCTATGATACAGTTTCTAAAATAGAAGTCATTTTAGCAATCAGACAAATCAGCACCCTACAAACCTTGATACAGCCTTAATAATTTGTAAAAAGTTTTTTCGCCATCATGGATTCCAAAATACATTTTTTTTTGTTATCAGCACCCCTAACAAATGGCCACAGTAATAACACACATCACAATAACACTAATAATTGCCGTAGCAAGGATATGGTACTTACCAACTTTCATCAAACAGCCAATAAACAAAAAATATTGAATCGTCGTAAGCGGCGCGCCATAGCGTGTGTCCGAGCAAAGTGCGTGGAGCGAACTGACGAATGAATGAACGCGGGCTAGGCGCGCAGGCCGCGCACGCAACAGTTCCCCCCCCCCCCCCCGTTTCCCGCAAACTTACCTTTATTGCAAAGTCCCGCGCCCGCGTCGACTGGACTGGAGAACCCAAATACCTACTTACTATTTTAAATAGTAACATGAACACACCTATTATATCAATTTCTTAGTGTTTATTGTATCATATTAGCTATAGTCTACTATCATTTTGTAAAGAACACTGTTCTGCTCACTCAAATATAACTATATGAGTGTTTTTTTAAATAAAACGTCTGTTAATGTTTTTGCCTAAGCAAAAGGCATTTATTCGGCGTTTACGGGCATTTATTAGGCGTTTATTCAATGCGCCCAAAATGCCAGGGCATAAACCCATCTCTAAGAACTACATCCAATTTATTAGATTTGATGAAGTACAAAATCTCATTGGTACTGGAGAGAGCGCCATTGATGTTCCAGGTTGCCATCTTTATGGAAGTCATCGCGACAACTTGGTGACAAGTGTAGTAATAAGTCCAAGTAGGGTACTTATGTGTTGAAGGAGTATGTCAATTTTCTCAGTCTGTTTTGTTATTAGGTTTTCTAATGCTTCCGTGGGCGAGGCATTAGTTTGATAGCTGGGTCTGTCAATGAGCTGTTTTTTAGATGATTCTCGTAGTATTTCTGAATAGGATCTTCTATTATGAGGGTTCTGATCTGGGTTAGGTGTCTCCGGTTGATAATATTTGGTATGACCCTACCTTCGCTCTCGAGGTTGGGATTTCACTGTTATAAGTGACCTGGTTGGTTCGTCGCTTAGGATTCGCTTTCATCCTCCTCTGGAGTATCTCCCGATAAACGTCACATCCCTTGTAGTTAGCCGGGTGGTCCCCTTCACATAGTGCACATTTTGCTGGACTGTTTCTATCTGTTTTAGGACAATCAGCAGTCCGATGGCCCTCGCCGCACTTGACGCATCTATATGGCCGCATGCAGTAATTCTTCGAGTGACCATATTGCTGGCACCTCTGGCATTGGAGTATTGTTTTTCGTTTTTTGGGGTCTTCGATAGTAACTGCCTGGTGATGGATAACTTTAATTTGTTTGACTGCTTTGTTGTTAGGACCTGGGACGATATTGACAAAGAAGGTCGAGGTAGGTATCTTATCTGGACCAAAACGAGCGTTAATGATTTCACCAGATAATTTGTTCCCTGATTTCTCAATTTCGTCTTGGATGGCGCTGTGTGTTACTTATGTGTTGAAGGAGTATGTCCATTTTCTCAGTCTGTTTTGTTATTAGGTTTTCTAATGCTTCCGTGGGCGAGGCATTAGTTTGATAGCTGGGTCTGTCAATGAGCTGTTTTTTAGATGATTCTCGTAGTATTTCTGAATAGGATCTTCTATTATGAGGGTTCTGATCTGGGTTAGGTGTCTCCGGTTGATAATTTTGGTATGACCCTACCTTCGCTCTCGAGGTTGGGATTTCACTGTTATAAGTGACCTGGTTGGTTCGTCGCTTAGGATTCGCTTTCATCCTCCTCTGGAGTATCTCCCGATAAACGTCACATCCCTTGTAGTTAGCCGGGTGGTCCCCTTCACATAGTGCACATTTTGCTGGACTGTTTCTATCTGTTTTAGGACAATCAGCAGTCCGATGGCCCTCGCCGCACTTGACGCATCTATATGGCCGCATGCAGTAATTCTTCGAGTGACCATATTGCTGGCACCTCTGGCATTGGAGTATTGTTTTTCGTTTTTTGGGGTCTTCGATAGTAACTGCCTGGTGATGGATAACTTTAATTTGTTTGACTGCTTTGTTCAAAGTCAAGTCAAAGTCAAAAATCATTTATTCAATTCAGGACAAAATTGCCACTTATGAACGTCAATAACAACATTATAGGCCCCTAGGGGGCCAGAACATGTCTCCTTATTTTTTTGGGCCCTACTAGCGCTTCGAGACAAGACACAGACAATCTGGCAAGTGCTGAGAAGAAACGCCGGAACAAACTCAGTCACCACTAGCTGCCACACAAAAAATATAAATCAAAATAAACAGGTAGGTACATCAGTTTAGTGCAGGCTGGACTGACCATACATTCTTGTCATCAAGATAGTCTTGAATTTTATAATACCCCTTAGACATCAGTGTAGTTTTGACATGTGACTTAAATTTATTAATAGGAAGTTTGGTAACATTGTGAGGTATATTATTGAAAAATTTAATACAATTTCCCAAGAATAAATTACTTGTTTTGGCCAATCTAAAGTTTGGGACTACAAGTTTGTTTTTGTTTCTGGTGTTATATGAATGAATATCACTTTTCTTTATAAAAAAATCTAAATTTTTGCGTACGTACATGATATTATCAAATATGTATTGAGAGGCCACAGTGAGTATGTTAATTTCTTTAAAGAAATCTCTCAGGGATTCACGCGGACTAAGTTTGTATATAGCACGAATAGCTCTTTTCTGTAAAATAAAGATGGTATCGATGTCCGCAGCAGAACCCCACAAGAGAAGACCATAAGACATAATACTATGAAAGTAGCTGAAATACACCAGCCTTGCCGTTACAACGTCAGTTAGATGTCTAATTTTTCTAACCGCAAAGGCAGCCGAAGCAAGTCTCCCAGCCAGAGTGTCAACATGTGGTCCCCATTGCAACTTCGAATCCAATGTAATGCCCAGAAAAACAGTGGAGTTTGATAGATCAAGTTTTTCACCATTTAGTAAAATTACTGTGTTAGCTTGTTTCACGTTAGGCATAGTAAATTTAATACATTTGGTTTTTTTTGTATTAAGAAGTAAGTTGTTACTTGTGAACCAATTTAATACCTTAGAGAGAGCTCCGCTTACATCGTCAAATACCTCTTTGCCTCTTTTTAATTTGAAGATCAAAGAAGTATCATCAGCAAACAGAACTATCTCACAGGAGTCTTTAGAATAGAAAGGGAGATCGTTAATATAGATCAAAAATAGCAACGGTCCCAATATTGAGCCCTGGGGCACTCCCATTTGAAGCGGGGCGCCAGAAGAGTTAGTACCATTAACGTTTACTGTTTGTAATCTGCCTGAGAGGTAAGAATTTAACAATTTGATGCGTTATTAGATACACCGTAATGTTTTAGCTTCATAATAAGTGTTTGGTGATCGACACAATCAAACGCCTTCGATAAATCACAGAACACACCTATCGCATCATGCTTATCTTCATACGCATCCAAAATGTGTTTGACAAGTGCCACCCCAGCATCTGTTGTATTTCTACCTTTAGAAAAACCAAACTGTTTCTCGTGCAGTAAATTGTTAAGTTTAAAATGGGAGAGTAATTGACTAAATATAACTTTTTCAAAAATTTTACTAAAAGCAGGTAGAATGGAAATTGGCCTGAAATTGCTTGGGTCACTTTTTTCTCCTGATTTGAACAAAGGTATAATCTTACTATATTTCATTAAAGTAGGGAATTGACCTTGATCAATACATTCATTGAATAAATGTGCTAAGTGAGATGCTACGAGAGGTATAATGGGTTTTATTGTGTCAGTTGATATGCCCCACATATCCTCAGTTTTTTTCTGTTTCAATTCCATAAAAGTTTTGACTACCATTACAGGATTAATATGAGTGAAATCAAATAAGGAGTTGCACCCGTCAACACTGGACACAAGCAGTGATTTTGCATGCAGAGCAGATGAATTAAGTTGTTTTGTGGTTTCGACAGGTATATTACAGAAGTAATTTTCGAAGGCGCCTGCCACCTCATCATCGGATTTAATTTGCTTATTATCAATTTTTAGTGTAAATGTGTGATCGCGATGTTGTGTTTTACAAGTTTCTTTGTTTATAATATTCCAAGTCTCTTTAATTTTATTACTCGATTTATTAATTTTTTCACGTATATAATTAGATTTAGCTACCATACAGACCTTTTTAAATAACTTTGAGTATTTTTTAACATATTCTACAAATATTAGGTCATTATTCCTATACACTTTTTGATTATATAGTTCAAACATTTTCCTCCTACTGATATATATACCAGCAGTAGCCCAATCACTGAATTTCGGTTTGAAATTGTTTATGACTAATTTCTTTTTAGGAAAGTTTTTGTCAAATTCGTTTTTGATTAGTTCAAACAATTCTTCATATAAGTTATTAACATTGTCATCAACAAAAGGTAATAGCGGTATTTTATCACTTAAGTTAGTTTTAAATTTTTCTTTGCGAGTATCAGTGACTGGTCTATATTGAATAACACTTTTAGACGGCACAAAACGGTGTTCAAACGTGACTGACTGACCGCAGTGATCAGATTTTACAAAATTTACGATAGATTTTTTAATCACAACACAGTTACAGAAAACATTATCCAAGCAAGTAGCTGTTGTAGCAGCAATTCTAGTCGGTTCAGCAAATACAGGCTTTAAATTAAAAGATTTAAAAAGACTTAGAAACCTAACCCGATAGGTTTTTTCTTCATCTATGATATCGACATTGAAATCTCCACATACAACTACCTTCTTTTTATTAGTAAATATTTTCCTAAGTAATTCTTCCATTATGGACTCAAACAATGTAAAATTACCACTTGGGGGTCTATAAACACAAACAATAATGTAATCGTCCAGCTCTGCACATGATATCTCAATAGTTCGCTCGACAGAGAGAGATACAATATCTTTTCGCTCTTTACATTTTAAGTTATTATTAATTAATATTAGTGACCCGCCACGGATGGCGTTCTCCCTTGAGAACGAACTAATAAGGCTACAATTATCAATGTGCAAAATAAGTTCATACTTTTTGAGCCAGTGCTCAGTTACACATAAAACCTGAATATTCATTTCTTGTACAAATAGTTCAATTTCTAAGTCTTTTCCAGATAAGCCTTCTATATTTTGGTGCACTATGTTTAAATGATTTGAATCTTCTATGCTCGCTAGGTTTTGTAAGCAAGAGTTTTCCTCTATTGTCTGAATGTCTAATTTAAATAATTATTAATTGGAACGGATTCCAAAGGTCGAATATTCATGTCAATTGTCTGCTCAATAAAAGCAGACTTGGTAGCCAAGGCTAAACAATCTAAACAATATGATAGCGATAACGCTATTTGTCTTTTGAGATAATTATTGACAAAATAACTATCTCTCGTCAGATAAATCTTATTTTTAAAATAATTATTTATGTCAATAACATGGAATTTATATTCATTATAAGATGTCAATTTATGAATGTTCAGGTTAATTTTATACCTTAAATTATTTTCTTCATCTGGCAAACCGCTACTATAAGGTAAGGTGAACCAAATAATTTTACTTATTTCTAACAGTTGCAAACTCTCAAAATAATGTAATAATTTATTTTTGTTGACATTACCTCTATTACCTATAAAAATTATTAGGGTAGAATTTTCACTAAATTTAAAAGAGAGTATTTTATTAACAATTTCCTCATAGGATGCTCCGGGCATGCAGTGATTAATCACACTTTGTCCCGTATAATGTGCAAGTAGGTGCCCCATGTTCTTACCGATCTCGTCACTAAACATAACTATATTATTTGCTGATTTATGGGGAGTTTCATTAGGCAGGAAACAGTTGGATTGTACATCAGATAGAATGAGAGGGCTGGTAGTCATTTGAGTGAGTGATGATGACTCACACCCTGACTGAACAAGTTTCAATGGGTTGGAACCTGAATTGGGATAATTACAAGTATTACAATCACAGGAGGTTATAATATTAGTTAACATCTGGATGTGTTCACCACACTCTTTTTTGGTACATTTATATGTCTCGGTCATAATTTTTAATGAATGTTTGAGATTCTCTAATTCATTTTCTAATTTCAATATGTCACTTTCATATTTTGTCACACTTGTTTCTAACAATGTAGAACATGCATCAAGCTCATCACCAAGTTGCCTTCTCTCTTTTATATATTTAACCTTTGTAAATAATAAATTCTGTTTATTAATTAATCTGTTTGATTTTTTAATAAACCTATTTAATCTAACATATTTCTTAAATTTGTTCTTACTGCACCTCGAAATCCCTGCAGAGGTTAAAGAAGGGGAATGATCACAAGTTAAATCTATGGTTACAATAGGTGGACTTCCAGGTGCAGTTTGTGTCAGGCTGGGCGCACTACCAACCAGCTTGTCGTATAAAACGGTGGTTTGTCTGTCAATGTAGGCTTGCTTCTCCGTCTCCAGGTATTTGATATGGTCTCGGGCCTCATCAAGATCGTGTTGAAGGGCAGATATACGACTGAGGTTTTGCTCGTATTCCTCACAGCACTGACCGAACCCACTTATAACGGATTGTAACTTGTCACGTTCGTCAATTAATAAGCCGTAGTTGGTGTGCAGCTCAGCCATCTCTTTCTTTAATTTACTATTACTATCCAGCACATCCAACAGTATCCTCTCATTGTCTTCACTTTCCCTATTCAGTTGCTCAATCCGTTCCTTGGCCGCCTGCAGTTCCCTCAAAGCCAGTAGGAGTTTAGATTCCTCCTGGCGAGCATAGGCTTTGCGAGTAAGCATATTTGCACTGATTCAATATAGCAAACAAAACAACTTAAACCAAAGAATCGTTTGATCAACAGGAGGTTAGGATATTTGATAACGTAAACAATATAACCTCAACGCGAAAAAAAAAAAATAAATATTGTTCGTAAGATGGTGTTAATTATTCTTATTTAGTTGTTAAATAGGTGTTGTACGTAAAACAAGACGCATACACACCGTAATTAGAACACATAAAGAGAAGACAATGATACACAATAATTCACAAGTTCAATTTTGCAATGTCATTGACCTGTTATCACCGGCCGTTTCACATAAACACTAATTTCCGTGAGTTGTTACACTTTTTATTTACACTAGCACTTATTATACGGTTTAGTTATGTTTACGACGAATAGGAGCCGCTTAATTACTAGTATTTTAATTAAATTAAATTTTTAAATACGAGACAAATGCAATCTATGTGTTAGCGGTATTGTTGCCAGACGAAAAAAGACCTGTTGTTAGGACCTGGGACGATATTGACAAAGAAGGTCGAGGTAGGTATCTTATCTGGACCAAAACGAGCGTTAATGATTTCACCAGATAATTTGTTCCCTGATTTCTCAATTTCGTCTTGGATGGCGCTGTGTGTTACTTATGTGTTGAAGGAGTATGTCAATTTTCTCAGTCTGTTTTGTTATTAGGTTTTCTAATGCTTCCGTGGGCGAGGCATTAGTTTGATAGCTGGGTCTGTCAATGAGCTGTTTTTTAGATGATTCTCGTAGTATTTCTGAATAGGATCTTCTATTATGAGGGTTCTGATCTGGGTTAGGTGTCTCCGGTTGATAATTTTGGTATGACCCTACCTTCGCTCTCGAGGTTGGGATTTCACTGTTATAAGTGACCTGGTTGGTTCGTCGCTTAGGATTCGCTTTCATCCTCCTCTGGAGTATCTCCCGATAAACGTCACATCCCTTGTAGTTAGCCGGGTGGTCCCCTTCACATAGTGCACATTTTGCTGGACTGTTTCTATCTGTTTTAGGACAATCAGCAGTCCGATGGCCCTCGCCGCACTTGACGCATCTATATGGCCGCATGCAGTAATTCTTCGAGTGACCATATTGCTGGCACCTCTGGCATTGGAGTATTGTTTTTCGTTTTTTGGGGTCTTCGATAGTAACTGCCTGGTGATGGATAACTTTAATTTGTTTGACTGCTTTGTTGTTAGGACCTGGGACGATATTGACAAAGAAGGTCGAGGTAGGTATCTTATCTGGACCAAAACGAGCGTTAATGATTTCACCAGATAATTTGTTTCCTGATTTCTCAATTTCGTCTTGGATGGCGCTGTGTGTTACTTATGTGTTGAAGGAGTATGTCCATTTTCTCAGTCTGTTTTGTTATTAGGTTTTCTAATGCTTCCGTGGGCGAGGCATTAGTTTGATAGCTGGGTCTGTCAATGAGCTGTTTTTTAGATGATTCTCGTAGTATTTCTGAATAGGATCTTCTATTATGAGGGTTCTGATCTGGGTTAGGTGTCTCCGGTTGATAATTTTGGTATGACCCTACCTTCGCTCTCGAGGTTGGGATTTCACTGTTATAAGTGACCTGGTTGGTTCGTCGCTTAGGATTCGCTTTCATCCTCCTCTGGAGTATCTCCCGATAAACGTCACATCCCTTGTAGTTAGCCGGGTGGTCCCCTTCACATAGTGCACATTTTGCTGGACTGTTTCTATCTGTTTTAGGACAATCAGCAGTCCGATGGCCCTCGCCGCACTTGACGCATCTATATGGCCGCATGCAGTAATTCTTCGAGTGACCATATTGCTGGCACCTCTGGCATTGGAGTATTGTTTTTCGTTTTTTGGGGTCTTCGATAGTAACTGCCTGGTGATGGATAACTTTAATTTGTTTGACTGTTTTGTTGTTAGGACCTGGGACGATATTGACAAAGAAGGTCGAGGTAGGTATCTTATCTGGACCAAAACGAGCGTTAATGATTTCACCAGATAATTTGTTCCCTGATTTCTCAATTTCGTCTTGGATGGCGCTGTGTGTTACTTATGTGTTGAAGGAGTATGTCAATTTTCTCAGTCTGTTTTGTTATTAGGTTTTCTAATGCTTCCGTGGGCGAGGCATTAGTTTGATAGCTGGGTCTGTCAATGAGCTGTTTTTTAGATGATTCTCGTAGTATTTCTGAATAGGATCTTCTATTATGAGGGTTCTGATCTGGGTTAGGTGTCTCCGGTTGATAATTTTGGTATGACCCTACCTTCGCTCTCGAGGTTGGGATTTCACTGTTATAAGTGACCTGGTTGGTTCGTCGCTTAGGATTCGCTTTCATCCTCCTCTGGAGTATCTCCCGATAAACGTCACATCCCTTGTAGTTAGCCGGGTGGTCCCCTTCACATAGTGCACATTTTGCTGGACTGTTTCTATCTGTTTTAGGACAATCAGCAGTCCGATGGCCCTCGCCGCACTTGACGCATCTATATGGCCGCATGCAGTAATTCTTCGAGTGACCATATTGCTGGCACCTCTGGCATTGGAGTATTGTTTTTCGTTTTTTGGGGTCTTCGATAGTAACTGCCTGGTGATGGATAACTTTAATTTGTTTGACTGCTTTGTTGTTAGGACCTGGGACGATATTGACAAAGAAGGTCGAGGTAGGTATCTTATCTGGACCAAAACGAGCGTTAATGATTTCACCAGATAATTTGTTCCCTGATTTCTCAATTTCGTCTTGGATGGCGCTGTGTGTTACTTATGTGTTGAAGGAGTATGTCAATTTTCTCAGTCTGTTTTGTTATTAGGTTTTCTAATGCTTCCGTGGGCGAGGCATTAGTTTGATAGCTGGGTCTGTCAATGAGCTGTTTTTTAGATGATTCTCGTAGTATTTCTGAATAGGATCTTCTATTATGAGGGTTCTGATCTGGGTTAGGTGTCTCCGGTTGATAATTTTGGTATGACCCTACCTTCGCTCTCGAGGTTGGGATTTCACTGTTATAAGTGACCTGGTTGGTTCGTCGCTTAGGATTCGCTTTCATCCTCCTCTGGAGTATCTCTCGATAAACGTCACATCCCTTGTAGTTAGCCGGGTGGTCCCCTTCACATAGTGCACATTTTGCTGGACTGTTTCTATCTGTTTTAGGACAATCAGCAGTCCGATGGCCCTCGCCGCACTTGACGCATCTATATGGCCGCATGCAGTAATTCTTCGAGTGACCATATTGCTGGCACCTCTGGCATTGGAGTATTGTTTTTCGTTTTTTGGGGTCTTCGATAGTAACTGCCTGGTGATGGATAACTTTAATTTGTTTGACTGCTTTGTTGTTAGGACCTGGGACGATATTGACAAAGAAGGTCGAGGTAGGTATCTTATCTGGACCAAAACGAGCGTTAATGATTTCACCAGATAATTTGTTCCCTGATTTCTCAATTTCGTCTTGGATGGCGCTGTGTGTTACTTATGTGTTGAAGGAGTATGTCCATTTTCTCAGTCTGTTTTGTTATTAGGTTTTCTAATGCTTCCGTGGGCGAGGCATTAGTTTGATAGCTGGGTCTGTCAATGAGCTGTTTTTTAGATGATTCTCGTAGTATTTCTGAATAGGATCTTCTATTATGAGGGTTCTGATCTGGGTTAGGTGTCTCCGGTTGATAATTTTGGTATGACCCTACCTTCGCTCTCGAGGTTGGGATTTCACTGTTATAAGTGACCTGGTTGGTTCGTCGCTTAGGATTCGCTTTCATCCTCCTCTGGAGTATCTCCCGATAAACGTCACATCCCTTGTAGTTAGCCGGGTGGTCCCCTTCACATAGTGCACATTTTGCTGGACTGTTTCTATCTGTTTTAGGACAATCAGCAGTCCGATGGCCCTCGCCGCACTTGACGCATCTATATGGCCGCATGCAGTAATTCTTCGAGTGACCATATTGCTGGCACCTCTGGCATTGGAGTATTGTTTTTCGTTTTTTGGGGTCTTCGATAGTAACTGCCTGGTGATGGATAACTTTAATTTGTTTGACTGCTTTGTTGTTAGGACCTGGGACGATATTGACAAAGAAGGTCAAGGTAGGTATCTTATCTGGACCAAAACGAGCGTTAATGATTTCACCAGATAATTTGTTCCCTGATTTCTCAATTTCGTCTTGGATGGCGCTGTGTGTTACTTATGTGTTGAAGGAGTATGTCAATTTTCTCAGTCTGTTTTGTTATTAGGTTTTCTAATGCTTCCGTGGGCGAGGCATTAGTTTGATAGCTGGGTCTGTCAATGAGCTGTTTTTTAGATGATTCTCGTAGTATTTCTGAATAGGATCTTCTATTATGAGGGTTCTGATCTGGGTTAGGTGTCTCCGGTTGATAATTTTGGTATGACCCTACCTTCGCTCTCGAGGTTGGGATTTCACTGTTATAAGTGACCTGGTTGGTTCGTCGCTTAGGATTCGCTTTCATCCTCCTCTGGAGTATCTCCCGATAAACGTCACATCCCTTGTAGTTAGCCGGGTGGTCCCCTTCACATAGTGCACATTTTGCTGGACTGTTTCTATCTGTTTTAGGACAATCAGCAGTCCGATGGCCCTCGCCGCACTTGACGCATCTATATGGCCGCATGCAGTAATTCTTCGAGTGACCATATTGCTGGCACCTCTGGCATTGGAGTATTGTTTTTCGTTTTTTGGGGTCTTCGATAGTAACTGCCTGGTGATGGATAACTTTAATTTGTTTGACTGCTTTGTTGTTAGGACCTGGGACGATATTGACAAAGAAGGTCGAGGTAGGTATCTTATCTGGACCAAAACGAGCGTTAATGATTTCACCAGATAATTTGTTCCCTGATTTCTCAATTTCGTCTTGGATGGCGCTGTGTGTTACTTATGTGTTGAAGGAGTATGTCAATTTTCTCAGTCTGTTTTGTTATTAGGTTTTCTAATGCTTCCGTGGGCGAGGCATTAGTTTGATAGCTGGGTCTGTCAATGAGCTGTTTTTTAGATGATTCTCGTAGTATTTCTGAATAGGATCTTCTATTATGAGGGTTCTGATCTGGGTTAGGTGTCTCCGGTTGATAATTTTGGTATGACCCTACCTTCGCTCTCGAGGTTGGGATTTCACTGTTATAAGTGACCTGGTTGGTTCGTCGCTTAGGATTCGCTTTCATCCTCCTCTGGAGTATCTCCCGATAAACGTCACATCCCTTGTAGTTAGCCGGGTGGTCCCCTTCACATAGTGCACATTTTGCTGGACTGTTTCTATCTGTTTTAGGACAATCAGCAGTCCGATGGCCCTCGCCGCACTTGACGCATCTATATGGCCGCATGCAGTAATTCTTCGAGTGACCATATTGCTGGCACCTCTGGCATTGGAGTATTGTTTTTCGTTTTTTGGGGTCTTCGATAGTAACTGCCTGGTGATGGATAACTTTAATTTGTTTGACTGCTTTGTTGTTAGGACCTGGGACGATATTGACAAAGAAGGTCGAGGTAGGTATCTTATCTGGACCAAAACGAGCGTTAATGATTTCACCAGATAATTTGTTCCCTGATTTCTCAATTTCGTCTTGGATGGCGCTGTGTGTTACTTATGTGTTGAAGGAGTATGTCAATTTTCTCAGTCTGTTTTGTTATTAGGTTTTCTAATGCTTCCGTGGGCGAGGCATTAGTTTGATAGCTGGGTCTGTCAATGAGCTATTTTTTAGATGATTCTCGTAGTATTTCTGAATAGGATCTTCTATTATGAGGGTTCTGATCTGGGTTAGGTGTCTCCGGTTGATAATTTTGGTATGACCCTACCTTCGCTCTCGAGGTTGGGATTTCACTGTTATAAGTGACCTGGTTGGTTCGTCGCTTAGGATTCGCTTTCATCCTCCTCTGGAGTATCTCCCGATAAACGTCACATCCCTTGTAGTTAGCCGGGTGGTCCCCTTCACATAGTGCACATTTTGCTGGACTGTTTCTATCTGTTTTAGGACAATCAGCAGTCCGATGGCCCTCGCCGCACTTGACGCATCTATATGGCCGCATGCAGTAATTCTTCGAGTGACCATATTGCTGGCACCTCTGGCATTGGAGTATTGTTTTTCGTTTTTTGGGGTCTTCGATAGTAACTGCCTGGTGATGGATAACTTTAATTTGTTTGACTGTTTTGTTGTTAGGACCTGGGACGATATTGACAAAGAAGGTCGAGGTAGGTATCTTATCTGGACCAAAACGAGCGTTAATGATTTCACCAGATAATTTGTTCCCTGATTTCTCAATTTCGTCTTGGATGGCGCTGTGTGGAGTGGTGTGATGCAAGTTTTATATCACTACTCTGTAACACCTTTGGTCTTTGCGTGTAAATGTGTGGCCTATCATATTATTTTCCCGGATGATTCCCATGATGTTCTTATAGGCTTCCAGATCAGTCGCGTTAATCCTCAGTTGATTTCTGTTTACAAGTTTGAAAGTAAACTGGTCGTTATGGGTGACTGTTTTAAGTAGGTTTGTTAGTTTGGTTACATCATCTATGCCATATAAGATGATAGGTGGTGGTTTAACTGGACGCTTGATGGTGGGCGCTTCGTTGTCGCAATCGGTCAGATCTATTGGTAGACCAAAAAATCTGTTTGTTGTTTTGACCGCTTCTGGTGAGGGTGACTGAGAGATTTTTTTCCTCTTGTGGTTTCTAGCTGTAGGGACTCTTGGCCAGTGCGGAGGTTGGGTGGATGTTGTTTTAGCACTATGCTGAGACGGTGTTTCTGTAGTTTCTGTTTCTGGTGAAGGGTTACTCCCCAGTGACACACTTCTAGTCCTTGTGAAGAGACTCGGATGGAATACCTGCTGCACAAAAGTTTTCTTTCCAGTAGCATTAACTAGTACAGACGCCTGGTTACCCGCATCAGCACAGTCTTCGGTAGTAGATTTCACACCACAAGGCCCGGGTACCTCGTGGCGCCGGGGGTTAGCCGGATCGCATGACAAATCGCATAACTCATTTTCGGACATTTCATGAAAGGGGTTTGGGACAGTAGTAACAGGCGTTTCCCATGTGCCTGTACTCGATCTTTTAGAGGGTATTTAGCCACTCACTGCTTTCGATCAGCAGGAAGAAGGGTTATTTAACCGCCGCCCACTACTCGGCGTTGACGAATTTTATGGCTGACTAGATGTTGGTTTTTCGTCGTTCTCAACCAACCCTCCTCTTTTTTCATCCGGGCTTGGGACCGGCAACGGCAGAGTTAAATTGCTTCAAAGATAGGTCAACTTTACTACCACTTTTAGTAAGTACAAACACTGTTTAGCTTGTGATGAAATAAATGGTCGAGTAGTTGAACTAATCTTTAATCTATTTGCAGTCTAAGAACAAGCGAAACCGCTTACCTGAACGAAGCATTCTCCTTTTACTATGCTATAAGAGGGCGATGCTACTATACCAAGGCCAATAAAGAAGACAAGTGTGAGCTGATGGTGAAAAAGCTCAGATACTATGCCAGATTTATCGTAGTATGTTTACTATTGAATAAAATGAAACTAGTAAAGGAGTTAATCAAAGAACTAGAGAGGCAGATCATCGAGTATGGAAACACATATGACCCGGATGACCAGGTAGAGTGGACGGTGGTGGTGGATGAGATCAAAGCCTTTATCCACGCTGAACCCGTCGTGTCAGTTGTCAACACTGACAACCAAACGATGATATTATCACACAGGTAGGTTTTAATTGGTGTTATTTATGAAAAAAATATGTTTATCGTCAGGTCGAAAGTGAGATGAACAAATACGGTTTTCAGGTTATCACCGTTGATGATACCTCCAGTCGAACGATCCCCGCAAATGAATCTCTCTCTACAGGAGATCCTTATAGTAGGCAGCAGTTCCCAGCAAGTCAAATTCTCCGAGCTAACAATGGATATGTTTCGGATGCTGCAGACTCTGGAGAGGGAGCCTTCTGGTGACATCCAGCACATATTTGACGAGTCACCCAGACAAAGATTCATGTCAACGCCCAATGCTCAAAGTCAAGGTCAGTGTAATAGCTGAATCCTTAAGAAAATGTCTTGACATTTTACGAAATTACGACTCTCTTGAGATGAAAGACTAAATATGATAGCTAGGTATGTAGTTTTAGTTTAAATAAAAACTCCTCGTTACTATATTGTCCTACATTTTTTTTCTGGTAGCATGTTTACGATATTATAACGATAAATAATGAGTAAAGTTTTTTCTTGCTATAATGCGAAATGCTAGTTCTGTGACGTCTCGAATTAAACCATGTGTATGATAATTATAATCTTTATATCGTTATACTATTAATTTCTAGAAGAAATAGAAAAATACCTTTTTAGACTGTCGTCAGGCATAACAACTCGGCCTACTGACATGTATTGCAACATGATGCCTGGAGTATGTATAGAAGAAGGAAGTTGATCAACTGTTCCCGAGTTAGCATATCATAGGATGATTGCATTCAGCTAATAAATTCAGCTCTGACGATTCAGCCCGTTACGGTAGTTGCCGTAACAGTCGTAACATCCTACAAAAGTGTTTTTCATGTTTAGTACTATATTTTATATTATCAGACTATAAGTGCGTTGATGTCTCGCGCTTACTATTTTAATATTAAAAGTACAGTCAACATCAAAAGTAGCTTAGTATCTGAATTTCCCAAAAGAATCTCATTGCAAAACGTATCACAATAGTCTGACAATTTCACAGATATTTTCACAGATAAATTTAATAAAAACGGACGAAAGAAACAGATTTATAAACAAAAATGTGTCAGCTATTTTAAAAACAAAGCAAGGTGTTAAGGATGAAGGAGGAGGAGGAGTGTACATTTTAATCCTTCGAAAAGGATGTTAAAATATAACTCTAACATTTATTGCAAGTATGAATAAATAAAACGTGTTAAGAAAATCAGTATTTTTATTGGTATATCTGTCCTATGTAAAATTCAAATTCAATCGTTTATTTGAGAGAATACATCATACATGCAATTTTATAATGCAGAACTTACTAACTTTGTCCATGTATTCAGCCTGCATGCAGGCGTGCAAATATTAATAAAAATATAACAATAAAATGTCACACTATTTAAATTAAAGATTTCATATTAATTATACAATTATTCATTAAAATTAAAATATTCATTCAGACTATAAAAACAATTATTCAACAACCAATTATTTAACATTTTCTTAAATACATTTCCTTGTAGCACTTTCAGCCTTTCGGGTAATTTATTGTATATTGCAATCGACATATTATAAACATTTCTCTTATATATATCCCTATGGCATCGAGGTTGGTACAATAGATTTTTAAATTTTGCTCTTTTTTGACGGGTTATAACGTCGCTGCGTTTTATGAAGTGAACTGGATAAGTTTTGACAAAGATACAAACGTCTCTAATATACATGCAAGGAAGCGGCAGCACATTACATTTCTTAAAAAGAGGTCTGCAACTATCCCGAAACCAAGCAGCATTTATTACTCGGATGCACTTCTTTTGCATTTTAAAAGCTCTGTCTACATCTACCGAGTTTCCCCAGAGCAGCAAACCATAGCCCAACACTGACGACACATGACCGTGGTATGCGGCTACAGCCGCATCAAACGAAATCTTTTGACGCACTCTTTTGAGGGCAAAGACGAACCGACTAAGCTTTTGGCAAACAGAGTTAACATGGTATTTCCAGTTCAAGTGTGTGTCCAATGTAAACCCTTAAAATTTAAACAAAGACACTTCACTTACTTTTTCATTTTGATATTTAATGTCAAGCGGTAATGGGTTCGTATTATATGAATTAAATTGCATTAATTTGGTTTTATTAATATTTATACATAATTTATTTTTGTTCGTCCAGTCAATAATGTCAATCAGTGCCTTGCTCAAAGTTTGCTGCGCCAAGTCCTTATTTTCTACTTTGATTAGGACCGTTGTGTCATCGGCAAATAGTATGCATTTATGCGAAATGTATTTCGGCAAGTCATTTATAAACAGCAAGAACAATAGAGGACCCAAGACACTCCCCTGAGGGACACCAGAATTTCTCAGTCTCTTCAGACCTAAACTTCTGTTTAATGAAATTATTTTTGAAATCCTGGACTACTCTGGTTATTTCTGTACTATGCTTCCTATTCTGTAAGTAGCTGTTAATCCATTCAAGAGCTTTACCACGAATACCATAGCTATCCAGTTTCTGTCGAAGTATGTTATGATCAACAAAGTCAAACGCTTTGCTAAGATCCATAAACAGTGACAGAACTGGGCTGTTACCATCATTTATGCATTCCGTGACAATTTTAATCAAGTTAAAACCTGCTAAAGATGTTGAACTTCCCCTACGAAAACCAAACAGATCCTCGTGCAGAACCGCGTGTCTGTCAAGAAAGCTATTTAACCTACTAAGCATTGCCTTCTCAAAAATTGTTGATATGATTGGAATTATTGCTATAGGTCGGTAATTACTTGGATCTGTCTTATCTAAGTCGGTATATTTCAGTTTTTTTTTGAGGTGCCTCGGTATTTTCGTAAAATTTAATCTGGTCACACTGAAAAGCACTCCAATAATCCACTAACTAGCTGTCAAAATGTATGGCGCTTCCACCCTGTGGTCAAAATCGCGCCTCGGTCTAACTTTAAAATTACTTAAAGCTTCCGTGTTCATTGTTTGTTTATTTGCTAGTTTCAAGCGTATAACGTATTTATAGTACTTTCACGTTATACCTCCTCACGCCTCATACAAAATGACCGATAATTTCGATAAAGCCGACTCCCGTAACTTACCCAAGGTTGAAAGTGTGATGCTATATGAATACATTGCTACTAGCGGTAAGCATAATGTGGCTAAAATAAGAGGAGCTAAAATACTTATGTAAGTACCTATTAGGTTAGTATTGTAGATAATACACATCAAGTCAAATTAGTCATTTGGCACTCCTTATAATTAAAGAAGAGAGGAATACAATACTTTGTTAATGATCCGATCAGTTGGAATTTTTAGATTAACATAAACTAGAACTAGATGTCGCAATGTAACTAAATTATTTAAAAATAGTTATTTCTTGTTTCAGGTCTTCTCGAGATTCTTACTTGAATACTGCTATTGGATATGTTGAAGTGAAGAGGACTAGCAGTGAATGTATAGTTAGGGCAAAAGTTGTTCCTGAACACAGAGTCGGTAATAAGTTGTACACTGTCACCTGCAACATTAATGAAAAAGATGACATCATCATTGATTCTGTTTGTGAGGACTGTGCAGCTGCCGCAGGTTTTAAATTTATTGTATATTGTAATTTGTTAATGAATGGTAAATGTTCTAAAATGATATATCTTATTTGTATTGTTTCTTACAGGTGGTTGCAAGCACTCACTGCTTCTTCTTTTTTGGCTAAAAAAAAAAAGCTCTGAACCATCATCAACAGCAGTTACTTGCTATTGGAGCAAACCATCATTATCCAGTGCTCGTACACTACATGTTTCAAGCGAAGACATATTTGCTAATGCAAAAAAACCTTAACTAGAGCCCAAAGACCCTGCCATCCTATTGGAGTTTCAAGAAGAGTGTGCAAAAAGAAAAAGAAAAAATTCATTAATAGTGAATTTGATGAAAATACAAAAAATAATTCAAAAAACATTTTTGACCTCATGCTTACCTTTATTGAAGAAAACAATTTACATAGTCCTGCAAATTTTCAATTATATCTAAAAACTGTTTTTAGCCAGGAAGTAATAGAAGATATAGCTAAAATGACTGAGAGTCAAACTGACAGCAAATACTGGCACAGTGTATGTCAGGAAAGATTGACAGCTTCCAAGTTGCATGAAGCTGCTAATTGCAAAACTGATGGCTCGTTGGTGGAGCAAATATTAGGAGGCTACAAAATTCCAGAAACCAAAGCCATTCAACGTGGAAAAAGGTTAGAGGAAAGAGTTTTAAAAGAAGTTGCACAGAAGCTGAATGTGGACATTAAAAAATCTGGGTTTGTACTCATTAATGGCATATTAGGAGCATCGCCGGATGGCGTAGGTGATGATTTTGTTGTGGAGGTTAAATGTACAGCTTCCGAAAAAGCTGTGTCAACATACATTAAAAACAATCACATTCAAGAAAAATGTTAAGCACAAATACAAAGTCAAATGCTTGCTTGTAGGAAAAAAAGAGGCATATTCTGTGTTGCAGATCCCTGCTTTGAAACCTCAAAAAATGTACACATTTTGTAGGAAGATTTTGATGAAAAATATATTCAGTGTCATTGAAAAGGCAGAAGGTTTCTGGGTGAATTATATATTTAATAAATTGTTAGGAAGTGCAAAATCAAACTAAAAATAAAAACTTTTAAATTTTAACAATTTTTTATTATTTCTCCTTGCAAATTAATAAGTCCACACAATATAATTACAACTTCATCTAAAAATGGCACATACTTGTAGTATACACAACGGAATGTGGTTTCAGTAGAGCGAATTCCCTAACACGTCTGATCACTCTTTCGACATGAACTCTTATACTAGCTATTACCTTGCTCTTAATAGTTTCACCTAATGATGGCCTTATCCCTGCATATACACTTGGTGGTCTCAGAAGTGTTATTCCATGTGAGTTTAAAAGTGATTCTATTTCTTTAAAGCCTCTATCAGCTAAAATCACAGCATTAGGCTGTAGATTATCCACTAACGAACTTTTTTCTAAAATAGCTTTATCAGATATTCTTCCCCCCTAACCTTTAGAAACAAAACTAATCCATTTGGAGTCCATTGGGAGTACAGCCTATTAAATATTTTACAGTATTGCAATTTTTATACTGCGACCAGGTCTTGAGCTTGTTTCAGGGGATCTGATGGTTTAGCAATCTGTATTTCAAAGCAGTCTAATCATTTGTACACTAGAGTACCTTATTTTATATACTAAAGGCAGATTCTTCTTAATTTGTTTTGGTTGTGGACAAAATATAATATTTTGAAAAAAACTTGCTAATACTTCAATCCTTAGAGATCATTGATGATAGTTTTGTCCTAGATAGTTCAAGTTGATCACTGAAGCTGGTGACAAACTGCGACGGACGCGGCTCCGGACTCGTCTTGACATTGTGAGGTCAAGCGCTGCCATTGGTATATCCTTCAGACAACTTCCGCCAGCGTTGCCATCGACCAATGGCAGCGTTTGACCTTACAATGTCAAGACGAGTCCGGAGCCGCGTCCGCCGCCATCTGTCACCGGTATTATTCTTTCAAGAGAATCATTTTGTTTTATTTTGAATAAAGTTGCAATAACACAAATAGAGTCAATATTAGTTGTACTTTTCTTAACAATATAATCTATAAACCACAGGTATTGTCTAAGTAACCCTAAATACATCTTGGGTTTTAAAAAAAAATAATTCTAACATTCTATTTCTATTTAGTGTTTCTTTTTTGCACTTTCCTATTGTTGTTTCTTCAGTTCCTGATGTATAGTTAAACTAAACAGGGAATTCGTTGCTGGAGTAGCTGAAGAAAGTTCTTGTGAAGAATGCATTTCATGTTAAAATGTATGAAGATTGAATTTAACAAAATAATCTACACTAGCGCCCTCTAGTTTACTTTATGTAGGTAGGGTGTTCCTGGTTTAAAATAAATAGTCTGTTGAAAACCACCATTGTGTTTTAATAGGTTATGGGCCCAGTCCCTAAATCTTTAGCTTTTTTCGGATATTTTTAAAGTATTAGTGCTCAAAATGTCGGGAAACTACGCAGTTAATGTTCCAAAACTGAAAGGACGTGAAAATTATGACGATTGGGCGTTTTCCGTCGAAAACTTCATGATTTTGGAAGGCGTGGATGTTAACACTGCAAATCGCATTGTCTGTTCAGGATAACAAAAAGGCCAGAGCGAAAATTATTATGACGATCCAACTCTATTTGTACATATCAAGAACGAAGAAACAGTTCAAGCTTTGTGGAACAAACTAAAATCATTATTTGATCACTCCGGGTTTACGCGCAGGATCAGTCTTCTACGAAACCTAATATCAATCCGTATGGATAACTGTGATGGAATCACCAGCTATGTAAACCAGCTTGTAGACACAGCTCAAAAATTAAAAGGTACTGGCTTCGAGATAAATGATGAGTGGATCGGCTCACTACTACTGGCAGGACTCCCTGAAAAATTCAGTCTTATGATTATGCCCATTGAGCATTCAGGTCTAAAGATAAGCGCTGATGCTATTGTAAAGGATAATAATGTTTGCTAACACAATTGTTGTAAAATAATGTTTGATACCTAAGTATAAAAATAATTTGTGCGCGCGTGCCATCGACCGGCCGCCAAGCCCGCTCGTAGAAGTCTCTGGATGATCGCGGGGCCGGTGGGCGCCCGCGCGCTTCCTCCCTCGCCCCGCGCAGTCACCCGCTGATGCCGCCGTAGTGCGGGGACGATTATTTAGTGTTGTTAACATTCCTCCCCCCCTTAAAAGGACAACTTTCAAGAGGCTCTTGGGATTCTATAATCATGGGACACAATCTGGATATTGCTCTTCGCAGATTGCCCTTTTTGGTGGAGACGTCGACGACTCTGGTAACGCCATCATCACCGGGATAAAGCTTGGTAATCCGGCCCAACAGCCATTGTAGTGGTGGTAACTGGTCATCTTTTATCATCACGACGTCGCCAATTTGAATATTGTGGCCCTTGGTGCGCCACTTCACTCGCTGTTGCAGATCTGACAGTACTTCTTGGGTCCACCTCTTCCAAAATTGATGGCGCAACTTTTCCAACAGCTGGTATCGGTTGACGCTGATTTGTTCGGAGATTAGGGTAGGATCAGGCAAGGCCGTCAGAGGCCGCCCAATTAAGAAGTGCCCAGGAGTAAGTGGTGTTAGGTCGGACGGATCCGCGGACAAACACGTTAACGGACGCGAATTTAAAATTGCCTCAATTTGAGCAAACAATGTGGACAGCTCTTCGAAGGTAAGGCTAGTATTTCCTACTATTCGTCGCAAGTGATATTTAGCTGATTTTACGCCTGCTTCCCAGATACCGCCGAAGTTAGGCGAGTAAACTGGACTGAACTTAAATTCTACACCTTCACTGGACGCGTACGCTCCGATTGGCTGGTCACACTTTTTTACCAATCTGGCCAACTCGTTGCGTGCTCCTACAAAATTTTTGCCATTATCGCAGTAAATAGTTCGAGGTTTGCCGCGACGAGCAATGAATCTGCGCAAACATAAAATGAATGCGTTAGTAGTTAGGTCACTTACGACTTCCAAGTGAACTGCTTTGGTACAAAGACATACAAAAATGCATAAGTAACATTTACTGGTGCGTGATCCGCGACCTTTGCGACTTGAAATTAGGAATGGACCCGCAAAATCAGTTCCACATGTTTCAAAAGGTGGAGCTGGTCTAACACGAGGACGAGGTAAATTACCCATTAAAGCTTGAAATGTTTGACCTTTAAATCTTTTACATTTAATACATTTGAACACGGTTTTTGAACTCAATGTTCTGCCACCAATTGGCCAAAATTGTTCCCTTATAGAGCTTAATAATTGCTGCGGGCCACAATGAAGTAGACGCAGATGTTCGCTTTCAAATAAAAGTTTTGTTAAACAATGTTTTGAATCAATTAACATAGGATGAATTTTATTGTATGAACAATGTGATGCATTCTGGATACGACCTCCTACACGAAGTATACCATTGTCATCTAGAAAGGGATTTAACGACAAAATATTTGATTTCGAATTAACAGACTTTGTTGTGGACAATAAGTGTATATCTGTAGCAAAAGAATCATTTTGTGATTGTTTTACTAGGACAATAATCGATTGCTGCAATTCGTCGGCGGTAAGTACACCTTTTAATTTATTTTTATTTTTAGGTTTACAGTTTTTTATAAAACGTAAAACATATGCCATTACTCTTTGTAGTTTACAAAATTTTGAATATTTTTCGAACGGAACGATTTTTTCAAGACGTTGTAATTTAAGACTTATTTTTGTTTCAGGTAATTCGACACGAGAGGGATTAGATAGAGGCCAACACTCTTCAGACTTCACCAGAAAAGGAGGACCGTGCCACCAGAGAGGACTGCGATGGAGCTGCTGTGGTGAGATGCCACGAGAAGCCATATCAGCTGGATTGACATCGGTGGGTACGTGACGCCATGACGACGGATCAGTCAACTGACGTATTTCCTGAATTCGGTTACAAACAAATGTTTTAAGGGTTTTAGGTTGAGTTTTGAGCCATCCCAAGACAATTGTCGAATCAGACCAAAATAAGGATCTTGAAACTGAGACTCTCAAGTGACTCTATCACTTTGGAATGTAGTCTTGCACCAAGAAGGGCTCCTAGCAATTCCAACCTTGGTATGGTCATTTCTGGCTTTAGTGGTGCTACTTTAGACTTCGCACATAATAGTTTGACTTGGCCATTAGATTTAATATAAATACAGGCAGCGTACGCCTTTTGTGAAGAATCTGTGAAGCAATGAATTTCGATATCAAGTGAGTTTTCTGATAAGACACATCTAGGTATTTCAATATTAGACAGATAGGTGAGATTATTCAAAAATGATTCCCACAACAATTTGATCTCATCGGGAACAGGATCGTCCCAATCAGATTTAAGGCACCACAAATCCTGCAAGATGATTTTTGGTGTGATTGTACAGGCGGACAATAAACCGAGTGGATCAAAAAGTTTACTTGAAGCAGATAAAATGTTTCGTTTTGTTGTTTTCGACGGTATTTCAGAATTTGTAGAAAATTGTAGGACATCACTTGTAGGGGACCATTTCAGACCCAGGACTGTAGAGTCCTTAGAAAAATCCTGCGTTTGGTTATCGATAGGAAGATCATCAAATATTTCCGGAACGTTGGTACGGAACTTCCGCAATGGAAAACAACCTTCATTTAATTTTTCTGTTACATTCTTTACGATAAATTTTAATTCCTCTTTTGAGCTGCACCCTGTATTTAAGTCATCAACGTAGAAGTCGTGACGTATGACGTTGGCAATTTTTTCATCCTGACATTCACTAGCTAGTTGAAATAAACAACGTGTGCTCAAAAAAGGAGCTGATGCAGTCCCGTACGTTACAGTATTTAGTTGAAGAATCTTTAAAGGTTGTGACTCATCGTCTCGCCAAAGAATTAATTGTAAGTGACGTTGAGTTTCATCAATGTTTATTTGCCTGTACATTTTTTCAATGTCTCCTGTAACGACGTAGATATTTTGACGGAACCTTAAGAGGATCGAAAATAAGTCATCTTGTATTGTTGGCCCAACTAACATTATTTCATTTAAAGACTTACCAGAAGACGTTTTAAATGAAGCGTTGAACACGACTCTGAGTTTAGTAGTTTCGCTTTGTTCACGCAAAACGGAGTGGTGTGGTATATAGTACCCAAATGTGGGACGGGACACCTCTGACAAGTGCCCTAACTCTTTATATTCATGTAAAAATTCTGAATAATCTTCTTTCAGATTTGATTTGGTTAAACGTTTTTCTAAATTATAAAAGCGCTTGCGAACAATGGGATATGAATCACCAAGTGATGTTTCTGGATTTTCACGTAACGGAAGTTTGACACAAAACCTTCCATTTGAAAGACGTTTGAAATTTTTCACAAAATGAGCTTCGCATTCCTCCTCATCTTTAGACAGTAATTTGGAGGACTGTGGAAGTTCTTCAACCTCCCAAAACTTGGCAAGAGACTCTTTTATCTCTTGCGAGAAGTTACAATGAGTTTTAGAATTAGAAATAGACCTACTACCTATAGGACCAGCTACAAGCCAGCCAAATTTAGATTCTTGTAGTGTTGGTTGGTTTGGACTTTTAATTTGATTTGACATTACAACTTCCCAGAACACATCAGCCCCCAGCAAAATGTAAATTTCTGAAGGTTGGAAGAAACTTGTATCTGCCAACTGAATATTATGTGGCAAATTAAATTTTGATACATCAACTGGGACGCTTGGCAAATGACTAGTTATTTGAGGAATTATCAAACAACTAACATCAATAGAAAAATCATTTATTCGAGATTTAACTTGAAGATCACAACTTTTAACTGTACTCGTTACAGTGTTGTTGACACCACAAACTGTAATTGGATTAGTCCTAGAAGACGAGATGTTCATTTTCTTTTGCATTCTTTCAGACAAGAAAGACGACTGGCTCCCACTGTCAAGCAACGCCTTAGCAGTGTAACTTTTATTATTTTTGATATCTACTAAGTCCACTTCGGCAGTACACAATAGAACCTGATTTGGTACCATGGCAGACAGTTAGACTGGACGAAGAAGACTGATTGGTGGAATTCACAGGGGTTGGTGAACCAGTTGCATTTTTATTATTGTTGTCATCATCTGACTCTTTGTGTAATACTGAATTGTGTCTTTTTTTACAGATTTTACAAGGACCCAGACGACACTGCGAAACATTATGACCAGAACGGAGACAATTAGGACAAACCTTGGTTTTGTTAACAAAAGAAATTTTATCACTCAATGTCATAGTTTTGAATTTATCACACATATAAAGCAAATGACTTTGTTTACAAGCAATACAATTTTTAAAGTTTGAATTATTGTTTGTATTAATAAATGACTTTGTGGATTTTTGATTAAAATCCTTTACTGAATTCCTATCAGGTCTGCTTGAGTCAATGCGACTATATTGGATGGTTTCTAAAACATCAGCTCGACCACGAAGGAATTCTAAAAAGTCTGCAAATTTGGTTGACAACTTCAAAGTGTTTCTATGTTCTTCCCATTGGCGACTAGTAGCGCTATCTAGTTTGGATGCCATCACATAAATTACTATTGTATACCAATATTGAACGGGTTCACCTAACTCTTCCAACGCACGTAAATTTTTTGAATAATAGTCAACCATGTAACGAATCGACTTGTATGATTCTTTAGAGATTGCATCAAAATTGAACAACGCTAATTACGATAGTCACAGCCGGAGGATTTAAAAAAAACCGAAATTTATTTAATTAAATTTAATTATAAAGTAAAAGAATTACAATTAAAATATTATAACTAGAATAGGTTGGACATCGAACGATGCTTGTTACGAAGTGACGATTTGGATGCCCTCAGCGCACGGCGACAGCCGAAGTAGGTTGCACGAGAAGCTGACTCTGCAATCTGGCGTTTTCGTCGTTCTAGGTTATTTCATCATCGTAGGTAGCAAAGCATATTGCGTAGTCTGTATCAGCGATCTTCATATAGGTAATATGTGTAACACCTCCTCTCATAGATCAGCAACTATTTTAGGACGTTTAGTGAAAATGTTGCTGGGACTGGATGCATCTTTGCTCTTCCAGGTTCAGCGTATGTCGTCTCGTTAGTATCTTCTGCTTCATGATTTTCGTTTGGCGAGTTGCGTTTCATCTTGTAACGGCGAATAATGAATATGGTAATTATTACCAGAACGATGATTAGTATTCCGTAGAAGGGTCCCGTAGTATGATATAGAATATCAGATGATGTGTGGTTTATGGTGAGAGGTTTCTGTAGTAAGATCTTGTCGTGGATGCTGTGAAGTCTCTCCAAGTTTATTGTATTAAGTTGTATTTGCGGCGGCGTCTCGATGGTTGGGATTTTGACGTCTGGAATCATCATGATTTTAAAAGGTTGACCTTTCACTTCTCCGTCATTATTGATGATGGTGAACTCGGCTGTACGTAGTATACACTTCATTGGTATTGTAACGAGGTAACTGCCTTGAAGTTCGACGTAATCTTCACGATCGCAGGTGAGTCTTGTTCTTGTAAGATGAGGTAGCGAGATAGTATAATGCTGGTCATCGATCTTCTCCATTGCTTCCTTCGTAAGATGGATGGTGGTGAAGTTGCAAGTCTTCTCTAGAGATTGTTTTGTGATGAGCTGGTGTACGCAGTCCGTTTCAGTACGTATATGGTGATAATACGACTCATCGCAGAGATAGCCTGTATTAAACTTCGGACATTCTGTCTCTATATACACAAACGAATGAACATTGGTTGCTATATAAGGATGTGAAGGGATAAAGGCTTGGTGGGCTTTGTTAGGCACTATGGATAGTTTATAAAAATCGTACAAGTCTGCAGATACTATTGGTAATTTAAAGATAATAACTAATTGCTTATCTATAAAATAAGAGCCGGGCCTTATTATGTCATAGTATTCCCGTGACTCTAAATTTAGTATATATTTTCTACCGTATATTTCCCTAAGCTTAACTAACATACTATTTAATGAATCTATATCTATCATACTATGATGCGTAGTCGACGCATGTATAAATGCTAAGCTATTTTCGATTTTAACTAACTCGTTTAGTAAGTCGGCGACGTTTTCGCTAATTATAGATAGTAATTGAGCGAATTTCGCAAATTTAGTAAGATGGAAGTCGCTTTGAGAAACTTTATCTACTATTGTTTGTAATGTGATATTAATATGATTTTGATTTTCTACTAACTGTGTTATTATGGACGATGTCTTAGTAGTCCAATCTTTAGTTATGCTAATATGACTATTGTATTCTGATAACAATTTATCCTGGCTAGTTTGTACGTTATTTAAGATATTATTATAATGAACGGCATCTTTGTAATCTAAGTTGCCTGTTATGCTCTTAATTACCGATCCCAATCCGTCTACAAGGCCTCTTTTGGATCGATTGGGTTCTAAGCTTTTTAATTGATGCAATGCATAATCTAATTTATTATTAAGATAAGTGATTTGAAGTTCGTATAAAGAATAGGTATCATTAGGTAATTTAGTCTCGTAGGTTAATATTTGACCGCGTAATATAGTTATTGTGTTTTCGATATCGTCGAGTCGGATGCGCTGTAAAAATGTGTGATAATGAGTAATGAGGTTAGTCGGTCCTAAGTTAAATGGTAAGAGTCCTGGTCCATAGTCCAAACTTTCAAGTTTTATCTCCTTCGAGTGCGTCGTCTGGATCAGCAACAGGATTCTGTAACAATTTGGCTGCTTTAGGTACACGTTTAAGACGTGATTTAGCGACGGGTCCTCGTTTTTTTGAAGTATAGATGTGAATAGGTAAATCGGCTAAGACTGTGTCCTGCGTATAGCGTGATGCGATCTTTTGCCTACTAGCAAATGGGTTCTTAACGAATACTTGCTGTTGCGGTGAGTATTCGACTTCATCTTCACGGGTTTTATTTCGATTATCTATGAGAGAGCTACGTGTTGCTAATGAAGATTCATTTATAGTATCATAAATTAACTGCATTTGCTGTCTGTGTGTCTGCATATACTGTTGTAACAATTGGGCAGTGGGGTCTACGTCAATAGGGTCTCGGGGGTCGTAGTGTCCCGTAATTAAATCGAACGGTCGGCATTTAGTAAAACTATGTATAGAACTGTTGTAAGCGATGACTGCGTATGGCATTAATTTGACTATAGGTTCGTCTTTCTTTTGTAGTTTCAGTATTCGGAGATGTTCAAGCAAAGTCGAGTGGAATCGTTCTATGTTACCATTGTCGTTTGGTGCATGCGCGAGAGTCTTATGGTGATTGATATTATGTACCCGAATAAACTCACTAAACAACTGGTTTGTAAACTCCGTGCCGTTGTCAGTTACTATAGTTAAGGGAAGACCGTGATGGGTACAGAACTGTAATAACGCTTGTAAGATACTAATAGCTGTACCATCGCGCAGATAGTATGCTTGACCGTATTTAGAAAAGACGTCAATAAAAGTTAAATATTTCTCATTTTGAACTGTGAATAAATCTAAGTGTAAGATTTGAAATGGTTTGGCTGCGGGTGGAACTATATTAAACTTTTGTTTAATTGGGTTTCGGTCGTACTTAGCCTGACCACAGATTGTACACTCGGCAATAAATTTACTTATGTGTTCCTTCATCTTAGGCCAATAGTATTTTCTTGAGAGAGCAAGATAGCATTCGTTGATGCCTCTGTGGTTGGTCTTTCCGTCGTGATAATGCTGAATGATCTCCTGTTGTTTTAAATATTGTTTAACATTTTCTAGTTCGACTTTAGCTAATACAAGGTTCATGCTAGAACTTTTAAATTTCTCTTGTATGATTGGTATGATTGAATACATAGCAAGAGGCGGATGCATCAGTAATGCTGTTTTTATCTTAGGATGAACATACTCTTTGATAGCATTAACTACATCTTCTTCGAGATGAGATTGAGATAACTGTATAGCAATGCGTGTATGGGTGTCGAATGGTTTAGTCATGATAGGTCGTCGTTTTACGTCACCTACAATTGTCATATGTATTTGTCGGTGGAACTTATTAAGAGGTTCGTCAGTGATTGGGACTTCAAGGATGGGATGTTCGTTACTGGTATGTGCGGTATTGGTTGATGAGCCTGCGAGTGATGGTGGTTTTTCGGTCGGGTTACCAACGAGAGAACTAATCTCTTCGTTGTGTATTTCGATCCGAGATAAGGCATCGGCATTAGTATTATTCTTGCCTTTCTTATAAACGACAGTGAAGTCAAATTCACTAAGTTTTAATCGCCATCTCGTTAAGCGAGAGTTTGGTTCTTTTAGACTCATCATCCATTGGAGAGGTTTATGGTCAGTTACAATTTTAAATTTTCGTCCAAACAAGTACGGTCTAAAATACTTCGTAGCCCATACTATGGCGAGGAGCTCCTTCTCGATGGTGCTATAATTTAGTTCACTATCGTTAAGTGTTCGAGATGCATAGGATATAGGCTTGTCAGAACCTATGGGCCCTTGTGATAGTATGGCTCCGATAGCAAAGTTGGAGGCGTCTGTCGTTAGTACAAAGTCGCGAGTGAAGTCCGGGTATTGTAAAATTGGATCATTCTGTAATAAAGTTTTACATGTCTCGAAGCTATTAACGTAATCTGGGTCTAATGTGATCTTCCTTCCTTTTTTTAAACAAGAAGTCATCGGCTTTGTGATACGGGCAAGATCGGGAATGAATTTTCTGTAATATCCAAGTAGTCCTAGGAACTGCTTGATTTCTTTACTTGTTTTAGGAATAGGGTATTTATTTATAGCGGATATCTTGTCAGGATTAGGCTTAATACCGTCGCGAGTTATTACATGACCTAAATACGCTGTTTCTAATTTTAAAAACTCTGACTTATCTAACTGGACTTTAAAGTTAGACTCTCTAAGTCTCTGTAATACTTTTTCTAGGTTAATTATAGCTTCCTGCAATGAAGTACCGAATATGATGATGTCGTCGAGATAAACCAGACAAATCTCATTTTGGAGGCCTCTTAGGACATTGTCCATGATTCTCTGGAACGTAGAAGGTGCATTTTTAAGTCCCATGGGCATACGAAGAAATTCGAAGTGCCCATGCTCTACGTTGAAGGCTGTTTTATGAATGTCCTTGGGATCGAGCTGGCATTGCCAGAAACCTGATGTGAGGTCGAGGGTCGTGAAGTATTGGCACTTCCCTAGCTTGTCAAGGACGTCTGAGATGTTTGGGATAGGGTATTTGTCATCTATTGTCTTTTCATTGAGTTTTCTGTAATCTACAACGATGCGCCACTTTTGTTTCCCTGAAGCGTCTGCTTTTTTAGGTACAACCCAAATAGGCGAACTCCAGGCTGACGATGAAGGTCGTATGATTCCCTGTTCCAACATTTTGTTAATTTGGTCCCTAACTTCCTGCCTATGGATGAAAGGATAGCGGTAAGTTTTAGTGTATACGGGCACCTCGTCAGTAGTGTTAATGCTGTGTTTTATCTGGTTCGTAAAGGTTAACGGTTCACCATCTATGTAAAAGACATCAGCGAACTGTGAGCATAACGCTTCTATGTTAGCCTTTTCCTCCGCGTTCATGTGGTCGGTCCGCAAACGCGATAATACATGGTGAACGCGATCGCTATGTGGTTCAGTTCGCGCGCACTCTATATTAAAAATCTCGCCGTATGCGGGGCGGTCTAGTGAAAAGATTATGTCATTTGGTGTAGGGTTTTCGACCTCTACTATACCGCGGCTGTTCTTAACGGTAGTAATACATTCGTGGATAATGCAATTACACATGATCTGTTCCTCGATTAGTACATCGCCGTCCGGGGCATTAATAGGTAATCTTAACATCTTATAACTTTGGGCTGGTATAATATTCTCGTACAAATTCACGTTACGAGAGTTATACATCTGTATGGGATTTACGGCAAATTTAGTTTTTAACGTATGATCTTTAAGATTTATATTAGCTTCCCATTTAGTAAGCAGATCTAAACCTATTAAACCGTCAAAGTAATCATGAAAACGATATATGAATAATTTTATATTATCGGTGTCGCAAAATTCCTGGAAACAAGGTAATGTGATCGAGTGATCGCTTCGCGTAGTCGCGTGCACATTAGTCACCTCGAATGGATCGTAGTTAATAGGATAGGTATTAAAGTAATTATGCACTGTTTCTGGGCTAATAAACGACTGGTTTGCACCGGTGTCAATAAGGAGTTTTAAGGGCGGATTACTAATTTGTATGTAAGGTAGCTGTCGTTGAGTTTGTAAATTTAATTCTATCTTGATTTTTTGTACGCAGTGGCTCTCTGAAAATCCTGAGTGGATTGTGAGCTAGACGCTTGTGGCTCATCGCATGTCGGCGGCTCGTCGATGAATGTCTCGGGTTGCAATATGTTGTCGTCACAGTAATACGAGTCATTGTAGGTCTGTACGTTGTCTTGGTCGTAATCAGAATGATAGTAATTGTTATAACTAGCTTCATCACAATAACTATTATAGGCATTTTCGTCATAACACTCGTTGACATTCATTTCCCTGGTCTTGAAATAGTTTGAAGGTGGGGGATTGCCTTGTCTACGCCAATCATGACCGCTAATATTCGGAGGTAAAGTCCTAGGGACAAACGGTTGAATTCCGCTCATGGGCCTGGGGGCTGGTTGTGAAGGCTGATTTCTATTCAAACGAAATACATTGCTTTGTGGGTTATAGTTCGGTGGTAAAGCACGGAACATTTGCTGGGTTCGGGATGGCATGCCCAGCTGTCGGGCTGGAGGCTGGTGCTGGTTTAATTGAGGGTTAAATCTGAAGGGTTGTGGTGAATAGCGTTGCGTATTATGCGACTGTAAATGCATAGGCCAGTTAGGCACAGAAGGTTGGTGATGAACAGGCTTAGGTAATGGCATGTTAACAATTGGCATATTAAAAGGCTTAGAGCTAGATGTTTTAGGAGCACTGTCATTTCGTTGCTGCAGATAGAGTATATTTAACTCTTCTTGAACGTATTCTAAGGCCTTTTCAATCGTTTCGGGTCTCATGCATCTAATTCGGGAACCAAGTGGTTCTTTTAGGCCACGCACGAAAGCCTGCATGGTTAACTTTTTGTATAAAGTGCGTTTTGCTTCTATGGTAGTAGCTATCGTTTCGTGAAGCGAAACGTATGTCATTATTGTACTCAACAACGTCTGGCAGTGATCGTAAAACTCCTGCGGTGTATTATTTCCTTGCGATGCCAAGGAGAGGTCGTTGTATAAGGCGGTTTCGTCGCGCTGATCTGAGAAGTTATTAACAAGAGCATTCCTAATCCCTAACCAATTTTCTGGTACGCCGTTGGAATTAATTGTCCTAGCGGCAGGTCCAGTAATTTTATTTAAAATACCATTTAATAAGCACAGGTTAGTTAATTCGTTCCCTGGTGCTTCTATCAAATATGTGGCTACTAACTGATCGCATATTCTAATAAACCTAGTGAGAATATTTGGATTCCCATCAAATTCGGGCACCAGGCGCAACGCCTTAAATACGGTGTCTGGGTCTAAAGCCATATCGATTGAATCACTAACTTCTAAATTTCTATTAAAATCTAGTTCTCTTCTGCGAGACTGCCGATTTAGTGCAGATTCGCTGGACTCACGATTCTTAGGATGAAAAATCTTGGGAGATAAGAGATAAAGGTTTAGACAAAAAAGGAAAGCAACACTAGAACAATTCGAGTGCACTTACATATATAGCATTTCTGGCTTTCTCTGGGTCGATGTCTTGATCCTCCTCCTGGCTGCAGACCTCGTGGTTCGGATACTCGATGCGGGCTTGATAGCTCAACCAGTGACGTAGCGACGGGAGCAACCGATTTGTAAAGCTGGATACCGATCGCGACGCGCACTGACTCGAATATCCTACCGACTGCGCCAATTACGATAGTCACAGCCGGAGGATTTAAAAAAAACCGAAATTTATTTAATTAAATTTAATTATAAAGTAAAAGAATTACAATTAAAATATTATAACTAGAATAGGTTGGACATCGAACGATGCTTGTTACGAAGTGACGATTTGGATGCCCTCAGCGCACGGCGACAGCCGAAGTAGGTTGCACGAGAAGCTGACTCTGCAATCTGGCGTTTTCGTCGTTCTAGGTTATTTCATCATCGTAGGTAGCAAAGCATATTGCGTAGTCTGTATCAGCGATCTTCATATAGGTAATATGTGTAACACGCTTTTGTATGATTATTTATGAGTATTCTTTTATTATTAAAACGATCACACAATGTTGACCAAGTCATAATTTGACGATGTAAAACTAATCGACTTGATCACAACAGCAGCACCACCTTCCAATGAGTTACGAAGGTAATGAAATTTACTTATTGCTGGCAAAGATTCATTACTGTGTATCAATGACTCGAATGTATCTCGAAACTCTAACCATTTTAAATGATTACCATCGAACGTTGGCAAATTTATTGTTGGCAATCTGACATTTAATTGGTTACGATTATTACAAGAAGCTGAACCATGACAAGATCCCGCTTGACTGTTGTTTGGAGAATGAGGCTTTTGAGATTTACTAAAAGTTTCTATGAAGTTTTGAGCAACAGCTATAATTTTACAAAAACTAGTCTCAATGAGGTCATGTTCCTCCATTTGAGCGTCAATATCTGATGCTAAACATTCAATTTTGTTTTGGACACTATCAAAAACAGGCAACAATTCCTGCATTCGAGTTAATTTTAATTGCAACTCTCCAATTACAACACAATCAATTTCCTTTGATTCAAGTTTACGTAAGTTGTCAACATATTTTTGAAAAACAGTAATTCTGGCCTTAATAGTACCTCTTTGATGATTAAGTTCTTTAATACTTTCTTTAGTATCAGCTGACATTTCTTTAGATTCGGCCATTATGAATGTTGATAATGACTATAGGAGCAAGCAACGAATAACACTCGACTAATTAAATTATAACAAAAAAAAAAAGGTTATCTGACCGTAAAGGCCGCCCGCAATGTAATGCGTAGCGGCAATCTATTCGCAACTGCTGCAACCGACCACCAATCGTACACGACCGACGCACAGTGGGTCGAAACAGCTATTTGAGGGACTTAGGGGTTTTTTCTGCTAATTGTACGTTTTAAATATACCAATCGATAGACCTTTTCATTCTAATGAAGAAATATTACGATATGTTTTTGTCTAAAACCAACCGTTTGTCGGGGAAAAAATAGTTAATGTTTTTTTTGTATGGAACGAGACATTCAGTTAGCTCTTACAGCCGATACTCAACTTTTCCCGCCTTGAAAATACTTAAGCATCAATCTTTAATACATTAACTATAATTTAACATAATTAGCGCGCGTCCAATTTTGCCCGTTCGCCTGGTATATGAATCAACATAATATATGAAAATGCATTGAAAAAAATATATTTACACACAGTTATCATCAAAAATATCTACAAATATCAAATCCCTGCATTGTTGACGTGTTCTATAACATAATGGGTATGGCTTCTGCCATAAAGGGTTTCAGGAATTGATATAAGTATAGATCTTGTTGTTGTGAAGTCTTTTGTTATTAAATAGTATTTAAATTATTACACTCATTTATATAACACAATTTACCTTATCAGTCAAACAAGGCTCGATTCCGAGAAATTGCTAATGATTTTCTATTGAACTATTACTATTATTGTAAATAACCTACCTACGACGAGTGAGGCGCTTTTATTATTATCACATCATTAATAAAACAAAAAGAGATTAGTGTGTGCTAATCTTTAATGACAAAAGAATTATTCGGGTTATTGGGTCAGGTAAAAAGTTCTTTTATTATTTTAAATATTAATTCTTACAAATTCCATAACTGATTTTTCCAACTGTCTGAAAGGTGGGGGATGAGAATCAACCCTTGTTATGCATATAAATAGAGTTTCAAATAAAATATGTCATTCGAAGCTACGCTTTAAACAAAGTAATTACTTGCATTATACGTACCTTCTTATTTTGTGACTATAATGGAAAGTTTGGTCAATAACATTGATCTGTTTGTGGTTCTTAGAGAACATGTGGGATTATTGTCGGACGGAAAACAACTTTGTGCATATTTAAAACAAACGCTGAATTATAACTGGACCGAAGAATCAAGTGCATCTCTCTTATTGTTTTGTCAAAAATTTTGTAGTAGAATCAGTGGTAAATGGGAAAGGTCTAACCGAACCCTGGCAAACTTTGTGGAAAAAAAATGGCGATTGGTTAGAAAGTGCCATCAACTGGCCAACAAACATAACGGGTGTTTTTCATACCGAAAATCTCCAACTTCCCGAAGATAATCTCAGTGAAAATTTTCAAAATCTGCCACTTCGAACATCTACGCCTGAACCATCTGCGTCAGAGACATCTACGCCTCAACCATCAACATCATATTTTACACCTAGAAAACCATTTGAAGAGTTAGGTAATAAGCAAAAAAGAAGACGCATAGAAGAGCTTAATAAGTCGTTTTCTCCAGAAGAACTAAATGCCGCATCATTAACAAATCTTCAAAGTAGTGGAAATACTGAGCTTAAAAAAACTATGGAACACTTATATAACCATCCTGAAGACGTTGACAAAGTTAAGAACTGTATTAGCAAAAGTAAAAATAGCATCGTATATACTCCTGAAAAAGCATTAGCCCTGTATATATCCCTCAACCTGTCTAAATGGCAATATTTAAATTTAAAAGATTCTGCCCAAGAGCAAAATGTATCTATGTATCCGTCATATTATAAGCTAAAACAGGAAAAAAAGAAGTGCTATCCTCCACAAGAAGATATAACTATTACTGAAGATGGAGCCGAAATCAAACTTCAAGCGCTGCTAGATTTGACTATATCTAGGCTATTAGAGGCTATATTTGGAAGAAATTGGTCGTAGACATAAAAATATAAACATGTACCAGTACGGACTATCATCATTACATGCGTGGATACGTTGCATGGAATGTCTTCTTCATATTGGTAATCCTTTTTAACTAGTCTTTTTTTTATTTTCTGATAGCATAGACTTTATTTTGTGTTTTGTATTTTTACATTCATTGATTTCTGGTTGCAGCTTATCGTTTGGACTTCAAAAAGTGGACTTCTAGAGGCGAACACAAGGAGAAAATGACACAAAAGAAACTACAAATCCAAAAAGCCTTTAAAGATGAGAGTGGATTACTTATCGACGTTGTCAAACAAGGAGCAGGCACTACCAACGATGGAAATACGGCAAGACGTTTCTTCAGCGATTACAAAACATCAGCTCGGATAACAGGTATTAATGAAGATCTTATAGAAAAAATGTATGTTATTTTACAAACAGTGGCATCTGGAGAACGTATTGATATTGAAAAGTTTACACAGTTTTGTACAGAAACAGCAACTTTGTACGTCCAATTATATCCGTGGTATTACATGCCCTCTAGCGTACATAAGTTGCTTGTACATGGTGCGGATATAATTGAACACTTTGGTTTAATGCCAATTGGTGAACTATCGAAAGAGGCATCAGAGGCTCGAAATAAGGATTTCCGAAAGTTTCGAGAGCACCATTCCAGAAAAGTAAGTAGGGCAGCTACAAATGAAGATATCTTACACCATTTTCTTTTGTCGTCTGATCCGAAACTTACTTTTCTTAGACCACGAATGGCCAAACAACGTAAAACCACCCTTTCTGCGAAAGCAGTCGAGCTTTTGATACCTCGTCCTAATGAATCGGAGTTAGAGTTTATAGATGTAGATAAGTTACAAGATAGCGATAGTGATTAGATATTATATTAGTATAGATTATTTAAGATTCTTTAAGTGTTAATGTAAATATTAAGAGCTTTGTTTTATTTGTATTGTGATTATATTAATAAATAATAATAATACTAAAGGGCTTAGAGCTTATTGAGCCGTTTTGTATACTTTCGTAATGTTTATCATTAATAAAAAATTACAAAACTTACTCAAATGTGTTTACTTTTGTATACTTCTTTTACAAAATTTATAACTTCAGTATGTATCGAACGGGCAAGTTAGGGCGCGCGCGAATAATGTAGGATTATAGTTAATATGTCAAAGATTAATGCTACAGAGGTTTCAGGGTGGGAAAAGTTGGGAATTGGTTGTCAGAGCTCATTCAATGTCTCGTTCCATACAAAAAAAACATAAACAATTTTTTTCCCGTGAAACGATTAGTTTTAGACTAAAATATGTTATTACATTTTTTCATAAGAATAAAAAGATCTATCGATTGCTATATTAAAAAAGTATAATTAGAAGAAAAGTACCCCAAGTCCCTCAAATAGCAGTTTCGACCCACTGTGCGACGTCACAGTGAGTTCTCGTCTATTCACGACAATTTTATTTTTCTCGCAATCACTTCAATATATGTAGGTAAAACTCGGCGGAATCGAGAAGTCAGCCGTTGTGGCAGCGAACCTGGAATTGATACGGAGTAACTTTTGAATAGCCGTATACACAATTTGGTCGGGTTATACAGACGCTTCGAGAATTATTTTTACGTTTACGGTAGGTAATTAGCATGTAATGATAGAAAATGAAAGTATTATAGACACGAACGGATTGCAAATTAGTGTGAAGTAGGTTGCTAGCTTTAGACAGCCAAAAAAATAGGTAACCTATGACAACACGTTTTAGCACTTATGTGTTAATTACAAATTTTAATGCGTTTTTCGACAAGACAACATGAAAATTAGTTCTAGTAATTAATGAAGTGGAGAAGCTACAACTGATATAGACAACAGCTAGAAATTAGGTAGCTTTGGGCTTGACAAACCTTTGCACTTCGCAGACAAAGCGAGCTGTTTATGGACTTAGTGACTTAGCAAGTAATAAATTGTATGGCATGTGCAGATAGGGTCATTCACTTGGCAAACTGACGTGCACAAATTAACAAAAAGAAATGAAATGAAAGCAACGGTACGTAGGTAGGTACGTTCGTATCACGCGAAAAGTTATTTACCAAACTGGATTGAATGAAACCGAAAGTTTAAAGTATAGGCACACATTGGTTGGATGCAGAAAGTAGGTAGCTAGAAAAGAACACCGTCCACTCAAACAAGGCAATTTTAAACCTGAATAAGCTGCAAAACACTCGTAAGATAAAAATTACTAAAACTGGGCTTACTTCCCTTTTTTTTTTTATCACCAGACGACAAATACCCTCTTCAGTTTTCCTTTCTTTCTTCTCCTTTGGTTTCCTTATCACAATCCAGCAGCGTCAACCACAGTACCTTATTCCTTCTTCAGGTTTATAGAGATTCAAATTCGGACGGGGAACACCCACAACCGGATCACGTGATGACGCTAACTCAGAACGTTTTTGTTTTTTCAATGGCTTATCAGTTGCTTCCCTTGTATTCAATACGTCGTGGTCACCATTATGTAAAGGATAATAATGTTTGCTAACACAATTGTTGTAAAATAATGTTTGATACCTAAGTATAAAAATAATTTGTGCGCGCGTGCCATCGACCGGCCGCCAAGCCCGCTCGTAGAAGTCTCTGGATGATCGCGGGGCCGGTGGGCGCCCGCGCGCTTCCTCCCTCGCCCCGCGCAGTCACCCGCTGATGCCGCCGTAGTGCGGGGACGATTATTTAGTGTTGTTGACAGCTATTAAAACCAAGTTATTGGATATGAGCATGGATTTGGAGGTTATGTCGGAAGGCGGCGCGTTTATTGCACAGGAACACACACGCAACTTACAAACGCGAGTGCAAAACGCTAGCGGAAATAGTAAAAAAGCAACAATAGAACGCACCCTTCTGTCAGTCAGTACAAATGTCAACAAAAAAATAATTCGTTGCTACCATTTAGGCGTGGGTAACTCTTTACTGAAACGACTCAGTGAGTCATATCTTCAAAGTGATCTACTGATTCGAATCACTAACTCCGCTACAAATGCATCATTTGAATCAATTGCATCTCGATCTCAATAGACTCATTCGGCTCGCGACGCTCACTGACACGAATGGTATAGTGTTTTATGTTCTGTGGGCAGTGGGAGGGAGCGAATGATCGGGTTGTTCAGAGCGCTTTGGACGAAGTCGGGTCGCGTCTATGATTGCCATCTCTCTCACTGCCCCACGCAGTACAAGTATTCACCATATTTGTTTATAAAGTTTATAGTTGTTTGTTTAAGACTGGTCTAAGAAAGTAAAAAGTTTTTACTTCCATAAACATAACTTACTACTACTATTACTATGGAAACTAATATCAAGTGCCTACGTAATTCTTAAAATATCGATAAACATAAATTTCTAAAGGTATTTCACGCAAAGAACTCAAGTTGTGAATCACTGATGCAAATGATCCAAATGATGCGTTTCACTGATTCGAATCTTTGTACTGATTCAGATACAAATGATCCAATCTTAATGAAGATACGTTTTTCCCACCTCTACTACCATTGCAAAAAGGTTGGACATTATAAAAACCAATACCGTTTATTAGCAGAATTTAAAGACAAACAGAAATCAAATCAGAATGCATTTAGTGCTGTATTTCTTACGCAAGAGTTTAGTCCCCACGATTGGTACGTCGATTCAGGCGCGAGCACTCATATGGTGACAAAAACTTGTTGACAAACATCTCATATTAACCGAAAACTAAAGAGATTATAGTAGCAAACCGAACAAGTGTACAAGTCGTATGCTCCGGAGATCTTCGCCTGACGACAAGCGTGAAGAACAATGAGCACGATGTCGAAGTAAAAAATGTTTTGTGCATACCATCACTCACCACGAATTTGCTATCAGTGAGCAGAATTATTGCAAATGGTAACAGAGTGTCCTTCAATAAGAGTGGATGTTACATTTACAATGCTCAGAATGTTTGCATAGGTGAAGCAAGTCGAGTAAATGAAGTGTACAGATTAAACATTGTAAAATCCGAGAAGTTTACGGCAGCTGCAGTACAGACTCCTTGTACAACTTGGCACAGACGATTAGGCCACATCAATGCCAACGACCTTGAAAAAATGAAAAAGGGAGCAGTTGACGGTGTGAGCTATGAAGACATATGTGATACCAGCAAATCTGGTTGTGTGGTGTGCTGCGAAGGCAAGCAAACTAGATTGCCTTTTCCTGTCAGTTCGAGCAAAAGCAGCAAAGTCCTAGAATTGGTCCATACAGACCTATGTGGGCCAATGGAGAAAAAATCACTTGGTATGGCCAGATTTTTTTTTTTTTTTAAATAAAATAAGTTTATTTCATTAACAAAGGTAATGCCTTAAAAACTAGTACATTGGAGCCTCCATTTAAGCAAAAAATGCCTGTGTTTGGAGGGCCCGCTCTTCCATCACTATATCCATACTTTACAAGGCAGTATACAGTAACTTATCTTAATAAACATTTCTTTTTCACAGTAGTAGTGTTTGAGTATTAAATTAATTAAATTTAATTTAAGTATCTATATTATGTGTGTGTGTGTGTGTGTGAGTGTGTGTGTGTGTGTGAGTGTGTGAGTGTGTGAGTTATAGTGTATGTGTTTGTGAGAGTTAATATGAGAGTGTATAATTAGCTATAAAGTATATAATTATGCAATACGCTCCAGTAATTGTTCAATTTCATGGTATGTCTTATTTTGAATCCATTTTACTAAAAGTTTTTTAAGGCTATGATGTGTTTTGTCATATAAACATATAATTTTATTTATTTTATTATACAGGAAGGTAGAATTTGAGACGAATTGTCTACTGGCAAATTTGGTCTTAATATTGTAGGATTGAGCAACGAAATTTCTACGTCGTTTATTGACTTGGCTTGGGTCGTAAGATACCGATTTGTGCGTTCTGAGGGTTGTGCAGACTACATATAACTTCCTGACCGAAAGTAAACCACTGATGCTATATAGAGTGTCAGTAGGGAAGCGTCTCAGATATTACCTGTTATTTGTAGATGACTATAGCCGGATGTGTTTTGTATACTTTCTTAAACAGAAGAATCAAGCCATTAAGTACTTCAGAGAATTTAAGGAACTAGTAGAAAACCAGCAGTCGGAAAAAATAAAGATATTAAGATCCGATAATGGCGGCGAATTCTGTTCTGCTAAAATAGAAGATTACTAAAAGAAGAATGGGATAGTTCATCAGAAAACAAATCCACACACTCCAGAGCAGAATGGCTTAAGTGAGAGGTGTAACAGGTCAATTGTTGAGAAAGCTCGCTGTCTCCTATTTGATGCTTTTTTTGATAAACAGTGTGGGCAGAAGCGGTTAATACAGCGGTATATTTAAAGAATCGATCCCCAGTGGCCAGTCTAGACAAAAATACAACACCATTTGAAGTGTGGACGGGCAGAAAGCCTAATCTAAGCCATGTAAGAATGTTTGGCAGTCCAGTTATGGTCCACATACCAAAGGCAAAGAGGAACAAGTTGGATAAGAAAGCTGAAAAAATGCACCTTGTTGGATACTCAGAAAATGTGAAAGGGTATCGCCTATTTCTTCTTCTTCTTTAATTATGGCCAATCCGCGTTTCCACGTTCGCCAATGTCAAGTGAGTATAGTATAACACTGTTTAGCGGGTTAGGGCCAGATGTAAGTTAGACTCAGGGTTTTTTAAAGATATTATATAAAGGAGAAAAAATTAAAAGCAGGCGTCTTCATTGATGTTGTAATTTCAAGAGAGCAAAATAAAAAAAAAAATCATTGACACTGACATTTGGTAGCAACAGCCAATCGTGTGGCTGCTGCTACTAGTTTAGGAAACGCGCGGGCCTCCTGATTGGCCGGCGCGTTTGTCGAGGGGGGAACCGGACATCGTCTTTGTTTTTAAGGGAGGCAACACATCGCGCTACATGCTCCCCCTCCAAGTCGCAAGAACGTCCCGTTGGCGAGTTGGACCTCGATATTAGCGGCTGATGGTGGTCCTGTGTAAAACGCGGCCGTCCGCGTTGCCTACGTGGTTGTACTGGGGCCGAGGCCTGACCAGTCCGAGTAAACAGAGTGAGGTCAGTTGTGTGAAACCTGCCTACATACTCATTAGAAGTCAAATGTGATACATCATACGTGGTGGCACTAACAATCCGGCTTATTTGGTATGGACCATCGCGCTTGGGCATGAATTTTTTTGAACGACCCTTGGCAGAATTACTCAGTAAGTGAGTGGTGACTAAGACTTCATTACCCACCTGATAACTAGGCGCCGAGCGGCGATGTTTGTCAGCATCATCCTTGCGACGCTCCTGCTGTTCCTGCTGTTGTCCCAGTTGGCCACGAACCTCTGTAAGTACGGCGTTATCTGTGGGAGAAAATTTTCCTTGTCTAGGATACCACGTAGGTCACGATTGGCTTCGAAAGGTGTTCGCATCTCTCGAGCAAGCATCATTTGGGCAGGGGAACATTCTGTAGTAGAGCAAGGGGCACTGTTTAAGGCAAACCTTACCTGAGATAAATGTTGCGGCCAGGTACGATGTTCAGTTTTGACTACGATGGCGAGCTGGGTTTTAAGTTCTCGGTTTTTACGTTCTGCTGGATTAGCTTCAGGATGGTAGAGTGGTATCAGATTCTGTTTGACGCCCATTATGAACCAGCATTGCTGCATGGTGGCAGATACAAACTGTACACCATTATCTGATATAATCCGGCGCGGAAACCCATATCGGACGCTTCGGCTTTTGCCTCCTGCAGCGCATCGACTGCTAGCACTTCCCCGCGTTGGCTAAGAACGGGAGTCTAGAGGAGTCCAGCTGGTTTCTGATTACTGATTTTGTAGCGTTGGTATTCTTCACAACTTTTGAGATAATCTGTAATGTACTTCCGCATTCCAGTAAAATAATAATTCTGACTAACCTTCTGGATGGTACGTTTCGACACCCGGATGGCCTGCTATGGGGGCGTCATGGACCTCCTTCAGGATTTGTTCTCGCATAGAGGCTGGGACTACAAGTTGCGGTTCTTCAGAATCTGTGTCCGGATGGTAACGGTACAAAACGCCACTATTCATGATATAGCCCCTGTCAAGCCATCGAGTACCTAAGGGGTCAGTACCTTTGAGATCGTGGATGATCTTAGCCACCTCAGGATCCAACAACTGCTCGGCACGAAGATCACTGGGACTTACCCGTAGCACATCGACGATCACGGTGCAAACTTCACAGCTGTCGAGGTTAGCTTCGTCACATTGGGGTCGACTGAGTGCATCTGCAACGACATTGGTTTTTCCTGGCGCATACTCGTATAAAATGTCGTAGGCTTGCAGTTTCATCGCCCATCGCACCAGACGTCCACTAGGGGTTTTCAAAGTAAGTAACCACTTCAAGGGTTGATGGTCACTTTTGACAATAACGGGGTGTCCGTCAAGATATCCTCGAAACTTTTCGACTGCCCAGACCACCGCTAAGGCCTCTCGCTCGGTGGTGGAGTAATTTTTCTCTGCGGCAGTCAACAAGCGGCTAGCGTATTCTATGGGTTGCTCTTCCTTACCTTCCCCTTGCAGCGACACGGCCCCTAAGGCGTAGCTGCTAGCATCGGTTCGAAGAACAAACGGCTTTTCATAGTTAGCCTGTATAAGGATAGGAGCAGTGGTAAGTTTCTCTTTCAGCATCTGATAAGCTTCTTTCTGTTCTTCTTCCCATTTCCAGGTCTCGCTTTTACGGGTCAGCTTTTTCAGCGGCTGTGCAACCTGTGAGAAGTTTGGTACAAATTTACGGAACCAAGAACACGTTTGAAGGAAAGACTTGAGGTGCTTTAGGTTCTTGGGTTCTGGCATCTGCATAACAGCGGCAATCTTCGCGGAATCTGGCTGGATTTCTTCAGCGGTGATCACGTGTCCTAGGTAAGTAATCTCTTGACGACCAAAGAAACACTTTGCCCTGTTAGCGCGTAAGCCAAAATGTTTTAAACGTTCAAATACCTTTTGCAGGTCTTCCAGGTGTTTGGAAAAACTGGGCGAAATGACTAGCAGGTCATCAAGATAAGCCAGCAGTTCAACTCCTCCTAAACTAGATCCGGAACGGAACCGATCCATCAAACGTTGGAAGGTGGATGGGGCGTTTTTTAAGCTAAAAGGCATGCGCTTGAATTTGTATGTTCCAAAGGGTGTTACGAACGCAGTTTTGTCCCTGTCCTCTTGGGCGACGCTCACCTGCCAGTATCCAGCTCGCAGGTCTATACTGGACATGTAGCAATGCGGCTTAGTTGAGTGCTTAGTGCACTGTGTGCATCATCAGTGCATCGTCTATAAGAGGGAGTGGATAAGTGTCAGTCTTCGTGACAGCGTTAAGGCGACGATAGTCAACGCAAAATCGTACGCTACCGTCTTTCTTGGGTACCAGGATGGCTGGGGAGGCCCATGCAGACTCACACTCCTCGATGACACCATCCTGAAGCATCTTCTCTAATTCAGCTTTCATAATTTCCTTTTTTGCAGGTGTTAGGCGATACGGCGGGACAGCAATCGGTAAGTGGTCACCTGTATCGATCCGGTGCTCAGCAAACGGCGTCGGAGCTCCTCCAAGCCTGAAGATATCTTCGTTCTGCTGGAGTAGGGAGGAGAGACATTCCCGCTGATCCGGTGTTAACAACTTACCTTCCTCTTGCCTTAACATATCGGCAGCGCAACAGGTGACTGGTGGACGAAGAGATTCATACTGAAGAGTGTAGATCTTATCCTCGCCAGAAAATTGCCAAGTGGAAGTCGCAAAATCTAAAATAATTCCAGCTGCTACTAAAAAATCAATGCCTAACAAGGTCTCATTACCCTCGGCGTCAGGAAAAATAATGAATTCTAATTCAATGCACTTACCCCGACCAGCGTCGACTTGAAGTTTAGTAGTACGTACTTGGCGCGTCTGGGCCGAACCATCGGCGAGCCGTACTCTCATGGTAGTCTCCACGGATGGGTGGCCGCGCTCCAGTAGTAGCTGGTACAGCGAGCTTCCAACAACACTCCTTTTTGCAGCTGTATCAATGAGTGCTATTCCCTGTAGATCTAGAATGGTAATATGTAAAATAGGCCGTGGCTGTACCTCTGATGTGCGACGAGGATGCGAAGACACTGAAGAAAGATATAAATCATCGTTCTCGACGGTCACCCTGTCAACATCTGGAATAATCTCGCAATCGTACACCGGACTCTTGGTCACCCTACACGACGGCTGGAAAACAGAACATTTGTCCTGAAATTCCATGGTCACCCTACTTTCTGATAAGGCAGTCGGTGTGATATTACAATGATCGAGATCACTTTTCAAAGCCGCATTTTGTAAATCTGAATGCACAGCCAGGTTGTTAGTACCACTATTAGATGACGTAACACGTAAACATGAATTATCATTGTGTAAAATGTTATCAGTTAAAAAATCATAGGGAAGCACAGCAAAAAAATCAGACAAACAATAATCTTCGATTTTAGATGGTAAAACACTGTTAGTGGGACACACAAGTTTTGAATCAGTTTGGTGTTGAAATAAGTTCAAAGTTAACTGATTAATATTGTTGTTATTGTTATGATTATAGGGCTTTACTGTAGGATTTATCAGTGGTGTACAATACCTACTTTGATTTTGAGAGATAACATTGGTCAGGTTTTTAGCCACAGTACAATCACTACGTTTACTTACATGATGGGACGACTTACGCTTGGAGAGAGAGGCCTTCGGTACGGGAATGAATGACGAATTAGTTAGCACGAAGTACGCCTTTCTCACCGCAACCATAGCACGCAAGTTCGGCACTGTCTTTTCACGAAAGGAGACGACGGCAGTCCTCGCGGGTGTGTCCACTTCTCTTACAATAAACACAGTATAAACGCGGTTGATCATTATCACGATTCGAAGGTTTCGCGCCACTAGACGTTTCGCTCGAGGGTGTCGGTGGGGTCGGCGACTGCGGCGACTCCGGTGATCGACGTGGCGGCGCCGGCGGAGGCTGGCGTTGCGGCGCTCTCGGATGTGGCGGCGGCCGAGACACGGGCGCGGCGGCGGCACGCGGCGCACTCGCAGGTTGTCGATCGGGCGGCTCGCAGACCTCGATCTCGCGGGCGCACTCTATTAGGTCTGCGAACGTCCGGAGCTCTTCGCGTCGAACTCGGTTTCTTACTTTACTATTTAGTAAACCAAAGAGCATATCTAGTTGCACTTTCTCTGTAAGGTCCCCTCGCGGCAGGCGGGCAAACAGGGCGCGTGCTCTGCTCACAAAGAGGTCTATTTTTTCTTGCGGCTGCTGTTTTGTACCAAAAAGTTCAAGATAAATCCTATGTGGTGGTCGGCGATCCCCGAATGCAGACTGAAACTGTCGTATCGCCTCTGACCAACTATTTATTTCAGATTTTACGCCTTGCCACCACGTGGCGGCCTCGTTGGTAAGTAGCATGGAGAGGCCGCGCAGGGCGTTTTTCTCTGTAATGTTGGCGCATTCCTTATAAGCTTCAATGGAATCGATGAATCCGTTGATGGATTCTGTGGGCGCTCCGCTGTAGGTTGATTTGCAGTTGGCAAATGTAGCAGACAACGACGACGAAGTGGGCGCGGCCTGCGCGGCGGCGGCGAGCGCGAATCCAACACACGCGTGATGAGGCGCTCGAACTGATCAGCCTGCGCCTGTTGTAACGAAGCCATCATGGCGGCGATGTCGCCTGCGGTGATGACCGACGGCGGCGCCGGAGCAACGGCGGGCGTCCGGCGCTCCGCTGGTTTCGGCGTGGTGGCCATGTTTCTATCACAGGTGTTTTCTTCTTCCACATCGTAAAAGTCTGTCTGGCGACGCCTACTACGCGACGCGGTGCGCGGGCGCGGCATCTTATTTTCTTCTTTAGATGAAAAAATAAAAGATGGCGGGCGGCGTCGGCGCGTCGCAACGAGTTTTTTCTCCAAGTGCCTGAATTTCTTCCGTTTTCAGGTGTGGGCTCTTGATTTCTATATTGGCCCGAGTTGGGCAGCCAGTTTAGCGGGTTCAGGGCCAGATGTAAGTTAGACTCAGGGTTTTTTTAAAGATATTATATAAAGGAGAAAAAATTAAAAGCAGGCGTCTTCATTGATGTTGTAATTTCAAGAGAGCAAAATAAAATAAAAAGTCATTGACATTGACATTTGGTAGCAACAGCCAATCGTGTGGCTGCTGCTACTAGTTTAGGAAACGCGCGGGCCTCCTGATTGGCCGGCGCGTTTGTCGAGGGGGGAACCGGAGATTGTCTTTGTTTTTAAGGGAGGCAACACATCGCGCTACAACTGTTATTTGGGATAAGAAAATGTGATCTTGAATTAAAGGTTAGGAACATTAATCTAAAACAAAGAAAACGGCACAGTTATAACATCACAATAAATACTAAACGATAAAATATAAAATGTTAGAAAATACACATAGGGAATATTCCCTTTATGAATCCTCCAACACTTCACATTATAAAAGGAACAGGATTATAAAAAGGTATTGAAGTTAGAGGGCACATCAAAAAGGAGGATAGATACATAATTATTTTTAATTTGATAAGTGTATCTATAATTTCATTTTGTTTGAAAGAATAAATTTTGATAAGGTTTCTAAAAAGGGGGTATTCACTAAACTGAGGAGAGATTTGAAATTACAGGGGCCAGAAATGTTCTGAGGTAAGAGGTCATACAATGACGCACCTACCCTAGAACAATTGAAAAATATATGATCTTCTGTTCCTTCATCTAGGCCACATTCACAAAGTGAGCTATCTTTAATTCTGATTTTAGCCAGGTGAACCAGGGTGCAAGCATGACCCAAACGGAGACGACATATAGTGGATACAGTGACCTTAGGTAAATTATGGTGTTTAAAGAACCATGGGCGCCGAGGGATTTCTTTCTGGATATCGAAGTAAGATTTGCCGGCAAGTCTTCTAGAATTCCGCCAATCAGTGCTCCATGATGATAGTAAGTGGGAGTGGGCCAATGTTGAAAGGTCATGGACTAAATATTTATAATATTCTAATGAACCCGTGGAAATAGCATTTTTTGCACATGAGTCAGCCGTTTCGTTGCCAGGGATACCGCAATGACTAGGGATCCATGCCAGGACAACAACTATGTTTTGCTGTTTGCATCTAAATAGGGCTTCCCTGATTTTGAGGATATTAGGAAATTTTGTTTTTGATTTGGATGGGTTAGAACTAATGGCTTGTAAGCAGCTTAGTGAATCCGTAAAGATAATAGATTTATTTAGGTTGTGAGATTCTAAATATAAGATAGCTTGAAGAATAGCTAAAGATTCGCCTGTGAAGATTGAAGAAGAGGGAGGGGATTTAAATGACAGAGAAATTCTGTACTCAGGGATCCAGACTGCAGCGCCGACACAACCATTATCAGAAAGTTTGGATGCATCCGTGTATAAGTAATGCCAACCCTGCCATCGTTCAGAAAATATGTTAGAGAAGGCTTGAGGGGCTGAAGTGGAGTTTTTCGCAATGCCAAAATTCAAAATAATGTTAGGATTAAAAATTAAAGCTTCGAAATTGCTTGAAAAGAGGGGGTTTAGAGAAAATTGTTCGATAGGAGCGGGAAGGCGAGAAAATTTTTGGTAAGAGTGCACGATGCATGGACGATTTTGGGAGGAGTTAGAGGAAGCAGATAAAGAAGACAAAAGATGCAGTTTTTCCAAAAGAGGGTGACTCGGATTTTGAAGGATTTTAATAAGGAACCTATCGCTAAGATTTTGTCTGCGTAAATAGAGGGGTGGTTCTACACATTCAACCTGTAAGTTAATAGGAGAAGATTTCATCGCTCCCAGTATTATACGCAAGCATTTAGATTGGAATCTTTGGAGCTTATCTAATGCAGATTTGTTGCAAGGGTCTAAGAGAAATGAGGCATAGTCAAGATGGCTGCGAACAATTGCGTTGTATAACAACTTTTGAGAATAAGGGTGAGCTCCCCAACGGACACCAGAAAGGCAGCGAAGGATGTTAACTCCCTTTTCTGCCTTTCCTAAAATATAATTAAAGTGAGGGATACCAGTTAACCTATTGTCTAAAATCAATCCCAAAAACTTTACTTGGGTTTTTACCAAAATGGGTTCGCCATCCAGATGTAAGTTAGGGGCAGGGACTAGACGTTTTCTTGTGAAAACAACCGCAGAGGATTTTGGAGCAGAAATTGTAAGACCGTGGTTTGAAAGCCAGTCGTTTAAATAACCTAAAGCAGAATTCAAACGAGAAGTTGCCTCAGGGATTGACTTTACACTAACATAAAGAGCAATATCGTCCGCATATTGAAGGATGTTGACAAAGGGGATCACAGTTCTTTCCAGGTCATATGTGTATATACTATATAGCAAGGGGCTAAGTACCGATCCTTGGGGAAGACCTTTCCAAATCAAAGCAGGGGATAAAATGTTATTTTGGAATTTAACTACAATTGACCTCGACATTAGAGCATTACAAATAAAACGAACTAGCTTCTGCGGTATACTCAGCTGGAGCAGTTTTTGTCTGAGTAACGAAAGCAGTACATTATCGTAAGCAGATGAAATGTCTAGGAATACCCCAACAAGATATTCCCCGCTTTTGAAGGTTGAACGGATATCAGTGGTTAGAATGCCTAAACTGTCGAAAGTGCTGAAGCCCTTTCTAAAACCGAATTGGGATTTTGCAAGTAAATTTTGTGACTCCATAAACCACTCGAGGCGGTTTCTAATTATGTGCTCTGTTACCTTTAAGAGAACAGAGGAGAGGGCTATCGGTTTATATGAATTGTGGTCTAATGGGTTCTTGCCTGGTTTAAGGATTGGGATAATAATTTGTTGCTTCCAGGAGTCAGGGAGCGAACCATTGTCATAGAAGCAATTTATCATGTTGAGAAAGTAAGATTTAACCCTGTCAGAAGTTTTACACATAAAGGAATAGGGAATGCCATCTATACCAGGGGAGGAGTCAGAGAGCCCATTCAATGCACACTGAAGTTCGTCAAACGTGAAGGATCCGTCTACTTTATTTGTTGGAGGGAGAACGGCATTTACGTTTGAGGGAAAGCTATCAATGAACGGAACAAAAGGAGGAGCAAGTTTATCAGTAAAGTCAGGTAACCAGCTGGATGGGTCGTTTGCAGTAATATTAACGGAATCGATCGATTGGCGAAAGCGTCTAATTTGCTTCCAAACAGTGGATGAAGAAGTTCTCGGAGATATGTTTTCACAGAATTTTGTCCATCCAAGTTTCTTCTTTTGAGATAAAGTTTTTTTAGTCTGGGCAGCTATCTGTTTGTAGGATAAGAAGTTATCCATGGACATAGCTTTGTTGTATCTTTTCTCAGCCTCTCTGCGTGTTCGAATAGCGGCAGTGCATTCAGAGTCCCACTACGGAGGAGACATATATTTCCGAAAGGGTTTCTTTATTGGAATGTGTAAGTCTGCAGAGGACGTCAGATTTTTTACAAAATCGGAATAGCAGGAGGAACAATTCTCAGAGTTAATAACAGGAAGGTGATCAATTTTTTCGTCGACGGTCGAAGAGTATGCTGGCCAATCCGCTCTGCTCAAGTTATATTTTAGAAGGGGAGGGGGTGAGCAAGAAGCTGGAGCTGAATCCGGGATCGTGATTAAGATCGGAAAGTGATCACTACCGAAAGTGCTCTTTAGAGTGTTCCAAGAGAAAAGGGTTGATAAATGGGGAGAGCAGAAAGTTAAATCAACGGCAGAGGCTTGATTCTGAGAGGGAGAACATCTTCTAGTTGGACTGCCGTCGTTTAAAAGGTACAGGTTGAAATCGTCTAAAAGGCCCAACAACAGTGAACCTGGGGAATCTGAGTGGTAAGAGCCCCAAGAGACATGATGAGCGTTAAAGTCTCCCATCACAAGTACTGGAGGGGGGAGAGAAGAAATAATAGAACGGAGTTCAGAAAGAGAAGCAGAATTAGGACGTGGAATGTATACAGAAAGAAAGGAAATATTAAGAGCCCGCACAGCCACAACATAAATGTCCAGACTGTGCGTTGGAATAGGAAGTTGAGATAAGATAAGGGAGCACCTTACTAGTAAGGCGCTTCCTGCATAGCCATCGTCTCTGTCGTCCCGGAGACATGAGTAACCTGAAACACGGAAGTGTGAGTCAGGGACTAACCAAGTCTCCGAGACGGCTAAGTCAGATGGAGAGAATTTTCCAATAATGAACATTAATTCATGTTTTTTACTTTTAATGCTCTGACAGTTCCATTGAAGAACTGCTGAGGGAGCCATTAGTAACAGCTAAATTACCGATTTGAGTTAGTTTTTGGGCAACGTTGTGCGGTAGGGAGTCAGAATGACTAGATAATAAACATAGTAAAATAGATAGTACATAATCCAGAAGATTTTCCGAAGTGGTAGAAATTGGTTGAGGGTTATCATTATTAGTACTTAAAGCACAGCCGTTAGGCAAGGTGGGTGCACAATTACCTATAATTGCTTGATGGGCTTGTCTATCGTAACCCTTACCTAATTGGACAAGAGGACGAGAGGGGCGAGAAATTGCCTTTTTATATGAGACTGATGGGGATTGAGTTTGTATGGGTCGAGAATAGGATGGGACTGTTGAGGGAGGTACTGGAGACTTAGTAGTATCAGCATAAGATTTGCGTACTAAAGGGAAATGGGAAGCAGCTTCGGAATAAGAAATGTTGTCTTGCGACATGACAATCTTTATAGATTTTTGTCTGTAATGATCAGGACAGGAAGGGCTATGCTTGGTGTTTCCTTGCGAGATCGAATCAGAAATGAAGAGATCCGTAAACGAACAAAAGTCGCTGACATAGCCCAACGGATTAGCAAGCTGAAGTGGCAGTGGGCGGGGCACATGGCACGTAGAACTGATGGCCGATGGGGCAGAAAGGTTCTAGAATGGAGGCCGCGTACCGGCAAGCGCAGCGTAGGACGTCCACTCACAAGGTGGTCAGACGACCTGGTAAAGGTCGCAGGAAGACGCTGGATGCAGGCCGCTTCCAACCGGCCAATCTGGAAGTCAATGGGGGACGCCTATGTTCAGCAGTGGCCGTCCTATGGCTGAAATGATGATGATGATGATGTTCAGGACAGGATTTATTAAGGGCATTAAGGGAGCCAGAACAATTAATGCAGAAGGATTTACTCTTACTGACATCACAACTGTCTCCAGAATGAGGTTGAGCACATCGGAAGCATCGGGGTTTGGACCTACATTGAGCCTTTACATGGCCAAATCGGCAACAGTTTAAACACTGGAATGAATGAATGAATGAATGAATGAAATATTTATTTGCTTAAAACACGGTATTCATACAAAGATATTTACAGTACATATTACGATAGAGTTCAAGCTTGTTTTACCGATCTATCGGTGGGCAAAAATTTAATTATTTAATCTAATGTCATCGTGTCTAACACAAATTAATATGAATAAGTCAAATAAATGTCAATAAAAAATACAGTAACCCAATATCACAATGTAGCTTACAAGTCAAAACAATATAACACAATACAATATAATGTCAAATACATCGAAAATTAACGTTGGGTCAATCAAAAAATACAAGAATGTCAGAGATTATCGGTGGCAATTAGTTAACAAAAAAAAAACAATAGAATAAGATAATGCAATAAAACAATAATTATTAGGTTACACTATCAGGCCACACTTTTAAGGTCCCTTTGGAACAGTATTTTATAAACTCTTCAGTGGTATAAAAACAATTTTCTACTAAAATATTGAACAATTTGTTTCTGAAGAGTCTTATTGGCAAATTTTTAAGCGGGCATGGCAGTAGATTATACAGCTTTATGCACATAATATAGCAATTTTTTGAGAAACACTTGGTGGTTGATTGGGGTCTAACAAATCGTCCAGGATACCGAGTCAAGAATGAATCACACCTGACTTCAAACAATCCTGGATGTTTTTTAACAAACATTAGAATCTCAAAAATGTACATTGATGCCAAAGTCAGAATATTTAACTGTTTAAACAATGGCCGGCATGAATCCAATGGCCCAGCACCACAAATAGCCCTGACACACCTCTTTTGAACAATAAAAGCTCGAATTAAGTCACTTGAATTCCCCCACACTATAAGACCATATCTCAGCACAGAGCACACGTAGCCATGATATGCAGTCAGTGCTGTTTTCTGGTCTGCTACTTTCGCAAGGCGGAATAGGGCATAACTGAACCTATTTAATCTTTGGCATACAGTGTCGACATGATGTTTCCATGTCAAGTTTGAGTCTATTACGATACCGAGAAACTTAGCAGTTGGAGCTTCAAGAATAGGAAAGTTTTGATAGTTGATTGAAAATTTTAAAGATTTGCCATTTCTGTTATAGAACTGAATGTATTTAGTTTTAGATAGGTTTACACACAAGTGATTACGTTCTAGCCAATTCACAACTTTGTCAATTTCATTATTTATCTCACTTTCGTAGTGGACATTAGGCTGTTTAGGTATGATAAGCGATACGTCATCAGCAAATAAGATGCATGGGTATTTAGTACATTCTGGAAGATCATTAACGTATATTATGAAAAGGACCGGTCCCAAGATACTGCCTTGAGGTACTCCGAAACTATTTACTTTATTATCTGATTTATGTGCTGTATAATGAAGATTACTACCAAGTCTTGAGATTTCCACAAACTGCATTCTATCATCAAGGTAACTCCTAATCCAATCAAACGCTAGGCCACGGATCCCATATCGGTCGAGTTTTGTCATTAGTGTTTTATGGCAGACAAAGTCAAAGGCCTTACTCATATCAAACAGTACCACGGAAACAGGATTTATTTTGTCCATTAGTGTCGAAATATCTTTGATGAGTGAGAAACATGCCAAAGCGGTTGACTTTCCTTTCTGGAAACCATTCTGTTCAGTCCTAATAGAATTGTTAACCGTGAGAAATGTGGTTAGTCTAATAAGCATTACTTTTTCAAAGATCTTAGATAACACTGGTACGAGGGCAATTGGTCGGTAGTTATTTATCTCATCTCTCACTCCACACTTATACAGCGGTTTAATGACTGAGACCTTAAGAGCGGACGGAAATATACCCTCTGCCAATGATCTATTCACAAAATATGCCAATAGAGGTGATAATTCTTTAGCACATATCTTTATTATTCTAGTGCAAAGGCCATCATAGCCGATAGACTGAGTATTGTTTAGCGACATAATAATTTTATAAATTTCAAATTCGTCAGTAGGTCCCAGGAATATACTTGCACTGTTACCCTTTAATAAGTTTAAGTCAGGGCCACACGACGCACCCAGACCATTTGCTAAGCTTGTAAAATAGTCGTTAAACTTACATGCTATTTCCTTAGGTTCCTTAATTTTTTTGTTGTCTATGGTCAGGTATTCAAAGCTTTGCAAATTATTTACATTATCTCCGTTTTTAATTACGTTCCATGTCGCTTTGCATTTATTTTTAGCATTATTTATGTATTTGTCATTGCTTATTTTTTGAGACGTTTGTATACATTTATTTAATAACTTTGAGTATTTCCTATACCTTATCTTGTTATTGTGAGCCTTATCTTTATAATACTTAAACGTAATTTTCTTTTTGTCAGGCATGACATCTTTAGACCTTTAGTCAACCACTCCGACTTTGTATTTAAAGCTCTGTTAAATACTTTCTTGGTGTATATCGGAAAGCATAAGTTGTAAATTAGAACGAGTTCATCATGAAATGTAGAAAAATCAATGTCCACACTCTCAAAGTCAAGCAAGCTAAACCATGGATAGTTCTCCAGAAAATATTTGAATTTTTCAATATTTTCTGAATTATAAAATCGTTCGGTTTGGAACCAGTATTTTATCGGCGGCTCCCTAGATTTCACAGGCACGTTCAAGAACTGAGCAGTGTCATGATCTGATAAGCATACTGGTTTTGTATGACCGGTGGCCTGTTTAATATCGCTGGCAAAATGGTCGATACAGGAATTCCGGCGTGTCGGGGTGTTGATATGCAAATCAAGATTGTAGCTCTGAAGTAGTTCTGTTAGTGTATCTGATACTCTACTTTTTGTCAGTGTATCAATATTCCAGTCTCCTGATAGAATTATGGTTTTTTTGAAGCCTTTTAATTTATTTAATAGCTCATGTAGTTTCTTAAAGAATATTTCAATATTTGCTTTAGGTGTGCGATAAATACATACAAGAATTATTTTGTGTTCTAGAATTTCAAGGCCGCAGCATTCAAAGGCAAATTCCATAGCTAGATCTCTTACAAATGGCAACTCTCTAATTTTGATAGCACTATTATGTAGTATGCATACCCCGCCACGTTTCTGTTTCAGTCGACAGAAACGGGCGCCTAGTTTGTATCCTTTCAGTTGTATAAGTGATTCACTATGACACCGTATGAACGTTTCGGTTAGACAAATTAAATCTACTGGACATCTGTTCGAATCGGACAGTTCATTCAGTGTTATCTCCAATAAATCTCGTTTACTAATGAAACCGGCTATGTTTTGGTGCATGATACATACTGTATCATCATTATTTATAAAAAAGGGGAGCTGTTCTGAAGTAAATCACCTGCTTGAAAATCAAACACGCCTTCTGCGTCGCTCAAATTTTGCGCAATGGGTTTTTTGTTGTTGGAATTTTGGCATTGGACATTAATTAGTTGTGTGTGTTCGTAAATTCTATGAGAGACATGCATTATTTCTCTTAATATAGCAAAACTAAGGTTTGAAACAAAATACTTAGATCCGAAATAAGTTCTGCTGTAGTTCATTTTAACAAAGACACTATGAGAAAACCCCCTACAAATCAGCTGTATTTCCCTATTTAAAGAGCAGTTTAAAGTAGCATTACAAGGCAAACCGCAAACAATAAGGTTTGTATGTGTAATATTGCTCAACCAATTCAAGAGTTTAGTCTTAAGATGAAATGGGTTAGAATCATTCATACCTCCCAAGATGACAATAAAATCCTTTGTGGTAAGACTACGCAGTTCTTCTTGACAAGTGTTTAGGATTTCCTGTAAGCTGGCTTCACTCTTCCAAAAACAAAGTACTTCATAGTCCACTCCCATCAGCAATTGCAGAGTCTGTTGCAAACCTTTCCTTGTTGGTCAGCAAGTACAAAAACTTTCTTTCTTTTCGATGTCTCAGCAGTTGTAAGGTTGGCAAAAGCAGTGTCGGATAGGGTTAGTTTTTCAGCTGTTCCAGTATCTGTTGGTGCATCACTTGTTATAACTCCCCTAGTCATTTGGGTAACTGTGCTAGTCGCATTATGTTTCTGAGTGCTTTGATTTCTGAAGCTTTTATAGATTTCTGATTTTCTGATTTTGGCAGTTTGCTTTTTACTACTATTCCTTACTCTGTCGCATGGTGTTGTTGAACATATTATCAAAAGATCCTTAATTTTTTGATTTTGCTCTTCAATTTTTCTTTCCTTTGCCTTATTTTCTAAAACTAACTTGTCCATTTCGTTTTCTGTTTCTTGAAGTTTCAGTTTCAAGATTTCTATTTCGTTTTTCATAGAGCATATTTCCTTATTTTGAAGAGTCGATAAATCAGGTAAGCTTTTGAACACAAAGTTACTGGTGTCAAGAGCAGACAGGGATGAGTCCAAGCTATCGAAATTAGGCAAAGACGATTGCAAAATTTCACAAACATTCTCTGCATTATGCTGGGTTCCATCATCTAGACTTCCTTTTCTTGGCGATATTATTGAGTGTGACTGTGTTTCAAGTATAGGTGCATTTTCAATCGTCAATGTTGGTGCCAGTTGTTGTGGCTGCAGAACTGATGGTGACTCAATTGTAATAGTGACCATCCTGAACTATTCCTTGTTGCGGCATCAGTTTTGGTTGTGTTTTGCAAGGGATGTGACAAAATGTCTTTTGTGGAGCGGAAGACTTTGTTAAACTCTTTTTTATAGATGTTTCTGTACATTGTGGTAATGGCGGCCCTGATTTTGAAGTTGGTGTGCTTGTAGTAAGCTTTTTGTTTTTTATACAAGGATCACATTTCCAGGACGATCTCCGTGAGAGATTCATTAGGCGAAAACGCTTATCTGAAACGTTTGCACATTCTATGTCCAATGTTCTCTTACATGACACACATGACAAATAGCACCTGTCGCTGAATCTCACTAAACATTTAGCACAGATTTTAGCTTTAGTTGCCATTTTTATTTTTATTTTCTTCTGCTGGATTGAGTACAATCAAGTATAATTCAATTCTTGACTTACGCGTTCAAGTTGTTAAAACAAGGCACGGCGACGTTCAAGTGTATTCAACGCAGCACGCACCCACGATGATACAGTGCAGCGGTGATGACTCAGTGCAAGCGGGCGCAGCGCGGGTTGTCGTAGGTCATGGTAAACGTTCGTTTTTAGAAATTTTTAAACTTAATTTGCTTAAATCTTCCGAACCGAGTTTAGTTTAAGAGAATAGTCTTCACCATTTTGTAGATCTTTTCACTGACTACAGATATATCACAAATGAAACATTGAACAAATACTATTTCTCTGTTTTACAATTAAAAATCACAGAACTAAGTAATACAGATCTTGCTTGTTCGGGAATCGCACGACGACGGATAGTGGGGAGTTGATATGTCTCAACTGGGATGGAAGTATGGTAGCAGTAAACTCGAGGAGGAAGAACCTGCCCCTTAAACGTAATTACTACAGCCTGGGTGGGAGTCCAAGAGGGTTTTCCGTCAATATATATTTTTTTATTAAGGCGTCTAGCTTTAAGTATGATACCGCAGCCATCAGGAATCTCAACGGCATTAGCTAATTCTTCCATTGTCCAGTCGATTGGAATGCCTTGAATGAGACCCATGCGGGTCACATTAAATGTGGGGATGGAGGGAACATATTGGTGCATTGTCAGTAGATCACTGTTTAAGAAGTTATTTGCATCACTACCAGATTTAAATTCCACTGCAATGCGGTTCCTGCCTACTTTTTTGACACCGTCTCTCACTATGTTACGGATTTTATTTTTAACTAAAAATTGGCCAAACTTCATTGGATGAATGTAAGTTGCAGCTGAGGGATCGGTTTCCAGGCGGGAAACATGGTCAATAAAAAGACCTTTATCCTCAGAGCCATATACTTTGGGGGAAATAACCAAAGACGGGTGGGTTTAGCTGGTTCCGTAGAGGCATCTGCATACATACGTCGTTTAGTCCCCGTTTGAGTAAATAGCGGCGGAGAAAAAGAATTTGTAGGAGTATGTGCCCTATCCGGAGGATCAGGGGGATCAGGAGGTGAAGGTTCCATGCTTAATTACTTACTTATACAAAATTAATAACCACCACCTCACAATGAGAACAACAAAGACAGGGATGAAATTAGATGGACAAAGTTTACACCAAGAATATCACAGTTCACTTGAGATCCTTATAAAACACGTGCTTCACTAAAACCTCGGACACAGCGAATCTATCGCCTATTTAATCCAAGAACTAAAGAAGTGACTGTGGCCAGAGATGTTATTGTTATGGAAAACACTGAGAATGACAGTAGTGCAACAAGTATTCGAGTTGAAGAGGAACAGCTGAAAGAAAACTCAGATAATGAAGTTAGAGCTGTAGTAAATAATAAAGAGAGTCTAGAAGAGACAAGACATAGAGAAAGATGATGAAACATATGTCATTAGCGAAACATCAAGTGATGAAGAATTTCATGAGTCATTGATAACAGATGATTTGCAAGTCATTCCGCAAAATGAAGGTATCATTCAACACAATCAGAAACGTGTTCGTCGACCCCCAGAGAGGTATGGATGGTTGTGTATTAAAGACTTGCCAAGCGAAGAAATGTCACTTACTGATGCTATAAATGGAGCTGAGAAATTGCAGTGGCAAAAAGCTATGCAATAATTGAAATCTTTTAGAGATAATGACACATGGGAGTTAGTGGACAGACCAAATCACAATACAGTGGTTAAAAATAAGTGGGTTTATAAAAAGAAGTACAACAGTGATGGTGAAGTGAGATATCGAGCCAGACTTGTTGCTAAGGGGTTCACACAGATTAAAGGTAGACTTTAACGAAACTTTTTCACCAGTGTTGCGTTACTCAACCTTAAGATTGTTATTTGCCTTAAGTGTGCAGCTTGATCTCAAAATGAATCAGTTGGTAGTGGTGGTAAATGGTCATATTGATGAATGTGTGTTCATGGAAATACCAGAAAATTCAGATATTAAAGACTGAAAATAAAATTTTTAAGCTAAAAAAAGCTATATACGGGTTGAAGCAATCTGCTAGAGCCTGGTAAGTACACCAAAGTAGAAACATGCTTGTTCAAATTAGGCTATAAAAAGTCAGCTTCTGAACCCTGTTTATTCTATAAATGCCATGAAAATATAAAAACTTACATTTGTACGTAGACGATTTTTTTGTATTCTATAATTGTGAAACTACTTAGAGAAACTTAAAAAATGTACTAGAAAGTGAATTTAAAATAAAAGATTTGGGTGAGATTAAAAATTGTTTAGGTATGAAAGTTGAGAAAAATTGTATTACAGTAGACCAAGAACAATTTGTGAATTGTATTTTAAAACGATTTAATATGTCTAATTGCAAAACTTCAGACACTCTGGAAGTTAACCTTAAATTAGAAAAAGCTGTAACTGACCATGTTAGTTACACTTTTCCTTATCAACAACTAATTGGCAGCTTAATGCATCTGTCAGTACTAACTAGGCCAGATATTTCGTTTAGTGTAAGTTACAAGCCAATTCAACACATGTTTTAATGAGACACACTGGAAACACTTAAAAAGATTGTTATGGTATTTGCAAAAAACAAAGAAATATGGTTTGATTTTCACTAAGAATATTACTGATTTGCATGGTTTTGTAGACGCCGACTGGGTATCTTGTAGTATCGATAGAAGGTCACATACTGGTTTTTGTTTTGTTCTGTCAGGTTGTCTCATAAGTTATGAGTCTCGAAAACAGAGAGCAGTGGCACTATCTAGTACAGAAGCGGAATACATGGCCCTATCAGAGGCATGCAAAGAAGCTATCTATCTTAAAAACTTAATGTCTGAACTTGAAGTGTTTGATAAAAGTCAACCAATTTGTTTGTATAGTGACAGCCAAAGCTCAATGAAATTGGCTGCCAATCCATTGTTTCATAAACGTACAAAACACATAGACGTACGCCATCATTTTGCTAGAGAATGTGTGTTAAATAAAAAGGTATTAATTAAATATCTTCAAACTTCTGCAATGCCAGCTGATGTACTAACTAAGTCTTTGTTCAAATAAACATTATAACTTCATAAAATTGATGGGCATAATATTAAAACTGTGTAGTCAGTAATTCTGAATTAATAATTAGATTATTTTGTTAGGCGAGGATGTTAAAATGTATGAAGATAACAAAATAATCTACACTAGCGCCCACTAGTTTACTTTATGTAGGGTGTTCCTGGTTTAAAAGAAATAGTCTGTTGAAAACCACCATTGTGTTTTAATATTTCAAGTGTAGCAGAAGTACTGACTTGTTTCCTGGTTTTATAATTTGTACTTTTGTCTATCATAGTAACTTTGCACTGTGTTCCAACATGTACCTGTTGAAAAAATATAGTTGTACATCACTGTATCAGCTATCTTACTTTTATATTAATTTAGAAATATAGAAAAGTACAAACATTAAAAATGGTCTGTAAAAGTATCTGTATGGGTGTTTCCAAAGCTGTAGATGTACTTGGAATTGGAATGACATCAAGTTTTCTCTTTTTTGCAGATATTTGAATGCTTTCCGTTGGACATTGTAATAATAATTTCCTTAACTCAGTATCCTGTGGTAGTGGAATCTGAATCAAAGAGAAAAAGTTAGTTTCATGAAGTTTGTTAAAAACATTACCCTCCTTCTGGGTCAGTCGGGTAAAAATTGTGAAATAGAAAAGTTGCTATCATTGTAATATTACGCAGTATTGCAGTGGATTTAAAGATGGGCTCCTGGTTCATTAGTTTATACATATGGTAGTTTTTCAAATCCTCATATGGCTGCAAATTAAATTTATAAGAATTCAGTTTAAAATACTTTTTTCAAATTAAAGTCAATTTTGTTCTTAAAATAGAAGTACACTGCACACGCGTTGCTTGCAATACTTACATTAATGTGATCTTCACAACAATTCATTGTATAAACTTTATGATATTCCACATTTAGGTACTTCGCGCGCGGCACCATTTTTCCCGCAAGTCTTCTCCAATGCGAACAAACATTTTATTTGGGCAATTTGTCGAACTATTTTTACAGCTAAGAACAAAGCAATATCTGTTTTCCATGTTTGTTCCAAAAATGTTTAATGTTTGGGTTTGTGAAACTGGGAAATTAAATAATTAGTTTAAACGGTGTTTTGTTGAGATTATGTTTTGACAGTAATTGTCACGGGGTGGAAGCGCCATACATTTTGACAGCTAGTTAGTGGAGTGCTTTTTACTCTCTAAGTAGAATTTTAAAGAATCAGGTACACACGAAGTTTTTTTTTTTTTTTTTTTTTATATGGCTCGCGCGGTTTGCGCATTACCAGTGTCGGGTAAAAGCGAGGAAACGGGTATTTAGGATACTCAACGGAACAGAAAGCGGAGAAAAAGGATTTAGAAAAGGATAGATCAGGAAAGTTTGTAAAGGTAAGTATACAATACTTATATGGCAATTGTTAATATATATGGCTGCTAATATTATCATGAACAAAATTTTAAACTACATTAAGAAAAAACTTATGTACATATACTACATATTTTTAAAGTTTTAAATTATTTACGTTGATAAAGTTGCAAATTATTTTATAAATATTAAGATCATTTGAATGTAATAAAGAAATTATGCTGGTAGGAAGAGGAATATTACAGGAAATGAGGCTATTAAGAAAGTTGGAGTGATCATATAAGGGACAAGAGAAGAAAAAGTGATTCAAATCACCCTCGTCCAACCCACACTCGCAAATAGAGGTATCCATAATATGAAGCCTGGCCAAATGTACTGGTGTGCACACATGACCAAGCCTCATTCGGATTAAAATCGAAGTAACATTTTTGCTGAACTTAGCTTTAAAATACCATGGTTTACGCGGGATTTGAGGCTGAATAAGGGAATACAATCTACCTTTACGTTGGCTAGATAACTGCCATAAACTAGACCAGGTATCATAAAGATAAATTTTTGGTAATGATAATAAGTCGTGACTAAAATTTTTGTAGGGAAACATATCACCACAGTCTACCGCCTGATTCGCCAGGCAATCTGCAGTTTCATTTCCATGTATCCCACAGTGACCCGGAAGCCAAGCAAAATGAATAGAATATCCGTTCAGTGCACATTCAAAAGCGACCTTTCTTATGTCAAAAATAATTGGATAAGATGATTTGAGATGAAATGGGAATTTTTCAAGGGCCTGAAGGGCACTCATTGAATCGGAAAAAATTATAGCCTTTTTCAATTTCATTATACGGACATATTCTATAGCTTTAAATAGGCCGTAGCATTCTCCAGTAAAGACCGAAGACTCGGGAGGAAGCTTGACTTTTTGAACTATTTTATATTGAGCATGATAAATTCCAACACCGACACAGCCAGAAGGGGTATGTTTAGATGCATCTGAAAAGATATGGTGATAATCATTGAATTCTGTATCTAAAACAAACCTGAAGCTACACTTAATGTTAGGATCTGATTTGTCAACCAAATTGTAATGAATCGTAGGGGAAAAAGTTAAAATTTCGTAAGAGTTGGAAAATAGGGGTAGATGATTAGAACGGTGGGTGGGAGATGAAAGAGACAAGAACTTATGATAACTTATCAATAAACACGGTAAAGGTTTATGTAACCAATAACTATCTGTTATCATCTCATTAAGTGCCTGAAGTTTAGGAATAAGAGGGTGATTTTTAAACTGGACAACTTTAAATAGAAACCTATCAGATAAAAATTGTCGTCTGAGATGAAGTGGAGGTTCACAGGTTTCGACCTGAAGGGCGTTTATAGGACTGGACCTCATCGCCCCAGTAATAATTCTCAAGGCTTTATGTTGAATAAGATCCAACTTTTTAAGAGCTGAAATATTGGCAGGTTCTAGGAGGAATGTACCATAATCTAATATGCTTCGAATTAATGCATTATAAACTAATTTCATAGAGTAGGGGTGAGCACCCCACCAAACACCAGAGAGGCATCTTAACAAATTTAAAAGTTTTTCGCACTTCACCGAGACAAAGTTACAGTGCGGAACGCCTGTTAATTTTGAATCCAATATTACCCCCAGGAACTTAAACTCATTAACTATAGGGATTGCATTATGATCATAGTATAACTGGAGATATGGTAAAATACGCTTTCTTGAGAAAATAACCACAGCACTTTTTGACACTGATAGTTTCATGCCATTCTTATCCATCCAAATTTTTAAAAAATTCAGAGATTTTGATAGTGTATTTTGAGCTACTGCGATAGACTGGCTTGAGTAATATAATACTAGATCATCTGCGTATTGCAGTATGTTAACATTACTATATAAAGATGATTCCAAATCGTGGGTGTATATATTATACAAAAGTGGGCTCAAAACCGACCCTTGAGGAAGGCCTCTATTTACAGATCTCTTTTCATTAAAGTCAGAAACAGGGAGTACTATAAATCGGTCAGATAAAATTCGTAAAATAAAATTGCTTAATAGGTAGGGAACTCCCAAAGCGTCCAATTTTGTTTTTAAAACGGATAAAACAACATTATCGTATGCAGAATTTATGTCGAGAAAAACAGCTATTACGGATTCGTTTAGTGTAAAGCCGCGCCGAATATCCAAAATAAATAAACTTACACTATCCAGTGTACATCTACCTTTCCTAAAGCCGAATTGACTGTCTGCCAAAAAACTATTACTTTCCACATACCACTCCAAACGATTTTTCACTAGGTGTTCAGCTAACTTAAGTAATACCGATGATAACGCTATTGGACGGTAAGCAGATGCGTCAGAGGGGAGTTTACCTGGTTTTAAAATTGGCAATACTATCTGCGATTTCCAAGATGGAGGAATGACACCTGTCAACATTATGTCATTGATAATGGCCAAATAATAACAAAGAATATCATCAGAAATATTTACAAAAAATGAGTATGAAATACCATCTGCTCCAGGAGCAGAATCCTTGGTATTACGAATGACACCTTTAAGTTCATTGAGTGTGAAAGGAGAATTTAAACCAGTAGGTTCCTCTGAAGGCGAAGGGAATAGGTCAATGTTTTCTGGAACCCAGGGAGGAGCTAATTTATTCAGAAATTCATCAGCAAGGGATTCAGGGATTGTGTTGAAAGACGAATTAGACATAGCCGATCTAAAACGTTTAATGTTCCGCCATACTAAGGTTGGATGAGTATTTGGTGATATAGAGTCACAGAATTTCCGCCAACCTTCGAACTTCTTGTTTTTAAAAAGTTTTCGTGTGTCAGCGTTAGTTTTAGATAATATATTAAAGTTGTGATCGTTCATATTATTCTTATAGGCTTTTTCTGCCTCCTTACGTTTCTTTATTGCTGCTGTACAGTCTCTATCCCACCATGGTGGAGAAGGAATTTTTGTAGGAGAATTGTTTTTTTTGGGAAAAACTTCATTGGCAGCATCTATTAATATTTTAGCAAATGACTCTACACATACATTTTGGTTACTTGAATTTAATGCTGGAAGAGAAGACACTCTACTTTCAACACAATTCCTATATTTATTCCAAAAGTGATCTGTTCTGTTAGGAAGATTGTATCTTAATCTAGGTTTGTGATTAGATTTCGTTGCCCTACTAAATGGAAAAGTAATGATTATTGGAAAATGGTCACTGCCTAAAGTAGACACAAATGTTTCCCAGGACAGAGTGGAGGCTAAATTAGGTGGACATATTGAGAGGTCAACAGCACTTTTATTATGGCCTGGTGGTGTACGGCGGGTGGGTGCTCCTGTATTTAATAAGCAAATGTTATGTCTATCAAATATTTCAATTAAGTCTTCTCCGAAACTGTTAGTGGCAGAGCTGCCCCAAGATTGATGGTGACAGTTGAAATCACCTAATACTAAAAAGGGCCTAGGAATGATAGAAAATAGATTGTTAATTACATTTAAAATAGCTACAGATGGGTAGGGTATGTACAAAGAAACTATACAGATGTTATATACATTAATAGCTATAATAGACATATTTACATTATGAGCAGGTAGTGTGACTATAGTGAATGGCACTGAATTTTTTATTAGCAGTGCAGCACCACCATACCCATCAGGTCTGTCATCTCTGACAGACGTATATCCATGCAATTTGAAATTATGCATGGGTTTGAGCCATGTCTCAGCAAGGGCAAAGACAAATGGCTCATATTTGTTTATCAAGTAAATAATCTCGCTTTTTTTACTAATAGCGCTGCAACAGTTCCACTGTAGCAGCTTAGCTTGCATTGCCATCTTGAATGACTCTCATACATTTTTCTATAATATAGGCAGCGTGGGACGGTGAACTTAAGTTAGACTTTGAAACTATATTAATTAATGCAACTATTAACTCCGGTAATGAACACTGTGAATCTTGATGTTGTTTATCTGATAAATTTAGAGCACACCCATTAGATGGGGAAGGCATTAAGTTTTCCCTAATTATTGCCTCATGAGCCTCTTGGTCATAGCCCTTGTTGAGCCGAGGAGGAGAACGAGGTTTTAAAAATACTGTTTTATTGTAAGATACACTAGGGTTAGGTGTCTTTTCTGAGTTAACTTGCTTATCAGGTTTAGAAACAAGAATGTCAGCATATGACTTTGATACTGGTGGATGTACTTTGGAAGCTTCAGCATATGACATTGAATTTGTAGCCATTGAAGTTTTAATATTTTTTTGCCTAAGAAATTCAGGGCAAGTTTTACTAGTAGCATAATGATATCCTGAACATAAGCAACATGAAGCTTTGATTTCATCAGTTTGACAAGTATCACCAGCATGATTCTGGCCACATTTATAACATCGTGGCTTAGACCGACACTGTAACTTGGTATGTCCAAAGCGGCAACAATTATAGCACTGGATGGTGGGAAATATGTACAGTTCAACCGGCAAGGCATTGTAACATATAAATATACGTTTTGGTAAGACTTGGCCATCAAAAGTTAGTACTATAGACTGTGATGGTTTCCAAATTGGAGCACCATCAACAAATGTTTTATAATTAAGCCGTCTAACTTTAATAATTTTCCCACAGTCATCTGGCACTATAATGTTTTCGATTATCTCTTCAGGGGACCAATCAGCTGGTATACCTCTAACTAAACCCATCCTTGTGACATTGAAGGTAGGAATAAAAGCTTTGTAACTATTGGATACTAAGCTGTTGTGTGTCAGGAACAAATTAGCATGATTGAAGTTAGAAAATGATATGGAAATTTTGTTACGGCCTATTTGTTTCACGCTACCATTTACTATGCACTGAAAAGAATTCTGTTTAAGAAATTTCCCGAATGTAAGTGAATGCATAGAAGAACCTTCATTAGGATTTGTTTCAATTTTCTGAACATGAACTACATAGGGGGCACTATCAGATTCATTGTAGAGATTACGTGCAATTGGAGTAGAATTGGATCGAGGCAAATCTGAAATGTTAGAAGATAAAATCGTGTCTTCTTGTTGCGAGGGCACCGGGGAATCAACAAGTTCACAATCATTAGAATTGTGTCTGCGCTCAACTTTTTCTTGATGTCTCCGACTTTTTTTATTTCGACTACGTTTGCGAGGGGGAGCAGAACCTGATGTTGAATAATTTGAGTAATCTGTTTCTGATTCTTGGGATGCTACAGTCACAAAATCTGCTGCTGGAGGAACATCAGGATCCCCTGGATCAGGTTCATCAGGTGGGTCGTTCATAACGAGAAAAGTTTGTGCAAACTTACCGATGCAGCAAAATAAATACACTAACTAAATAAAATATATACACAAAACAATAAATTTACAAGAAAACTATACAATACTGATCTATACAGTGAAAAATAAATTTTTCAAAAACTCTGAAGCAAAAAAAGGCGCCCGTCGCGTCCAACGTTTCCCGCGCTTTTTTCCCACTTCTACACACGAAGTTTGACTACAATATTTTAAAATTCTCCCTCATCGCTGTATAATCTGTGAATCTGTCATTGTCAGTTTCTTCAAAATCATAGATTATACAATACCCAAGCCACAGCGTTGTCCATTCTACATAAAACAAAGCATGTTTATCATGAAATGTAGAAAAGAGTATTCTTACCGTACCGCAAGTTACCTGGGTATTCATTTCATTTTTTTTCAAATCCGAAAGTAGTTAGGAAGGATTTCTAATAAGACCGTAAAACGAAACGACGTAGATAAAAGTGCATCTCAAAATACTACCATCTTATGAGATTTTCCTTGAAATTAAGGGAAACTTAGAAGTTATGCGGTTTTAAGTTTAATATTGTAAATCGTTATTAAAGCTGGTGACAAGCTGCGGCGGACGCAGCTCCGGACTCGTCTTGACATTGTGAGGTCAAGCGCTGCCATTGGTCTATCCTTCAGACAACTTCCGCCAGCCCAAGGATCGACCAATGGCAGCGTTTGACCTTACAATGTCAAGACGAGTCCGGAGCCGCGTCCGCCGCCATCTATCACCGGTATAAGGCTAAAACCATCAAGGATTGTTTATAATAATACCTCGTCTGTCACAGAATAATACTACAGCAGCTGTAGTATTATGGCAAGAATTGTGCCTTTTATGCCGTGACTTTGACATTTAAATATTTTTTGTTTTATCATTTATTTATTGATTCCGTTTTTATTTATAAAATTACATTCAAATTTGGTAACTTTTCGATAAAATCATTAGGAAAATATGTACTTAGGAGCTGGCAAGTGGCAACCTTATTTAGTATTAAAAAAAAATTCTAGAAGAAATTTTAATTTCGAGTTACTTAAAATATCATTGCTTCTAAGTGCAGCAGGTATTCCTAATAACAAACCAATACCATTATTACACAGATAAGGCTTTGTGTTTTCTTATTGGGTCTTTTTTATCAATACAGTGCCTAATCTAAAACCGAAGTTCCATGACTAGCCGTAGCCCACCACCACCGCAGAGAAGACCTGAAAGAGAGCCGACCCCCACGACATCGACTATTGAAGCAGTATCGACGCAGGAAATTCAAAAATGGCTTTCATCTATTGAACAATGCCTGAACGAAATCTGCAGCACATCCAGCGAAGGAAAACTTAATACTGTGCAGAAACTGAAAATAAGCAACGTTAGCAGAAATGTACAAATCGAAGATCAGTTCGAAGAGTTGAAGGAATGTGTACTCTCTGCTCCTAAGATCCAACCACCGAACACATCTTTTGCGGACGTAGTTAGAATAAGCAAAAGCTCTACAATACGTCCTCTATGCACTAAAAGTATTGCTATTTACCCAGCTGACGATAAGTCTAGTGAAGATACTAAGAAGCTTATTCAGACCATTATTAAGCCTGAAGAACTCAAACTTCATATACGAGGGATAAGGAAAACTAAAGGTGGAGGCATAATAATTAGCACTGAGGGAAGGGATGACCTTGACAAATTAAAGAAGGCAGAACAGCTCAAAACTTCAGGGCTAAGAGTTGAAGAGACTACTAAACGTAAGCCTAAAGTGATATTATTAGGAGTACCAAACAATACCTCGGATAAGGAAGTCTTTGAATGTTTATATGAGCAAAATATTTCAGGCAAGTACTAGCACATTGAACGTGAAATGTTTTTAAACTCTATTAAGCTGAGCCACAAATCTGGCAAAAAAGACGCGCCTTACTGTAATTTTGTACTGGAATTGCCTCCAAACCTCAGAAAAATTCTTATTGAGCAGGAAAGGGTATTTATTAATTGGACTTCATGCCCAGTTAGAGACTACACTCTTATTACTAGATGCTACAAGTGTCAACAATATGGACATTCAGCGAAATATTGTCGTGACACCGAATCTACGTGTGGGCACTGCGGCTGCGTTGGCCATTTAATTAAAGATTGCCCAAAGCAACTAGAACCAGCAAACTAGGCTACGTGCCGGCGATTTAACAAACCTAGCCTCCGTAAAACCGGAGACGAGCAATGCCCTGCAAGAAAAATTGCTGAGGCTAGATACATAAGCACAATTGACTATGAGGGAGAACAAAGCGCGGCATAGAACGTATAACCCTGCACTGCCTGCACACAATGAATAACTCCAGGATTTTCTTAAAAACATAAGTCTAATTTAATATGAATTAATATGTGTCGTGGATCCAACTCACAAATGTGCATTATATATACATATAAATATATATTATCATATTCACTTATATTAAAAAGAAATCACCATAATTCCAAACATGTATTCGCTCCATTTGTATCATCCTATGTACTTAAATACCGATTCATTTTAGAAACTATGTCAAACCTACTTATTGTAAGTTATTACATAATTATTAAGACTAAGGTGGAAAGTGCTAAATAAGTAGATCTTGATCTACTTATTTATTGTTGTATAGTTAGTAATCGTTTCTGTGTAAATATTTTAATGTTGAATAAGCACTAACCTACTTTTACGAGTTTTAATAGATACCTAAGATACAGGCAAAACTATTGCTTAGTTTAGGTACCAACTTTATAATGATTAGATTAGATTAAATTACTTAAGTTTCATGTATTTATGCTAAGTTTTTACAGAGAAATAAATTTATCTTATCTTATAATCCTAACCTAACCTCTAAAACACAACAAACATTTTAAACATTATTTAGTTATGATATAACAAATTGTATATTTTCTTGCTACCTAATTACAGAACGGCTAGGTTCGGAATATCATAATGTATGTTGTAAGTTGCAATTTGCAAACAATTCCTAACTTTTCTCGATCAGTACTAAAATAACCTCTATGATTTTTTAAAATAATTTTTCAAGAAATTTGATATTTTCTAGTGAATAGATTTGGAACATCTTATTAAATGTCATAAGTTGCAATTTACCGACTTTTCTCACCTTTATAACGATTTTCCACAATGTTTCAAAATATAACCTTTAACCAACTGTTAAACATTGTACAAGAAATTTGATATTTTCTCGCAAATTAATCAAAACGTGGCTCTATATGGATCAATATACAAATTCACAATCAATCAACAATGCCTTATAAATTTAATTTAATCTAAAATAAGTAAGTATGCAAGTATTGGAGGTATTGTCATCATAATATTTTCATCAGCCGATCTGTTCAAATAATATGAAAAAACTAATTTGGACCCTTCAAATCATGATTCAATCAGTAAGTAATTAGGATATAAGGATACTAAGAACAATATGTTAAAATGCCTTGTACATGTTCAGTCATACATGATTGCAATCAGTCATCAACACCTACTTATGGCAAAATATCAGAAATGAGTACAAATGTCTTAAATATATTCTTTTGCTATTAGGATTTAGTATTTTAAGTCTGAATAGTCATCAAAGACTATTAGTCAAGATCTAGTAGACTGAAAACATATAATTTGATTAAGGTATAAATATTTAACACGTCAAAGCTTGAATATATTATAACATGAAAACACAATGTAAATGTAAATGTTTTGTGGACCTGTAAGTAATTAACCAGTTGTAACTCGTGTGGTCACATGCGACTGCAAAACAATGACATTATAAATGTGTTCATCATAGATTAAGTGACGAGTTAGGTTAAGCCGGTCAGAGTGTAGAAAACAAATAAACATAAAAATATATTAAATGAAAAAATGATTTTAATTTGTTTTCTCTTAACAGGGCACATAAAGTAAAATATGACCTTTATATGAAAATTTATAAAACTGGGTAATTTTTTCTTTAGAATTAACCCTCTCCGTCTTATAATGTTTTTTTTTTAAATACTGGGTTTTACGGCTCTGGGTTGTTGGTGTAAATCCAAATACTCAGTGTCTTGTTTTGGAGCTCAAACACAACTTTTTCTAAGACCATCGAAATTTCGAAATAAAAATGTTTTTTATACCAAATCTAAGTAATTTTTCACTTAGATTTGGTATGAAATGACAACTCCTATTAACTATCGCCTAAATAAAAAAGTACAGATACAAATTAAAAAATGGCAGAAATGTTTACGCTAAAAGTATATCTCTTTCGTAGTGCAAAGAAATTATATTTACTATCCTGCTGTCAGAGTCAAAGTTGTCCAAATAAAGGTAAAATGTATTCAAATACACCGATTAAAATTTCATAAAATTATCTTTTACTTAACTGAACAAAATGTCACGGATTTTCGTCGATTTATCGAGCGATACATTATTATTTTTTCTACTGCATTACATTCTAAAATATCGTAAATCTAGCTTATTTATCCCACGTCTGGCAGCACTGCTCTCCATGTATTCTACATACAAGCGAATGACGTTTCGAATTAAAAAAAAAAGTTTCGTCTCTGTCTCCTTCGTGCGCGCACCCCTCTTTGGAGACGCGACGCGACAGAGACAAAAACTTTTTTGCAGTGTTGCCACCTTAGTTTTAGTACTAGGGGCTGTTGAAGAAGCTAAAAAGGGCTAGATAGGGCTAGATGGAGCACAAATTACTAAGCCTTGCTGTAAAAAAGCTAATAAAACACTTTTATACTGATTTCAATTATTTTTTTAATTTTAGTTTTAATAATAATAATAATATATTTTCAAAATCGAACAAATTTTGTAGATTTAATCAATCAATTAGGTTCAAACATTTAAAATATTATTTAGTTGACGAATAAACTAAAATGATTCATATTTAACCAAAACAAAAGAATAAAAATTTAAAACAATTATTTACCATGTTGGTAATCAATAAAAAACACTAACAAAAAATAATCAAAAATCAAAGTCCTCATCTGAATCTTCCAAGATCTTATTTGGCGGAGCAGAAGAAGTAGATGGCTCATTAAAATCTATAGTATTTTTCGACAATTTGAAAGTGTATTTCAAATTACTCCCACAATTTTTTAATGTCTTCAGGAATCTAGTGAGAAAAACAAGTTTGTTTGAGTCGTTTTAATGCCAATCGTATATTCAAAATTGCAGTCATTGTTTTTAACCCCATCCTGTTTCTCGTTTTGGTTTTTATCAAGTTCATTGAGCTGAAAACGCGCTCTACGTCGGCGTTAGAATGCGGCAAAGATAAAATATTTTTTGCCAATTTTCCAAGCTCCTGATATGGGTTGTTTCCGGCGGCATCCTTATGAACAAGCACTTCACACCAAAATTTTACGCTGTCTTTATTATTCCAATCTTCGTTAGCAATGTGCCTATATTTTGTCGATATTTTATCAATTTCTTCAGGCTGCACACCGAACGATTCAGCAAGTTTAACAATGGGTAGTGCAGATTTGTTCTTTTTTAATGTTTCTTTAACAGAAAGAATTGTCATGGTCTCCAGGTTTTTGAAGTTACTCGGCAAGCGCTGCTGTAATTCACATAATTTCAGAGTAAAATCAATGCATCTTTGTTTGAGTGCTTTTTTTTCCGGTTCTCCTAGACTCGACTTACTTAAAGAATCTTCAAACATGTATCCCATGTACGGATTCGGATCAACATAATCGTTGACTCGTTGAACAAAATAGTCTATTCGGGAATTTGGATTAATAATTTTATGGCATAAACTTTGAATGAGTCGTTTCAGCGTATCTAGGAGTAGTACTAGATCTGTTCCTTTACCTTCAAATACTTTCAATGTTTGCTGAACTTCGTTAAGCACTGATTTTAAGTAAATTAAATACAATTTATTCCTCTCATCTCGTAACATCGAATGCAGTGTTGTAGCTGTGAAGCAATTTTCTGGCGTCTGTGTCATTTGAAAGTGCAGTTTGAGTTCATCCCATTGAGAAAGTATTCGAGTAACGGCTGGCTCTATAGAAATCCAGCGAGTGGCACACATTTTTAGAATTTTCAGCGGCTTCTCGCCCACATTTATGGTTTCATAAATTTCTTTGTATGCATCTTGTCTGGATGGAGATAGACAAAACCAATTGTATATCTCTCTGACTAAAAACTCAAATGTTTCTAGGAATAGTTTCTTGCGAAGCGTGTGATACAGCCATCTGTATGGAGTGGCAAACGCACCTATTCAAAACCAAATGGGGTAAGTTGTATTCTTCTTTCAGAATTTCGAACACCCCATTATTTATTCCTACCATTACAGAGGCGTTATCGGTTCCGATTCCCATTAGTTTTGTTATATCTAATTGTAGGTCATTAATAAGACTGATAAGGGCATCAACTATAGATCTGGCGATTGCAGAAGTCAATTGCTGCAAACCTAGAAATGTCGAAACTATTTCGTTTCGTTCTTCTTTCAAATATTTAATCACCACTCCCAATTGTTTTGTGACAGACACATCTGTAGACTCTGTAGACTGTATCAGGCTAAAAGGACTTGTTCCAATATCTTTGATCAGTAAATCTTTGAAATACGGACTTAGAAATTCAGTTACAATATGCGTACATTTAGTACGATGCATATGGATTTTATTTGCTCCTCCTTTCAGACAGTAACAAAGGAGACATTTTTTTTTGGGCCCAGTTGCAACGGTTGCGTCTAATGATGACATTGCACTCTAAATTAATAACTTATTTTTTTAGACAATTAGACGAAAGATAACGTTTAAATGAAACCGGAATCTCAAAATCAAACTAAAAAATGCGTTGTATTGACTATTTTTCATCACGCCATTCCTCCTTTTTAAAGTCAAGGCATAGATAACTGTTGAGTATAGATCTTATGTTCAACAATACGTGTAAAGGAACGACGGGCTGGTTCATTTATAAACAATATCAATTATTTCAAAGACGAGATTTTGTTTTGATCACGTTTTATCTACTTTTATTTATTTTAAACAATTGGAATCTCCGAAAAAAATATTTTAATTGAATTTTTAAGATTTTTTGCATAAAATGGTTATCTAGTAAAGCCGTGGAACGGATAGCAACTCTGTCTTGATTTTTGACAGTTATCACTGACATTGACAGGAGTGGTTGGAGTGTCATTTGTCATACCTTCCGTTTGTTTCGAATTGAGTGTTTGTGTTCTCCGGATTTTTCATTATTTTTAACGAAAAATAGAAGAAAATGGCATCAAGTACAGCCCCTATTCCATTAAACCGTTGTGTTAATTGTGCAGTGAGATATCAACGGAACGTGCAAAGACAATTACTTTCAGAAACGACTGAAAATGTGCGTCAACTTGTACGTGTGTGGATTTCTCGCGAGGTGAGGTTTTAAACCTTTATAAACCTTTTTGAAACCCTACTACACCACGTATTATTCTTCTATCGTAGGTACATTTGGTTTTCACAGTAATTAAACTCCTATACGCTTTTATTTTTCAGTTATATCCACTTGATGCAGTTTGCTTGTACTGCTTGATTATATTACAAGAAAGTACTCCTCCTGATACAATAAGAAGATTTGGATATCGGAATATCTGTATTCCATGCGGTGTTTCTGTTTCAAGAGCACACCAAACACAAAGTGAAACACTTTGTGTTTGGCGACAATGACTTTGCAGAAAGGAACATTATTCTGCAGTGGATACCACCACACCAGGTAATTAAACTTTTTATTTACCTACCGAGTAATGGGATGTAATAAAAATGTTATTGCTTGTTAGTCACATATTAAGTATAGAAAAAAAAAATAATAAATTGCAGCATTGCATTCAATATGTTTACAAATAAGTAGGTACTTTTAAAATGACTTTCCCTTTTGTCTTATGGTTGGATAGCTTTGAATTAATTAAAGTAGATAATTGTATCATGATCTGCTGTTATAATTTTAATATTTTTCCAGGTACAGGTATTTTGCTTGGAACAAGTCTGTAGGGCTTGCTGGTTGAAAGCTTCTCGTGCTGTTAGCAGGCAAAGACAACAGGATAATAACAGAGCTGTGCTGGATACTATTGCAATTGTCTGGTAGGCAGACGCACTGTCGGTTGTTGTGCACATGTGATGTTCATTGTGTGGTTTTTATCTTGGGCACGCTACCAAGATCAGGTCGAACCACCTGCATCTTTCTTAGATGAGGTACTGTTACTGAGAGATGATTTCGAAAATGATGATCATTTACATGAATAAATGTATTTTGATTTGTTATTTATGCTATTTTGATTTTTTTACTTCTCCTTCCACATTTAGATACATAATAGATATCCATGAATAATCAAATTAAATTATTAATTTGCATTACATGTGGTTAACATGTAGGTACCTACATAATATGATAATAATCACAATGATAACACCTGAACTGTGTATATTATAGCTACTTATATTTTTTATAGCGAAGGAGTGTGAGTTCGATTCCTAGCTTAGACAAGTGCAATCTACCTTTGCTCAGCTTTTAATATTTGTTTCTATGACTATATTATAATATCTTTGACATAAATAGCATTGTGTATGCAAATAATGAAATAAAATGTATAAGAAGTTTTTAGGTTATGTCATTAACGTTTTGATGAATTTTCAAATATTTTCGTTAGATAAAGAAATACTAATATTGCTAATGTTTTTTAGACATTATAGGGAACAATTTGATATATGTTTCATTACTAGATGTCACAATTTTTGGTAGGCCCATCCTCCATACAAAAAAAAAATGTCTCCTTTGCATAAGTCAGTAAGATGGTCAACACTATTAATTGAGGAGTGTTCTGCTATGTATAAGCTAAAATATGCTTCAGATTTACTGGCACTGGTAGTATCTTCTTTCTGCACAACTATTTTTGTTTGTGACGATGACGTAAAGGGAATTGATTTTTCTTTATGTTTTTTTGTGTCCTTAAGACGATGGATGTCGTATATTTTTGCATTCATTTTCACTTTACAATACAAGCACTGAGTTTTCAATGAATCTCCTGGCACTGGTTTTAACCACATAAACTCAGCTTCCCACTCTTTTTTGTAATGTTGCTTATATGTAGTCTTTTTTTGAAGCGGCAAATCCATCTTCAGTTATTTAATACCCACAAGAACTTTTGAAATGTTCACAATCACTTTGTCAATGTACGGAAATCTCAAAATATCACAATATTCTATAAAAAAACCTCAAATTACGACGTCGAACTCCAGAAGTATGAATGAAAAAGAAATGTTTTTTTTAATTTGCTCAAAGCAATGCTCGGGGAATATCCGGATCGGCGTGGTGTAGAGATGCGGTATGTTGCCATAATCGAACAAATGGTATCTACCACAAAAATATTAATAAATCGCGAAAAATATGTTAGATGATAATTTAAGATTTTCGTGAAATAATTTCAAAAAATGAAAAAAGCTAGATAGCCCTTTCCGGGCTAAATCATTTGACAACGGGTTCGCATATAGTAAAAAGAGCTAGATCTAGCCCCAAAAGGGCTAAGGTGGCAACACTGCTTTTTTGTCCCAGCGACAAAAGTCTCCCGTGCGCGCACTCTCCTAAACTATCATCTAGTGTTGCCGAAAAATCAATTGTATTGCAATCGATAGTTGAACGCTAAATTCATCTATACGATCGACAGGACAATCGATTAGTGTTGCCGAAAAATTGATAGTTTTGCAATCGATAGTTGAACGCTAAATTCATCTATACGATCGATAGGACAATCGATAGTATCGATACCATTGATACTATCGATACTCTCGATAGTAGTTCAGCAATAGACTGCGGCAATTTGTTAAAAAAGCGAATACATTTTCCCATGAACGAATTACCTACTTTATGCAGTCTGAAACTTGGAACGGCAAGTTTGTATTTATTCCGAGTATTATGATTATGAATGTCACCTTTCTTAGGAAATAGATGCAGGTTTTTACGAATGTACATAATATTATATGAATTGAGAAGCCACTTTTAATATATTAATTTCCTTGAACAGATCTTTTAACGAATCTCGGGGTCTAAGGTCGTAAATTGCCCGTACAGCTCTCTTTTGTAGTACAAAGATAGACTCAATATCTGCTACTGAGCCCCATAACAATATTCCATATGACATAATACTGTGAAAATAGCTAAAATACACCAACTTGCCGTTCCAACATCAGTCAATTGTCTTATCTTTCTCACGGCATAAGCAGCTGAACTAAGTCTTCCCGACAGAGTCTCAACAGGAGCACCCCATTGCAGACGGGAATCTAAAGTTATTCCCAAAAAGGTAGTGGAACTAGACGTATCTAGTCGTTCATCTTTTACAGTAAGATACGTTGGGACTTGCTTTACGTTCGGCATTGTGAATTTAATACATTTTGTTTTATTTGCATTGAGCATAAGGTTGTTGGTAGTGAACCAATGCAACACTTGCGAGAGAGCATTATTTACATCGTCAAATGAATGTTTACCTCTCTTGATTTTAAAAATCAGTGAAGTATCATCTGCAAATAACACTGTCTCACAGAGGTCTTTCGTGAAAGAAGGAAGGTCGTTAATGTAAATTAGAAACAGCAGGGGTCCTAATATCGATCCCTGAGGCACACCCATGGTAAGAGGCGACCTAGAAGACTCAGTTCCATTGATACAAACTTTTTGTGTTCTGCCTGTGAGATAAGAGTTTACTAAATCTAAGGCATCATTTGAAACACCATAGTGCCTTAGTTTTTTCAGTATGGTTTGATGGTCCACACAATCAAAAGCTTTAGAAAGATCACAAAAAACACCTAAAGCATCCTGCCTACTCTCCCAAGCATCAAACACGTGTTTTAAGAGTGCAACTCCAGCATCAGTAGTACTTCTACCTTTCGTGAAACCGTATTGATTGTTATGCAACAATTTATTGAGGACAAAGTGTGACAAAAGTTGATTAAAAATTACTTTTTCGAAGACTTTACTGAGTACTGGTAATATTGAAATCGGACGAAAATTAGAAGGATCTTTTTTCTCGCCTGACTTAAATAAAGGAATAATTTTACTAAATTTCATTAGAGTTGGAAACTGTTTATTGTCAATACATTTGTTAAAAATAGTTGCGAGATGTGGGGCTATCGCATTTATAATTGTATTGATAATGCTGACAGAGATTCCCCATAAGTCCTCAGTTTTTTTCATGTTTAATTCCTTAAAGGAGTCCTCATTTAATAGGAGCAACCAACAAATCTTACACCAATGATACAATTAACAAGTTTAAAATATGAGCTAAGTGTAGATTCAGTTACAGGCTGCCACGACTTGCAAGTGTGAGTTATAGTTTACTTTTAAAACAAGAGCTTACTTATAAAATAAAAATGGAATAATATTTTTTTAGGACTTAATTTTAGTTAAACAATAGCCAAGATTTACAGATAAGAGTTATATGCTTAGTTCCTCTGTAGCCAATTTTTTAAATTTGGGGAGTGTGTTGTAAAATATATCTATACTTCTTCTTTCTTCTTCTGTAACTCATTATATTGTCGTTGAAGCCTGTTCATGACAGAGTAATGGCCGAGACTGCTTTAGGATCCCCTGGTAATGAAAGGAGCATATCTACCTTGTCTCGGGATTTTGTAGGGTATATTAAAATCAACCTGTTCCAAGAGCCATGGGCAGTCCAGACCACCTCTCACAATCTTAAACAAACAAAGACGTGATCCAACAGCAATCTTCTGTTTTTTAGACTGAGCATCCTAAACCTTGAAAGCCTGTCAGTGTACGAAGGCAACTGCCTAGCTAGACCAGATTGGAATGAGACGTGCCATAAAAACCTCTTTTGCACTCGTTCTAATCGTTTGCTATGCACTTCATAGTGAGGAGACCACACCGGGCTACAGTATTCTAAGATCGAGCGTGCATATGCGTTATACAGTAAGATTTTGGTGGCTGGTTTTAGACCTTTACAGTTGCGAACTACAAATCCCAGCATTTTGAAAGCCCTACACGTTATGTTGTCAATGTGCCTGTGAAACTGAAGTTTTTTATCAAGCACCACACCTAGATCCCGAACAAACTTTACCTCTTTAAGTGATGTACCATTAATGTGGTATGTAGGTGCCGTTGATGACTTGTGCCTTGAGAATCTAATGAATTGACATTTGTCGGCGTTAAGTTCCATCTGATTAATTTTGACCCAGGTTACTAAACTATCAATATCTCTTTGAAGAAGCAGTGCATCACCTGGTGTAGTAATTTCCCTACAGATTTTTAAGTCATCCGCAAAGAGATAGGCCTTTGAGTATTTAAGGACTGAGACTATATCGTTAATAAAGATGTTAAATAGAGTAGGACCGATATGAGAACCTTGAGGCATACCTGAAAGTACTGGCAATGGATCAGAAGTAAAGCCTTCCACAACAACACTTGCTACACGATCCGATAAATAAGAGGAGAACCATTTAACCGGTCTACTCCCAAAGCCGTACTCTGTTAACTTTGACAGCAAAATATGATGGTCCACCTTATCGAAAGCCTTACTGAAGTCCGTGTAAATAGTGTCCACTTGATTGTGCTTGTCGACACATTGGCTAATATCTGATACGAATTCAGCAAGGTTTGATGCAGCTGACCGATCTCTCATGAAACCAAATTGACGTGTTGTAATGAATTGTTAATGTGCCACGAAAAAATAGGATAGAGAAGAGATTCAAAGACTTTAGCAATTACTGGTAGGAGCGAAATGGGCCTATAGTTCTTTATTAGTTTTTCATCACCTGTCTTATATAACGGGACTATAAGTGCTTGTTTCCAAACTGTTGGAAATTTCATACAGCGCAATGAGTCATTAAAGATTAGTGATAGTGGGTATGACAAGCACTCAGCGGGCTTATTCGCTAACTCGAATGACAGTTGAGAATAATGATCACCGGGTATAGTTTCTAACTTTCAACTGTCAAAACTGACATTTCGTATTCGCTAACTTCGGTGAGGAACCGTAAAATTTCAAGATGGCGTGTGGTTCAGTGATCATCACTTTGATAGGTCGATAGCCACTGAATGCCTATCGATTAACGGTATTTGGTATTCAGTAAGCTCGGTGTATATCGTTAAGACGTTTAACTGTGGACCACTCAAGTTGTCAAAGTAGAAGTTAAAATCACTATTCGACAGCAGTTATTTGTAAGTGGACAGTGTTAATCACTCTTCTAAAATTCTAACTTTATTTGTTTGAGATACACAACTTGAAGCTACCTCGCTAGTTTAGTAAGTATCTTTATATACGATTGTTGAATAAAAAGTGAAGTGAAATAAATTGCCTTTGTTTTATAGAAAAAGGGGGAATTAAATCTTATTGGAATTTGTTAAAATGTCATTAGAAGTTTGTATCAAATATTTTTTTATGTAAATCATTATACAAGCCTAAAACAATAATAAGTCATTAATAAATATCTAAATCATACTAATATTGTTAATTTTAGGTATGGCACGCGCATATTTATTGGGACTTGCTGAAGAGCAAAGGCAAATGAATGTCTTGCGCAGAGAACGTCGGGCAAGGCGTGCTTTGTCTGACCACATGCATTTGCCGGACAAAGAATTTGTGGCGCACTTTCGCTTGTCCAAAGAAACTTTTAACAACTTAGCTGAGAAGCTTCGTCCATTTTTGACACAACGACGGCGAAACACTGGAGTGCCCCATGAGCTCAAAGTAACTATAACTATAAGTTGATGACAATATGGGCATTCTTGCCACTCAAGGAATTTTCAAATATGCAATGTCAACAAAAAATATTTTATTTGATATTGATAAAATTGTTTGATTTTGTTATAGGTGTTAGCTGCTGTATCATTTTATGCCCAGGGATCTTATCAGAAAAGCATTGGGTCATCTTATTTATTTAATATGTCCCAACCTACATTCAGTAGGTGCTTGCATGAGGTCACCGATGCCCTAAATAATCCAGAAATCTTGAGGACTCACATAAAATTTCCTTCCACACGTGAAGAAAGAGAAAATATAATGGAAAGGTACAATATTTGTTTCTTTACTGATAAATTCACTTTTAAAGTGAACATGACACATGTAATGTTATAGGTCTTTGGGTAATGCAGAAAGAAATGAATAGTAAATAAATAAATAAATATCCTTGGACTTAAAGTTTTGTTTCAATGCTTGAAAACAAAAACTAAGATAACACTAAAAACTTTTCAGATTTATGGAAAAGTTTGGATTTCCTGGAATAATTGGGTGCATAGATGGTACTCATGTTGCATTGATACGGCCCGTGGATCATGAAGAAACTTTCTTCAATAGGAAAAGTTATCATTCATTGAATGTCTTAATAGTAAGTATTATAATTCCTTACAATTAATTGCATAGATCTTGAATATACTTATACTTACACCAAAATAATTATCATTCTTGTATCTTATTACTACTTTTAGCAATAAATATTATTATGAGATGCGAGGGGATAGTAGATAGATAAGAAACACCATAAATGCACTTACATAGTACACTAGTTCAATTCAATATTAAACCACCTAGAATAAGCTAGTCTATATAGTACACAGGCTCTAGTGGTTGTATGCTGTATGTGTTATAAATAACATATTACACTGAAAATCTTTTTTTTTTCAGATTTGTGATGCAGATTTAAACATTTTACATGTTGATGCATCATTTGGTGGGGCGGCACATGATTCATTTGTATGGAATCAATCTCCTATAAAAGAATACATGGAAGAACTGCACAATAATGGTGAAAACTGCTGGTTACTAGGTAAATTTGACCAAGATTTAGTTATAAATCCAATGCAATAAAACACCATTATTATATTTCTTAGCTATTTTTAGTTTTTCGTTCCACAAATAGAAAAAGATAACTTTCAGATCACTTTGTTGACCATCTTTCTGTCTGTCTGTCCATTTGTATAAATCTTCAAGCTCTTAACTAAATTAGAAAAAAGCTATATCAAACATTTATTTTTATTTTTTATTAATACTACTTATTGTACTCTGCTCCCTTTTGAAAGCCACAAAAGGGATTTCGTGGGCATAAAAGAGTTTGGTTTTCAATCACATAACTTTGCTTATTTACAGGTGATTCTGGATATGCTCAGCGCCCATATATGATGACACCTATTCTTGGAGCCGCTTCTGGGACGCCTGAAGAGTATTACACCGATCTGCACTGTCGAGTTCGAAATACAATTGAGAGATGTATCGGGGTTTTGAAAGCACGTTGGCGATGTTTGTTAGCACACAGGGTGCTTCATTATAATCCAGTGATGAGTGGAAAAATAGTGAATGCATGTGTAGTGTTGCACAATATAGCCAGTGCTTCAAGAACCCCACCGTCTGAACTGCCACTTGATGAGACAGATAATGACCGGCAACGCCAACCTGTTGTTGCAATTCCAGCCAATGTTGATAGGGCAAGAGACAATTTAGTAAATAGATTGTGGAGAGCAAGATAGTTCTTAATATTATATTCATATAAAATGTATAAATCCTATGTATTAGTTATACTTACTCCTTTATTTTATTATACTTACTGTGTACAACTTTTGTTAGGTTTAAGTTCTTGTTTGTGCCAAATAAAGATTTGTTCTATTATATTCTATAACCGACAATTCTAGACTTGAATACTAAGCTGTGATAGCTCTCGCACTGCGTTTCCCTTGCTCCACTGAGAACTTTTCTCTACCCAAAGGTTGTCTGGAAGAGATCGCTTTTGGCGATAAGACCACCTAAATTGTACATGTTTTTACTGGATTTTGTTTCTGTATGTGTGTTTTGTTTACAATAAAGAGTATTCTATTCTAGACTTAATATTTGATCATAAAGTACAAATATCAAGGAGTTCTAAAAAAACCTTTTTACTGTGGTAATAAAACACAAAACTTAAATACTAAATACCTATTTATTTCTTAGCTATTTCTCGTAAACAGTCTTGAATTTGAGCCAGTCTTCTGTCCAAACAGTCTTCAATTTGAGCCAGTCTTCTGTCCACTATAGCTGATAATGCCTCAAGCGCTCTCGCATGCCTCTCCTCAACAGTTATCCTCCTCTCTTCTAAGCTGCGAGCCCATTGAGGTACATCACGATTGCGTATGACTGAAAAAATGATAATAAATTTTAAAAACAACTAGAAAACCCACTCGGACAAAGGTAGCACTCTAGACGCACTTTTTTTTGTTTTTATCATCATAATTCAACCAATTTCCATGAAATGTTTTACTTTTAATGAATTTGTATGTATTGATGGATGGATGGATGTTTGTTACTCTTTCACAGAAAAATTACTGAACGGATCTGGATGAAATTTGCAACAGAGATATATTATAGGCTGGAATAACACATAGGATACTTTTTATCCCGATATTCCCACGGGCACGGGGACCACGCAGTTGTAACCGCGGGCGGCCGCTATCATTTATAAAGATGATCTATTGTTGCTTTACCTTGAGATTATAAAACATGATTCAAAGTTGACTTACGGCGTTGTCGGCTATGGCGTCGTGGAGAAGACTGGCTCATATCTGCACGAGGATGCCGTTGTTGCTCTGGAGATGGAGTCCTTACTTGATGTAGAGACTGAGGTCGAGTCGAAGTCTGAGGCTGAGGTTGTGTATGCGAAGACTGTGGTGGTGGTGGTGGTGGTGGTGGTGGTGGTGATGGTGGTGAGGGTGGTGGTATAGGTGCAGGTGTACCAGTGTGGGAAATTGGAAGTGATAGTTGTGAAGATAACATTTCTGATGGGAAATCTTCATCTTCCAACAACTCTACTTCCATTTGGGAAGTAGAAAGAGAGGCCTGGGAAGCGGAAGTGTTGGTGGTTTGGGATGTGCTTGGCTGAGGTGGAGGTATAGAAGTGAACCAGAAACACCGGGGGACGCGTCGGCACCAGCACCTTTTGTAGGATCGAGTTTCTTAAGGGCAAGTTCAATTTGCCGCGGTGAAAACGAAATAGCTCCAATGCAACTAGAACCAGCCGCCACAGGTGGGACATCCACTTGACCCATCACAGTTGAAAGTACACTATAAGCTGACATAAAGCAACTGGCAAACAGATTTGCAATTTCCGATCCTCCCGAAATCAGCTGTCACACTTCCAAAGTGCATTATAGTGGGAAAATTACTGCTATTTGATTTTTTATGCTTTATAAACGACCAGAATAGTTTTGAATTCCTTGCGAGTAAACTCTCCATGTGAGATAAATATGTTTTAGAGGATGACGCAATTAAAGAGTCGCATCTTTTTTTCAGGGATCGCAAATACAACAAGTCAAGAGGATTGTTGTACTTTTTGAGCTTTATTCTATATTTTTGTTTTTCGCGAAGGAGTTGGATCAAGCTCTTCGGGTACCAAATAGGATGTTTCTTATTTTTAGGTTTACGTAGCGGAACATAACTAGCCACAATCGTTCTAAGTATGTCATAGAAACATTTTACCTTATCGTCCACATCCAAACAGTCCCGGAGTTCCTGATCCCACGAGGTATCCAATAGAGACGACACAATTCTCTCATAATCGGCCTTGTGAAAATTAAACCTAGGTGCACTGCTTCTATCTCTAAGTTTCATGTCAGTTTGTATTGACAAAGAAAACTCGATACTAGGGTGATATGGATCCATAACGCTAAGGCTAAATGTGCTTTCTCTAAGATTAACAATTTCTAGGTTCGATAATACCAAATCAAGAATTTTATTTTTCGAGTTAGATACGTCATTATATTGTTTAAGGTCATATAAGTTAATAAAATCGATTAAAATGCTATCAAGAGTGCTACCAGCACACAAATTACATGGCAAGTTATTGTTCTAGACTAAGGAATTCATATTAAAATCGCCAACAATTAAAGTGCTTGTTTTAGACTCCATATTACGACTGGTACTGTTGACAAATTCAGCCAACATGTGTTTTTGTACCGGAGAAGGCAGATAAACTGAGCAAATGTGAAGAATATTAGTATGCAATGATTTCCCCAAAATTAACGCCACCCATACATCCTTACACATATCGCTTTTATAAGACGATAGTCTATAGGAAGAGACATTTTTTGATACGGCAATGAGAGCTCCGCCTCCGTTTTTTGCTTTGTGAAATCCACTTGTTTCGCGATCCCTTCTATATACCTTGTAGCCGTCACCAAACAATTCACCGTCGTACACTGAGCCGTTTAACCAGGTTTCAGTTAAGATAATAACATCACAACTACATAATAACAAATTCTTATAAAATTCTAAAGTTTTACTTCGTAAGCCTCTAACATTCTGGTAATATACAGTGTGTAACGAAAAGGTGAAATAAAACTTTAAGGGGTTATTCTACGGCTAAATTACCGCCGCATGCAAAGCCTTATTTTCGGGTAATAAGTTCTCCACTAAGTGAACCGCTGGCTTCCTTTCGTCACTCAGCCCTAGGTGGCTAGTATTTAATTTGTTACCCGGATTTTTCCTATTGTAATCCATCGCAGCCGCCAGTAACTTATCACCAAGGCGCGGGCTGGCAAGAAGGATCAAGATAAATCGGGGTCTCGAAGATTGTTGGTTCAGCCAATATAAAGAAATCTTTGGTTCAGCTTAGCTATACGAGTACAATGAGAGATATCATTTTCGTTCACCGCGACCGAGTTGCTGGACGACCTTAACTACGTTCTGGTTTTTGTTTTCGGGAACACATTGCAACTCCAGATTATCCGAGCGAGAAAGGAGATCGGCAAACTTCCATAGGACCTCGGGCCTAATCGTTACATTGATCATTTTTGGGCTGTTTTGGAGATATCTACTTACAGATTTCATCTGTGTTAAAATTATAGCGGTTTTCTACGGGACAGTTGAAAAATCGATAGTTATGTGACCAAAAGTTAGGTTATGTTAGGTCAGGCTATTAATGAGTTATACCCTTAGAACAATTAATTTAAAAGATGTGAAACTAGTGTAAAAATCAGGGAAAGACATGACATCCACCTTCTTTATCGATAGAATAGTATTAAAAGGATTTCACAATGGTTTTTACATGGAAAAATAGTAGTGTTTCGCTTTCTTCTCTGAAACAGATAGCATTGTCTTAGAATAAGATCAAACCTGACCCACATGAGTAGGACAGCAGACAACAATTGGAAACTTCTCCCAAAATACGTCGGACAGACGTCGAGATAAATAAAGTACCTACTACTACTTAGTTGCCTCGGCCAGGAACAAAATCTTATAAAAGGTTTGGTTGGTTCCTGGCCGATTGGGTCATTCCCATGGACTGTCTAGGTCAAAAATGCTTAATATGACTATGTTATGACATTATGTATGTTTATGTATCATGGGATGTTTGTTAATAAACAATTTATACATACTTAAATAAAAGCCAAAACATACTTTTTACTTAACATTTATTCAACATCATCATCATCATCATCATAAATAATTAAAATGCCCAGCTAAGGTACCATATTATGGACATTGTGTGACAACAGCAACCTACAGTTCTTTTACCAACTAGACAATTACAGTAATAACTGATAATTGCCTCCCTACCAATGAGAGCACTGTCAACAAGAATGTATGTAAAATAAGTTTTACTTGAGATATGTCTGGACTTAATTCGGCCTCTTAAGAGCCATGATGTGCTGGATGCCGACAGTGCACTCTGTAGGTCGCTGTCTGTTTCACGGCAAACTTCAATTACATATTTGCCATCATTCCTTATATGTTCTCCATAATAGGACCTCGCCTGTTTAATTTGGTATGAACCCAAAGAAATTAGTTGCATTTCGCTATTTGTAAGCCGGGGAAAATTAATTATACTCTCATCATCTACTTCTATTCTCAAAAAGTTAGCTCTGCGTCTATTCAAATTATTTGAAATTATGTAATTACCTAAATGATTTTCGATATTCATTTTTTCATTTATAATATTTAATATATCCTCAGCATCTGCACGGTTTGTGATGGGAGGGTGAAAGGCATTTATCAACGCAGCAGCCACTTCAAAATCCTTCATTAAATGTTTAGACGCTGTATTAAAAAAATCTTGTCTAAATAACTTAAAATCTCTCTTAAATCTACCATTTACCACTTCTACGACCCACCTACATATAGTGACTGCCCTTGTCTTATTTGCCTGTAAAGTAGTTAATTGCCATTCACCCTCCTGTAGCGTAGCAGGGACATAGGTTCTGTAACCACAATCGCTTAGCAAGGGCAAGGCATCTCTGAAGCCCCTATCCAGAATAAAGGCATCACCAGCTTGAAAATACTGCCGCAATATAGCAGTTTCATTCTGAAATTCGCGCTTCATAATTTCTGCATCTGAGGTGGTTGCTGGATAAGGGCCCAGCACATCAACAATATAACCATCTGCACATACAATTAAAAATGGTTTAACTAAGTTTTGATACTTATGTAAACTGTATGATCTTTTTTGGTACAAATAATTTGAGCTTTTTTGTACATAGCAATAAGTACCATCAATAATTATAACAGGTTTTTCTTCCCCATCGTGATGACCGAAAAGTCCTTTAGGTATTAACAATGTTCTGTTAATTATTTGTTGTCTATTAATATGATTTAAACCAATATGATGTGGTACAAAATAGTCATAAAGCAAATCCCGTGCTTTACCTACATAACCTTCTAATGTTCTTCTCGGGATGTTAAATAATATTGATATTCTTTCATTGGAATCACCTGTTCTTAGCTTCATTAAATATGCTGCTAATGCAATTGGTCCCTTCTTCATTTGTTTTAATCGTGGAACCTCATTTAATATTATATTAAATTGATCTTTATTTAATCCGAACCAATGTCGAAAAGAAACATCTGCCATATTAAATACGTTAGTAAAATCACAACTCAAATGTGTCTCTTTGAGTTGTAACATATCCTTTATTTGAGCAGGCGTAAATACATTTATATAATTATCCAGCATTCTATTAATAAAATCCCATGTTTCTGGATTTAAATGATAATCACATACTCTATTATTTATTGGTACATAATAATTATATGTATTTAATAAATATTGTCTAACACTGATAGGAACTCGATTTCTTTCTTGCCTCTGACATCCTTGAACGAAACAGTGAGACTCTGTTTCTACAGACCTTATATAATTAGGTAAAGTAACCCTTTCACTTGATCTTGAATGTTCAGGGGCAGGTACCTCTTGAATCTGTGGTGCTGAAGAAGTCGATGGCCTTGACTCAAAGTGTGGAGCAGCTCTATCAGCTCTCACCCAGCAAGAATGACATAGATATGCCATTCTACTACCAATCTGTAAAGAAAACTTTGGTAGTTAAAAAATAAATAAAATAAAGTTCTTCCTTTTTTGGCCGTGAAACATTTCAAATTGAAATGGGTCATTAGCATTGACACTAGCATTTTTAATGTAGTAAGCAAGTTATATAGTGCAGATGTCTTTTGTAAAATCTATAAATCATTGTGATTCATGTGTTGGAAACACATGTATAATAGTAAGTGCACAGTATAATAACTGTATACTGTGCGCAAATAGATACTGTGGACATTTCAATACTGTGGACGTTTTGATACAGTAAGCATTATACATAGTAGACCTTATGCAACTGAAGGTTTAAATCCTTTTTGTGTATGTATCATATATACATAAAAAACCTTTATCAATATTTTTCGAAAACTCTTTGTTTTATTAATTATAAATAAGTACTATTTATTTTAAGACCAAATAAAAATATGCATATTCCCTATATTGTATGGGAGCTCATAGAACAGAAGTTGTTCTCTATGATGTATAGAATATGTGGTTACAAGGTGGACCTTTACTTACGGGACACTTATGTATATGTTTATACACTAAAAGGTTATAAATAAAAAAGTAAAATATTTTTTATTACAATAATGTGGACTCCCGTCAACATCCACACAGTCTCTCATGAGACCGCATAACAATGGAATTTCTATTGTGTCTCATTTACGTATGCTTGATGGGTGAGGTGTGGCCATAATGTTACTGTAGACGTTTTGATACAGTGGGCATTTTGATATAGTAGACTTTATAGGTGACTAAAGGATTTAAATTGGCATATCTGATTTGGAGATATTTGAGACAATACATTTCTAATTATAACAGGAAAAGAACTTACCCTGCGGGGTAAAATCCACTCTTCTATCACATCATGAATCCTCTGTTCACGTTCTGAGCCGGTTCTCAGCAAATGAGACCGTGTACGAAGGACAGAACGTCCACAATTAATGCAAACACGTTGATGGCCCACATTAGCAGCAACTCCACGATTCTCTGTTCCCAAAGAATCATTTGCGAGATTCCAGCATGCATCACATAGATGATCAGAATTGTTAACCTAGAAATAAATCGTTATTACTATCATATCAATCAGTCCACTCATTTAATATAAATAGGTACATTCAAGGTTACAATAAAATTAGTAGGCTCCAATTGTATATACTAAATCATCCAAGTCCAAATGCTTGTTAATAATGTGATTAATGTTACAGGGAATAGTGGTTGACTACCTACATAGAAAAATGATTATCACTGCCAATTAATGCACTACTATGAAATAACAATGGAGTTAAAGGGCTTAAGTAATACAAATCATAAGTTGGTACTAACCGTAAGAGGAGCAACCCATTGTTGTACAAGTAAAAGTATAGTTTCATCTTCTAACAAATGCATGCCTATAGCGTTACTACGAGCAGAACTGATGCCACAGTTTATGCAGTTTTGTGTGCTCATCTTGAAAAATCTCCAATTGGAAGCAATGTTCGGAGTCCAGGTACAGAAGCCGTAGTCAGTCGTTGAGGCAGGTAATTAATGTCCGTTGTGCAGGCGCAAGTCGTTCGTGATGGCAACAATTATCAGAGTCCGTAATCGGTAGCAAGATTCGTTGAAAAGAATAGGAAATCACAAAACTCACGTAAAAACACACAACACAAACAAAATATTTCAACAATAACAAACAAACCGGCAGCAAAGCAAAAGCGAATGTCAATTCTGACATTTCGATATTGCCAGTTAAAAACTGGTGCAGTATCGAATAAATAGATAAATCGATTACCTACAACAAAAAGTTGTCTGTACCGCTGTAAAGAATTGCATAATAAAAGCGCAGGATTTTTCATTTATTTAAATATACTCTCACATTCTGTTAAGTAAACAAGGATAATTCAACGAAATCATTAATTATTAACCGAAATAGCGATTGGCTACGAGATGAAATACCAGATTTTTACCCATTTATGGAAATAAAGCTAAATGAATACCCTCCATCGTCCATCGCTACATGGATCACATAATATCTTAGGCTTCTTATACACGAGCGGCACGTAGCCGACGGCAGAGTCAACGGTACCCGTCTCGCCATCAAAGTAGCGATGGCTGCAGTTGAAGCATGGCGCTTCCACCATTTTGTAAGTAAACTTCACGCAGTCCAAGAGTGTGCATGCGCGTGCGGGTAGACGAAATTGATGTTGAATACTTACCTCTATGTGACGTGATGAAACGCATTTCAAAATATCGGTATCTTTGCGAGACATTGAGTCTTTTAAAATAGCCGTTAGTTCATCAAAAGAAGCAACTGAAATTCGAAAATAATTTAATAATAATTATCGTTTCTCTGCAAAAGTAGATAGAATGTGAAAACTAATTTTCTACAACCCACAGAGAACAAAATTATTTTTCGTTCTAGTAGACGACGACCGAGTAAAAGCATTATCAGTGTTCCCTTATTCAGAATACTTATATTTTGCAACAAGCTCCTGTAAAGAAAAAGCCGACGGTGGCTGCATCGGATTCTCAACGCTGACATGTCGACGGCTACCGTTGATTCGGCCGTTCGTTACGTGCCGCTATATGAAATGAGCAGAAATGACATTTATTTAAACATCCAACATTGTATTCTCTTCATGTATAAAACCATTACTCCAACCCATTTTTATACCATCCTAAAATGAGCAAAATACGGGTTTCACCCATATTGGGTAAATACCCTTCTTCTCCAATCGCTAACCAAAAACGTATAGCAATCGATTCCAGTCGACTATTTTTGCAATTGGCAACATTTTCCTTAAAAGAATAAATTCTTTCAACGTCAGGTAGTAATTGGGTCTCAATGTCGTTACTTTAAGTTTTTGTTACTTTTCTTGTCCCATAGAATTAATAGTTCATATTTTACTACAAATTCTAAAAAAATATATAATGATTTTTAGATATAATATGATTCCTGTAATGTTCAAGCCCATTTCTGCCAATCTCCTTCAATGAGGTTAACCCGGGTAGATAAGGTGGTGACCTCTGCGCGGAGCTTTGTGTTCTCTTCTTTAAGCTGTCGAACCTGTGACGTTTGGATATTAATATCGTCTTTTAATTTCTCAAAAAGCTCATTAAAGAAAGTTAAAGATTCTTTGAAACTGGTAATATCCGAGTGAATTTTATTTAACTGTCCGGTTATAGTGCCTGTGCCTTCCTTAACTATCTCTTTTATTATAATACGTATCTCGGAGCGGGAAACACAGTCATTATGCTCATCTACTGGTGCAGGTTCAGTCGGCTTACGTCTCGTAGTCACATTAATGGGAGCTGACAAGGACGAGGACGAGCCTCGAAATGGCGTGTTGGAGTTATCTCCTCTGGGACGTCTATCGACGCATTCCGGACAAACCTAATCGCTCTTAGATTTGACATTCATCCGTTGCAGTTCGTCATCCGGTATGTTAACGCAGGAAATGTGGTACGATTGTTTACATTTCGCGCAACCGATATACCCGGCCTCATCGCTTACTGCGATCTGGCATCCAACACATAATTATACGCATAGTGTAGATAAGAAGATATAACTTGCGTCTTAATGTTGCGTATAATTGAGTGCGCTTGCACTAGGCCACGGAAGGGATAAGCAAACAGCGTTGGATAGACAGAGTTAAAAAATGCAACTGTCTCTTACCGCGGCGGGGGTGCGGTGGTAGTCCCCCTCTACGACGACCTCGAGATGCGGAGCAAAACAAGGGCAGCAATTATTCTTGGTAATGTTGCGCTCTTCACACTGTGTGACTAATCTTTTCGATGCAAGGAGCGGTGCACCGCGTTATAGACAATAATTGAACTACCGTAAGAAGTACAACTGCGTGTGGTCAATAATTATTTTTATGACCGAACCAGTAACACGTTCACCTCACACAACTTGCGTACGCCGAAAAAAAAAGAAATATCGAGAAGAATATCGATAGTATCGATACTATCGATAGTGAGCTTTAATTCAATAGTATTGTCACTTAAGAATTCAAAGAATTGCCATCTTTATTTGAAAAAAACTATACGTACGTTTAAATAAAGTCAAATACACTAGTTAATTAATTTGATTTCGTTGAATATACCACTCATTATGCCTTCATACTGAATGTAATACTATTGAAATAAATATCACTATCGATAGTATAAAACTATTGATAGTATCGATACTATCGATAGTATCGATAGTTCATTGGTTAGCAGCGATCGATACTATCGATAGTATTGCTGTTTACCGATAGTATTGCAGTAAAAGAGATATCCATAGTATCGTTTTTCCTCCAACTATCGATAGGCTATCGAGCGGCAACACTACTATCATCATCATCATCACTATTATCTATCATTCATATAGTAGTCAAATATAGGACGCTCAGAGGTTAAAGTTCAGTTAATGACTTTCAGAGGGCAAAAAGTCACTGATCGTCAAAAGACAAAGGTCAGACGATGACTTTCATAGATCAAGAGTCAAGTTAGTCGCATCCATTAGATAAAGTGTTTTTTTGTTTATACTTTGAGTAATTTAATATTTGTTATGCCTTTTTAAAATAAAGGTACCCGAAGTAATATGTTTATACTTTATGGCCTTGTTAATAATTGATTGTAAAATCTTATTTCTTTAGGTGTCATGTCAGGACTACTGGCTTAACTATAGATTTGTATTGTATTGTAAAAGTGGTTATTACCCGTTTTGGTTAAAAACCGGGTAATCTTAGGTTTATTACCCGTTGCCTATCTCTAGGCGTGGTACACGGAGAGCCTATACCAGTTGACCTTTTATGACCTTCTTGATTTAATTGCATCGGAAACCCAACCTAGAAAATACAGATTAGATACGAAACCATAGACAAAACATGGTTATAATATTTTAGTATAGTTTTGGGTTTATCAGTGGTATTTGTGGTTGTAATTATTGAACGGGAAAACTTTAAAAAGCCAAAGTCACCCAAAGTCAACACCACACATGTTTGCTATCTGTTTTCTTCTTCAGATTTACAACTTCTGAAATTTAATTTAACTGTCGAAATTTGTAAAAATGTAGTTTATTAAAAAAGGAACTTCTCGAAATGTCCCAAAAAATATTAAGTAATGCATTTTAATTTATATGAACTTATTTATTTGCTATTAATACATTAAAAACTATTAACATTAAAAGAAAAATCTTATTATTATGTACAATATGTACGTATTATTAACCTACACTATTTATATTTACGCAGTCAGATATTTAGTAATAATATGTCTAATGCCGGTGACAGATGCGCGCGGTGCGCTGCCATTAGTCTATCCTTCAGACAACTTCCGCCAGCCGAAGGATCGACCAATGGCAGCGTTTGACCTCACAATGTCAAGACGAGTCCGGAGCCGCGTCCGTCACCGTTTGTATGTGCTTTTAGATCGCTGTTTTGAGGAAAGGCATGAATAATGTAATACAGAGTTGTACTTGTTAAATGTGCTTATTTAAAAAAAAAGACAGGTTTTATCTGATTTTATTATTAAGTGTGCCTTAAAATATTTATATTTAACTAAGTTGAAAAAATTATATGACCAATTTTTTCAACATTTTGCGTGGATTTTGATGGTTGGTTGCTCAAGTAGAAAAAATGTAACAGAGTAAATTTCATTAAATTTATCCTTTTAAATTTTTAAATGTATTTTTCATAAGGTATATTTGTGATTATTTTGTAAAATATTAATTCGACTATTTTAAGGTTTTTTAAAATGTTTTATCAATAAAATGGTATATTAATATGTTGTTTTATATAAGTAGTCTACTTTTCGCTCCTGCAAGTCGCTTTCGACGAGCAGGAGCGAAAGTAGTCTGCCAAATTATTAATAACCGGTAAACCGGTACATTAAGAGTACCGGTCTGAATACCGGCAACCTTGATATAATCTGTGGTTGTACGTCAGCGCCATATTGCTACACTAGCGGTTGTCAAACTTGTCAGTGGTGGTGCAAACTCGAACTGTCTATATCGTCAAACCCATCCTAAGGTCGCTTCCAATCTGTCTTTAGACTTACATTAATCTGTGGTGAATATCAAGGACAGATAATGCCGTTGATGACGTCACATAGAGGTCAAATTAAGGACAAACAAACTTTTACTGAAATATACAATACAAAGTATTTTCGAAAGTCTAGACAAACAGTCATTAAGCCTATTTCTCGAAATGGTTTTTGAATTACAATATTTTTTTAAATATGAACAATGCCCATTATTAGCAATACTAGATATAAGCATCAAGATAGAAGCTTAAAAACGACTGAACAAATAGTCAAAAAAGGTATGTATGTCCGTTTCAAAATGGCTACCTGTTCAGGCTTCTGGATCGTTTTAACATGGCCGACATATTATAAGGTATGCAGCAGGGAACCAGCATAAAATACAACGCAACAGGTTTTAAATATCTACCTAGCCCACATAAAAAAATAGCTGCAACTAAACGAGAAGTACCATTTCATAGCAGTTACATTAACTGCCTAAGTGCAAAGGTCCAGAGTCTTACTACATTATTACTAATATTCCTGAATTTCCTATTAATAGAGCAAGGTTTTCCTAATGCAGGTATACCTACCTAACGCAGGGTGAGATTATTTTAAAATTCTGTTAAACTAAAATTGTACTAGAGCTAAATTTTAAAAAAATCTTTATAAATCAACTGATAAATTTCAAGGAGCTTTGTTGACTCTTAAAGAAAATATTCAAAGTGAAGATGGTCGCGTCTAAAGCGCAACCAGTTTTAATAGTACTACCGCCACTCCTTCCTTATCCCTTTCCTAGTTTAGGACTTTAAAAGTTGCGGTCATCACCGCTTCTTCCTTACAGAGGCTTCTAACAACCCCACCCCTCTTTATGATTCTAGGATATTTAAAATGGTGGACAACAAAGAATCAACAGATGCGCAACAGGTTATAACGCATGTGCAGTTCATACCTGTCGTTGCAGATTCAATGCTTTCAAAATGGTGGACAGCATCGAAGGCGCAGCCTAACTCTACCACTCTTTCAACAACGCATGTGCAATGCAGAGCTTTAGCCCTAACAATATTGATCAGAATGTTTCTATAACAGTCTTATTGACTATTGGTAGATACCTAGCTTTGCCTGGGATTTCCCCCCCTCCTAGATATTGCGCATGACAAACCATTGATTCGATATTGATAGAAAGTACATCCCGGTAAATCGCAAAACGGAGAAAGCATATAGAATAAACTAGAAACCTAAAACAATACATTGGTCCTACTACCTTATGATATTAGTAATAATAACGTTCTCCCCGGGCTACCTAGTGCTCTATTTAAAATAGGACCGAGACAAAGGAATTCGCGTTTGCAAAATTGCGTAATACATTTATAATGCAAGGCTACCATTAATAGCATAACTGCCAAGGAAATGTCAAACAAAGACGAATATCTCGTTTTGCCAGTTCGGCAGTATGATGCTACGTCCTCCCCTATCTCCCCGCTGAAGAATTAATACGCAGTAAGATATCGATCGCACAAAGACAAAGAAACAAATCAAACAAAAAACAGTTATGTGGCAAAGAATTAATTTAAAGAAATACATTAAAGAGTTAGAAATACAAAAAATAAATAAGTACTTAGGTACATAGCGAAAACAAAGAAAGATAAAATAAAGACAAAAGAAAGGATAACTTTAGAGGATTATTTCTTACCAGCATTCGCTGAAGCTGCGCGACTGACTGGTTGGCAACAGGTGTCCCATTGATTTCTCTGATCTCATCACCGACATGAAGAGTGGCTTGCCGATGTATCATGCCCCCATGCATGATATGGGCCACGATACACCGGTCATCGTCTGCTAGCTTGAGGGTTATGCCCTGTAAACCAAAACTATAATTAGTAAATTTAATCAAAAATTCAAAAATTAGTTGTACAGTATGGAGTTGAGTAAGAATTTGAACTTACGCAGTTGCGACAGTAGTATACCTCATTGACTACATCTTTACTAGGTGTTGTGAGCCAGACACCTCAGGTAAGAAGTAACTATGAGAGCCGAGGCAAGATGGTATGCCTCGATTGGGTGGTCGGTTAGATAGGAGGTTTAAAGCCTGAAGAGCAAGGTGTTCGAGCTCCAAAACTGGTGTGTTAGCGAGGGCTAGGTGTTACAGCCTTGAAGGATCAGGGATCAAAGTCAGGACCAAAAACCTAAGATGTCTAGATGCAACCGTGAGCGCTAACACACTGAGCTTCGAGCCCGGATGCCTAGGGTCTCTAGAAAATTGAAAATCAATAATAATGATACTGCAGTTCGCAGTCGCGGGATGCCGTGCAGCGATTCGTTGCAATCCCGCCGACGCATCCGTCTAGGCCAGTCAGGGGCCGGGAGACCTATCTAGACTTAGCTCATTATATGCATTTGGGGTGAGGGGCGAGCTCTATAGAATTTTCCAGGGCCGATTCTCGGAACCCTATAGGTAATGCGTAGTTGCATACATAAGTACTTACAAACAGATATTGATATCGTAGGGTAGTAATTACGTAATTTATTTTACGAAATTAATTATTATAGTATTTTATTTATTTATTCATAGAACTGGGCTATAAATAGAACTATGAATAATATGATGCATTTAATTTCTAAGGTACTTATCTAGGTATATATTTTATTTAATGTCAATAAAAGTAAGAAAAGGTTGATTCCGCAACTTGTTTTATTGAATTAATTTCTATTTAGTAAAACCAAACAATATTTTAACACATTTCAAATTTCTTATCTTTGTTAGTTGTAGTAAATCCGTAGATATTATTGGATAATAGGTAAACGTCGGTAGTCAAAAGATTATTAAATATTTGTTCTTTGTTTACAAATACTTAATTTATTTTCAGGTAATTTTAGTATACGTAAGCTACGCAAATTTATGTACTAGCCGACTCGACAGACGATGTTTTGGATAAAATTTAAAAATCAGCTATATTATTTTCCAAAAATCCCAAAGAAAAAAGCATTTTCAGTTTTTTCCGATTTTTTTCCTGTCCATTTTTCAAATTTCTATTTATTTATTTTGTATTTATTTAAACTTTATTGCACAGGTAAGTACAATTGGCGGACTTAATGCTATACAACATTCTATAATTAACAATTATTAATCAACATTCGCTAATTTATGTAGCCCAAATATGTGATTGTGTTTGATTGTGTGTGATATGTGATTCTTTTATTGTAAATTGACCTTGTATATCATATTTGACACAAATAAATGATTGATTTATGGATACCAGTCAACCTTGAGGTAATGCAGATAATGTAGTCTATTCGGAATGTTACGAACTTTTTTTGGATATAATTATTAATAAGCATATAAGCATGCAATTTATAATTGTATATATATATATACATGGTATCCCGTAACTTAAGGAAAACCTTGTAACTACATATCCTATACATCATGGTGAACTACTTTTGTTCTATGACTTTTGCAAATTTGCATATTTATAAACATTTATCGACTTCCCATACAAAATTACGAAAGAGCCGATTTAATTTGTTTGTATAGAAATACTATTTTTTTTTTGTTAATAATATTGCTGCTTCATACATTATTCAAGGGAGATCGTTAGTTTAGAAACTAAAAAAACAACGGGTTGCACTCCGAGAGTGCCGGCAGAAGTGAAAAAGCTTGAACATCAAACATGACAATTCTTCCTAGGAGTGGGCGATATGAATCGTATCGGATTTTTGAAACTCTAAATCGTAGCAATATCGTGTATCGGATATTCGTCCAAATCGAAACTATATACAAGGTCTAACAAAATCAACTGCGTTCCTTTAAAGGGGGGTATCTATACATCATACTGAATGCGATGACAAAAAATAAGGTATTGTTTTATAGTCATTTTTAAAATTGTAAACTCTTTATTGCACACCATACAAGTAAAATACACATGATTTTTACAGAAAGATGTACAATTTAGGCGGTCTTATCGCTAATAGCGATCTCTTCCAGACAACCTTTAGGTAGAGGACAACCATTAAAGAAAGGGGAAGGTGTTGCAGAGTTCTTAAAATTCTTACCTGATACAAATAGAATTGCATAAATTTATGGCATAAACGTATACATACAGTAATAAATAAATAAAAATAAAATAAAATAAATACATAACAATAATTATACATACATACAATAAACATACATACTACTTCATATATGCGAGGAGATGTCGAAACTAACAGTGACCAGTAATATTCTAAGATATAAAGGCAGTTTGTGTCAAGAAGAAAGAAAGTGTGCTTTAAGCCGATTTTTAAAAATAGCAATCGATTCGGATTTTCTGATTGTTAATGGTAAGGAATTCCAGAGGCGAATGGACTGGACAGTAAACGACTGCGTATAGTAATTAGTAGAATGGGGAGGAAATTGAAGATGTTGTTATGTTTTCTAACAAAATAAATAAATTAAAACGCAGTCAAAAATGAAACACTCTGTATCTTTTCTTACTCATGCAAACTGTAGTTCACAGATGGTGTGTACGTACACAGCGCACACCAGCATTTTATTACCAAAGATCGTTGTGTGCATCACCCTTGTCAAACCAGCTGATCTGCGATTGGTCGAGTGGCACAGCTAGGCTTTTTCGACCAATCACAGATCAATTGCAACGAAGAATAGCTTACTACACACATGTTAGTACACTAGTGTGTGTAGAATGCACTTTCATAATAATAATGTTTTCGATAACAAACAAAACAAACAATGTCAACTAAATTAATAACCAACATCGTTTTTTTGTTACTTCAAGGCTCTAAGGAAAGATAATTTCTATGTTTTATGAGTTAGATTAAATCTTAGTTGTAGGAACTAGGTAGGTATTGACTTACTTTCTTGTAATTGTTGTTGTACGTAATTCGTTATTTACCTCTCGAAGCTCTTTAGAATCACTCCTAGCAGAATGGCAAGGTGGATAGAAATAAAGGAAAATAAAGCGGTTTTAAAACATTTATTAATTTAATTCTGACTCTGACTGACTCTATCACACTTTCACAGGCTTTGGACTAACAAGTAGGTTAGCGTAGTAAATAATTTATCTGCCTGGTAAATAATCTGACTAACAAAAAAATTAAACAAACAAATCAATCAAGTAGGTACCTACCACTTACTCTCAATCTACGCTTACTTGGCGTGTTTAAGTTCATTAAGAGGTTTACAATCTTTACAACAAATTACATTGATCATAATCACATTACAAAAAAACATTGCACAGCAATGCGACGTGCACTTTTACGCGAAATAACAGTCTGTCACTTTTTATGTTTTAAAGCGTTCACACGGTTTGCAATAAAATTCGCTGTCGTAGTTGTGTCGCACTTTCAATGTTATACCTAATCACCTTCACAATACACTAAGTCCTACACTTAGCCCCACACATGGAAGCCCCAATGTTCAGGCTACTGCTACATCTAGTCTTAAAATGATCGGGCCGAACTAGGTGGCGGGGTTCTGTTCAGCCCAATAGTAGGCGCCGCGGCGTAGAGGTTAAACATCCAACCACTGGTGAAGCTTCTCTCGTCCGTCCAGAGAATGTTGCAGCTTCTGCGACTTCTGCAAAACTGAACTCGTAGTGTGAAGTCATGCGGCTTCAGCTCTTGAACTAGTGTAAAATGATACAGGCGCCTGCCCCTCGTCTTGCGTCTCGCCGCAGAATTCGCAATAATGACGCCTGCGCCCATGAGCGCTTGGCGAAGACGGACGCTGCATCAGTCGCGCTTGCGATTGGGTTGCCGATCAAAAATCTGCATCACACTGTCTTCTTATTGAACAGGCTGGCGTGGCCTTCCCTGGTCCCCGACGGGCATAAACAATCTCACTCCAGTCCCTAACCGCTCACGAAAACGCCCTTAATATCAGCGTAAAGGCGCGCTGCTTTAGCACAAATTAAATTTGCGATCCTGGTAGCACATAACCCTGGACTGACACCGTTGCGGCGTCGCACACGCACACCGCACGGAAGCGAATTAGAGACTGCGCGGCGCGAGCGCCCGGGCGGTCGTCCTGCAAAAGCCGAAAAGGTTCAGGCTAGGGATGCGAGATAAGATGGTATCATAATCTAAAGGATACTAAAAACTAAAATATACCGGATAACTGATCGTGAATTGGGAACTGACACCTCGCATTTAATTAAGTATTATGGCGAGGTAACCTACTACTTAAACGAAATCGTGAGTGCGACACAAGTTTTTTTTGTACCTTAGCTTTCAACTCGCCAATCTAGTTAAGTGTAACTCTTGTTTTTAGAGTAAAATTTTTTTGTCCGAACCGGTAATAAATGTTCTAAAGTGTCAGTTTAAGATAGACAAAGACTGATAAAACATACAACGACTGAATTTAAAAAGTCACTAAGAATTATTTTTAACGAACTAACTAGGCCATAGCATTTAAACTCGGACATATCGTACTTTATCTAGCAGTTATTTCTTAACTGACAGTCGCAAAATTACCAATATGTATTTTTAAAATGCTTATTCACATAACTACTTACTTGAGTTACTGTAAGTGGCAATAAAATATGAAATATGCGCTGATAAGACTATTTTTCGAAACTCATAAAACATTGTTATCGTCTCAATAACTTAGTTAAAATCAAACAAAATCAAATTTTAGTTTAAACAAAAATAAAATCTTAATTAGTAATGTAATGAATGAATGATCTGATCTCGTAAAAAACTATGAGCCTAGAAATCAGAACAAATGTGGCACATCCCTATCTATCCGCATGCACACTTTGATTGACCCCGACACGTGCCCGACACCAGCCTTTCGGCTCGAGCGGCATAGTCAGCAGTATGCGAGTACGGTAGGGCTTCCACGTTAAATTAATATCTAGGACTAGGATTACGATTTTACACGAATGTTTGAGTAGGTTTATTAAAACAATCCATATCATTTTTTATTTAATTATTTTTAGCAAAACAATCCAAATATCACATTTCAATACTTTTCTCATTGTAATATTGCGACCGGTTAAGAGTTAAATTCTAGGTAACTTTTAAAGCATTTTAGAAATGAGTTTGTCCCGTGGTTTGTCAAGTTAATATCAACTTTTACGGTGTCTATTTCATTATCTAGACGACTAGTCAAGAATTAATTACAAAATAGCAAAACCTTTTTATTCCAACAATTTTCCTTATAAACAATAATAACATCTCAAATGTTAAAACTTAAATAATAAGTAAAATGTATTTCAGTTCCTAAAATAGCAAAATGTTTTATTTCCTTACGAATACCTACGATCTTATCTTAGCTAAACAAAATGCTTGTCACCCTATCCAAGATACCGACAAACACGGCGGGGTACTTTTGTCGGGGCCACCTTTGAAACTTGGTCTTGCTAACTCCAAAATAATTTTACCCCCAAAATTTATTAAAAAATAAAGTAGAATTAAAGAAGGCGAGAAATTAAGACTTTAATGACCTTGTTATTTTCAGTTTAAACAACTCGATTGTAGTTTTGTTTGTAAAATTTAATTTAATAGCACATTACACGACGAGTTGACAGCCGTGGTGGGAAGTTGGGAACGGTTAGACGTAACGTCGTACAGCCATGTTTATTGAAGCTGAATAGACGAGAGCATTGATCGAAATTGTCGTTGTCTCCGCGGTATCTTCGTTCTTTCAAAATGATATGTGAATACGGCTTTGGTTACTACGAAAACTAGTGAGTCGTTGAAGTTTTGTTACGTAAATTAGGTCACAACAACACAGTCACACTCTTCGGTCAGTTCGCGAACAACGCACTCTGCGGTCAGCTGTTCTCTGTATCTTGATCGATTATGAAGTACCGCCAACTTTTGATTCTCTCGACGTCGGTTCGGTTACGTGACCGCAAAAATCAACAACCAATTAAAACCCCTAATTCCTAATTCTCTAAATGCGAAACACATAATTCTACTCCAATCCGTAGTGAAAAAAATCCTAATAAAAGAAAACCCACTAACTTGATTTTACCCTAAAATCAGGGAATTCTTTCATGTTGGTATTTCTGAGTTACCGTCGCCGCACCGTCGGTAGTACTATTAGGTATTCTGTGGTTATCTTGAGTGTGTGCATGTGTGGGTCACGTTTGCTTGTGTGCGTGCGTAGTGTGTAAATGTAGTAGTAAACAGCTGTAAAGGGTGTAGATTTTCGTAGTTACGGAATGAGATTGTTATGATCAATATCTCCGTAACTAGCCTGAATTTTTGGCTCAAATTTGGTGAGCCTGCTCAGCTCGATGTACAGATACCCCCATTAAAAGGAATGTAGTTGATTTTGTTAGACCTTATATTTCCAAAACACGATATTGTGCTGTACGCGGCGATTCGGGATATCGTATCCGAATTCCGATATCGTGTAAGTGAATCGCTTAGCGCCGCGTATCGTATAGACTTCGCACCGATTTCAACCTTAATTTCTTACAGTTACAGATCAAAGTGACTTGAATTATAAGTATATTTGCATATGTTTCCTCTCCCTTTAACCTCCGATTGCTCGAAATATGGATTTTGGAATTTGAATCTTATACCTATGAACTTAGCAATAATAATTATTCTATTAAAAAAAGTAAGATACTCAATGTAGATGTGACATTAAATAAACGTAGTATGCAGACTGACGGTAGCGCCATGGTCTCGACCTTTAGACATGCTCTATCTAATCTGTGCTCCCGACCTGACACGCACTGTCACGAGTGGGGCGAGCAGGCGTTATGGTCGAGCTGTGTATTACTTACTGAGAAACTAGTTGTTTTAATTAGACGAAATAAATCTACTGAAGATGCAATCTTAGCACTAACTTCTCTGATTACAGATGAAATGGATAAAAACAAAAGATGTCTTACAGTTTTCTTGGACCTAAAAAAGGCATTTGACACTGTCTCTCTTCCCATTCTTGTGCAAAAACTAGAGCTAAATGGTATAAGAGGTACACCCTTAAATCTTTTACGAGATTATTTGTACGGTCGCAAGCAAAGGGTAAAAATTGGCGATCATGTAAGTAGGGATGCTGATATTACCTACGGAATTCCTCAAGGAAGCGTATTGGGCCCCACTTTATTCCTTGTTTACATAAATGAGCTAACAAATATTGCTGTTGATGGGGGACAAGTATTTTCTTTTGCGGATGATACTGCCATCGTTTTTAGTGCATCAAATTGGAACTCGGTATTTAAGCTAGCAGAGGTAGGACTTGTAAAAATTGTAAATTGGCTTAAATTTAACCTGCTAACGTTGAACACGGCAAAAACAAATACATTTGTTTTTCTTCTACCAGTAAAACACAACCTGTTACTATAAATGCACTTAAAATACATGAATGTGGTGTTATAGATATACAAAACTATAATTGCCCACAAATTGAAAAAGTCTCTGCAGCTAAATACCTCGGAATTGTAATAGATCAACGTCTGTCATGGCATTCTCAAATTTAATTTGTAAATACAAGAATCAGAAAACTAATCTGGATTTTTAAAAGTCTGAGACATGACATGGGTAGATGGCGCTGCCGTCGTGTTCAAATCGTGCTCCGTAATTTTCTTATTTTAAAAATAGAAAAACATTGTTTTTTGCGAAGCAAATAAAACAAAAAACTTAAACTAAATTATGTACTTATGTGGAAGTGTTATCTCCGAAATATATAAACAATTGACTGTGATATTTACAAAATAAGTGACAAGACTAAAAATATTTTGACCCAGAATATAAACAATAAAATAAGTTTATTATATTAACTAACATTGTGACGAAGTGAAACGAATGAACAAAAGTGCATTTATTGACCTAAACTAGTAATTAATGTTATGATAAAATTCAAAGTACCCATCTGTGAACTGTTAAAGTGTAAAAACCCAAGTGTTATGATTCATACTTTAACGAACATTGCATTTGAACGAAAATACCAAGACCCAACTAACGCCAAATTTCACATTCTTAAGTGATTGTATGTCTGGTGTATTGGAGCAATAGATAGACTAGATACGTGAGCATGGTTGCGAGTTCGAGATCAACATAATTTGACATTATCCGAATTTTTATTTTTATTTTTGACATTAATTTTGACTATATACTTTTTATTTTATTTTTTATTTTTATTATTTTTTATTTATTTATTATTATAAATTTTTTTTTTTGACATAAAATACAGAAATCATGACGCAAAATTGTAACAGATGTGGAAAGGAAATAATTAAAAATGACTTTATAAAATGTATTGACTGTGAAAAACATTATCATTTAGACTGCACGAGTATTGGAGATAAAATGTTCTACCTTATGAAGCCTGAAAATCGGATAAAATGCCAGTGCGATAGTTGTAGATATGACAAAAACTCATGCCCAAACATTAATATTCCCACGGAAAATTTCTTTGAACCATTGTCAGAGAAGGTAACTGTTATTAATGATGAAGAGATGGATACAAATTTTGTTACCGTCCGAGGGAATAAAAAGACAAAACAAGTTCCTGATTTATCTACGTCGTTTTTGTCAGTGAGTAGTACACACTCTCGTGCCAATTCAAATAGCCCAAACAATTTGACAGATGGCGCTGACGGACAAAATTTAAGTAGGATAACGTTATGGGATGAAGTTCATCAGCTGCGATCTGAATTACAGATGGCAAAAACTGAAATTTTGAAATTAAAAATGAAGATTTCTAATTTGGAAAATAATCATCCACAACAACAACCAAAGGAAATGATAAATACGTCAACACCGAAAAATATCAAACATGTAAACAAACCAAAACGTACTCAAGAAGTAAATTCTCTTCAAAATAGAAAATCAAAAGTATGCATTTTAAGCTCTGTCAACCAAAACCGAGCATCGACAACTATATGAAGCAACTTTGCACAACACAGTATGGTTCATTATCGCACTCCTGGCGGCGGTATCAATGAGCTATTGAGCGGATTACATAAAAAACTTAAGGACTACACTTTCAATGACTATTGTATAATATTTTTAGGAGAGGCCGATTTTGATGTATCAAAAAATTATAAAAAGTTAGTTGAACATATAAGAAAAATGTTATTGACGATTAATTATACAAATATTATTTTATGTTTGCCGACATTTAAGTATAGTTTCCAAACTAACATTTTTAACAAAAGAATTGAAATGTTTAATAATTTAATTTATAGCGACAATTTAAAATATGAATACTGTTATTTAATTGATTCAAATAAAAATTTGCTTTACTCTTATGACATGTTTTAAAAATATAATGGACAAATCAATATTCGTGGCTTAAAGACAATTTTGAATGACATTAATCAGTTTAATTTGGTTCTGGAATGGCAAGCGTTGTGTGATGATCAGCAGGGAGATAATATAATAGTTTTAAAGATATGCTATTTTGTTTACACGAGGATCTCAACAGGTAACCAAAATAAAAAAAAAAACAAAAAAAAAAATTTTTGAAAAAAAAAAAAAAAAACTTGTTTTCCGTCGATAAAATTAAACATATTTTACCATATTTTAATATGTGCACATTATAAAGACTCACACTGTATATACATATACTAAATGTATTATGCAATTATTCTATTAAAAAAATAATTTCTTTGCTCTAAGAAAGAGATCGACTCTTGTCAGCGTAAAATTTGACAGTTTTGAAAAGGGTGAATTGTCAGTTTGGTGTCAGTCATCATGACGAGAAAAAAAACCGGTTTACTGAATACTTGTGTAGTGAGTACTGCAGTTCAGTTAACAAAAACTTGTTATAAAAAAAGTAAAGAAGTGGGTAGTAACAAGATTTAAACTTTTCAGCCGTATATTCTGTTATTTTCTAGATTCGGTAGAGTTACAAAAACAATAATTTTGTGAACTGGGGTTGCGATAAAAACACGATAATTTTTCAGCAAAACTACGATAATTCTAACCTATGAATGATATGAATCTGGCAACACTGCATATATTAATCTGTGGTTGGTGACTGACGCCATATTGGTTTGTTTTTTTACGTGAGTTTGTAACTGATTTTAATTTAAACTACACAATCATCGTCGACGTTTGAAATATGTTTTTTTAGTCAAATATTATTAACAAAAACGTTTGTCGATTGTGTTTAGTACCATAAATAGGAATTTGTGACTTTTGTTGTGGGACGTGGACGCGCAAACGAAACTGCATGACGCGCTGTGGAAATAAAGTAAGTTCATCCAATTATTTAACTATTTACAGACCGAACACTTGATAAGTATCTACTATCCAATCCAATCGACGGCATCTAGATACCTAGATGCTTGCAGTATGTATTATTTACAAATAACCTCTAAAATTTACAGCTTTGACGTAATATTTCCTTGGTCTTGTTGAAGATTGTATTTAGGTTTCTAGTTTTCTAATTGAAAGTTTAAATCATTCTCATAGTCAAAAAAAAGAAAGAACAACTAGTAACGGGCTGTCATTGAGAATGTTTTATTATGACTAATGTTAGTAGGGTGAAGTAGTCAAATTGAATGAATTGGAAATTTGTGTTTACTGTAACCTACGTAATTTATTAAAGTATTCTGCTCTGTATAAGTTTTGTCGCAAATTCTAAAGTGTGGTTATTATATATACTTTAGGAACAGCCAACATGTCTCGAAAACCATTTTTGCAAATGTCGAGGCAAGGTCAGTATAAAAGAATCAAAAGAGAAAGGACACATACTCATGCAAATATTACTACCATTGACAACCACACTGGACAGGAAATTTTATTTTCTTACCATGATACGGAGCGGCCAGCTGACACAACTGAATTTGAAAATATTGACCAAATTTCATTACCTAGTGATTCTAACTCCCCTCCAATCCAACAATCTTGCCCATCCAATGTCAATTATCCTATGTACCACAATTTCATTGATGAAAGACCTCTATCGGATAGTGATCATGAAAATGAAATAAATGTGAATGTAAATGATATATTTGTAACTAACTTAAGACATTGGGCTCTCAAATACCAAGTAACACATGTGGCCATTACTGCTTTGCTGAATATTTTAAGAAATCATAAGTGTTTCGACTTGCCAGCGGATGCTAGATCCTTACTGAAGACTCCAGTAAATATCATCACTCGAGTCGTTGAACCGGGACAATACTCACATATAGGTTTGGAGAGTAATTTGAGGAAATTATTAGAAAATGTCACTGAAAGTGTTAATGAAATTACTTTACTAATTAACATTGATGGAGTACCTTTGTTCAAAAGTAGTGCAACTGAATTTTGGCCCATTTTAGGTTCAATCTGTAATATACCTTCAATCAAGTCAGTGGTTTTCCCTATTGATGTTTATTGTGGCACTAAAAAGCCTAGCAGCTGTGAATCTTTTATGGAAGAATTTGTGACCGAAGTAGTCAACTTGATTAAGTCAGGTTTAAATGTTAGCGGTAAAATCATTAAAGTTGTCATTAAAGGTTTTATTTGTGATACTCCAGCAAAGTCTTTTTTATTAGGAGTCAAGGGTCATACTGGTTATTATTCATGCACAAAATGCAAACAATCTGGTATTTATTTGCAAAACCGCATGACCTTCCCTGAATGTAATGCACCACCTAGAACACATGAGGAATTTCTTCAGATGGATGATGAAGATTTTCATAGATGTAAAACTCCATTAACTGAGATTCCAGGAATAAACTTTATCACAGGATTTCCATTAGATTATATGCATCTTGTTTGCCTTGGAGTTATGCGTAGTCTTATTTACATATGGATGTTTGGACCAGTACCGTTAAAATTGCCTGGACAGGTTATAAATAATATTAGCACTAATCTTGTTGCTCTTGCTGCACATATGCCATCAGAATTTAATAGGAAACCACGTTCTTTGGAAGATGTTGTAACGTTGTGTATAGTACTCACGTTTTCACTTAAAATCATTGTTATATCATATAAATTATAAAACATTATTTATTTTAAAACTATGCTATAAAATAAAATAAACCTTAATTCTAAATTAAACCTATTATTAGAATAAAATATTAAACACTAAAACAAACAAACATTATATAATATTGAATAGCACCGAAATACGGAACCTTCGAAATCTGAACCGAAACGAAATGGTTTTTACATATGCGGTCGTAGTTCCACGGATCGCTAACATGCTGATGAGGCAAAACTGGCCGGTTCTCTGCGTATGTGCACGACTGCGCGCGCGCCACTCATATTCGTCATCTAAACGATTAAGACGTGTGCCTTGTTTCGCTGCTACTCGCGCGCGCACCTATCTCCGTAACTACAGTTACCTACATCCTACATTTTGATTTGAGTGTCCTACACCAAATAATTCAACACTATTGTTATTCCCGTACTGGGTAAGTTGTGCAAATGTATTTATATGCTTTGTTGTAGCTGTGTAGTGATTAAATAATGTAAAAAAGTGTAAGGAGACGCGCCCCGAATTCCGTTGCAATTTTGAATGTTATTGTTATGTATTTAGCTTATTTATGTATTGCAACTGTTACCTCGAAATATTTTAATAAAGTACATAATTATGTGGCCGTCTTAACCTTTCGGATGTGTCTAATAATATTTAATGTAGCCGCCTAACCGTTACTGATTCAATTTAAACGGCCACCGTGTTTTCTTCCTCCTTATGCTAGCTATTTTAGTGATTCTGGAAAGCCTCATAATCCTTAGGTCTTAAATCTTACCGGAGTAAATCGTAATACGTTGTAATGTTACGATTACAGGAACACCCTTGGATCAAAATTCTCCTGAGCTCAGTGTAGAAGAAGTGGCCTGAAGACTCAATTCCTGACCCGGCGTCGGCGTATCCACTTAAGGAGAGTGCGGTATTCTAGAACCGGGACAGTCTTTGCGAGTGTGACCTAGGCGACCTACCCTACCCTCTATATTTAAAAAAAATATATAATTATTTTGTTTCATACAATAGTTTTTTTATTTCTTAACTTGATTTTCTTTTGCCCACCCTCTTAAAGGGTGGCAATGGCGCCCATATACGTGGTCAAAAGGTCATAATTCACATCGCTCTGTCTCGTTACTTTGAGTAGTATAGTATTTTGGTGTGGGGATAGCTTGGTGTGCTTTTAGTTTGTAAAAACGATTGTGTTCCTCAACTGGTGTGCCAATATTAATTAAGTATTTTTATGTGTTCTTGAACAGGTACTTTTGCGATTGTTACTATATTTTCTGAAGCGTAATTTTTTTAAACTACCCTTACTTTGTTTTAATGTTGCAATTTAATTTTGTGTTCAGATAGCTTATTCTATACTCGGCACACTAGTTGAAGCAAGTATAATTTTTCTAATAGCTTTTATTATTAACTGTTTTCTGTGTGCGTACGCTATCGTTCTGTAACAAAAAGTTGATTATTTGTAACAGAACGGTATAGGCCTTGGCTATTTTTTTTTCTCAATTGTTTGTTTTTTTTCCTCTATTATTTGCACAACATACCTAGTTTTAAAAATGGCTAACACTATTAAGTTTCTTCTCTTGCAAAAATCTGAACTGAGTTACGAAGTTGCCATTAGGGGAGAAACTCCCTCTGACAACGTAGAGGGCCTGAGGCGACAGGTTACTAAATTGACACAGTTATATCCTTCTGAGGAAATTCTTGATTCAGTTTTTGATGTTTCTGAAGATATCAATGGCTGTAACGAAACTTTAGATAAAATTAAAAATAACTTAGAATCTCTCAAAATTAATTATGGCGAATCACTTTTTAATAGAACGAGGTCGTGGTTAAATCATGTATTTTATAGGATCCAAAGAATAGAGAAGCCATCGCAAAGATCGGAGGACCTTTTGTCTGTAGAAAAAATTCAAAAAACTTATAACAAATACAACGTTTATTTGTCAGAACTTTCTCAACCTAGTACAAGTGAACAAAAGACACGAAACTCTATCAATGAAGATGAATTTATAGATAAACCAGATATTTCCGGAATGAATATATCAGTTACTTGTGATCGTGGATTGAATAATGATTTATCTAAATTAAAATACGACGGTAAATCTTGCGTACGTGCTTTCATCCAGAAAGTGGAGGAGTTTCGTGTCTCAAAAGGAGTTTGCGAAAAAAAGATGCTTCAATCTGCTATTGATATATTTATCGGCGACGCTTTGCACTGGTACCGCAGCCAAAAGGACAATCTTAATGATTGGCCTTCTTTAGTATTAAAACTTAAAGATGATTTTGATATCCCTGACTTTGATTATCGCATGATATCAGAAATACGTGATCGCACTCAGGGCGATGACGAAAGTATAGTAATTTATTTGTCGATAATGGAAGGTATGTTTTCCAGACTCAGTAGATCTATCTCTAATGAAGAAAAACTCGATATAATTCTTCACAATATACACCCGTGTTACTCAACTATAATTGCTGCTAGCCCTAATATTAAATCTATAGATCATCTACGAATCGTTTGTAAAAATTACGAACGTATCAAAGTGCGTTCGGATAATTATAGGGAACCACCTCAAGCTAACTCTAGAATGCTGGCACCTGAATTTTGCTACCAGCCGCAGAAACGTAAGGATTATAATAAAAATTTTCATACTCATAATGTTGATCCCGGTCAGTTAAGGCCCTACAAAAGTGATTCACAGTTTAAAATTTCAGAAATATCCACCCAATATTGTTTTCGTTGTCGCGTTAACACGCACTCTATGAAGGACAGCCGAACGTACTATTTTTTGCTTCGGTTGTGGTGAAAAGGGTGTTCGAAAGCCTGATTGTCATAAATGTAAAAACAGTAGTAACAGCTCTGCCTCCAGTTCAAAAAACTAAATTCTGAAAATTGCAGAAACGCGCTGGCAAATCGTTTTGATAACTCGGATTGGAACGATTGGCTTGTGTATATAAAAACATTTTTTACTAACTACTCTAGTTCTGTCTCTGCAATTTTCGATACAAAGCCGAGCGAGGACCCTCGTCCCTATGTAAAGATAAGCATCGGTGATAACAGTAATTCAAATATGTATGGCTTGCTTGATTCTGGCTCTTCAATTACTATATTAGGAAATAACTCACACAAACATTTGCTTGATCTGACAGTATGTCTTGATGATAAAATTGTTGTTACTGCGGCTGGAGGTCAAAAAATAACTTCCATTGGTTATATTCTTATGCCGGTAACGTTTGAAAACAAATCTTCAATTATTAAAGCACACATTATTCCAGAAATCAAAACAACATTGATTTTAGGCATTGATTTCTGGACTATTTTCAATCTCTGTCCAAAATATTTGACTGACTCTGGTAACTTGTTTAAAAATGATCCTGGTTTGTTAGAGATTTCAAATTCTTCAGAAATACATTTACATGCTTATGAAAATCTTGATGAGACTCAGAAGCTGATTGCTGACGATATATTTGATCAGTTTAGGAGCATATCGTTTTCTGAAAAGGGCCTGGGCAGGACTCATCTCATTAAGCATCGTATTAACACGGGCGATGCTAACCCAATACGACAACGTTATTACCGAATATCTCCGGAAAAACAGAGGATCATCACAGAGCAAGTCGATGAGATGTTGAGTTTAGATGTGATAGAGCCTTGTGAGAGCCCCTGGTCCTCCCCTGTTTTAGTGGTTGGCAAAAAGGATGGCAACCCTCGTTTTTGTTTAGATAGTCGAAAACTAAACTCAATGACTAAAAAGGATGCCTATAGTTTGCCGTACATATCTGAAATCTTAGACAACTTAAAAGATGCTAGATTCTTGTCTAGCATCGACTTATCAAAAGCATTCTGGCAGATATTAATTGATGAGCCGGATAGGGAGAAAACCGCTTTTTACGTCCCTGGACGAGGTACCTTTATGTTTAAAACCACTGCCTTTGGACTCACCAATGCTCCTGCTACTCAACAAAGATTGGTGGATCTTCTGTTCGGGCCGGAATTTGAGTGTAAGGTCTTTGCTTATTTGGATGACATTATTATAATAAGCAAAACATTTGAAGAACACGTTATTCTTCTCCAGCGTGTCCTGGATAGACTTCGCTTTGCAAACCTTACAATTAATCTCGAAAAAAGTCAATTTTTTCGAAGCAAACTGCGCTATCTCGGATATGTTGTTGATGCTCAGGGTTTACGAACGGATCCAGATAAGGTCAAGGCAATATTGGACTACCCGACACCATCAAACAGAAAAGAAGTGAAGCGCTTCCTCGGTACCGCTTCTTGGTACAGGCGTTTCATAGCTCAATTTAGTACAGTAGCGGGTCCCCTCAACAAACTTACATCGTCTAAAAATAACTCTCCGCCTTTTCAGTGGACTCCTGAAACTGAAACGGCTTTCCTGGAGCTTAAATCTCGATTGGTTCAATCACCAGTTTTAGCTTGTCCCAATTTTGAGTACCCATTCGAGGTACATACCGATGCCAGTAGATTTGGAGTCGGGGCAATGTTAGCGCAAACCATTGAAGGCATTGAACACCCAGTGGCATATATGAGCCGATCGCTGACAAAACCGGAGCAAAATTATAGTACAACTGAAAGAGAAGCTCTTGCCGTCCTTACAGCTCTTGAACACTGGCGCTGTTATCTGGAAAATGGGAAGACCTTTAAAGTGTTCACCGACCATTCAGCTCTTAAGTGGTTCATGACCTTGTCAAATCCCACTGGCCGACTGGCAAGATGGGGTGTTCGTATTTCCTCGTTTAACTTTGAGATAGAACACCGCCGCGGAAAAGATAACGTTATTCCCTCTCTAGGTGCTTACATGTGGATGCCCTTGTTAATGCCCAAGCTTCCACGACTCCTAATCCTGTAACTCAGGATAAGTGGTACCTTAATATTTTCAATGGTTGCCAAGACACACCAATCAGTTTTCCTAACTACCGAGTAGAAAACGATATCCTCTACAGATACATGAAGAACAAAAATGTTCTTACTACCGAATTTGATTGGAAACAAGTAATACCAGACGAACAGCGAGAACAAATTCTTTACCAGTGTCACTCAGAAGCTACAGCTGGCCATTTCGGTGTGTTTAAGACCTATAAGCGCCTAGCACTTCGGTTTTACTGGCCAGGTATGTATGCTGACACTGTTAATTTCGTAGGTTGTTGTGAAACGTGTCTCGCATATAAGCTACCTACCCATGGTACTCTTGGAAAGATGGGTAGGCCCAAAGATGTATCCCGACCTTTTCAAGTTCTCTCAATAGATATCGTCGGTCCTCTGCCCAACACTAGAAGACAAAACAACTATATCTTCGTAGTCACTTGTTGTTTCTCTAAGTATTGTTTGTTCTTCCCACTTCGTAGAGCAACTGCTGAACTGGTGTCCAGACATTTAGAAAATAATGTTTTTCTAATTCATGGCATCCCTCAAACCGTAATTCTTGACAACGGTTGTCAATTTATTAGTCATGAATTGGACCGACTATTTAAAAAATATAAAGTTCCTAAGATTCATTTTACTCCAAAATACACCCCCCAAATTAATACCGTTGAGAGATACAATAAAACGATTGTCACGGCTATATCTACTTTTGTCAATAATGATCATAGGTCATGGGATCTAAATCTACCTCAAATACAATTTGCAATAAACAACTCTGTTAATGAAACTACGGGGTATACTCCAGCATTTTTGGTACATGGTAGGGAACTTGTTACTTGTGGATCACATTATCTCGAAAATATTGATGCTAATGAGTTGATCTTTTTGCCTCGTGATTCTTATGCGGAAAATTTAGGTCATCTTTCTGGTATTTTTGATAAAGTCCAAACCGCTCTATGGCAGGCTCATGTTAAAAATACACAGCGTTATAATCTGCGAAGAAAAGAATACGAATTTAACATTGGAAATATCGTATGGAAGCGATGTTACTTTCAAAGTGACAAAGACGCTCATTTTAGTAAAAAGTTGGCACCAAAATACCAAAAATGCAAAATAAAATTAAAACGTTCCCCTTTAGTATACGTTTTGGAAGATATGAATGGTCGTGATTTAGGTGTCTGGCATATAAAAGATCTCAAAATAGTTGGTTCCCAACAAAAATAATTATTTATTGAATGGAAATAGTAATACACTTGATGTTATTCGGATTTTATCTCAGGTAAAATCCTTTTCTAAGAGAGGGGGTACTGTAACGTTGTGTATAGTACTCACGTTTTCACTTAAAATCATTGTTATATCATATAAATTATAAAACATTATTTATTTTAAAACTATGCTATAAAATAAAATAAACCTTAATTCTAAATTAAACCTATTATTAGAATAAAATATTAAATACTAAAACAAACAAACATTATATAATATTGAATAGCACCGAAATACGGAACCTTCGAAATCTGAACCGAAACGAAATGGTTTTTACATATGCGGTCGTAGTTCCACGGATCGCTAACATGCTGATGAGGCAAAACTGGCCGGTTCTCTGCGTATGTGCACGACTGCGCGCGCGCCACTCATATTCGTCATCTAAACGATTAAGACGTGTGCCTCGTTTCGCTGCTACTCGCGCGCGCACCTATCTCCGTAACTACAGTTACCTACATCCTACATTTTGATTTGAGTGTCCTACACCAAATAATTCAACACTATTGTTATTCCCGTACTGGGTAAGTTGTGCAAATGTATTTATATGCTTTGTTGTAGCTGTGTAGTGATTAAATAATGTAAAAAAGTGTAAGGAGACGCGCCCCGAATTCCGTTGCAATTTTGAATGTTATTGTTATGTATTTAGCTTATTTATGTACTGCAACTGTTACCTCGAAATATTTTAATAAAGTACATAATTATGTGGCCGTCTTAACCTTTCGGATGTGTCTAATAATATTTAATGTAGCCGCCTAACCGTTACTGATTCAATTTAAACGGCCACCGTGTTTTCTTCCTCCTTATGCTAGCTATTTTAGTGATTCTGGAAAGCCTCATAATCCTTAGGTCTTAAATCTTACCGGAGTAAATCGTAATACGTTGTAATGTTACGATTACAGGAACACCCTTGGATCAAAATTCTCCTGAGCTCAGTGTAGAAGAAGTGGCCTGAAGACTCAATTCCTGACCCGGCGTCGGCGTATCCACTTAAGGAGAGTGCGGTATTCTAGAACCGGGACAGTCTTTGCGAGTGTGACCTAGGCGATCTACCCTACCCTCTATATTTTAAAAAAAAATATAATTATTTTGTTTCATACAATAGTTTTTTTATTTCTTAACTTGATTTTCTTTTGCCCACCCTCTTAAAGGGTGGCAATGTAAGAAGGTGCAAAGCAACTGAATTTCGACAATTTCTTCTATACACAGGGCCAATAGTACGTTTTAAATTAAAGTCTGATTATTTATATATATTATGCTAAGAATCTCCTAATACATTTCGTCAAAGCCTTTATAGACTTATATGGCTCACAATTTGCTACTTATAATTTACATGGTCTTACACACCTTAGTGATGATGTATTTGAATTTGGTGCTCTTGATTCCTGTTCTGCCTTTCCCTTTGAAAACTTTTTACAGGTTTTAAAAAAGAATATCAGAAAAGGAGACAAACCCCTTCAGCAAATTATTAAAAGGTTTGGGGAAATATCCAATACTGACTTGGCTAAAAATATATCCCCATGTGATTCAAATTTTCCACGTTACTCTAAATCTCACTCATCAGACTTGCTATTGCCAGGTTGTGATAAGTTGCAGCAATTTAGATCGGTAAAATTTCATTCTTTTGAAATAAACACAACACATCCAAACTGTTATTGTGTTTTAAAAGATGGTAGTATTGTAACAGTATGCAATATTGTATTTTCCAAAAACATACAGGGTATGGTTATACTTTGTCAAAAGTTTTCAACAAAAGAAAACTTCTTTGCTGCACCATTCATAGATAGTTCACACATAGGAATTCATGTTGTACAAAATAAATTAAATCTATGTGAAAAGCCAGTGACTGATATTGTCGGAAAAATTGTACTTCTTCCTTTCCAAAATTACCATGTTGCTATTAAGATGCTACATTCATAATGCTTCAATTTGTATGTTTATCCTGGTCTTGTCGCCATGGTACAATATTTATTTAGTTTGGGGCTAGATAATTAGTGTGATTGTAAAAAAAACCTTTTCTTAATTCCTATTGCCTGTCATATCTTTTTATCCTACCTTTTTTTATTCTTGAAGTTGTGGTTTATATAGTTGATTATCCATAGGTATGTATTTATGTTTGTTGATGGATATTAGTGATACCTGATAATTTTCCATGTAAAAATGTAGCAATGGGAAATTTATTTTCAGATCTTGCATAATGAGTTCCACAAATTTTGTAATAGTCACATTTCTGGCTGAAAATGATGCTCCTGGGATAGTGGCTTCAAATTGGATTATAAATAGCAAAACTTGCTACTATCCCAATGTACGCACCGAGGAAATGAAAAACAAACTATTGAAAAGGAGGGTTGACCCTGAGATTACATGGTCAAAATATCAAATTAGAATTCTTAAAAGTTATGGTATGTAATCTAATTTCTTTATTATTTGCTTTCCAAGCTTTACAGCTTCATTAATGAAAATTCCACTTAAAATAAAAATATTTAAGTAAGTCTCAATTTAGTTTTGAAATAATGTACCTACAAGCTTAGTAAAATCATCTTATCTTTCAGAAACATATGGAGAAGCAAGATTACATCTAAAAAAAGCCGAAGATACTTCTAATTTAGACTCCGACGAAGAAGTGACGAAAAGAAAAAGAAAGATAAAAATTGTTTATTCGCCTGATGACTCGAATTCTTCTGATGAAAACCACTTTTCAAAAATAACTCAAATTAGAAAAAAAAATCGAAAAAAAATAAGGAACAGTTAACATACCCAACTCCTCCTAAACCTAAATCAGTTCAGCAAAATATATTTACTGAAGAAATTCACGTTAGTTCAGGAGGAATTCAATCCAATAATGTTACAGTGACTACAAACTTAGCTGAAGATAACATCACCGTTCCACAAACTGAATCCTCTCCTAGAGCCGTTGAAGAATGTACTTATGGTAAATATCTTTATTAGTTATACTTAGACGACTGTCTAGTATAGTGGTTCGCGCTTCGGACTACATAGCCAGCGGTTACGGGTTCGAATCCCGCAAGAGGCAAATATTTGTGTGATGAGCACGAGCATTTGTACCATAATCATGGATGTTTATAAAGATATTTAAGTATGTTTATCCATTATCTAGTCCATAGTACAAGCTTTGCTTAGTTTGAGGCTAGATAATTGGTGTGATTGTAGAAACAATTATTTATTTATTTATTATAATTGAATGTATTGATTTTTGTAAATGACAATTAGACATGAAGCATAAAAATCTTTTTTTTTTGTTGTATGCACTTCTGAAAAAATTGCAGAAGACATCATTGAAGTTCCCATGGAAACAATCCCAAATGTGAATTTCCGTTCCAAAGAAGCTGTGAATGGACCACCTGGTAAAGTTGTCAATTTATTTTTATATTATTTACTTTATTATACATGAAATTTACAGCATTTTATTATATGGTATTCTTTTGTTTCACAAAATAGCTACAGTAGAAGTTTCGAATGATATGACAATTGATGTAAACACCGCTGTGGTTTGCCCAATCACCACTCTACCTAGTTCCAACCAAGAAAAACAACTTCAGTTAGAGTTAGAAACTTACAAAGAAGCTAAGAAAGCCGTAAACGGCCAATTTGGTAAGGTTTTTTAAAATATATTTCCATATCCATAATATATCCATATAATTATTGTAGTGTTTCACTTTTTTTTGTGTTTTAGGATGCAATACATGTAAGCAATTTTCTATACAGCAGAGTCACCTGATACAAGTTGTGACTGACTTAAGTAATCAATTGGCTGAATTGAACAGAAAAGTAAATTTACTGTTAGGGAGGTCAGAAGATATAGTTCATACAAACTTAGATGACAATGAATCAATCGCAGAAATATGTGCAAGTCTTCCAGTAAAGGATGATCCAAGTTTTGAGCATTTAAATAAACAATAAAAAAATAGACAAAATAAACAGGCAATTGTATGTAGAAAATAACATATTAATAAACGTCCGATTTTGTTATTGTTTAATTAAATACCAAAAACTTTTTGCAGCTGAAATTTTTGACTGGTATCGGTGGAAGAAATGTAAGAAGTCTTACAACAAATATTTTACGCAGATTGTTACTGGATGAGGTAGCAGAGTTTTATTCCTTAACGGGAAAAAAAATGAAAAATTCTAATAAAAAATCATTTATGACCACTGAAACATTTAAATTAATCTTTCGTAAGTATATGTCATAATTTTTTTGTTTTTGTGTAGTCTACAATAGCCAAAATTAAAAGAGAAATGGTTGTTAAGTGTTAAACTAGGTACTAGCAAATATCAAATTTAAAAAGTTACCCGATTGGCGTAGTGGCGTGGTGTATCGCCTTGAACGCTAAGGGTCTGGGTTTGATTCCTGCTTGGGGTAAATTTAGAAACTTTTCTAAATTGGCTCGGGTCTAGGTTTCCTAGGAGCTGCCCTTCTTGTAAGGTAGTTCGTAAAACAACTTCAAAACCATGACAGTTAGTGTGTTGTCTGGTGCATAATTTTATTAATTTTAGCATCCATACAACTTTTTTTTCATGACTATGTAATTTAATTAAAATATTTTTTCAGAAATCTGTAAAAAAATATTTGAAGATGTGACTGAAAATCATATTAAAGAAATAATAAGCGATTGGCTAAATCAAGCAAAAGTTAGAATAACAAGAAGGTATGATTAGGGCCATTTTTCCAACAGCCAGATAATTTATATACGTTGAATAAGTGTGACATGTTGACAGAATTCTTATAGAAAATGTGTCAGAACGTCAATTTTATTCTCCAAATAAAAGTTATCTGGCTATTGAAAAATTGGTTCATAAATAACATAATTCTTGTTAGACGAACTGATTAGGTATTTACTCTTCATTTTGATTAGGTATTATTTAATAAAGTAGTATCTTTGATTTGTTTCAGAGCAGAGAGACAAGAAAAAGAAGATCAACAGAAAGCAGATTAATGTCAATATTTAATCATTTTGATTAAAATTATAAAAGGGTTTAATTAATGAGGTGTTTTTTCTAATAAAAATATGGTGCAAATACAGGAAACATATTATTGTACTATAAGAATCTAAACAACTTTCTCATGTTTATGAACTTATGTCTGAAATAGATTTTTGAGTCCTCATAGAACAAACTTTCAGATCTTGATATTTTCTAAATTATTTAGTATTTTGGGATATGGCTTCATTTATGAAACTTGTTCAGAATAGTCAATAGAATAATGTGTTAGGTTTATTTGCTCCATATTTACCTATATACATTCCTTTCGGAAAGTTATTTAGTTTTATGAACACATTCTTCTCACCTAGCTTATATAAAAAAAGTAATACATTATTAATTGGCCCCCGCAAATTTAAAATCTATCACTTTTTTTTACACATAGCTAATTTTTACATTGTATATACTGATAGCAATTGGATTACTACTCAGTAAAAATTTCTTACGTGTTATCGACTGGTTTACTGTGTATACTTATCAAATTGTGTAATTTGATAAGTATACACAGTAAACCAGTCGATAACACGTAAGAAATTTTTAATTTTGCGGACCGCACTGATCGATCCGCTATAACAAAGAAACAGCAAGTTTGTTATGTCAAAATTGTATATAATTTGAAGAAATAGACTTTATGCAAGTTTGTTATGTTAATGTTGCATAAACTTCACAAAAACAAACATCTGGCAAGCTTGTCGCTTGTAAACTAGAAAGTTTGATTCAAACTTGCCTCAAGTGTATACACTTGCCATGGCAAGTTATTCACAAACTTTCCATTTTGACACGTCAAACTTGCTTCAAGTCAGATTCAAGTTTAAAATGCTATCTGGGATGTCGGTTTCATCAACTTTGACAAGTTATCGGAAAACTTTGAATAAACATTCCTTTCGTGCCCAATCATTGTAGAATTATGAGCCAAAATATTCAAAGTCTAACAAACAAAATTGATGATTTAAATGTTATTTTGATGGATGTTAATGTAGATATTGTTGTTGTAGTCGAACACTGGTTGTTGCCTAATAATTATCAACTTTATGCGTTGGAGAGCTACGAATTGCGAGCTAAGTTCCTACGACATAGACACGTACATGGTGGTGTGGCTATTTTTGTTAAAAATAATATAAAAACAACAGAGCGTTTAGATATTCAATCATACTCGGTAGAATTTGTTGTAGAATTTTGTGCAATAGAAATTATAGATCACCATTTGTTAATTATATCAATATATCGACCTGAAAGAGATGTAGAAATATTTTTCTCACAAATACAAGCATTATTAAACCACATTACAAAACACTCTTCAAACAAAAAAATATATATTGCTGGTGACATAAATATAGACATAACACAAAATACAAAATTATCACAGAGATTTCTCAACCTGTTAAACTCGTTTGGATTACAATGCCTAATAGAGGAACCTACACGAGAGACACAAACTAGCTCATCCTGCATAGATCAGTTTATAGTTACTGCTAACGTGAACATGAAAGCAACTGTGGAAAAATATTATCTATCAGATCACCACACATTAATGGGGCAATTTCCCTTGCAAAAAAACCTGCATGATAGTACAAAATTTTCATACAAAATTAATAAACGGACATTTTATAAAAGAAATATGGACAAATTTAAAGAAAAATTAGGACAAATAAATTGGTTTAATATAATTACTTCAAAAAATGACGCAACACAAAATGATGACATATTTGTAAATACGATTCAGGACTTATTAGATGCATATATCCCACGAAAAACATTTTTAATTAATAATTTAAGACAAACTAAATGGATAACGAAAGGTTTAAAGAAATGCTGTTATCATAAACGTATATTGCGCTTACTTACACACACATATAAAAATGAAACTTTAAAAACTTACACTAAAATGTATAGTATGATACTAAAGAAAGTAATTGCAAAAGAAAAGAGAAAATTTTATATAAATAGGCTACAAAAAGCACGAAATAAATACAAAGAAATGTGGAGTATGATTAATGAAAAAATTAAACCAAATTATAATACCAAACATGAAAATATAAACATAAAGCATAATAATAAAAACGAAACGTCACCAACAAAAGTTGCTGAAATATTTAATAGTTACTATGTAAATATAAGTTCTCATAGAAGTAACACTGCCACATACCAAAAAAAATTGTCACCTATAACAAACTCAATTTATTTAAGAGAGGTAACGGAGTCTGACGTAAAAAAAGCAATTTTGAGCCTTAAACGTAATAATTCATGTGGTTATGACGAAATTCCAGGTACGCTTATAGTACACTGTGTTGAACAATTAGTAGAACCATTGACATTTTTAATAAATCAATCCTATAATGAAGGCATATTTCCAGATGCTTTAAAGTTAGCAATGGTAAAACCTATCTTTAAGAAAGGGGACAAGCTTAGTGTTACAAACTATCGTCCTATTGCCTTATTACCAGTCATATCTAAGATATTTGAAAAAGTCATATGCCAAAGAATTTATACATTTCTTGAAAAGTATAATGTCTTACATAATAATCAACATGGCTTTAGAAAAAATCATTCAACGGTATCAGCTGTATTTGAATGCAATCTCGAAATATTAAACGCACTTAATAAAAACCAGTGCGCTATAGCTGTTTTTATGGATATGACTAAAGCCTATGACTGTGTCTTACATGATATTTTGATACAAAAACTAGAAACACTTGGTATACGTGGGAAAGCGAAAAATTGGCTCTCCTCCTACCTATCCAATAGAAGGCAATTTGTTCAGCTAACTCATTTAAATATCACAACCAGAAAACTGACACAAATTAGATCATCTACTCAAAATATAACTGGGTCTATACCCCAAGGCAGTGTGTTAGGTTGTTTGTTATTTTTAGGCCTACATTAATGAATTGCCTTCAGTAGTCTCTCAAAAAATTGTTTTATTTGCAGATGACGCTACACTTATAGTCACTTGCGCACTTGATTGTATAAGCCAATTACAAGGTATTATTAGTGATTGTCTCCAAAAAATTATAACACATCTGAAAGATATTGGCCTCACACTTAATTTTTGGAAAACGAAAATGATGCAATTTAGACCATATCAGAGAACAGAGTTAATATATTCGATTTCATACCAGGGACAAAAAATTGAACAAGTGAATACATTCTCACTATTGGGTATCACGGTAGACTCGACATTTTCGTGGAAACCACATGTGGAAATAGTGGTGAGTAGGCTAAGTAGTTTTTCGTATGCACTACGGGAATTCAGAAAAAGTACAAATGAGGAGTGCGCTCTCACTGCGTATCACAGCCACGCCGCCGCCTGGATGCGTTACGGAATCATATTCTGGGGTAACTCGACCGATGCATCCGCGGTATCTATTTTGCAAAAGCGATGTCTCAGAATTATAACGTTTACAGCACCACGAGAGTCATGTAGAATCATATTTACACAATACAAACTACTTACGGTCACTTGCATATATATATTTGAATTGTGTCGTTTTATAAGAAAACATAGTAATTATTTCCAGCACTTTAATGACACGACGAGCCGTTATGCCTCGCGTCAAGCAAATTATTTTATTTTACCCGCCGCCCGACTTGCGCTTTTTAAAAACGGTCCGTTCTATATGGCTGTCAAAGTATACAATCATTTGCCCAACTTGCTCAAAGCCCTTCAAGGTACTAAATTTGATAAAGAGTTAAAAAAAAAATTACTTGCCAAGGCATATTATGATTTGAATGAATATTTCAGGGACAAATTTTAAATATCATAATTTCTTGACATCTTTGACATAATTTTACTGTTAATGTTATTTTTCCCTACAATATAATGATAAACTGACTATGTATAAATTTGAATTTTTATTTTGACAATTGTAATTGAATTTTACTTTTAACTTTTTGACTTTTTTATGAATGACCAATTTATGAATCTAATATTGTATGAATGTAATATAATGATGACATGTAAATGTAATTATAAATTTAATTTGTTTAAATAATTTTAATTCACAAATGCCTTACGAAGGTTGTAATGTTACAATTGACCATCTATAATGTACATTATGAAGTGATTAAATGAATATGAATATGAATATCACCACAAAAAAATTAATTAATCTAATTTACGTTGCACTTGTCTAATCCGTTGTGGGTTGTTGCATAGCGGTCTGGGGCAGTGCAATAAAAACAAAATTTATAGAAGTTGAAAGAGGTCAACGATGTCTTCTTAAAGTAATGTATTTCAAGCCATTTAGGTTCCCAACTGAAGAGCTTTATAAATTTAGTGAACTTTTATCAATAAGAAAACTATACAAGGTCTAACAAAATCAACTGCGTTCCTTTAAAGGGGGGTTCTATACATCATACTGAATGCGATGACAAAAAATAAGGTATTGTTTTATAGTCATTTTTAAAAGTTATGTTTTCTAACAAAATAAATAAATTAAAACGCAGTCAAAAATGAAACACTCTGTATCTTTTCTTACTCATGCAAACTGTAGTTCACAGATGGTGTGTACGTACACAGCGCACACCAGCATTTTATTACCAAAGATCGTTGTGTGCATCACCCATGTCAAACCAGCTGATCTGCGATTGGTCGAGTGGCACAGCTAGGCTTTTTCGACCAATCACAGATCAATTGCAACGAAGAATAGCTTCATACACACATGTTAGTACACTAGTGTGTGCAGAATACACTTTCATGATAATAATGTTTTCGATAACAAACAAAACAAACAATGCCAACTAAATTAATAACCAACATCGTCTTTTTGGTTCTTCAAGGCTCTAAGGAAAGATAATTTCTATGTTTTATGAGTTAGATTAAATCTTAGTTGTAGGAACTAGGTAGGTATTTACTTACTTTCTTGTAGTTGTTGTTGTACGTAATTCGTTATTTACCTCTCGAAGCTCTTTAGAATCACTCCTAGCAGAATGGCAAGGTGGATAGAAATAAAGGAAAATAAAGCGGTTTTAAAACATTTATTAATTTAATTCTGACTCTGACTGACTCTATCACACTTTCACAGGCTTTGGACTAACAAGTAGGTTAGCGTAGTAAATAATTTATCTGCCGGGTAAATAATGTATCTGACTAACAAAAAAATTAAACAAACAAATCAATCAAGTAGGTACCACTTACTCTCAATCTACGCTTACTTGGCGTGTTTAAGTTCATTAAGAGGTTTACAATCTTTACAACAAATTACATTGATCATAATCACATTACAAAAAAACATTGCTCAGCAATGCGACGTGCACTTTTACGCGAAAAAAAACGCGAAAAAACAGTCTCTGTCACTTTTTATGTTTTAAAGTGTTCACACGGTTTGCAATAAAATTCGCTGTCGTAGTTGTGTCGCACTTTCAATGTTATAATCACCTTCACAATACACTAAGTCCTACACTTAGCCCCACACATGGAAGCCCAAATGTTCAGGCTACTGCTACATCTAGTCTGAAAATGATCGGGCCGAACTAGGTGGGGGTTCTGTTCAGCCCAATAGTAGGCGCCGCGGCGTAGAGGTTAAACATCCAACCACTGGTGAAGCTTCTCTCGTCCGTCCAGAGAATGTTGCAGCTTCTGCGACTTCTGCAAAACTGGACTCGTAGTGTGAAGTCATGCGGCTTCAGCTCTTGAACTAGTGTAAAATGATACAGGCGCCTGCCCCTCGTCTTGCGTCTCGCCGCAGAATTCGCAATAATGACGCCTGCGCCCATGAGCGCTTGGCGAAGACGGACGCTGCATCAGTCGCGCTTGCGATTGGGTTGCCGATCAAAAATCTGCATCACACTGTCTTCTTATTGAACAGGCTGGCGTGGCCTTCCCTGGTCCCTGAACCGCTCACGAAAACGCCCTTAATATCAGCGTAAAGGCGCGCTGCTTTAGCACAAATTAAAGTTGCGATCCTGGTAGCACATAACCCTGGACTGACACCGTTGCGGCGTCGCACACGCACGCCGCACGGAAGCGAATTAGAGACTGCGCGCGCGGCGCGGGCGCCCGGGCGGTCGTCCTGCAAAAGCCGAAAAGGCTCAAGCTAGGGATGAGCCTAAGATGGGATCATAATTTAAAGGATACTAAAAACTAAAAAATACCGGATAACTGATCGTGAATTGGGAACTGACACCTCGCATTTAATTAAGTATTATGGCGAGGTAACCTACTACTTAAACGAAATCGTGAGTGCGACACAAGTTTTTTTTGTACCTTAGCTTTCAACTCGCCAATCTAGTTAAGTGTAACTCTTGTTTTTAGAGTAAAATTATTTTGTCCAAACCGGTAATAAATGTTCTAAAGTGTCAGTTTAAGACAGACAAAGACTGATAAAACATACAACGACTGAATTTAAAAAGTCACTAAGAATTATTTTTAACGAACTAACTAGGCCATAGCATTTAAACTCGGACATATCGTACTTTATCTAGCAGTTATTTCTTAACTGACAGTCGCAAAATTACCAATATGTATTTTTAAAATGCTTATTCACATAACTACTTACTTGAGTTACTGTAAGTGGCAAAAAGGAAACAACTTCGAGAGAAATCAAAACACTAATAACATGTTTTACTTACCACTTAATATGAAATATGCGCTGAAAAGACTATTTTTCGAAACTCATAAAACATTGTTATCGTCTCAATAACTTAGTTAAAATCAAATAAAATTTTAGTTTAAACAAAAATAAAATCTTAATTAGTAATGTAATGAATGAATGATCCGATCTCGTAAAAAACTATGAGCCTAGAAATCAGAACAAATGTGGCACATCCCTATCTATCCGCATGCACACTTTGATTGACCCCGACACGTGCCCGACACCGGCCTTTCGGCTTGAGCGGCATAGTCAGCAGTTTGCGAGTACGGTAGGGCTTCCACGTTAAATAAATATCTAGGACTAGGATTACGATTTTACACGAATGTTGAGTAGGTTATTAAAACAATCCATATCATTTTTTATTTAATTATTTTTAGCAAAACAATTATAATCGTGTTTAATTGAACCAAATATCACATTTTAATACTTTTCTCATTGTAATATTGCGACCGGTTAAGAGTTAAATTCTAGGTAACTTTTAAAGCATTTTTTTAAATGAGTTTGTCCCGTGGTTTGTCAAGTTAATATCAACTTTTACGGTGTCGATTTCATTATCTAGACGACTAGTCAAGAATTAATTACAAAATAGCAAAACCTTTTTATTCCAACAATTTTCCTTATAAACAATAATAATATCTCAAATGTTGAAACTTAAATAATAAGTAAAATGTATTTCAGTTCCTAAAATAGCAAAATGTTTTATTTCCTTACGAATACCTACGATCTTATCATAACTAAACAAAATGCTTGTCACCCTATCCAAGATACCGACAAACACGGCGGGGTACTTTTGTCGGGGCCACCTTTGAAACTTGGTCTTGCTAACTCCAAAATAATTTTACCCCCAAAATTAATTAAAAAATAAAGTAGAATTAAAGAAGGCGAGAAATTAGACTTTAATGACCTTGTTATTTTCAGTTTAAACAACTCGATTGTAGTTTTGTTTGTAAAATTTAATTTATTAGCACATTACACGACGAGTTTACAGCCGTGGTGGGAAGTTGGGAACGGTTAGACGTAACGTCGTACAGCCATTTTTATTGAAGCTGAATAGACGAGAGCATTGATCGAAATTGTCGTTGTCTCCGCGGTATCTTCGTTCTTTCAAAATGATATGTGAATACGGCTTTGGTTACTACGAAAACTAGTGAGTCGTTGAAGTTTTGTTACGTAAATTAGGTCACAACAACACAGTCACACTCTCCGGTCAGTTCGCGAACAACGCACTCTGCGGTCAGCTGTTCGTAGTATCTTGATCGATTATGAAGTACCCCCAACTTTTGATTCTCTCGACGTCGGTTCGGTTACGTGACCGCAAAAATCAACAACCAATTAAAACCCCTAATTCCTAATTCTCTAATTGCGAAACACATAATTCTAATCCAATCCGTAGTGATAAAAATCCTTATAAAAGAAAACCCACAAACTTTATTTTACCCTAAAATCAGGGTAATTCTTTCATGTTGGTATTTCTGAGTTACCGTCGCCGCACCGCCGGTAGTAATAGCCGGTCAACCGTGGCTATTATATACGTGGTATTCTGTGGTTATCTTGAGTGTGTGCATGTGTGGGTCACGTTTGCTTGTGTGCGTGCGTAGTGTGTAAATGTAGTAGTAAACAGCTGTAAAGGGTGTAGATTTTCGTAGTTACGGAATGAGATTGTTATGATCAATATCTCCGTAACTAGCCTGAATTTTTGGCTCAAATTTGGTGAGCCTGCTCAGCTCGATGTACAGATACCCCCATTAAAAGGAATGTAGTTGATTTTGTTAGACCTTATATATCCTACAGACTATCTTAAAATTACACAAATCGTTACAATATAATCCTAAAATTACATGTAAAAGGAGAAATAACAGAGTAGTGGAAATATATCCTACAAAAACGAAATCAGCCCAAAAGCAGTTTAAATCGCAATCAGCCCACTTATACAACTTAATAAATAAAGATATTGGAATTTATCAACTAAAAACTAAAGACTGTAAAAAAGCGGTACTAAATTGGTTAAGGTCACATAATTATAAAGAAATAGAAGAATTACTAAAATAGTTTATAATCACTATCATTCAACCTGTCTAAATAATATCTATAAACTAAAACCAAATTGCACTCTACTTGATTATTAAAAAGGTAAATCGGAAAATCATACACATAATAATAATATGTATACATTATACTTGCTGATTGTTTGAGATAGATTTACGAGTAGTAACGATGTTCTACAACAGCGTCGGGTCACAATGTTTTAAAGCTGGAAAAGAAAAAACATTAATCCCTGCAAATGGCAACATTTGTTGGTAATGTCATTACGAGGGGCTTGGGTTTTTGGCGGGAAACTGAAAGCGCAAAATTTTAAATAAAATTTTATCATAAATTAAATTAATATTGGTAGTGAGTAAATTTTGAGTGCCCACTCGACAGTATGGCTTCGGAAAGCGACGGAGATGATGCAGGTGGAGGGAGAGGACTCTCAGAAGCGAAAAAACGTAAACGCGAGCCTATCAATGGAGAAGGCAAGTACCAGCCCTTTATAAAAAATGGATACAAAAGAACTTACCCGGACAATCTCATCTTGGAAGAGTACCCAGTGTATGTTGAAAGCAATAATAAAGAAGAGAGAATCGGAAACCGTAACCCTTTACAGCTCTCTAAGCTTTTTAAAAACGTAAAAGGAGTGCATGAACGACGTCGAGTAAACTCATCAAAAATAATGCTTGTGTTTAGGCAAGCAGTTGCGGCCAATGACTTCCTCAATCACACATGCCTTACAGAACACAACATGCGGGCATACATTCCTGCCGCCTCTGTGGAGAGGGTTGGGGTAGTGCGATATATTCCGAAAGATGCTTCTAGCCAAGAACTGTACGCGAAGTTTACATCAGAACAAGAAATAATTGCCGTAAGAAGGTTTATGAAAAAAGAGACTGAAGGTTTGACGCCATTAACTACGGTGTCTGTAACATTTGTAGGTACAATTTTGCCACAGTTCATATACCTTGATAACTGGAGGTACAGGGTTTACGAATACATACCACCAGTCATGCAATGCTACAAATGTTTAAAATTTAATCACTCTGCCAAAGTTTGTCGCAATGACCAAATATGTTCCAAGTGCGCGGAGGGTCACAGCTACAGGGACTGCACCTCAGACGTGCTGAAGTGTAGTAACTGTGGTGGTGACCATCTTGCTATTTCGAAAAGTTGTCCTGTTAAACTGGCAAAGATTTCTAATAATAATAAAAGAAGTTTTTCGAGTGTACTTAAGAGTACCCAAAGCAACAATTTTCCACCTTTACCAGCTAACAATAAATTACAAATGAATGATAACAGGCCAGGAGCAGCACCTTTTAAAATTGACGATATTGTTAAAAATGATAAAATTATTAACTGTCTTATCAAAACATTAGTTTCTTTGGGGAATTCCAATACAATTAAAACAACAACTCATATCAAAGAAATTTTAATAAAAAACTTAGCTAGTTTTTATGGGTAGTAAAGTTAAAATTTTACAGCATAACATTCAGAGTATTTACAATAAGAAGCCTCATTATTAAGAGACAATAATATTGATATATGCCTTTTAAATGAAACTTGGCAAAAAGATTCTCGACCACCTGTTACTTTTCCAGGATACCAATTAATTTATAAAAATGCAAAAAATGGTCATGGTGGTGTAGGTATTCTTATTAGGGACTCCTTCAAATACAGTACATTGTCGATTCCATTTTATGAAGATGTCCAATCTGTAGCAATTTCTCTTCATACAGCTAGAGGTCCCATAACAATTCTATGTGTATATTGCCCACCTGGAAATGAAAGCAGATTCCACATAAATAAACTAAAAAGAATTATTAACAACATACCAAAACCATGCTTAGTATCAGGAGATTTCAATGCACACCATATCGCATTTGGGTGTAACACTACAAAGGCTCGAGGGCGAGATCTTTATAATCTATTTGATGAAACAGACTTATGTATATTGAATACAGGCCTACACACTACAATACAGGGTCCAAATAGGAGCTCGTCAGCCATTGACGTCAGTTGTATTAGTCCGATTTTAGCACCTCTGTGTGAGTGGAAGGTAGGTGACGACCCTCTGGGTAGCATTCACTATCCCACTTTCATAGAGATACAAGTCTCACCTGCAGTCTATCAAATAAACAGTAATACAGAAAGATATTTATACAAAAAAGCTGATTGGTCTAAATATTTACTAAATTCTGAGAAATATTTAAAAGATTTTGTAGTTAATGAATTAGATCCAATAGCTACTTATGATAATTTCTGTAATATACTTGAGAAACTGAGAAGCGAGTGTATACCTGTGTATAGTAGTAGTACGAGTAGTCAGTGTCGTCATGCCCCAGCTCCTTGGTGGAATAGTAGGTGTGCAGAGGCAGTTGCTAAATCCAAACATGCTTTAAAAGAATACAGACATAACATGACATTAGAAAATTATATACAGTATAAGAAATTAGATGCTCAGAAAAAACTCATTATAAAAGAGGAAAAAACTAGCAGTTGGAAAAGTTTTAGTGCTTCTTTTAACAGGTATACTCCCATTGCTCATATTTGGAATTCAATTCGTCGTTTCAAGAGAATTAGATCTGAAAAGATTACTAAAAATGATGAATGGATACCTGATTTTATAGAGAAATTCTCTCAACCAGAAGATGAAGATAAAGTAGATCAGGTAGACAATCTATTTGAAATTAATAATAACAATGATAGAAGTTGCTTTTTGTTAAAACCATTTAAAAAAAATGAATTTCTAATAGCTTTAGGTTCAAGAAAAGACTCTTCTCCAGGTCTGGATAATATTCCATATATTATGATAAAAAAGTTACATGGCACAGCACAAAACATTCTTTTACATATTTATAATTTACTTTGGCACAAACAGATCATCCCAGAATCTTGGAAAACACAGTGTATTGTACCTATTCTAAAGCCTAATAAACCTAATGATGATCATAACTCCTACAGACCAATTTCCTTGGCCTCTTGCGTAGGTAAATTATTTGAACAGATGATTAAGCTCCGATTAGACTATTATGTAGAATCAAATAAACTCTTACCAGATAATCAATTTGGCTTCCGTAAAGGCAGAAGTGCTTCAGAAAGTTTTGTTTCATACATCACAGATATGAAAAATTCTCTTTTATCTCACTCCAATGCTGTATCCGTGTTTTTAGATGTCCAGGGTGCATATGACAATGTCGACTTACATTGTCTTTCTCATCTCATCTTCATATTACATGAAGTTGGTATTCCTGGAAAATTTATAAAATGGATTTATACATTTTCTAACAATAGAACTGTTTTTGTTAAGTTTAACAATATTTTGCATGGACCAAAAAAATCACATAGAGGATTGATGCAAGGTGCTTGCCTCTCTCCAACTTTGTATAATTTGTATGTGTCTCAATTAATGAGTAACATTTCTAGCAATGTCAAAATTTTACAATTTGCTGATGATATATTGATTAGGGTGTCCCAAAAAAATCAAAATACAAATTTTTCCACGCATACCCTCTTAATTTTTTCTAATGATGTCAAAACACTTGTTAATCAAATTTCGTGTACTTTGCTCGACGGTAACCTGTGCCGACTTGCATCCAAAGATTGCAGTACTTCGCACCTAGGCGGCCGCCAGTTTACGTGTTGAAGTGCTTGTTATTACAAGTTATTATGTTTAGAAACGCATTGTTTTTATAAATTAATAATGTCAGTGGAATTGCGAAGTTCTAGAAAGGGTGTTTTTTTAGTAGGAGATGTGAAACACCAAATAACGGGATCAAAACTCCCCTCTAATGGACAAATTCTGGCTGTTTTGTTTTACAATATTCGTGAAGTGAATTTGACCGTAAATGAAAGCGCAAACCTTGCAATAAGAGAATGTATTATCTTTTGGGAGAAGGCGCGTATACCAACCAAAGCTTTACCAAATTGCGTAAAAAAACTTGTTACTTTATATAATGTTTGGAGGGACCTACAGAAAAATTCTAAGAAAACAAAAGAGGTTTTTAAACAACGCCAACAAGAGTTTGTTACCAATTTAGATAACTTGTTTGATATTGCCCACGCCGATGCGCTTCATTTGATTAAAATTGATGAAGATAAGGTCTTTCTGCAGCGGCAAAGAGAACCAGGTCGCCCGGGTCACTTAGGAGGTGTAGACAAAAAGCTGACTGATAAAGAAGAAAGGTCACGCCTGAGAACCATCCAGGAGGAACAGCGGCGTGTTAAACTTACGGCGTCAACTTCTTCGTTATTACTCGAGCCCCTGAAAACAGCTACATCTTTTGATTCAAACTACATTGAGAATTTAGACGAAGATTCTTCTGCTGTGTCCGAGAGTGATGAACCCAAAATAAGTAAAATAACAATGAGGAAAGACTTCATTACTCCTAAATTAGTAGCTGCACTAGACAGGTGTCAGTTAAGTATGCGCGACTCTGTTTTTATTCTTGAAGCTACCATTGAGGCACTGGGACATAATATTGACGAGTTTCCTATAAGCAAGTCTTCAATTCAAAGAATTCGGACAGAAAAGCGGAAAGAACGCGCTGAAGCCATAAAAGTTGACTTTCAAACCGATGTACCAGACGTTGTGACAGTTCACTGGGATGGCAAGTTGTTGCCCGCTTTGGATGCTCGAAAATCGAAAGAAGAACGTCTTCCAATTGTTATATCTTATGATAACAAAGAACAACTTATTGCTGTACCAAGGCTGGAAAGTTCTTCTGGTAAGGAACAGGCTTACGCTATTTGGAACGCCATTGCCAACTGGAATCTTGAAGATAAAGTACAGATTCTTTGTTGTGATACTACGGCTTCTAATACAGGCCGTATCAATGGTGCCTGCGTTCTTCTCGAGCAAAAATTTAATAAGGAAATGCTTATTTTCGCTTGCCGGCACCACGTATACGAATTGGTGTTAAAAGGAGTATTCGAAGTAAAAATCAGTCAAGTGACCTCGAGCCCTGATATTCCCCTCTTTAAAAAATTTCGCGATAACTGGAAGAACGTGGATCCCAACAAGATTCAGTGCTATACAGAAAATATAGAATCATCTTTGACTATTACCGAAACTGAAAATTTGCTTGAATTTTACCGAACAGAACTGACCAAAAAAATGATCCGAGATGACTATCGAGAGTTGGTAGAGCTATGTGTCATATTTTTAGGCGGAGATGAAGAGAAAAAATATAAAATTCGACCTCCAGGTGCTGTGCACCAAGCGCGGTGGATGGCGAGAGCAATTTATTCATTGAAAATAACGTTGCTAAGCTCCCAATTAAAAATAACCAGCAAAGATAAAGCAGCGTTGTTAGACGTGTGCCTGTTCATAGTGACGTGCTATGTCAAGCCCTGGCTTCAATGCATTTTGGCAATAAAAGCACCATATCAAGATCTGTGCTTTTTGAAGTCCTTGAAGTCTTACGAAAAAATTGACAAAAGTATTTCAGAAGCAGCCTTGAAGAAATTTAGCCAGCACTTATGGTACTTGTCTGATGAAGTATCAGTCTTGGCACTATTTGACGATGACGTGGACCAAGAAACTAAAATAAAAATGGTATTGAATTTAGCCAAAGAAAGTACGTCATCCGGTAATAGTAAACGCTACAAGCCATCGAAAGAAGAAATTTGTGGTCAGTTATTCGAGAAAAGTATTGATGACTTTATATCAGACAAAAGCAAACCTTTGTTCGGTCGTCTCAAAATTGATGAGAGTTTTCTCAGGGAGTGTCCTTCTTTATGGTCTGATAATACTTCGTATCTAGAAGCTAAGAAAAAAGTTTCATCTTTGAGAGCTGTTAATGATACAGCGGAGAGAGCGGTAAAGTTGATGCAAGACTTTCATGGATTAATAACGGTTGATGAGGAACAGAAACAGTTTTTGTTACGTTGCGTACAAGAACACCGCAAGATTTATCCAGACTGCAAAAAGAAAACTTTGAAGAAAACGTATGTATAATTTAATTGTTTTATATTTTTATCTTATTTTTTTAAAGGTAAATTGTTCAGCAGCTAATAAAACCTAAAAAATGTAAACAAATTGGTGTTTTATTATTAAATTTACAGTTTATTCTAAGATAATTTTCTAACAACAGTACAAACTTATAATGTGAAAACTTTGACTTCAAGTCGGCACGAGTTATCGTTGTCCAATCGCAAAAATATTTTATTTTTAAGTTGTAAGGGTCAATTAGAAAAAAAATAGAGGGTATGCATATCGGATTTCGCATAAAAAAATTTTTGCCTTATTTCCTGGGACACCCTAATATTGATGTACAGTGTAAATAGGAATATCAAAGTGGCAGAAAATAATATTAACTTAGCCTTACAGCAGTTGTTTAACTATTATCAAAACAAACTGAAGCTTGGCATCAACACATCAAAAAGTGGTGTTATGGTAATTGGTCCAGATAAAAACATTACAATTAAGTACAACAGCCAAGAAATATCATTGACCAACACTCATAAATTCCTTGGTGTGGTTGTTGATGATAAACTTAAGTTTGATCAACACATAGCTTATATTTCAAAAAATGCCCTGAAAGCTACAAATGTTCTAAGATGTTTAACAGGGGTCTTTTGGGGTGCTGACCCAAAAATTCTTGCTACATTATACAAAAGCTTAGTTAGAAGCCACTTTGATTACAGTTTTTTAGCATATATTAACTCTAATCAAACTCAATTAAAAAAACTTGATGTTATTCAGAATATTGGTCTACGCATTGTTTCAGGTGCTATGAAATCAACTCCAATAAATGCTATGGAGGCAGAAACTTGTATACCACCTTTGTTGTTAAGACGCCTTCAGCTAGCACAGAATTTCTGTACTAAGGAACTATCAGCAAATAATAAATTGGTTATTAGTAACTTGATTCTGCCCCCACAGCTTTCTCAGGATTTGAATGAAGATGTTGTTTCTGTAAATAATGTAATTAATGGAAAGTTACCTGAACTGTGTACATTGATGAGTAGCATTCATAAAAACTTTGTAAATATGTATATATGTGATGATAACACGTGGCCCTTGTACAAGTGTGTATATGAGGCTTTAATCAACTCAGATTACAAAGTCAGTTTTGCTAATATTAAAGATAATTTTGACTACTTACAATACATTAATGATAAACAAGATTACTATAAAATATTTACAGATGGGTCCAAGACTAAAGACTTTGTGAGATGTGGTTGGTATGATTCTCATACTAAAATGAAACAAGTATTGAGTTTAGACTGCAATGCTAGTATCTTTACTGCTGAAGCTTATGCAGTGTTACAAGCTTTATTGTATATTAAAAAAGTAAATAATGTAAATTTTTTATTGATTTCTGACTCAAAAAGTGTATTGTTAGCTTTAGAAGGACATAGGTTAGACTTTAAGTTGAGTCACATAATTTATTTAATTAAGAATGTATTGTATGAGTTACATTTATGTAAGAAGCAGATAGTTTCTATGGGTCCCCTCCCACAGAGGTATTGCGGGTAATGAAGAAATAGACAAAGCTCTAGCATGCGGATTTGACATAGACCACACAACCATATTGAAGATTCCGTTCACTGATTTTTACACTCTGACAAAGAACAAGATGAAGATTCTTTGGAGCAAATACTGGGCTTCAGTTAATCTGGAAAAAGGGAAATGGTACGCTGATATCCAAAAAACTTTGCCAACAAAACCATGGTACAGTCGCATACAATGTGAATCCAGAAAATTCGTAACCACTATAAACAGACTTCGTTTTGGGCATTGCTTAGTTCCAACTCACCTGTATAGACTCAAGATAACCAACAGCAATAGATGTCCATATTGTGAATCCCCAAAAGCAGACTTGGACCATATATTTTTCCTTTGCCAGAAGTTTGGTCTGCAGAGACTGGCAATGGTATGTGCTATCCAGGACATTGCAGAAGACGAAAAATTAAGTGTTCCCCGCCACTTAAATGATTTCTTGAGCAATACATGTTTTTATCGGCCGTTAGTTGAATTTGTAATTAATACAGTTGAGAAACTTTGACAGCTATTGACACAGAATAATATACTCAAGCAAGGCCAACCAAGGTCAACTATTGACACAGATTAGACAGAGTATGTCCAAGGACTATTGATCAGTGATTAAAGATCAGTGTTTTTTTTTTTTTTTTTACATGACTATTATAAACAGTGCAAGAGTGAAGTGGATAAATAGTGATTAACAAATGTGGATTTAATCTTTCTTTCATAGTGTAGTATGTACTTTTGAACATTATACCTTGTTTGTTTTGATTTCGGCCAATGGACCTGTTGCCAACAGCCATGTTGCTCAATAAAAAAAAAAAAAAAAGTCATTACGATTGTTGTGACAGCGCGGGCACGTAGTCCTTGCATTAAAATGTGTAAAATAACTATTATTTACTCTAATTGTAGCATAAAATGTACTGTTTACAATGCTTTTATACAGTACTCTATGTGAATTGTGTTTACAATAAGGTTTATAGTGAATTTCAGCCAAAAATCAACAAGGAATGAACGCCATTATCAGGCGAGGTTATGGTTTGTTTTTGAATGATATTCATGAAATCAACTTACTAATTTATTGGTTCCAGTTACAGGTATGTACAATCAAATACTTTACTTCCTTTTGTACGTTACGTACGTTTGTACTTAGGTAACGTATAAATAATTGATAGAATCTAACCTAAAACGCATTTTTAAATTAAAAATTGTATACTTGTTCTTGATTGATATACAGAGTTACCAAGTTTAGGCTCCAATTCGTCCCAAAATTGAAAATACCTATTTACTAGGTATAAATTGTATGAAAATAAAAGAAAACTGAAAATTTAGCAGCAAGCAAAACAGCAAGATGAAGAAAACATGACACTAGAATGGAGACACATAAAAAATAATAAGGAACCCTCTTCAGACTTCAGTCCATATCAATGAAATTGAAGTGTAACGCAATGGCTGGGTGCCAAGGAAACTTTACAAATTACTGGAATAAACTTCAAACGCCTGGGTAGTAAATACCTAATAGGCAATAGACAATACCATGGAAATTGAGCCAATGCACCCAATATTTGACATCTAGCTTCACTTAGCTTAGTCACTTAGCGAATGGACAGTATGTCGCTATACCATGAAAATGGAAATTTATCCAGTGCACCAATTAATTGCCATCTTGCGCTATCACGATTGAGGATATACACATGTTGCAATACCATGAAAATTAAAACTTGAGCCAGTGCACAAATAACCTGACATCTAGCGCTTTCACAGCTGAAGCTGAGGAAAGACGGTATTTTTCAATACCATAAAAATAAAATTTGAACAAGTACACTCAATTTCAATCAACTAGCGCTACTATAACTAAGACATCAAATAGTATGGACAAATGAGCAGGCTCACTCATTATTGAACAACAAGCGCTACTATCTCTAAGAGAATAGAAAGGAAGTATGGACAAACAAGCAAGCTTACTTGCTATATTAACTAGCCTACTCTTATCACTATGCAAGTAGTGTAATGTTACATAACTAACAAATGAAAAATCAGACATCTTATTTGAAATCTTGCACTGTAAGCTGATGCACAGTATGGAACAATACCATATAAAATTCTAAAACAAAATTTACAAAATCAACACAACATTATAATATTATTATTGTCAGAAAATATTGCAAAAATCTGATGAATACCATTATGAAACCAAATAAACAAAAATAGTTTTAACAAGTTTCTAAGGAATTAGATGGAGATAAGAATAAGAATAAAGAATAAATTTTATTTATTTGGCACAAAAAACACATCACAGTGACAATATGTACATAGAGAAAGAAATGTGCCAAAAAGGGTCCCCCGCTTAGTATTAGCAGCTAGTAATAGCTGCCGCAACACTGGTATTCTGCGGGATAGAAAATTCAAACCTGAATTATTGTGAAAATGGTGGCCCTTAAGTTCAAGAGAGAAGGTTACAGAGAGACAGAGACAGATAGTTACTATCAGAGGTATAGATTATATTACTGACCATCTAAATCACAATATAAAGTCTTAGCCATTGCAGTAACAAATCCATTATTTGGCTTTAAACATAATTTTATGTTTCATAAACTAAGGCGCGAAATAATGAGACAATCGACATTTCACTCACTCCTATGCAACGGTGCGCAACATCTAAAAATTGCTCCGTCTCATTCTCGCAAGCCGACAGCGACGCGGGTACAGTAGCGAATGCAACTACCACAAAAACTAAACTCGATAGCGATACAGTCGCACGGCTATCAACCGCGGCGTCGTCGTCGGAGACCGAAGTGCAAATGAGTAACAATACCTATGCGGCCAACAGTGGCGAGTCGAGATCGAGACCATTAGTAACGCAAAAAAATGCATGGGCTATAGCTATGCCGAGAAAGAAACGAAAAAGTTTGCTGAATGCTAATCGTTTGGGTAAGGCTGATATTAATGAGGATGTAAAGTTTAGGGCTTCCATAATGATGGTCCCATTGTTTATCTCAAATGTTTCTAAGGAAGTGACAGAAAGCGATATTATTAGCTACATCAAAGATAAGACTCAAGAGGAAGTTAAACTGTATAAAATCAAAAGACAGATTGAAAAAAGATACAATTCTTTTAAGTTGTACGTCTCAAAACAAAAACTAGATCTATTCTTGGAGGACTCTTTTTGGCCATCGGGAATAAGTTATAGGCGTTTTGTACATGATAAGTACATAAAGAAAAAAGGCACACATGAGCGAAAATCGAATACTTATCACAATAATGGATCAGTATGAATTTAAATGTAAAATGGTTAGCTACAACTGTAAATCAGTGAAGCGATCGATTGAGGACGTCAGATCTTTGTGCAAGTCTGCGGACGTAGTTGCCTTACAGGAACTATGGTTACTTCCAGACGATATACCATACTTAAGCTTTATTCATACTGACTTCGAGTACACCGGAAAGTCACCTATAGATACGTCTGTGGGCATTCTGCGGGGACGTCCTTATGGCGGAGTGGCGGTATTGTGGCGCAAGGGAGTGTTCCAATCGGTTTCGGTAGTTAAGTGTAATAGTGCGCGATTGACGGGTATTAAAGCTTTTTTAGGTAATAACAAGTATATTATGGTTTTTAGTGTGTATATGCCAAACGACAACACCGAGAACCTACCCGAGTTTACCGACTGCTTGAGCGAGATTGGTGCGATTGTGGCGGACAGCAACGTGGAGGCCGTTTATGTGCTGGGTGACCTGAACGCTCATCCAGGTGAGTCCTTTGCTGATGAACTGATTAACTTCTGTGCGGAACAAAAGTGGCGGTGTGCGGACTTGGAACTTTTACCGGCGAACACTTACACCTACGTTAGCGAGGTACACGGTTGCCGTCGCTGGCTGGACCATTGTATCGTGACACAGGCTGCTTGGCATACTATTAGTAATATAGGTGTTCCCCTAGATTTATATGTATCTGACCATCTACCTATTTTTATCGAATGTTTCTTGAACTTGATAAAACCAAAATTAAATAAATGTTATTCTTATTGTAATAAAGTAATCTGGGGTTCTAGAGATACAACGCAAATAGAGAGTTATCACGAATTATGTAACAGTAGATTAAAGACAGTCGATTTTCCGAAGGAGTTCGCAAAATGTGCGGATAAACATTGTAATAAGCATGATCATTGGCTAATTATTGATAAACTATATAAGGACATCACTACTATTTTGTCTGAGTCTGCAGAGCAAACCCATTTAGACTGTTCTAATAGCAATAGAGTGAAGCGTTCTGTAAAGGTGGGGTGGAATCGGCATGTTAAAGGCGCGCACACGCAGGCTAGGCTTAAATACAAAACGTGGCTATGGCACGGTATGCCTAAGTCTGGACCGGTCTATGAGGAAATGTGTAATGCACGGAAGATATTTGAAAGTAAGCTTACATGGTGCCAAAAACATCAAGAGCAAATAAGGCTAGATATTATCACGTCTAATCACGCGAATAATAATTTTAATAAATTTTGGAAAGAAACTAACAAACTAACTTTAAAGCCGAATCTGCCTGTAAGCGTGGGGGATGCAAACGAGCCAGAGTCGATAGCTAATTTGTTTGTTAAACACTTTAGCGTGGAGCCACCGCTGGGGCGCTCATTTCATGGGGTTGATGAGGGTGCTTGTCGGGACTCTGATCTAGTTTCGTTCTCTGCTAAACAAGTCGCTAAAGTTATACGTACAATGACGCGTGGTAAATCTCCAGGTCACGATGGCCTAAGTATAGAGCACCTACAACATGCCGGTGTCCACTTGCCTCGCGTTCTAGCCATGTTATACTCTCTGTGCATGAGACACTCTCACCTGCCTAGTGACCTAATGCGGACAATTGTGGTACCCATTATTAAAAATAGGTCTGGGGACGTTGCTGATAAAAACAATTATCGACCTATCTCCTTGGCTACGGTCCTTGCGAAGGTGCTCGACAGCCTGCTGGACTCTCTCCTCGACAATTACTTAGATCTGCACGATGCACAGTTCGGGTTTCGCCCCGGATTATCCACTGAAAGTGCGATCCTCGGTCTAAAGCACACCGTACAGTACTACACTCAGCGTCGGACGCCTGTGTATGCGTGTTTTCTAGACCTCTCGCGGGCGTTTGACACTATTTCGTATGATGTGCTCTGGGCTAAGATGCGGGAGAGAAATGTACCTGCGGAGCTGCTGCGTATCCTCCAGTATTGGTACGGGAACCAGGAGAACCGAGTGAGATGGGCCGACAAACTCTCGGACTCATACAGGCTAGGTTGCGGAGTGAGGCAAGGGGGTCTTTCATCCCCTAAATTGTTTAACTTATATGTTAATGATCTTATCGTTCGGCTCAGTGGCAAGCGCGTCGGCTGTCGCGTGGACGATGTTACCATAAACAACATAAGCTACGCTGATGATATGGTGTTGCTGAGTCCGACGGTCAGAGCGCTTAACGAACTCCTAAAGGTGTGTGAGGAGTATGCTATAGCACATGGCTTGACATATAATGTTAAGAAAAGTGAGTTCCTGGTCTTTAAGGCCGTCGGAGGAAAGTGCCCGGAGTCTGTTCCAACCATCAAGTTAAACGGTGTTGAGCTCAAACGAGCTACGAAATTTAAATATCTAGGACACATAGTAACTGACGACCTTAAAGACCATGAAGATATTGAGAGGGAGCGTAGAGCGTTGGCGGTCAGATGTAATATGCTGGTGCGCAGGTTTGCAAGGTGTAGTCGATCAGTGAAAATCACTCTTTTCAAAGCTTACTGTCAAGTATTTTATACCTGCAGCTTGTGGGCTAGCTACACGCAGAAAACCGTCAATGCTCTACGTGTCCAATATAACAATGGCTTCAGAATGTTGTTGGGGCTGCCTCGATTTTGCAGTGACTCAGGGATGTTCGCTGAGGCACGCACTGACGATTTCTATGCTATCATGCGTAAAAAAGCAGCGTCGTTGCTCTGCAGGGTACGGGCCAGCTCCAACTCCATCCTGAAGACCATAGCGGGGAGATATGACTCTCCTATAACTCGCCATCTTGCCAAGGTGCTGGTCAAGAGGAACACTGGCTGACCCGCCGCTGTCATCTGTAGCTCTCTCTGTTTTTATTGTTTTGTTTTTGTTGTTACTAATATAGCTTATAAGATCTTACTAATAAAATGGACCTGCGTTGTCTGAATAAATGAAATAATAATAATAATAAAATAATAATAATAACCCTCTTCTTGGTTTATTTCATAGTCAGATAAGATAACTGAATGATTAATCAAGAAATGTAATCACAAAATAACTAATTCATCATTTCATAAGTATCGTTTCAGCCATGAGATGCATCCACTGCTGAACAAAGGCCTCCCCCAATGTCTTATCACCGGGGGGATTGCCAATTCTCGCCACGCTTGGCAGGCGGGTTGGCGAGCGCAGTTTTTTATAAGATTTCGCACGAAATCGCTGCTGCCCGTCTGGTGCTACAGGAATTGGTCGCCTCTTGCGACGCGCCTCCTGTTGGCGGTGGAGAAGTGTATTCTTTAAGGCCGTCCCCACACGGCACAACTATGACTAATTACCTAACTATAACTAGGCCGATTCCTTACTAATTAATTAGTTTTTGGGTATTATTGTACCTATATGATTAATTGAAGAATTAAATAGTCCTGCAAAATTGCAGTGAAACAAGGTTTTTGACAAGATACATTTTATAAAATCCAGCTTGTGACAAATCAGGTGCCAGCTTATCAGCTTTTAAGTTCATATCAAAGGATTGTTGCTTAATAATCAAAAAATTAATGCCACAAATAGTTTTATTTCAATAAATTAAAAAGTAATGGTAATATGGAAGTGCTATACAAAACCCTTAAAAGACTAGGTTTGCATTGCATAATTGAATAATTATAAGCCACCTAGATTTTCCAGATTCCTTTACTGTCAGTTTCACTTTTATAAGATAGATTTCTAAACTATTGGGAGAACACTTGATTTGTCCAGTCCTCAATCATAACGATGATGAAAAGGGTTTAAAATAGACAAAATCTTTAGGTTTATAATTTGTTTTTCTATTTATTAAGTTGTTTTATACCAATGGTTGCCTGTTGACTCATAGCTTCCATTCCGGATGCTTCGAGGTTTGCACCGTTTTTTGCCAGTTGCGTCAAAACTCAAAGCTATATGTGTGGGACCATATTTTATTTGGCCGACCTCTTTCTGAATGTCTTCTTTATGATAAGATTGAGGATGACTAAATGCTTAAGAAATAAATTTAATAAAACCGTATTAAGGTAAACTTCTGCAACCGCCATATTAGCTTAAAGGCTATGTGAAGACCACTTATATAATACCAATTTAATAATTTTAATAAACCTTAAGATTTTAAAATATTTATGATAATAGTAAATAAATAACTAGTTTAATAAAATAACGCTGTGACTATCACATGCTAAGAAACTGCATCTAATCACTTAAAAGTTGTGATCATGATCTAACAAAATAATCATACATATTTGATTTCTTAAAATTTAATTAGTCCTTTTAACTTACCATTATTCACACACAGACAACAGATATTCTTAAAAATAAGGATAGATAATTTTACAATAAGTACATAGTAGGTAGCCCTACATAATTGAATAATAGGAGCAATTATTGGTCTTTCACCTCAAATTAACAAATTTTAACTTCTTTGTATGGTGTACAATAAAGAGTATCTATCTATCTATCTAAAATTAAAAACAAACATTCTAGTACTCTGATAAACCTGGTACATGTAGAAACATGTCTCAGATAGTAACTAATCCATTTTGGTAAACACTTAATTAACCCGTTTACTGCCCAGCAACAGTCAATAAAAATTTGAGATGGGCATTATAGTTATAACAAATAAGTTCAACTGATAAGTAAATACATTTATCATATACAATAAAAATTTCTATGTTAGCAAAAAAAAAAAAAAACATGGTTAAAGATTAACACATTCCTTTACATTATGACTTAATGTTAAATTCGTTTAAATGACCTACATTCCTGTATTCAAATACGAGCTATAACTGAGTCCAGTTGTTTTTTTTTTTCTCTGTTTAGTTTTCAATATTACTTATAATACGAGTAACAATTTGGTATTATAATCCGATTATACGCTCTATCTTAGGTACTAAATATAGTTAAATCATAAGTTACCGTATTGAATTGAATCGATATTTTTACCCATACTATGCATTATTCTTTCCTTAATACTAACATCGGTAAGGACTTGTGACCAATCTTGAGGTTGCTTAACCACGATCACCCATCCATTTTGTGACCAAACTTGAGGTTGCTTAACCCAGGTCACCCATCCATTTAGTGACCAAACTTGAGGTTGCTTAACACCGGCCACCCATCCATTAGTGACCAAACTAAAAGTTGCTTGACCACGGTCACTCTATTATTTAGTAACCAAAGGAGATCGGCAAACTTCCATAGGACCTCGGGCCTAATCGTTACATTGATCATTTTTGGGCTGTTTTGGAGATATCTACTTACAGATTTCATCTGTGTTAAAATTATAGCGGTTTTCTACGGGACAGTTGAAAAATCGATAGTTATGTGACCAAAAGTTAGGTTATGTTAGGTCAGGCTATTAATGAGTTATACCCTTAGAACAATTAATTTAAAAGATGTGAAACTAGTGTAAAAATCAGGGAAAGACATGACATCCACCTTCTTTATCGATAGAATAGTATTAAAAGGATTTCACAATGGTTTTTACATGGAAAAATAGTAGTGTTTCGCTTTCTTCTCTGAAACAGATAGCATTGTCTTAGAATAAGATCAAACCTGACCCACATGAGTAGGACAGCAGACAACAATTGGAAACTTCTCCCAAAATACGTCGGACAGACGTCGAGATAAATAAAGTACCTACTACTACTTAGTTGCCTCGGCCAGGAACAAAATCTTATAAAAGGTTTGGTTGGTTCCTGGCCGATTGGGTCATTCCCATGGACTGTCTAGGTCAAAAATGCTTAATATGACTATGTTATGACATTATGTATGTTTATGTATCATGGGATGTTTGTTAATAAACAATTTATACATACTTAAATAAAAGCCAAAACATACTTTTTACTTAACATTTATTCAACATCATCATCATCATCATCATAAATAATTAAAATGCCCAGCTAAGGTACCATATTATGGACATTGTGTGACAACAGCAACCTACAGTTCTTTTACCAACTAGACAATTACAGTAATAACTGATAATTGCCTCCCTACCAATGAGAGCACTGTCAACAAGAATGTATGTAAAATAAGTTTTACTTGAGATATGTCTGGACTTAATTCGGCCTCTTAAGAGCCATGATGTGCTGGATGCCGACAGTGCACTCTGTAGGTCGCTGTCTGTTTCACGGCAAACTTCAATTACATATTTGCCATCATTCCTTATATGTTCTCCATAATAGGACCTCGCCTGTTTAATTTGGTATGAACCCAAAGAAATTAGTTGCATTTCGCTATTTGTAAGCCGGGGAAAATTAATTATACTCTCATCATCTACTTCTATTCTCAAAAAGTTAGCTCTGCGTCTATTCAAATTATTTGAAATTATGTAATTACCTAAATGATTTTCGATATTCATTTTTTCATTTATAATATTTAATATATCCTCAGCATCTGCACGGTTTGTGATGGGAGGGTGAAAGGCATTTATCAACGCAGCAGCCACTTCAAAATCCTTCATTAAATGTTTAGACGCTGTATTAAAAAAATCTTGTCTAAATAACTTAAAATCTCTCTTAAATCTACCATTTACCACTTCTACGACCCACCTACATATAGTGACTGCCCTTGTCTTATTTGCCTGTAAAGTAGTTAATTGCCATTCACCCTCCTGTAGCGTAGCAGGGACATAGGTTCTGTAACCACAATCGCTTAGCAAGGGCAAGGCATCTCTGAAGCCCCTATCCAGAATAAAGGCATCACCAGCTTGAAAATACTGCCGCAATATAGCAGTTTCATTCTGAAATTCGCGCTTCATAATTTCTGCATCTGAGGTGGTTGCTGGATAAGGGCCCAGCACATCAACAATATAACCATCTGCACATACAATTAAAAATGGTTTAACTAAGTTTTGATACTTATGTAAACTGTATGATCTTTTTTGGTACAAATAATTTGAGCTTTTTTGTACATAGCAATAAGTACCATCAATAATTATAACAGGTTTTTCTTCCCCATCGTGATGACCGAAAAGTCCTTTAGGTATTAACAATGTTCTGTTAATTATTTGTTGTCTATTAATATGATTTAAACCAATATGATGTGGTACAAAATAGTCATAAAGCAAATCCCGTGCTTTACCTACATAACCTTCTAATGTTCTTCTCGGGATGTTAAATAATATTGATATTCTTTCATTGGAATCACCTGTTCTTAGCTTCATTAAATATGCTGCTAATGCAATTGGTCCCTTCTTCATTTGTTTTAATCGTGGAACCTCATTTAATATTATATTAAATTGATCTTTATTTAATCCGAACCAATGTCGAAAAGAAACATCTGCCATATTAAATACGTTAGTAAAATCACAACTCAAATGTGTCTCTTTGAGTTGTAACATATCCTTTATTTGAGCAGGCGTAAATACATTTATATAATTATCCAGCATTCTATTAATAAAATCCCATGTTTCTGGATTTAAATGATAATCACATACTCTATTATTTATTGGTACATAATAATTATATGTATTTAATAAATATTGTCTAACACTGATAGGAACTCGATTTCTTTCTTGCCTCTGACATCCTTGAACGAAACAGTGAGACTCTGTTTCTACAGACCTTATATAATTAGGTAAAGTAACCCTTTCACTTGATCTTGAATGTTCAGGGGCAGGTACCTCTTGAATCTGTGGTGCTGAAGAAGTCGATGGCCTTGACTCAAAGTGTGGAGCAGCTCTATCAGCTCTCACCCAGCAAGAATGACATAGATATGCCATTCTACTACCAATCTGTAAAGAAAACTTTGGTAGTTACAAAATAAATAAAATAAAGTTCTTCCTTTTTTGGCCGTGAAACATTTCAAATTGAAATGGGTCATTAGCATTGACACTAGCATTTTTAATGTAGTAAGCAAGTTATATAGTGCAGATGTCTTTTGTAAAATCTATAAATCATTGTGATTCATGTGTTGGAAACACATGTATAATAGTAAGTGCACAGTATAATAACTGTATACTGTGCGCAAATAGATACTGTGGACATTTCAATACTGTGGACGTTTTGATACAGTAAGCATTATACATAGTAGACCTTATGCAACTGAAGGTTTAAATCCTTTTTGTGTATGTATCATATATACATAAAAAACCTTTATCAATATTTTTCGAAAACTCTTTGTTTTATTAATTATAAATAAGTACTATTTATTTTAAGACCAAATAAAAATATGCATATTCCCTATATTGTATGGGAGCTCATAGAACAGAAGTTGTTCTCTATGATGTATAGAATATGTGGTTACAAGGTGGACCTTTACTTACGGGACACTTATGTATATGTTTATACACTAAAAGGTTATAAATAAAAAAGTAAAATATTTTTTATTACAATAATGTGGACTCCCGTCAACATCCACACAGTCTCTCATGAGACCGCATAACAATGGAATTTCTATTGTGTCTCATTTACGTATGCTTGATGGGTGAGGTGTGGCCATAATGTTACTGTAGACGTTTTGATACAGTGGGCATTTTGATATAGTAGACTTTATAGGTGACTAAAGGATTTAAATTGGCATATCTGATTTGGAGATATTTGAGACAATACATTTCTAATTATAACAGGAAAAGAACTTACCCTGCGGGGTAAAATCCACTCTTCTATCACATCATGAATCCTCTGTTCACGTTCTGAGCCGGTTCTCAGCAAATGAGACCGTGTACGAAGGACAGAACGTCCACAATTAATGCAAACACGTTGATGGCCCACATTAGCAGCAACTCCACGATTCTCTGTTCCCAAAGAATCATTTGCGAGATTCCAGCATGCATCACATAGATGATCAGAATTGTTAACCTAGAAATAAATCGTTATTACTATCATATCAATCAGTCCACTCATTTAATATAAATAGGTACATTCAAGGTTACAATAAAATTAGTAGGCTCCAATTGTATATACTAAATCATCCAAGTCCAAATGCTTGTTAATAATGTGATTAATGTTACAGGGAATAGTGGTTGACTACCTACATAGAAAAATGATTATCACTGCCAATTAATGCACTACTATGAAATAACAATGGAGTTAAAGGGCTTAAGTAATACAAATCATAAGTTGGTACTAACCGTAAGAGGAGCAACCCATTGTTGTACAAGTAAAAGTATAGTTTCATCTTCTAACAAATGCATGCCTATAGCGTTACTACGAGCAGAACTGATGCCACAGTTTATGCAGTTTTGTGTGCTCATCTTGAAAAATCTCCAATTGGAAGCAATGTTCGGAGTCCAGGTACAGAAGCCGTAGTCAGTCGTTGAGGCAGGTAATTAATGTCCGTTGTGCAGGCGCAAGTCGTTCGTGATGGCAACAATTATCAGAGTCCGTAATCGGTAGCAAGATTCGTTGAAAAGAATAGGAAATCACAAAACTCACGTAAAAACACACAACACAAACAAAATATTTCAACAATAACAAACAAACCGGCAGCAAAGCAAAAGCGAATGTCAATTCTGACATTTCGATATTGCCAGTTAAAAACTGGTGCAGTATCGAATAAATAGATAAATCGATTACCTACAACAAAAAGTTGTCTGTACCGCTGTAAAGAATTGCATAATAAAAGCGCAGGATTTTTCATTTATTTAAATATACTCTCACATTCTGTTAAGTAAACAAGGATAATTCAACGAAATCATTAATTATTAACCGAAATAGCGATTGGCTACGAGATGAAATACCAGATTTTTACCCATTTATGGAAATAAAGCTAAATGAATACCCTCCATCGTCCATCGCTACATGGATCACATAATATCTTAGGCTTCTTATACACGAGCGGCACGTAGCCGACGGCAGAGTCAACGGTACCCGTCTCGCCATCAAAGTAGCGATGGCTGCAGTTGAAGCATGGCGCTTCCACCATTTTGTAAGTAAACTTCACGCAGTCCAAGAGTGTGCATGCGCGTGCGGGTAGACGAAATTGATGTTGAATACTTACCTCTATGTGACGTGATGAAACGCATTTCAAAATATCGGTATCTTTGCGAGACATTGAGTCTTTTAAAATAGCCGTTAGTTCATCAAAAGAAGCAACTGAAATTCGAAAATAATTTAATAATAATTATCGTTTCTCTGCAAAAGTAGATAGAATGTGAAAACTAATTTTCTACAACCCACAGAGAACAAAATTATTTTTCGTTCTAGTAGACGACGACCGAGTAAAAGCATTATCAGTGTTCCCTTATTCAGAATACTTATATTTTGCAACAAGCTCCTGTAAAGAAAAAGCCGACGGTGGCTGCATCGGATTCTCAACGCTGACATGTCGACGGCTACCGTTGATTCGGCCGTTCGTTACGTGCCGCTATATGAAATGAGCAGAAATGACATTTATTTAAACATCCAACATTGTATTCTCTTCATGTATAAAACCATTACTCCAACCCATTTTTATACCATCCTAAAATGAGCAAAATACGGGTTTCACCCATATTGGGTAAATACCCTTCTTCTCCAATCGCTAACCAAAAACGTATAGCAATCGATTCCAGTCGACTATTTTTGCAATTGGCAACATTTTCCTTAAAAGAATAAATTCTTTCAACGTCAGGTAGTAATTGGGTCTCAATGTCGTTACTTTAAGTTTTTGTTACTTTTCTTGTCCCATAGAATTAATAGTTCATATTTTACTACAAATTCTAAAAAAATATATAATGATTTTTAGATATAATATGATTCCTGTAATGTTCAAGCCCATTTCTGCCAATCTCCTTTGAGATTGATTAGCCATGATCACCCATTCATATAATGACCAGATGGGAAGTCGCAATACTAATAAAATAACCAATTTTTATTTTATTTTATCGTTTATCATTTCAAGTAAATCAATATTTTGAACCATTATTGTCATCTTTAGTAAAAGTATTACTAATTGTAATCATGCGCTAAGATATAGATATGAGTACATTATCAACCTTGAGCCTTGAGCCATTAGCGGACCTGCGTTTAAAAATTAATTATTAAAACGCTTTCTCTTTTCGTTGCGTTCATTTATATTCATTTACATCTTCTTTTTTTGTTTTTTGTTAAAACATTTTATTTAAAATGTACACATCATAAACAAATGTTTAATTAATCAAGTATGGAATTGCCTTACAGTGGAGACAGAGTTGTTATATTCTGATAACAATTAAAAAATAAATAAAAATAATAATAAAAGACATTTTATCAGTGTGATGTAACACTTTACTATAAATATACTTGAAAGCAGTCTTAACATATGAGAGGGCCCTGGGGCACACAAGAATTTGGGAGCCCTATTGCAAAGTAAAAATGAAATACTGTTGGTATGAATTTCAGACTCCAAAAAATATTTTCATATCTCCTTTAGAAGTATAGTTGTTTTTTTTTTTTATAGGCCTTGACCCCCTTTTCTTTCTTTTTAGTTAACTATGTTTCTTAGTTTACAAACATGTTTTAGTGCTTGGGGGGCGTGAGGCCGGGCCCCTGGGCACAGGCCCCGTGTGCCCTTATGGTAAAGACGGAACCGCTTGAAAGTTACGAATAATATAGTACTTATACTTTTTGTCTTTGATTTGCCATCAAACGTCTGTATTGTAGTTTTCAAAATGGTTATGCATTTTCTAAACTATAAGCAACTTATTCGCAACCGAACTTCAAACATCTACTCGTAAATCTATCTCAAACAATCAGCAAGTATAATTATAAGATTAAACGAACTTACCTTAAGTGAAGTTCTATCTTAATTATACGAAGCTGATTGTTTGAGATATGAGTCGACTAGTTTCAAAGACGGCAATCAAGCTTTTTGTAAACTTTTGGTAAATTAAAAAAAACTAATTATTTGCATTATATAGCCTATAAGGTTACAAACCCGGTTTATACATGATCTACATAGCTAAGAACACAAGTTAAAGACATACTTTTATGTTTATTCAAAATGATTAGGCCATAAATTGCATTTTAGTTTTTCAGATTGCCATCTTTGAAACCAAAATTTTAAGAATGCCGGATTTGAAACTTATCAAGATGCAGAACACCGTGTTTGATTCCAAACAGCAGTGGTTTGGATTTCTATTAACAGGGTTATCACAAAAGCATAAAGAACGATTAGTGTTAAATTAAATTAAAATTAAATATATTTTTATTTCAGACCAGGTCCATAAGCAGTATTAGGTACCTACTTATTTTTAGGTTTTCAGTAAAAAGCATGCATTTAAAAAAAACTTTATTTTTACTTTATCCACTTACAACTTAAAATTAAATTAAATTAAATGCGAAGATCCTGGACCTCTTCCATTGCCTCGTCACAATAATTTTCTTCAATTTCAGGCGCAGTAAGGGTTTCCTGCGCCTGAAAAACATCATTGTAAAAAGATAAAATTGTTAAATCTCTCCACTCAGGGCCAAAATGTTTCTGCAGCAACTTTTTGACATCAGATAATTTATTTTTATTTACGGGCACTATATTGGGTAGTAATTGTGGCCTTATATCAAATATTTTTTTGTTACGTTGACATACGTTTTGTGCTTTTGCTATATCACTTTTGTAATACAGTTCGCCTCTTACAAGAACATTGCCTGGTGTTTTTGAGCGTCTCAGAATGAATCGTTTACATTCCTTAAACGCCATATTCCAAGACGTAGTGGGCTTTAAAACGGTTTTGACGGCGTCTCTCCAGTTAAAAATTGGACAGTCATTTCCTAATCGTACTAATGTTGAAGTTTCTCCCAGAATATCTTTTATTAAATCAGGGTGTAAAATGACATCCAATTTTCGTAATTTTTTTTCAGCAATGCCAAATTGTCTGTCTGCAGGCATAAATGAGTGCCCAGTGATTGGAAACACTAATTCGATTGTTTTAATATGTGTATGCTCTAACAACCATTTACAGCATGTACCAACCAGGATGCTGTTTTTATTTTGACCACCGCATCCATCTGCGACCAAGCGAACTTTAGTTATATTAGTCAAATCTGAATTATTAAGCCTGTGCGTAATAGCTGAAGCGACTAAATTCGAGTCTTTGTTATATTCATTTTCCGTGCAATAGTAAGTAAACACACGTTCCCTAGTAAGGGGAACATTAGATGCACCCTCCACCACAGTAAAATTATAAAAATATAATTGACGTGAGTAATAAGCCATTTGATCTGGTACTTTTGGCAAAGGAAGGTTCTTCTGGCAATCGAAAGAAAATATTTTTAAGTCATCTGTAAGTTCCTTAAGTTTTTCAAAAAAAGCTGTTGCTCTTAATGAATGAACTCTTTTCTCGGTTATTAATAAATTTTTTTTTTGAGGATCACATTCAGAAGCAATTTTTCCCTTAAGCTCTAAACATTTCGAACATGCATCCGTTCTTGGAGTGCCAAAGCCCAGATTGTAGTTACAATTTAAAATGTGACGGAAATATGTTTCTTTTACAGCAGTATTTGAATACTCACTTTCTTGAAAGATCTTGTACAGTTTTTTAATATTTAAATCCGAGGATAAATATTTTCTTTCGGCTATCTTTGTTTTTCTGCAATAATGAGATTCAACACAACGTAATTGCTGTATAAAGTTATGCACAGATTGTTTTTGTGCTGCATATATATGTTCCTTATGATTTCCACCTGAAATAAAATTACAAATATACATTTTAAAATAGGCATTTTACAGCTAAATAGATTAAAATGCAATAGATGGAAGAAAACAAATACTTAACCCCGGTGTTCATCAATTATTATATCTCCAGCATGAAAATATCTATTCATTACGTATTGTACCCTATGTTTGGTTATACCAAATAACGTCAAAAATTGTTTCTGACATATTGGTACCTTTAAGTGTTTTAAATACACAGCATATTTAATTGTTGTTTGTTTTTTTCCTTTAAATCCTGCTCTGCGCATTACCGGTTCAATCGTGCAGTACTTTAATATTATTGAGTCTTGATCTTTTTTGTTTTTAAGACTATAAAATTTTTCATGCAATTTTCTAAGCTGGGTCATTGTCAGTGTAGCACATTTTAGAGCCTTAGAGTTGTGGTTGCAAACTTTTTTTGGCAACGATTTTGAAGAGTATCTGAAACAAAATTTCAAAATGGAAAAAAAAAACAATTATAGTTTTTACTCGCGACCTTGTCTGTAAGTAAAGATTAAAAACTTAAACTAAATCCATTGAACAGTTTTCGCGTAAAATAGTAACAAACATCTCTCCATTCATACAAACTTCTACGCTTTCAGGTTAGTAGGTAGGATATTAAATTAAACGAACTCCATGCTAGTTTGACAACCCTAGTACTATACTAACCTCAATCTCTTGACCCGGTTTCTAGACCAATTTTCGGTATTTTTCTTGCGTTTCCGTGAAGTGTTATCAGTCACAACGCTGGGGCTTGACTCCATGGTAATGTTTTCACAAAATTTCGATAGGTTTAGTCATAAAATCCTTTAGAATGCACTTAAATCCACAGCGAGTAATGTTCTATCTGCCGTTACAGCACGCATATGAACTCTCGCTTCTGATTGGCCGCTGGCCTAAGATGGCCGTTTTTGATTACGAAGTTTGACAGAATGCCCGATTTGATCCCAACTCCAGATTTTGATTCGTATTTTCTATGGCAGATAGCCAGTTTTGTTACCTGATGTTTAAATAAAACGTTTTTATTCAAAATTTTCAGTGTCGCCATGTCAATAACTCATTTTGCATAAAAAGCACAGATTTCCGCCTTTGAAACTAGTCGACTCATATGACAGTCCCAAAAACCCACCCACTAATACTTTGTATTATCCCAGTGTATTACAGGGTTGCTCATAAGGCTGTCTTTAAACGTAATGACATTACCAAGAAATGTTGCCATTTGCAGGGATTAATGTTTTTTCTTTTCCAGCTTTAAAACATTGTGACCCGACGCTGTTGTAGAACATCGTTACTACTCGTAAATCTATCTCAAACAATCAGCTTCGTATAATTAAGATAGAACTTAACTTAAGGTAAGTTCGTTTAATCTTATAATTATAAATAATTATTATATATTATATCTATTAACATTTTTACAGGAGATGGCAAATAAATAGCACAAAAAGCAATTTGATCATTACTATGCGAGGCTGGTGCATCGACCAAAACCCACAGATCCTCTAGATCCGACTCCCAAGCGTTCATTCGCTTTGATTTAAGTTTTCTAGATACTGCTATTAAAACCCCTCCTCCATCCTTCTTGGAACTACTGACACTACTTCTCTCTTCTATATACCACATATCTAGGATCAAAAAGTTCACTAGCTAAAACAGAAGTATTTTACTATGTACATGTACTAGGTAGTATGTATTTTATTTTATTTGTTCTTATACTTTGTTTTCTTGATGAATCCTTATCACAACACAATCTTTACACACTATTATTGTAAAGTCTTAATCATTTTGCCTTTAATTGTTATTTTAAGCACTTGAAAAAATTATAATTTGAGAACACAAGTACAGAGCTGCTTTTGCTACGAGGTACGTTGTTATCATTTAGCGAGGCTACGTCTGCTACTGAGTCTGTTAAGAGCGCGGCGCACAATGCCACGGGGTGTGGTTACGTCTGCAACGCGGGGCACACCGTCTGAACCGGGAAAAATCTTATCGACGCGGCCGAGGCGCCAACAGAGAGGCGGAGCGGCGTCATCATTCAGCAATACGAGGTCGTCCACTTGCAGATCCCTGCAACGGGTTTTCCATCTTGTACGCTGCTGTAGTTCGGAGACGTACTCGCTAGACCAGCGTCTCCAAAAATGCTGGCGCATCTACTCCAAGCGTTGGTAGCGGTCCAAGCGGTGAGCGTTGCACTCCATCAATATCGATGAATACCAGTTAATAAGAGTTTTATTATTTTTCAGGTCATGCTAACTCTCCTACAATACAAACCCAAACCAGAGACCGCAGTCTGAGGCAGCGAGTTCGTTCTAGGTCTATGTTAAACCAAGACAGAGAACGATTGGCTGCCATAGAGAGGCAGCGAGTTGAAGCAGAAACTACAACAGCTAGAGCCTTATCTGATATTGCACAGAATATCTCTAATTTTAATACCTCATTGGAAAATATGTCTGCGGCAATCAAGGAAGGGACTCAAGCTGTTGCAAATGCCCTCAACAATATAGCCAGTAGTCTTAAAAAAAAAAAAGTATGTAATTAGTAGTATTAATTAATGACTCATATTCATATTCATTTATTTTATCTTTAGGTAATACAGTACACTTAGATACGTCATTTTACAAATACATTTTAAAATAAATTATGTGTTAACTTAATGGTTGACTGGCAGAGAATGCTTCTAGCATTAAGTCCACCTTTTGTACACTTATTATAAGTTTGTGCAATAGTTTTAAATAAATATATTAATCCATTTATTAAATAAAAGTTAGAATAATTAATCATAAGTAATTTATTCGTTTTAACTTTTACATTATCATTGTCATGTTTGATGTTTGTTTTGTTTAAATATAAGATACTATGTTTTGTTATAAGTCTGTTAGTCTGTTAATTAAAAACTTAATTGAAAACCACAAAAGTTGTAGATATTAGATATTTTTAGGATGTGGCTTAACATCTATATTTTATTGTCATACATCCATTATAATTCAATGAAGTACTATGTAGCCTAATATGTACACATAGTTTCTAGTTTTGATATACTGAACTTTAATGAAGATGTCGTGCTGCCCACGAGCGAGCTTCAAGGCCCCTCCTTAAGTCTGCAGCAGACGCTTGATCACTGCTAATTGCTTGCACTTCCTCACTTTGTATAAGTTCCATGGGTAGCATATCGTCTTCACTATCATCCTGACCCAGACGTGCTCTATTGCAAATGTTGTGTAAAACACAGCATGTATTTATGATTTTGCTAGCTTTGTCTGGATGGTAGTGAAGAACTCTATGCCCCAGCAGACATCTCCACCTATTCTTCAATAAACCAATCGTGCGCTCCACTGTGTTCCTTGCCACACAATGTATATTTGTGTAGTGTTCTTCAGCTGAGCCTGGGAGGGCGCCCACTATTGGAGTCATCATATGTTCCCTCTGAGCATAACCAGAATCACCTATAAATAAAACAGGCAGTTAGTTTCAAACAAGTGTTTCAACTAGAGTAAATTTTTTATATAATATAATATTTACCCAATAGAAATACTCTTTCTCCCATATTAATTAAATCCATCAAATGTGTCTTGATAGGATGTTGATTCCATACAAAACTGTCATGTGAGGCTCCTCCAAATGTAGAATCAACACTCAATATATTGAGGTCTGCATCACATATCTGTAAAACAGATGGGTTTTATTATTTTATGCATATCACATAATAAATTGAAATAGTATTAGACAAACGACCAATTTGATTGTCTGATTTAAAAAATATAGCTTTTAATTTCTTAATATAATTGATGTGACTGATTGATATATGTTATAATTATTGTATTGATCAATTTTATATTCAAATAAAACATACTTACAATTAAAACATTTCTTGAATGATATCCTTTTCTATTGTAAAAACGCTCTTCGTTTAGTGATGGTCTGATGATTGCCACATGTGTGCCATCAATACATCCAATCACTGAAGGGATCTTAAATTTTTCATAAAATCTGTAAATATTAATACAATAAATAATTCAATTCACAGTTACCTTATTAAAAAATACAACATTAAATCAGAGTGGTTTTAGAAAATCTATAAGTAAAGGAAATTAGTTCTTGAAAGAAATGATTACCTTGTTTTGATTTGATTTCGTTGCTGGCGTGTGTGTGGGAATCTCAGCCGCTTATCTAAAATTGATTCTGAATTAAGAGCATCTGTGACTTCACTTAAATGCTCTTGAAACAGTTTGTTGGGACATCATAGTCCCTTGTGTCCCACCCACTAACCGCTGATAGCTGCCTGTGGCGTAAAAGGAAAGCGCCACTAAAAGCTGGAAATATAAAATGACCTAAATCTAAAATACTATACTCTCAGGGTTGTTTGATAACTAATGATAACCTATAAGTTTTAACAATAACATTGTACTAACCTTGTATTTAGTAGATATATCGCTTCGACGGGTTGGTTGTCGCATCAAAGGCTCAAAATCACTGTGTATTACGTCAAATAGATATTTATTTACTCTATAATTCCTCCTAAACTCATCATCACTCATATCAAACGCGTTGTCTGCATATCTTGCCATTCTTCTCAAATTCCGCCTTTGTCTCACATCGAATCTATGTCCGCTGTCTAAAATATCGTATATTAGACCCAAACGTGCCATTTTAAATAAATAAAACTAGATAAAATCGTCAAAATATCACTTCTCAATCTCAAAAAAGTTAGCTTTGTGTAACTGTGTTTACTCGATCCTAAACACGAATCCAAACTCGATACGTCAATGTCAAAATAACGTCAAGAGTGCCGAAAAATCATAGTCGATTTCATTTAGTTCCATTAAATTTCACCCAATCCGGGTACGATTTGGCGCTAGTATAGCATTCAAGAGTGCCAAATGACAAGATTTCGATTCCAATCTCCAATACTGCTTGAAATCGAGTTTTAAGAGTAAGCCTACTGGTAGCGTTGTCATTGGCCTGCCAATTAAAAGGTGACCCGGGGTAAGAGGTTGTAGGTCTGTGAGAGGACAAAGAGGTCGGCTATTAAGGATGGCCTCAATTTGTGTAAACAAGGAACACAGCTCTTCAAAGGTTAAGTGTGCTTCCCCTATTACCCTACGCAAATGATGTTTGACTGATTTAACCCCAGCTTCGAAGTAACCTCCAAAATGAGGAGCCTACGCAGGCGAAAACTTAAATTCAATGCCATGCTGAGCTGTAAAGTTATTCCCGACCGGCCCTCAGATATGATGAGTCAGTGAAGTTATCCGGTAGGGCCTGTGGGCGGAGGTTCACGGTGAAGGACATGCGGGTGCGGAATGAAAACGCCAGTATTTGTGGTTGATATCGGAGCTAGGAGTTGCGATGGCTTTGAGAGTTTTGTGGCTCTCTGGAGTGATCACGAATGACGATCAAGTGCTTCGGACTATCCGAGCTGTTCGAGTGACTCAAGTGATGCTTCGATTCGAGTGATCCGACTGATTCAATTCGAGTGATCCGACTGATTGATTTGATTCGAGTGATCCGACTGATTCAATTCGAGTGATCCGACTGATTGATTTGATTCGAGTGATGATTAACGGGACCACCCACGCGGGTTTTATAGCATTTTGGGAGGCAATTTCCCCTTCCGCTCCCCGGAGTGGCAGCGGGAGGGAAGATATTGCTATCTCCCTCACTCCGGATGGCTTATGATCTCGGGCAATACCTTATAGAGAGCCGCTTTTTTGTGCCCACTATTACGGCTGTTATGTACTAAGGTATTGCCCGGGATCTCCTATGTATTTCCCTAACGGGCCCTATATACTTGTATCGTAACCATCGAGTAATGGAACGCAAATATTTCGGCACCTTAATTTCTTTGTTAATTGCATAAAACTTATTTTTGTATGGTATGCACCTTCGGCTGAGATTGATTACCAATAGCAGAGCATTATGTCTATGCTTACACGAACGGACCAATCACAAGCCGTAAAAGGCATCCCTCCTTGGTTAGCTGTCAAAAGGTTGTCAGTGATACTTGTTACAACTGAACCGCCAAAACCGTTGGTGTTGTTATTCGTTTTCCTCTCGCGAGTGAATCTCGGAATCGTGTCAAAACCTACTCAACTAAAACATTTAACTCCAAAAAACTGAACTTTATTGTGTATCAGCAAGAGACAGAAGAGAGTGCGTGCGGGGTGGCCACCCAAATACTGCAGAACGGACGTCGGGGTTGAAAGGTTCCAACCGTGAGTAAGCTATTTTGGTATCTTCCAGGTCGTGGTGCATTATCGTTTGCAGCCTAATTAAACGTTTTCTTTTACGAGGTTGCTCCCTTGAAAAGTGTGCTGAATATTTTATTAAAAACTGCACATTTTTTCTGGTGCCGAAACCAGGGAATGACGTGAACATCACGTCGTTGCCTTTAAAATAAAGTTGAATCCTTTGTAATCTTAGCAATCATTCATAATAAAATCTAAATTTGTACATTAAAACATTCATTCGAGTCATATTTAACGTAAATAGCGCTTAATCTTTCGCTTTGTTCCTTGCAATTCATTTACGTTTTTACATTACATTCCGATACATTTTGTACCTACTACCTACGAATTTACAAATGTTAGTAAGTAAACAAACCTATCCTTAGACAAGGCATATGAACAAAGTATCGTTTCGTGCATTATAGTGTATAATTTATTTATTTAAGTTATCACTTTATTGCGTTGAATAGGTACTTTGAAATTCGAATTGTAATTTGTATAACCCGACTCATTTTAGAAGTATTCGATATTATACGTATTGTGTTGCGTTTCCACGACCTCGTCAATTTAGTCGCGTAATAATATTGGAAATTAAATAGAATAATTAAATATAAATTTCTTTCGTTCCTTTCCGTCAGTGCTCGTTTCCGTTCGTGCAACCTTGTATGCTAGGTATTTTGCAGTGAATATTGAATTCATCCAATATCCAATTAGTGAAAAATCTTTATACCTAGCTAGTTTAACTTCTTGTTTGCGCACGAAACTTGTCATCCTTGTTTTCTCACTTATAAGGTTCATAATCGTTTGTCCCTCCTTTTGTATTCGGTTCGTTTTTATGAGATAAAAACGTAAACATTTCTGAGGTACATTTATAAGTTTTATTGAGTAGATTTGACTATTCATTAATTAGGATTTGCGTGTTGTTAGATAAAAAATAAACATCAACAACGTATTCCTGTGTACTACTAATATTCTTAGGTGTTTAAGGTAGTGCCTTTCGTTTTCGTTAGCGTATGTTACACATTATTCAATTACTTTCGGTGGACATCGCAAACGACTCACGCGCTGCTTATACCTACCTGAATCGGGATAGTACCTATCGTTTACTGTAACGTCTGTTGTGTTTTATAAGTTTCCTTTATTCTTCCTCGGTAAATTAGTATACAATTGCGACGTTTTGAGTATTTAGACATACCAATAACTAGTTTTGCAATTAGGTAAATACTAGGTGGCTATACATTGATTATTTGAATTGTGTTAGCCTTCGTTTGCGTTAACGGTATATCAAGGTTTACCTGAAAACTTGATCAATTCGTAATCATAAAGTTGTAGGTATATTCAACTTTATACCTATTCAAAATGTCGTATCCATTAAGACGCCGTTCCAAGGCAGAACAAGCTTCTAAAAAACGTTCAACCAAATCGATACCGATTGAAGATAGACCGACCATTCATGACTTATCTGCTTTACGTAGAAAGCGCACTTTAGCATACAATCGTTTAAAAAAGACTCTTGACATCGCCGAATTAGCTCAATTAGATTCTTCTCAACTCAATAATTTTATTGTACACTATACGGCGGTGCAAAAGTTGGCTGATAGCTTCGAGGAATCACATTCGGACATTCTTCTCGTGGTCGATGATCCTTCCAGAGAGGCGCAAGAAGACCAGATTCGTTCTGAATTTGATGACATGTTTTTTAAAGTCATGACTATACATAGACAGTTGGTCAAATCTAGCGAAGTTCAATTAAACCAGTTCAAGGACGCAGTCGCTGATAAATCAATCCCGAACGTTAAATTACCGAAAATACAGCTTCCTACGTTTTCTGGCAAAATAAAATCGTGGCCCGAATTCTATGATATTTTTAAATCACTGGTTCATAACAATGAATCACTTACCGATACTGAGCGTATGCACTACTTAGTGTCGTGCCTCAATGGTGACGCTTTGGGACTTATTCGTACTTATCCCGTCCAAGGTGTCTTCTATCGTGAAGCATTCGAGACTTTAGTTTCTAGATATCGCGATAAACGCGAACTAGCTTTCACTTGTTGGAAAGAAATGTTAAATTTGAACTTAAAACCTAATTCTCCGCTGGAATTTCGTCGAGTTTTGGACCTTTTCAATGAGAATTTAAATATTTTAAAGGGCCTTAATCTCCCCACAGACCATTGGGATTTTATTCTTTGTTATTTAGTGTTATCCAAGCTAGATTCATCCACTCGTTGCGCCTTTGAACAAAGTCAGGCAGCGAGTGAGTTACCTAACTACAAAGCATTAAAATCATTTTTGTATTCAAAATGTGAAGCTCTAATTCGAGATAATCATTTTTCACCCAATGTTCAAAATTCCGAAAAATTAAAGGTTCAACAGTCAAATAATAATAACACGAATAATTCATTCAAACAAAACAAAAAGACAACCGTATTTCTTTCTAACAACGTCGCTCCGCAGTCTCAATCTCAAAATAAGATTTCAAGCTTGTCTTCGGGTCAAGAAAAGTCGCCACCTCCTACCGTAAAGTGTTCTTTTTGTTCAGAAAATCATTCTGTCAATCTCTGTAAAAAGTTTGCAGAGATTTCCGTCGCTGAACGTATTAAGTTCGCAAAAACTCATCACTGGTGTTTTAACTGTTTACGACCGTCTCATCATGTTAAAGATTGTAAGTCGCTATTCTCATGTCAGAAGTGTCGTCTTCGGCATCATACCCTTCTTCATGAAGAAACTTCGGTTACTCCTTCTAATCAATCCGTTTCGAGTAGCCAGGTTTCCGATCAAGTTCGCGTATTAACTAGTCTCAGAGATAGTTCAGTTATTTTGTTATCAACTGCTAATATACAAATTCGTGACTCGTCGGGTAACTTTCAAACGTTTCGTGCTTTAATTGACTCCGGAAGTCAAGCACACTTTATAACTGAACGTGCCATCAATCGTCTTGGGATAGATCGAGATTCAATCTCTCATCAAGTCCGTGGTTTAGGTCAGACGTCGACTTCTGTTTCAGGTATAGCCAAGCTTGAAATAGGCGCTCAAAACAATGTCCTCTTTTCGATTGATGCGTTAGTATTACCGAGTATTTGTACAAAGATGCCCTCATTCCGTCTTGACACATCTTCTTGGCATCATATATCTAATCTTCAATTAGCTGATCCAGATTGTCACAAACCCGGCCATATCGATGTTCTCTTGGGTGCTGAAATCTTTGCGTCGATTCTTTTACCTGGTTGTGTTAGAGGAGGCTCTAAGAAACCGTCAGCCCTGAACTCTGTGTTCGGCTGGATTCTATCTGGCATTGCTGGTTACGGATCGAAAGACATTCAATCGTTTTTTGTCAATTCAGATGATCTTCTTCATGAAGAAGTTAGAAAATTTTGGGAACTTGAGTCATTTGACTCATCAGACTCGAAACACCTGACTCCTGATGAGGAGAGGTGTGAACAAATCTTTAGCAACAGTCATTCGAGAGACTCCACAGGAAGATATGTCGTTTCTTTGCCTTTTAAAAATGAAAAAAGGGAAAGTTCCTTTCCGGGTTCGCGAGACATCGCGCTTCGCTGTTTTTACTCAATCGAAAAGAAACTCGATAAAAATTCGGATCTTCATGTACAATATAATGCATTCATGCAAGATTACTTGGACTGTGGTCACATGAAACCTGTGCCTGTTCAACATTTATCAGCAGGAAAATACTATATTCCTCATCATTGCGTACTACGTCCCGACAGTACTACGACCAAACTTCGCGTGGTGTTTAACGCTTCCGCGAAAGATCGAAGGGGTATTTCGTTAAATGACACCTTGTTAATCGGCCCTAAATTACAAACAAACATTGTCGAAATTCTCATGAACTTCAGAGTTCATTTCGTAGTTTTCACGGCAGATATGAGACAAATGTATCGCCAAATACTAGTTGAGAAGGTTGATCGAGATTATCATCGTATATTCTGGCGTTTTGACAGTAATCAACCTATTCGAGAGTTCCAGCTAAATACCGTTACGTACGGCGTGTCTTCTGCGCCGTTTCTCGCATGTCGTACGATACATCAGCTGGTCTCAGATGAGGGTCGTGGCTTTCCACTTGCTAGTAAAGTCCTTACTTCCGATATATATGTCGACGACATCGTCACAGGATTTGAGAGCCTATCTGAAGCTCATCAAGCTAAATCAGAGGTCGTCGAACTTCTTAAGAAGGGACACTTCGAACTGCGCAAGTGGGCAAGCAACATTCCAGAATTGTTGGTTGATTTACCTCCAGAACATTGTTTATCAGTTCCAATCTCTATGGATGCCGATGAAAATCAAACTCTCAAGGTTCTAGGCCTTAAGTGGGATCCACGTAGCGATTCTTTTCTCTTCACAGTAAGACCTCAAGTAAAGAAATGCTCTAAACGCAACATCTTAAGTGAATTAGCTCGCATCTTCGACCCACTGGGCTTTCTGTCACCACTTACTCTCGTTGCTAAAGTCTTAGTTCAGCGGCTTTGGAACCTAGGGATAGGCTGGGATGAAGATCCTCCCCACGATGTTGTTCAATTTTGGAATCGCTATCTCGTGCAATTGCCTCTACTAGAATCGTTAAAGATACCACGCTGTATATCTATAAATCAGATTGTTTCATTCGAGATACATGGCTTCGCAGATAGTTCGGAAACCGGCTACGGTGCGGTTGTATATTTACGAGTAACTGACGTAAATGATGACATAAAAATTTTTTTTGTATGTTCAAAAGCTCGTGTCGCTCCAAACAAGTCAACGTCGTTACCTCGTCTTGAGTTGTGCGCCGCTGTTGTCCTTGCTGATCTGTTAAAATTTGTCAAAGAAATTTATTCGAAAAGTTTTTCGTGTAACAATGTTTTCGCTTGGTCTGATTCAACCGTTGTGCTGGCTTGGCTTCGCTCTCACCCTTCGCAGTGGAAGGTTTTCGTTGCGAATCGAGTCAGTCACATTCAAAACGTAATTCCAAGTGCTCGTTGGAGTCACGTCGCATCTGAAGACAATCCGGCGGATGTTGCTTCCCGTGGTCAGTTGCCTAGTGATCTTGTTCACAATAGCTTATGGTGGGCGGGGCCCTCTTGGCTATCCAAGACCCCTGATCATTGGCCAAAACATAATGAAATCATTGATGATGTCACACTTAATTCTGAAGGCAGGAGTCCGCATACTCTTCTCTCCCACGACGATTCCCAATCATCTTTTATAGATATGTTAATCAACTCGTATTCGTCAATTCGGAAAATTCAGCGAATCGTGTGTTGGTGGTTGCGATTTAAGCACTACCTACGCAATAATAGAATTTGTCGTTCTGATCTCTATCTAAATCGTACAGAACTTCATAACGCTTTACTGATTGTCGTCAAGCATTTTCAATCTCGTTATTTCGTCAACGAAATTCGTCAGTTACAGGAAGGAAAACTAATTTCTAAACAAATGCGTAAGTTAAATCCTTTTCTGGACTCTCATAAAATTCTCAGGGTGGGCGGTCGTCTGTCTCGTTCTGGTCTCGAGTTCGAGCACAAGCATCCGGCCTTACTTCCTCGTAATTCCAAATTAACTTACCTCATAATCGAAGCATTTCATCGAGAGAATGGTCATCCTGGGTTGAACACGATGCAATATCTTTTAACACAGCAGTTCTGGATTTTGTCACCAAAACGCGCTATACGTCATTGCTTGTCCAAATGTGTTCGCTGTTATAAAACGAATCCGGTTCCTCTTCAACCCTTCATGAGTGATTTGCCCGCTGTTCGCGTTAATCAAGTGAAACCTTTTTCTGTCGTAGGCACGGACTACGGTGGTCCGTTTCGGATTAAGCTCGGAAAACATCGAAGTGCAAAAATCGGTAAAGCATACCTTTGCCTCTTCATTTGTCTAACTACCAAGGCTGTCCATTTAGAAGCCGTAACGGACCTTTCATCTGACGCCTTTATCGCCGCGTTACGTCGTTTTGTCGGTCGGCGTGGTAGAGTTAGTGTACTTCACTCTGATTGCGGTACCAACTATGTAGGTGCAAATAATCAGCTTAACGATCTCATGCGTGGTGCGGCTCACGGTGAAAGAATTGAGTTCCGCTTTAATCCGCCATCCAGTCCTCACTTTGGAGGAGTTTGGGAGATTCAAATCAAAGCCGTTAAGTCTCATCTCCATCGCATCGTAGGCGATCAATGTTTGACGTTCGAAGAACTAGCGACTCTTTTCATTCAGATTGAGTCTTTACTCAATTCGCGTCCGCTTTGTCCGCTCAGCTCGGATCCAAACGATTGGAATGTTCTTACGCCAGGTCATTTTTTGACACTTGAGCCTCTTACTACCGTTCCAGACGAAGATCATACCGCGATAAACATCAATCGTTTGGGTCGATGGCAATTGATTCAACGCTTCCAGCAGGATTTTTGGAACCGTTGGAGGCATGAATATCTCCATACACTTATCGCTCGAGCAAAGTGGACAAGCCATTCTGAACCTTTAAAGGTAGGTCACGTAGTTATCATAAAAACTGACAATGCGATACCTTTGCACTGGCCTTTGGCACGGGTTGTAGAACTGCATGCCAGTCCTGACGGAATAGTTCGAATCGCTACCGTTCGTACTGTTGATGGTTCTCGCCTCACGAGGCCTTTAACTAAGATTTGTCCCTTACCTAATCAACTCGGTTAGAGTAATTTCTTGCTAGGCATTCATTTCATTTAGTAGTTTGTAAGTTTAGTTCATATGCCTTTTCTTAGGTTAGGGAAATCTGTAGTAGCATTTTCTTTTAGTAGTTTAGAAAATACAATGGTGTATTTTGGTGGGCGGAATGTATCGTAACCATCGAGTAATGGAACGCAAATATTTCGGCACCTTAATTTCTTTGTTAATTGCATAAAACTTATTTTTGTATGGTATGCACCTTCGGCTGAGATTGATTACCAATAGCAGAGCATTATGTCTATGCTTACACGAACGGACCAATCACAAGCCGTAAAAGGCATCCCTCCTTGGTTAGCTGTCAAAAGGTTGTCAGTGATACTTGTTACAACTGAACCGCCAAAACCGTTGGTGTTGTTATTCGTTTTCCTCTCGCGAGTGAATCTCGGAATCGTGTCAAAACCTACTCAACTAAAACATTTAACTCCAAAAAACTGAACTTTATTGTGTATCAGCAAGAGACAGAAGAGAGTGCGTGCGGGGTGGCCACCCAAATACTGCAGAACGGACGTCGGGGTTGAAAGGTTCCAACCGTGAGTAAGCTATTTTGGTATCTTCCAGGTCGTGGTGCATTATCGTTTGCAGCCTAATTAAACGTTTTCTTTTACGAGGTTGCTCCCTTGAAAAGTGTGCTGAATATTTTATTAAAAACTGCACAATACTTCTTTATTTACACATAAAACATAATCTATAACGAACAAAGCATCTTACTGACTAACACAGAGCTATAAACAACGAAATAAACGATAACTATAAACGAAACTAAAAAACTATCACAACGAATACTATAAACAACTTATTTACAAACATGATTTAGGCCGTCGTGCACAAAAGTCTAAAATAAATTCCATATTTTCCTTTGACTTGAAAAAGTCATTAATCTCGCGTGCAGCGGCAACGAAATTTGTACCGTTGTCACAAAATATCTTTTTTGCAACCCCCTACGGGCTATAAAACGTTTAAGCGACAACATGAAAGCATCCTTGGAAAGCTCACTGACAGCCTCCAAGTGAATGTATTTATAGTTCAAACATATAAAAATGCACAAATAGCACTTGGTAATTTTGCATCCCCTACCCTTACGATCAGTAATTAAAAATGGGCCAGCAAAATCGGTCCCTACATTGGAAAATGGGATGTCGGGGTTAATTCTCTCGGACGGCAAATTGCCCATTATGTTAGTCATGTGCTGTCCTTTAAAACGATGACACACGACACAATTCTTAGCAACGCTGCGAGCTAGATTTCGTCCACCTAACGGCCAATATCGATCTCTAATAGACGCGAGGACAGCCTAGAGATTCTAGAAAGATCGAGAGGAGCATCCCCCACCAAAACAGAAAGAACCTTGATCTCCGGCAACTCTGGCATTTCCTTAACATCCGAGGGCGGCCAGGAAGACTCTTCGAGCTGCAAGTAAGAAGGACCTTGCCACCACATCACAGAACTACTAATTTCTGTGGGGTCAATACCACGCGATACAAGATCAGCGGGGTTTTGAGAGGTAGGAACATAGCGCCAGGCGCACGGATCAGTCAGTTCTTTTATTGTACCTACCCTATTAGCAACAAAGGTTTTCATGCCCTTGGTTGTATGCAACCAACTCAAAACGACCTTCGAATCGGACCAATAAAAGCAACGCTTAATTTTCACTCGCAATGCTTGCACTACCACCGCAGAAAGTTCGGCTCCTAGCAAGGCAGCACACAGCTCTAAACGAGGAATAGTAGTCGGCGCGACTAGAGCGACACGTGATTTAGAACAAAGCAGGCTTACCTTAGTCTCGCCCCGCTCATTAACAGATTTTAAATAAATACATGCTTTATAAGCTCTTTGTGAAGCATCACAAAAACAATGCATTTCTATACGCACCGGCTCATCAATTAAAATATATCTAGGCAACTTTAGCTCCGCGATACTATTAAGTCCGTTAACAAATGTGAGCCAGGAAGACTTAATTTTTTCTGGCACAGGATCATCCCACCCTAGCTTGTGCTCAGCCCAAAGCTCTTGGAGTAACATCTTTGGCCGTATAGTGCACACGGACAGCAGACCAAGCGGATCAAAAACCTTAAAGGTGGAAGATAAAATCGATCTCTTTGTGACGACGTCGACCAAGGGTAGCTCAATAGGAAAATGTAGCTCGTCTGATTTAGGCATCCTGCCAATACCCTAGTGCTTGTCGCGTTACTGATCATAAGATCGCTCGAAAACTCCGTGGAACTATGTTCAAGCACCGAAGGCAAGTTTGATCGATATTTTCTGAGATGAAACCCTCCTTTAGCTAGAGCTTCAGCGACGGATTGCTGAATATAACGCAGTTCATTTTCTGTTTGAGCCCCTGTAAAAAGATCGTCCACATAAAAATCTCTTTAAATGATATCCTTTATGAGAGGATCAGTAGTCTCTTCACCCAAATGCCAGAGACAACGAGTACTCAGAAAACTAGCACTCGAGAATCCGTACGTAACAGTATTAAGCATCAAGGTGCGTAATGGCTGAGACTCATTGTGGCGCCATAAAACAAGCTGAAGACTACGATCGTCAGGGTGAACCTTAATTTGCCGGTACATTTTCTCTGTATCTCCGGAGACGACGTATTTACATAAACGAAAACGAGTCAAAATATTGAACAACGAGTCCTGAATAGTAGGACCCGTCATCTGGATGTCATTGACTGAAATCCCAGATGTTGTACGAGCCGAAGCATCAAAGACCACTCGAAGTTTGGTGGATTGGCTATTATTTTTCAAAACTGGGTGATGGGGCAAAAAAAAATCTACTTTAGGAGACCGCTGAACTTCACCACAGTCTGATAAGTGACCTAAGTCAGCGTATTCACGCATAAAATCAAAATAGAGCTCCTTCAGCAAAGGCTGTCTCTTTAAGCGAGATTCCAGGTTGAAGAACCGCTTCTTAGCCAGTTGTAACGAGTTTCCTAAACAATCCCTTTCAGCACGAAGTGGAAGTTTGACAATAAACCGGCCGTCGGTATCACGAGAAGTATTAGCAAGAAAGTGTTGCTCGCACGACGCCTCTTTCTCGGATAAAATTGACTTCCCGGGTCTGGACCTGATTGACGACCTTTCCGTCTCACGCACGGATTCGAGACTGAATAAAGATTTTAAGTGATTATTAATCAGCTGGCTTTTATTATTGTACCGATCGCATAAAAGCTTCCAAGCCTCAGCATAGTTGTTATCAGTGACCTCTAAATTACTAATAACTCGCGCCGCCTCCCCTTCGAGATATGAATTTAAATAATGGAATTTATGAACGTCCCTAATTTTTCGTTCATGAACGAGCGAAACAAACGTATCCCGAAATTCCAACCATTTAAAGTAAGTTCCGTCGAAAGTAGGTATCTTGATGACAGGCAACTTGAACCCTAGAACTTCACTGTCATCATGACCCGGGCATTGAACGCTGGACCGTGTCGCGACGAGGTAGACTTGTAGTCATCACTATTCGCGTCAACAATTTGCTGTGCCTGAGCTAAATAATTATAAAAATCCTGCTCGACTAACTCCCTCGTATTTAATTCGACATCCTGACTAGAAACATTAATTACTTCTATATGTTCCTGCACTACATCAAACTCTGTAAACAATGCTTCGAATTTAGACAATTTACTTTTAAGTTTAAATAATTCTAAAGGCGGAAGGCTATCACATTTGCTTAAAGAATCTAAATAGTTTTTAAATCTCGTTACGCGCCCCTTAACTGAGCTGCGCTTAGCAAGCAAATCTTTGAGACTCATTTCAGACTTCGAAGCATCAGTTTCAGGCATTATTTACAAGGAACATCCAAATCAAACAAGAAAAAGGACTAAAATTGCATACGATACGCTCCTCGTTTATTCCGGTGCGAAGTGCTGAGAAGCCAGGGTAAACAGCTGACCGCGGTGCAGTGCACGCCGCAAGTAAGCACTGCAGCGATGTAGCCGCCAGCAGTGGTACGAGCGTAGCGACAGAAACGCAGCGCTGAGTAGCTGGAATGCACGGAGCAAGGAGATTAGAAATAAATATTACCAGATGTATAGTACCTATTGAATAATAAAGGTATAGGAATGCGCTTCGCTTCGTTCGTAGCGAATAGTAACCAGTACTGATGAGAGTAGCTTTAAGAAAGGACGTAAAAAATAGCAAATGTTCGCTGTGATTTGGTGCGTTCAAAATGGGCAATATAGTGAATGTTTAGTAATAAAGTGATAGTGAAAAGTTGAAAAATGGATTGCCAAATAAAATATGTAAGTATTGAAGGCAATTAGACTTATAAAACAAAAACGTTTGGGATTTAAATACTAAATGCGTCTGCGTGCTTGCTGTAGGCTTGTGTGCTAATAAAAAAAAACCTAGCTAGCTCAGCCTAAGGCGGCAGAAAGCAACACGAGATAAAAGGCACGGACAGATATTGTAAATCTAAAAACACAATTAATTATTTAGGGAAATTAGGCCAATGATGCATAGGCGTGCTCGAAATAGGCTTGTGCGCAAGGAAAGCACCTAGTTAATACAGCTTAAGGCGATAGAAAGCTACACAAGAAATAAAAGCACGAATAGGTATTGCGATAGGTTCTTATTTAGCACTAATATTGGCAAATTTAAAAACTAGCCCCTGAATACACAAATTAAAGGGGAAATTAGAAGGAAAATAAAGGAACGGGCTCACTTGACAATCAGACAGGAGAAGTGGCAGCGCAGTCCTAGGTATTCTGCGCCCTTAAAGTCTCTTGCTGCGTCGGCGAGACCTTGATTCGTCTTCCTAAATTGCGACTTTACTGTTTTTTTTTGGAGAATCCTCAACCGGAGGCAAAGGTTCTGTAAAACTCCAAAAATCGCTTCAAAACTAGGCACTGTCCTGTCACGGTCGCCAATTTTGTTCGCTACTTGAACAAAGGGAGGAATAAAGCTTATTTAAACCTTAAGATACTCCTTTTAATGTATTTAAATATTATAATAATTTTACAAAGGGCAGAAAGACATTATATGACTTGTATAGTCTAAAAGCAAACTCTCAAAACCCACAGATCATAGAACATGTGAGGAATTACTCTAAAATATTAAAAAAAGTATGTGCCACTGCAAAATCAAACCATCTTCGTAATGTTATTTTGAATTCTGATAATAAAGCAAGGGCCACATGGAAAATCATAAATAAAGAAACATGTAGACATAAACCAAATGATAATGCTTACTCTCTTAAAATTGGGGATAAACTGGTTAGTTCAAATGCGGATGTCGCAAATACTTTTGAGGAATTCTTTTCAAACATAGCTCCCTCTACAACTAAGGAACTAGCTTCTTCTGCTGAACTAGCCGAGTCCCTACTCAAGTCGGGTGTTGACGAATGTAAAACTTCATTTAATTTTAGACATATAAACCCTGATATAGTAATAAAAACATTTAAAGAATTAAACATGAAAAAACTGAGGACTTATGGGGTATTTCTGTCAACATTATCAATACAATTATAAATACGATAGCCCCTTATCTTGCAAATATTTTTAACAAATGTATTGATGATAGACAGTTTCCCACTTTGATGAAATTTAGTAAAATTATTCCTTTATTCAAGTCAGGCGAGAAAAATAATCCCTCTAATTTTCGACCAATTTCAATATTACCAGTACTTAGTAAAGTCTTTGAAAAAGTAATTTTTAGTCAACTGTTATCTCACTTTGCCCTGAATAAACTTTTACATGATAATCAATATGGCTTCACGAAAGGTAGAAATACTACTGATGCTGGAGTTGCACTCTTAAAACACGTGTTTGATGCTTGGGAGAGTAGGCAGGATGCTTTGGGAATTTTTTGTGATCTTTCTAAAGCTTTTGATTGTGTGGACCACCAAACTTTACTAAAAAAACTTAGGCACTATGGTGTTTCAAATGATGCCTTAGATTTAGTAAACTCTTATTTCACAGGCAGAACACAAAAAGTATGTATAAATGGAACTGAGTCTTCTGGGTCGCCTCTTACTATGGGTGTGCCGCAGGGATCAATATTAGGACCCCTACTGTTTCTAATTTACATTAACGACCTTCCGTCTTTTACAAAGGACCTCTGCGAGACAGTGTTATTTGCGGATGATACTTCATTAATTTTTAAAATTAAGAGAGGTAAAGATTTATTTGACGATGTAAATACTGCTCTCTCGCAAGTATTGCACTGGTTCACTACCAATAATCTTATGCTTAATGCAAATAAAACAAAATGTATTAAATTCACCATGCCGAACGTAAAACTGGTCCCAACACATATAACTGTAAAAGATGAACTGCTAGATACATCCTAAAAAGAGTGACATGCATAATATTAATACCCGGAATAAAGATAAACTTGCCGTTCCAAATTTCAGACTGCATAAAGTGGGTAATTCGTTTATGGGAAAAAGTATTCGCTTTTTTAACAAATTAACACAGTCCATTGCTGAACTGCCTAAGTATGAATTGAAATCGCATGTCAAGATGATTTTAATGAAAAAAGGTTATTACACTGTAAATGACTATTTAAATGATAAAAATGTATGGAATTAAATACACAGAGTCCGACTCACCCCCAGATCGGGCCCGCTAGAAAGGAGCCCGGCAGCGGTCCGGCCTGTTCGGCAGTTCCGGTCCCGTCGGCGCCACCACTAGCGGGTTCGCCGCTTGGTAGGGTGCCTTTTGCACTCCACATTGGCCCGATCACGCCTGCTAGTATGGGGCTCGACACGTACGAGTCTGAGGCTTCGCTGCGCGAAGCCTCACACTCGGCCGGGTCGCGGCGACCGCTAGCGGGGCGGACCTAGGCTGTGTGTGCGATAGGTCCGTCCATAAAAAAAAAAAAAAAAGGAATTAAATACTGCCGTGCTCGCACAGGTTCATTTTATCTTGTAATGTAAACACACTATTTAAAAAGAGGCTGACAATAGTGACCGAGTTTCTTGCGCTGCTTCTTCTCGGCACTAGCCCACAATATTGTCCCGAAGCAGTGGTAGGGTAAAAAAATATACTGGGACGTGTAAAAGAGCTTAATTTAGGCCTATTTACAGAAATAAATTGGTTTTATTGGTTTTTATTGGTTTATTAGTGCTAAGGCGACAGCGACTAAATGTGAAGTGTAACATCGAGAGTTCAATCTTAACTACTGTTTGTAGGCAATAACCAATTTCGATCTTATGTAATTAGAATAAGAAGCAAAAACGAAGTGCATAGTATCCCACTTGTGGGCTTCAAGGTTAAAAGTGAAAGGAAAGCTGTGGTTGGCTAGAACAATCGTATGATGCATGAGGTGATTTGTCGATACAAGTACAACTACTAAGCTTAAGCTATACAATATTAATTTGCTAGGAACTACCTATCTATACATATAAAAACTAGATATACGGAGAAGCGCTCGCGCGTAGACAATACTTGTATGCGTTCTTTTTTCGTCAAGTTATAAAATGCAAACGGGGGTCTTATCAAGAGCAGTAAGATCCTGTTATTGTACATTATAGCTATTTCTTTCGGGATAAATTCATTTTGTTCGCTTTTGAATCATTGCATATCTACGATCGCTTCGTTAAAATTATTCATGATAATTTTCTCACAATATTACTTAGAGGTAAGTATTCAAAAATACGATCATTAATAATCAGACAGTAGACGGTTGTGTTTTCAGGTATTGGTTCAGAACTTTCAATTTCTAACCAAACATCAACAGGTCCGGTTTTAAGCGTATCGTTTTGTCTTAAGCAGTCGATTACAAAAAGCGGAGCCTTGTCTTTAAATTGAACCAAATCAAGCAATGGATCAATTCCAGCGTTGTAATACGACTGGCGAAAGTTAGCATACATTTCATATAATATATTGTATTTACACTCATCAAATTTCAAGTTTAATGAGTCATATGGAAAATATTGAGAATTTAAAAATAACTTAACGTTATTGACTAACGATGATTGATTACACATTACGACATTGATTTACAATGATCGAAAAATGACAAACTTAGATTTATTACATTTTCTATTGGTTTGCAAGCGAAAAATTACAAATCTTGGTTTTTCTATCTGAGAAGCAGTTTTCACGGACCATGAATGTTTAGTCGTTTTTGGTAATAGGGGGTATTCGTACAAATCCCAATTTCTAAAAGCTACTTGCACGGCGCGATTTTTTTCTAAATGTTTAAGTAGTAACAATTTATTACGATCTGAAACTTTAACATGTGGGACACGTCACTGAATTTTTTGAATAACCATTTCTATATTATCATTATTTTCCATTATTACGCAGTTTAAAACAGAGCTGCTTCTTTGTAGTATAAGCTCATGTCTACAATTTATTATAATTTTATTATAGTCTTCCGCAAACCCTAACATTTTACTTAATGGAATAATAGCACTAAATTGTCCACCCTTTGGTTGTACACCATGTAAATTCCAACCCCACACTGCAGCAGCTTTATTTTCGCGTAAGATTTGATTGTTGTAGTGATTCCAGCGTTTTTGACGCGATCAATTTCAACACAATTTAATTCATATCGTACATCTTGAAATAAGTATAACATTGGGTTATTAATAAAATGTTTATCTTTTTTTTATATTTTTCCTGTTGAATCTTCAGAAGTGACATTAGCATAGCCTTCGATGTATTATAGAACTTGCTGAGGGTAACACATATATGTCGTCGCACGCGTATACGGGCAACATTATAATTGCTGTTTTGACTTTGTAGTATCTTTAATTTGATTGGTTGATTTAATTTGTAAAGTGCATTGAACGCAGTGTGATGGTGCTAGTATCGTTTTGGCGCGATTACACGAGGACGGAGTCGATGGGGCGCACTTCGCTCACGACCGCCGCAGAACACGGGTCACCCCATCGAACCTGTCACGTTCACGGCATTCCTACGGCTTACTGTGATTTTGGAACAACAGCGATATCATTGCAAACTGCGTTTTCCTTGCTTCACCTAACATGGACGCCATACCTCGAGATGACACTGACGAGCCACCTACCGCTTCGCCTCTGCTCCCGCTGTCATATATATCTTGCTGATGGATAGGTATTCTGATTTCATCATTATCTTTAAAGCTGTTACTATATGGATTGTAACTATGGATTTCATAGCTTTCAATCGAGTTGCCATGCTGCGGTAAATCTGCTATTTGCAACATTTTGTAACTTCAGTCCGAGATATTTTAAAAATCTTTTATTTTCTTTAGTATTTTTTTTCCTATTTACCGCGTTGACACGTCTAATGCCTTTCGATAAAGATAGTGAAATATTACGTTTATCTTTCACTATGGAATTTTTATTAAATATTATCATGGTACTTTTAGGCCAATATTAAAAATATAAAATAGTGTTATTTAACAACAAGCATATTAATAAATTATTTAAATAATATGATAGGGCATTAATAGTTTCAATCACAGACGATGGTATAATGTTCATTTGATTCTGTTGTTATATTTATTTATAAATGCTGGATTACGTTAAAGTATCAAACTCAGTAATCAACTCTTTTTTTCTTGTTTCTCACCCAGAACTTTTTAAAGAATTTTAAGCATAAATGCCCGCAGTTATATAAATGTTTTTTTTTGTACATTTTTATAGTTGTAATTAATTTTTTTCCCTAAATATTTTATTAATTCTTTAGGAGGTTTCAGGTTACCGTAACTATCATAATATTCAATGAAATTATTCAGTTTTCCATAGGCTACCCAATGCGTACCAGAGTTTTTAGATATGTCAAGATTTATGATACCACACTAGATTGGAAAAGGTTTATTTGGCAACTCATCTCTCATAAATACACCTCGAAAAAAAGGAATACTATATATATATATTTTTTTTTCTTTATTTTCTTTATTAAGGAAACAAACAGCTATCAATATTACATTTGGCTTAAAAATTATGGATAGTACTTAAGCACTAAAGTTTCCACTGCTAGGTAATACAAGTAATTGTTGAAAAGACAAAATGCGGAACAAAAAAAAGGGATACAAGAATATTAGTTAGATAGAAATAGATGTAGTATTCACTAGCTAAGCTAAAACCAATCAGGCGGCCTTCTTTAACAAGCATCGAAAGTGTGCCATTTTTTCATGGAATATGTCGATGTGATATAATCACATCGACGAACGTACGGACGTACTGTTATACTTTTTGCAAGCTCTAATAATAAAACCATTACCTCTATACTTGGTCGAACTACTTATGATAATCTATAACAAATCATTGTTGTCTGGTATTTTCAACCGACTTCAAAAAAGGAGGAGGTTCTCAATTCGTCGGTATCTTTTTTTTTTTTTTTTTTTTTTTTTTTAAATGTATGTTCAGCGATCATTCGTTACTGCGTTGACCGATTTCGATAATTATTTTTTTGTTTGAAAGGTAATACTTTCAGAATGGTCCCATATAAATTTGGTTAAATTCTGATGATGGGATCTATAAGAAAATCATCAAACATTGCATAAACTCCGTACCACGCCAACTGATTTTAGTATCTATCTTACCTATATCTCTGCCAAATGTAGACCGATTTTGATGATTCTTTTTTTAATGAATAGCTTATACTTCAAAGATACTATAATAAAATTTTTTGGAAAAAATTTCACCCCTAAGGGTGGAAAAATAGGAAATGAAATCGGTGTTCAGCAGTTAAATTATGTTTGCACTCGTAAGATTTGTTTTGATTAGGATTTATCACTAAAATGGATGAAATAAGTAAATTTTATTAAAAAAATAAAAACCGACTTCAAAAAACTAAAACGCTGAAAATAATCTTAACACTTAAGTACCTAATCAGTTACTTTTGGAGTCGGTGCCAGTCAATGAGAGACCAATGTTTTCGTTTGCACCGACTCCAAAAGTAACTGATTAGGTACTTAAGTGTTAAGATTATTTTCAGCGTTTTAGTTTTTTGAAGTCGGTTTTTATTTTTCCATCTGTGTGGAAGATTGCGAGAGTAGTTGCAGTTTACAAATCGGGTAAAAATGAGCTCATATCGAATTACAGACCCATTTCAATCCTTAGCACTTTTGCAAAGATCTTTGAATCGTTGCTCTGTCCTTATATCAAACAGCACCTTAAACTTTACCTTGCCGACGAGCAACACGGTTTTGTTGGATCGAGATCTACATCTACAAACTTGTTGTCTTTTACTGAATCCCTAATACAGGTAATTGATTCCGGGAAGCAATACGATGTGATTTACACGGATTTCGCAAAGGCGTTTGACAGAGTTTCTCACAGAGTACTGATTCGGAAACTGTCAGCATACGGTATTAATGGCTCCCTGCTTTCATGGTTCGCTTCCTACTTGAGTGATCGCTCTTTTTGTGTTGTAGTTAACGGATTTCAATCTGCAAGTCGTCCAATTACCTCAGGTGTTCCTCAAGGTTCACACTTGGGACCAATCTTATTCACCCTGTTTGTAAACGATGTCCCTTACAGTCTTCGTCACTCTGATGTGTTTATATATGCTGATGATTTAAAGTTTGCGCGTGTTGTTGAGGATAAGAGGGATGAAGAGCTTCTCCAGGCTGATTTAGACGGACTTATTGAGTGGTGTGATAGCAATGATATGCATTTGAATGCTAAAAAATGCTTTCATGTAAAATTCTCAAGGAACCTTCAACAAGTTTACTCAAGTTACTACATAGATGGGGACTTAGTGCTGGAGGTGGAAACAATTAGAGACGTGGTGTTCTTTTTGATAAAAAGTTACCGTTATATCTCACATTGATTACCTGGCTAGTAAGGCATCTAGGGTGTTGGGCTTTGTAATAAGGAGTATCAAAGATTTTCGCAAAGCTGACACAAAAATTTTGATCTACAATAGTTTGGTGCGTAGTACTTTAGAGTATTGTAGTGTAGTGTGGAGACCGCACTATGCTACACACACCCTGTGCCTGGAGCGTTTGCAGAAACGTTTCTTATGGCATCTCTCTTTTTCTGCGGGAAAGGCCAAGTTACTTAAATCCTACAATTCTAGGCTGCGGTACTTTAAGATGAATCCCTTGTCTATGATTAGAGAACTCAGAGATATGCTTTTCGTGTACAAGCTATTGAGAGGTAAAATAGATTGCCCTAGGCTGCTTGGTAGTTTCTGTTTTCGCGCGCCATCTAGGATTCCTCGTAAGAGTATTGCACCTCTAACTCCGCCTCTGCGAAGAACAGTTTTAGGTTCAAACTCCCCCGTGCCCCGGCTAAGTAAAACTCTTAACTCATGTAGTGATTTGGTTGACATACAGTTTGACTCATATGGAAAGTTCTATAAGACTGCTTTAAATTTTTTAAGATTAAAATATAATCAATAAATAGTAACAACATAACATATTAGAAAGTAAGTAAGTAAGCTTAGTATGCATGTGGAGCTAACCTTTAAGTATTTGTTGCATTTAGTTATTAAGTTATCAAATGTATATGCGTATGTATATTGTAAGCAGATGTTGGTTGGTCTAAATAAAAAAAAAAAAAAAAAAAAAAAACAGGAAGGTGTAACAAAAGTACTTAGGTGCCGTGCACTTAGTCTAGGTCTAGGGCATTTTAAATGTAATTTATTTAACAAATAAGGGGAATCTACATCATTATTAATAATCTTATATAGCAAGACTTGGTCTGTGTGCTCTCTACGATTAACTAAAGGCTCGATATTACTAGTGTCATAGTTTTTAAATCTGTACTGTAGGCGTTTAATAAACTTATTCTGAATATTTTCTAACTGGCTGATATAATTTTGATACATAGGGTTCCAAACCGTGAACGCGTATTCCAATTGAGACCTAACGTAAGCATTATAAAGTAAGATGAGTGTGTTGACATTTTTGAAATCTGTGCTCTGACGGAATATAAAACCAAGCAATTTATATGCCTTGGCGTTATTTTATTATTGTGAGAATCAAAATAGAGTCCACTATCCAATTGTACTCCCAGATCCCTAACCTCATCGACTCGTTTTAACTCCTTGTCGTAAAGCTTGTATTTAAATTTGATTGGATGTTTTTTACGTGTAAATGTAATCGTATAACATTTATCAACATTTAATTGCAACTTATTTAGAGTACAATAACTACCAAGTCGATTTAAGTCCCTTTGCAAAGCAATACAATCATTTTCTGATTTAATGATAGTGAATATTTTAGTGTCATCGGCGTACAATAGCAACTTTGAGTTCTGAAAACATTCAACAACGTCGTTAATAAAAATGTTAAACAACAAGGGTCCTAGGTGCGTGCCCTGGGGCACGCCTGAAGTGATGGGAATAAAGCTAGACGTGAAACCCTTAACCGTGACTGCCTGTGTTCGGTTTTTAAGGTATGATGTTTACCACCGAAGCAGATCACCGTGTACACCAACAGCTCTGAGCTTAGAAACAAGTAAGGCATGTGAAATTTTATCAAAACATTTTGAGTAATCGGTGTACACGGCGTCCACCTGAAACTCCTTGTCCATAGAATCCAGGACTATATCCAAAAACTCGCAAATATTTGTTTCAGTAGAGCGCTTAGCAACGAAACCGTGTTGATGTACTGTCAGTAAAGGACTTATTACCGGGTAAATTGAGTCATAAATAATTTTTTTGAAGATTTTAGGTAAAACTGAGAGTTTTATCATCATTTCAGCCATAGGACGTCCACTGCTGAACATAGGCCTCCCCCAGTGACTTCCAGATTGGCCGGTTGAAAGCGGCTCGCATCCAGCGGCTTCCTGCAACGTTTACCAGGTCGTCTGTCCACCTTGTAGGTGAACGTCCTACGCTGCGCTTGCCGGTACGTGGCCTCCATTCCAGAACCTTTCTGCCCCATCGGCCGTCAGTTCTACGTGCTATGTGCCCCGCCCACTGCCACTTCAGCTTGCTTATCCGTTGGGCTATGTCAGCAACTTTGTCAGTTCAGCTATGTCAGTGTCGTGTGGGAACGGCCGTAAAGAATACATTTTCCCACCGCCAGCAGGAGGCGTGTCGTAAGAGGCGACTAATTCCTGTAGCACGAGACGGGCAGCAGCGTCTGCGTGCGAAATATTATAAAAAACTGCGCTCGCCAACCCGTCTGCCAAGCGTGGCGAGTGTTGGCAATCCCCCTCCCTAATGAGTGGCACAAAAAAGTCCAGGCCCCCAGTCTCCGGTGGTCCCGCTGTTCCTGGCTACGGTAGCGGTCAGGGTGACAGCGGGGCAGGGGGTGCTAAGAATCCCCGGAGGCGGTTCTGCTACCACCACCAAAGACGACTGGCCCTGGTAACATACAATGTCCGCGCATTGAGGACCGACGAGAAGATAGTTGAGCTGGAAGAAGAAATGGGTAGGATGCACTGGAGTATCATGGGGCTATCAGAAGTCCGACGAGAGGGCGAGGACACGATAACCCTAAAATCTGGCAACCTACTCTACTACCGGGAGGGCGACCAACTGTCCCAAGGTGGTGTCGGATTTCTCGTCCACAAGTCCCTCACTAACAACATCGTTACCATCGAAAGTGTGTCGAGCAGGGTTGCATACCTGATACTCAGAGTATCTAATAGGTACTCGCTGAAGGTTATACAGGTATATGCACCGACCTCTACACACCCAGATGAGGAAGTAGAGGCCATGTATGAGGACGTAAGTAGGGCCATACATACTAATAAAACCTACTTCAATGTTGTTATGGGGGACTTCAACGCGAAACTGGGCATGCGAAGCGATAATGAGATGAGAGTGGGGAAATTTGGATATGGGCAACGGAACCCCAGGGGACAGAGGCTGGCTGAATTTCTGGAGAAGGAGGACCTCTTTGTGATGAATTCCTTCTTTCAGAAGCCGCCTCACAGGAAGTGGACCTGGATGAGTCCCGACGGTTCCACGAAAAATGAGATTGACTTCATCATGACCACAAAGCGACGAATATTCAACGATGTCTCCGTGATTAACAGGGTGAAAACCGGCAGCGATCACCGAATGGTTAAAGGCACATTGAATATTAACGTCAATCTGGAAAGGTCCCGTTTGATGAAGTCTACGCTCCGCCCCTTGAATGCCCATATTTACTACCCCGAGAGCTTTCAGCTCGAGTTGTCTAATCGCTTTGAATGCCTAGAGAACTGCGAGTCAGTGGACGAGATTAACAACAGGTTCGTAGAAACTGTCGAAGCGGTCGGGCCGAAATTTTTTAGACCCCGTCGTAAAGACAAGCCGCAAAAGCTTACCGACCATACCCTCAATCTCATGGCAGAACGACGTTCAATGGCACTGCAGACCTCCGTTGATGCTGAGGCATATCGGCAGCTCAATAGACGGATATGGAAGTCCTTGCGACATGATATCCGCAACTTTAATATAAACAGTATTAGAGAGGCGATAGAGCGGAACCAAGGCTCCAAAGTATTCGCAAGAGACATGTCTATTGGGCAAAGCCAGCTGACGAAGCTGAAGACGGAGGACGGCAGTATAACGTCGACGAAAGCCGAAGTTTTGAGGGAGATCGAGAAGTTCTATGGGCAGTTATATACCTCGGTTACCAAACCTGTTAGTAGCTCAGCCGAAGACCCAAGAGCTAAGCTGACCCGACACTATACCGAAGATATCCCGGACATCAGCCTATACGAGATTAGGATGGCCCTCAAACAACTCAGAAACAACAAGGCACCGGGTGATGACGGAATCACATCAGAGCTTCTGAATGCGGGTGGAACACCGATACTGAAAGTCCTTCAGAGACTCTTTAACTCCGTCTTGCTCGAGGGAATAACGCCGGAGGCATGGAACAGAAGTGTGGTGGTGCTCTCCTTCAAGAAAGGGGATAACGCCTTACTGTAGAATTACAGACCCATCTCGCTTTTGAGCCATGTCTACAAGTTGTTTTCGAGGGTCATCACGAATCGTCTCGCGCGTAGGTTCGATGACTTCCTGCCTCCCGAACAAGCCGGTTTCCGAAAAGGCTATAGTACCATAGACCACATCCATACGCTGCGGCAAATTATACAGAAGACCGAGGAGTATAACTTGCCACTATGCTTGGCGTTTGTGGACTATGAGAAGGCCTTTGATTCGATCGAGACCTGGGCAGTGCTACAGTCTCTCCAGCGGTGCCATATTGACTATCGGTACATCGAGGTGCTGAAGTGTTTATACAAAAACGCCACCATGTCGGTCCGAGTACAGGAGCAGAGCACGAAGGCGATTCCTCTGCAGCGCGGCGTAAGGCAGGGAGATGTTATATCTCCGAAACTGTTCACCGCTGCATTGGAAGACGCCTTCAAGCTCCTGGAATGGAAAGTATTCGGCATCAACATTAACGGCGAGTACATCACTCACCTTCGGTTTGCCGACGATATCGTGGTCATGGCAGAATCGCTTGAAGACCTTGGCACAATGCTCGATGGCCTTAGTCGAGTTTCCCAACAAGTAGGCCTTCGGATGAACATGGACAAAACAAAGATCATGTCCAATGCCCATGTTGCGCCCTACCCAGTATCAGTTGGGAGTTCTACTCTCGAAATTGTTAACAAATATGTCTACCTGGGACAAGTGATCCAGTTGGGTAGGTCAAATTTTGAGAAGGAGGTCAATCGTCGAATCCAACTCGGCTGGGCAGCGTTCGGAAAACTACGTAACGTCTTCTCGTCCAAAATACCTCAGTGCCTAAAGACGAAAGTCTACAACCAGTGTGTGTTACCAGTGATGACATATGGAACTGAAACGTGGCCTCTCACTATGGGCCTCATAAGAAAGCTCAAGGTTGCACAGCGTGCTATGGAAAGGGCTATGCTCGGCGTTTCTTTGCAGGATCGAATCAGGAATGAGGAAATTCGTAAACGAACAGAGTTTAGCGATACCGCGGTAATTACGTATGTCGTGCTTATCACCACTCTTGTGAATCGGGACTACAAATATTTTTTTCCAAAAGGTGGGCATGGTCCCGCTCGATAGTGACAGTTTAAAAATGTGTGTAACTGGGTATGCTAGTTCCTTACAACACTCCCTCAAAAATAGCGGATGAAGACCATCAGGTCCACCGCCCTTAGCAGGATTCATGTTTGACAAGTACTTCTCAACGATTTCCTGTGTTATGTGGATGCTACCAATTAATGTGAGAGAGGTTCGGGCACTTTGCGTTCTCTTTTCTATTCTTTTTGATCTCAACGCTCCTTCTTACCTAAAAGAAAAGTTTAGGTTCCTTCACAACTGTCACGACAGAAATCTTCGTACTGGTAATACCCTCCAACTACTTACCCCACTTCACACTTCTGGCTTTATGTCCAACTCTTTCACCCTCACAGCTATACGACTCTGGAATCGACTTCCCACCAACATTAGGAAATCCAAGTCCAAATTTACTTTTAAGAAAGCTCTACGCATTTACATCAAAAATCGCTGACCTAATAATTTATCTTTCATTTGCTCTGTGTACTATATTATGTATGTGTATGTATATGTATATAATTGATAATCATATATATTTATACCTATTTATTAAGTATGTAATGTTGGTGTGTATATATATATATAAGGTGTTAAAAAATCAATGTCAAATATTTTAAGGGGTAACTGAGACTACCACATGGATCATATTTAAGAGAAATTTAAAACTATAGAACGGATTTGAATAAATCGAAAAAAGAAAATGTTTATTGATATAAATAATTTATATCATCCTGTACATGATCGCAAACTCCCACAAACGCAAACAAACACTCTCGCACGATGCTAATACTAGTCAAAACCCATTCATAATCCCTAGGATCTCATTCATGCGCACATAAAATCATACGACACACAAGCTCATGCTAGACATTGGGTGTGTGTGTATGAATGAATTTTCTTTGAGATAGAAACACTGTTAACATTTCTGTCTCACTCGTTTCATGTCATTGTTGTCTGTGTGTGTGTGTCTGTGTGTGCATGTGTGATGTACCTACTCCTTTTAGATAATTGCCGCGAGTTGCAGAAAGGCTTAAGAAAGCTAATTGTATGGGTTATCTGTCAAAACAAGTGCCAGATAGGTTATCCAGAACTTATCAGCAAGTATTGAAACTGGGCCTTATTATCTTTAAAGACGACTTATAGCTATAATGCAGGTCTGTAACATAACGTTCGTACACAAAATAGAAAAATAAGTGTTAATGCTGTCTTTAAAGATAATACATTCTTCAGCAACTGACAGTTTGTCACTTTATGTTGTAATTTTAATATTAATTACTTCTATCAGTTCTTACGGTAAAATAAAAATACAGTTAAATTGAAAAAAACATTTTTAATTAAATTACACATGTTGACAATTAATAAATACACTTATTACTAAAAATATCACTTTTATTTTAAGAACACAAAACAAATAAAGAATTTCCACCTCCCATCACACTTTTCCAGGCTTTGGACTGGCAAGTAAGCGTAAAATAATTTATTACTCATCACCTGATTTAATGCAACATAATTCTATGGAGATAGGTACTACTAGGCTATTTCTATCAGTCAATGCAGATAACAAGGTTTACTTACTCTTACTTGGCGTGTTTAAAGGTAGTTCATTATTATGTACAAAATCACAGTCACTTATTTACAAAATTATTTACAATAGTTGTTGGAAGTGCCCCCCATTCTCCTGAATGCAAAGCGCAGCCCTTTTTAAAATATGCCTATGCACACGCACTAAACTTTCACTGTCGCCGCGCATTGTTTCAAAAGCACTAATGATTCGTGCTTTTAATTGCTCGGCACTGGTGATGGTGTGGCCATCTTGACCATACACGAGATCCTTAGCACGGCCCCAGACGTGGAAGTCCAGCGGCGTCAGGTCTGGCGAGCGTGCTGGCCAAGCAATAGGCCCACCGCGTCCGATCCACCGATCCTGAAAACGTGCCGTCAGGTACTCGCGGACATGGCGGTCGTAATGCGCGGGCGCGCCGTCGTGTTGGTAGTGCATCTGCTGCATAAGATTTAGCGGCACATCTTCTAACAACTCCTCCAACTCTCTTTCAAGGAATTCCAAGTAAACGGCGCCATTCAGCCGATTAAAAAATACTGGTCCTATCAGCTGATGTCCTAGTAGCCCAGCCCAAACATTCACGCTGAACCGCGTCTGAAAATGATCTGGACGCGCCAGATGTGGGTTCTCCTCAGACCAGTAGTGAGCATTGTGGATATTGAACATGCCCACTCTGGTGAAGGTGCACTCATCCGTCCACAATATGTTGGCTAGGCTGTTACGCCGGATCCACTGACAGAACTCCACGCGTGGCGCGTAGTCCTGCGGCATCAGCTCCTGCACTCTCGTGAAGTGGTAGGGGTGTCTTCGCTCCCTCTTCAGCACTTTCCACACATACACATGGTTAGTGTTGAAAACGGCAGCAGCATCCCTCGTACTGGCGGTCGGGTGGAGCTCGAAGAAATTCAGCACGTCCTCTTCAAGCTGTACTGAAGTGCGAGGTCTGCCAGCGTCACCAGAAGGCATGAACCTACCACTTTCACGAAACCGTTGTTCAGCCCCTAAGATTGTGCGTGGACACACGCGCACACCGTGCCGTTCGTGGAACAGCCTTACTGCTTCCACTAAACTGTAGTTTGCCTCATGGTAGCACATAACCATGTTGAGGTAATCAGAGTCCGAATACCTGTATGGCATGGTGAGACTTCGCAATTAACGTCAAACACAAGAGAAGGTCTAGCGCCGATTGATTGATTGTTGTGACTGTTTTGCAATTTGCAGGAGTAATAATAAATAAAAAGCGCATACCTATGGCACGTGTAAGTGTAGCGTTAGCAAAAAAAATCACTCAATTATTTGGTGTAATTATTTTTTACTTATCAATTCGAATCTTGTATTACCATGCTAAACTACAAATTAAGATTGCTACTAGTTCTTACCAGTGATACCAAATCAAATAATAGGTACAGTACGCGGCGGTAGTATGCAGTATGCACATCGAGCTAAAAAGAGAGATAATCCGTGCGACAGAAACGACGTTCTATGAAAGCCGAAACTAACCGATTATCTTACTCGTTAGCTTGATGTTCATTCTAGCGCCGCGTATTGTACCTACTAATTATTTAACTTGTTATAATTGGTATTAACTAGTAGCTTAGCAATCTTAAGTTTTGAAGGTACTAGCCAGTTGTACCCTCCCTCCCTCCCTCTTTAGCTCCATGTGCGTGCATTCCCTACCGCCGGATACTGTAAGTACAAGTATTCAACATTTTATCCTTTACGTTGAATAAACAGCAATCAAAAATGTATCTGTCTAATCACTAAAATGCATTTATCATGTAAATTTACTATGTATCTACATGTGGTGAAGTAGTCGCAGTCAACTTCCAGACGGGATTCAGAAAAATGTGTTAAATTATGCCCCGTTTGAGTGTTTGGGAGACGAATAACAGTTGCGTTGTACAGGGTATACCCCAGTTTAACCTTATTGATACCTATAAATATTGCGTACCTACGCAACGTCTGGCTCATTGACTTTACTTTTAGTTCTTAGTAAATAAACCAACGCACAACACAAAGCATAAAAAATCATTTAAAAAGCAGGTTCAAATTAATTGTTATTTATTTTAGATAAGCGTACTCGTCCTTAACCTTAGATCAAGGTCAGTAAGAGTACTCCGAAACATAACTAGTTTGCCGGGGATCGGATCCAAGACCTTAACCTTACCCTAAAAGCACTTAGCCATCAATCCTTTTTTAATTCATAAGAAATGTAAAATAAGAAACTGTTTTTGTTAACAGTACTTTCTCGGTCTTTCGGCATTTCCTAAATCGTGTGTGTTCCGCCGCCCTCAGAAACTTAAAAAATAAAATCAACCTTATGATAACGAATTAGAATCTAAAATTGAATATCGACTGTTTTTAAAGCGGTATCTTTGACTCGCATTTGGACAAATGCCGCCTTTACACTAAAATTTTGAAATTTAAATCGATTTACATCGATTTAGAGTTTATAATTGAATGAAAGTCGTTCGTCCTTCGGCAGATTTTGGCAATAAATCATAGTAGCACGCACACAAGCGAGCGTTTCTTGCTGTACGGAGTAGTTTGTCCGTAGTAGTGATCAGGTGTTATAGGATGTTGATATTTGAGTTTATTATCAAACTTTCGATCGTGTTTTTCTCGAAAACTAAGGCTTAAATTAAAAAAAATTTCATACAAAAATTGTTAGTCACAACGTAAACTCATTACCCTTAAAATATTTGACACTGATTTTTTAACACCTTATATAAATATGTTTTTTTTTTCTTGCTGCACCGCCTGTATTTCTCTGTTTGATCACTGGTTGACTGGTAGAGAATGCTTCTTGGCATTAAGTCCGCCATTTGTAAAATTATTTTTAAATGTGCAATAAAGTATAAATAAATAAAATAAATAAATAATGTGCTATCGGATTCTCTTAAGTCCAAGTTAGCAGACACAGCTATGTTCTCGTCAAATACTGAGCGGAAGAACCTGCAAAACATATTAGAAATAGTCTGACCGTCATTTCCTATTTCCAGATCGAGTTTCAGAGTATCAGGAATACTATTAACATTTTTTATTTATTTTATAAACGACCAGAAATGTTTTGAACAATATCTGATATTTTCCTCCGATCTAGTTATACCTAAATAAATTGTAACATTCTACTTCCAACTTTTTAACTAATCGCCGCGAATCAGAATAATTTTCATAGTCAGAAATCCTACCGTAGTTTTTCCATTTTTTGTGTAACTTAGCTTTTTTCTTTAACATTTTAATTAATTTAAATGAAAACCAGATCGGATATTGTACACGGTCTTTTACTACTTTCAAGAGTATGTGATTATCTATAATTTTATTAACAATAAGGTAAAAATTATCTAACGCGCTCACAATATCAGAACTACATAAATGTTGCTCCCAGTTTACCTGCTCCAGCTCGGATCTAATGATATCATAATTAGCCGCGTGAAAACGGCGGACCGTCCTCGGCGGCTCGCGCAGGCAGGCGTCCTTAGCGTTCACATTGGCGATAACAACCGACAACGACGGGTGGTGATTATCCTCCGGCAAGGACAAAGGTTCGGTGCGAGCAACGCAACACGGAAAACTAGAAAATATGAGATCAAGACATCTGTTATTACCAGTGATCGGAATAGGTAGAGTGATTTGTTGTACTTGCGTAATGCTGTCATAATATGGACATGCCTTTTTAATGAACCTTTATCGAAAAATTTCGGGATTTCGGGAATCATTAAATATTATTTAGGTCGTGATTTAGTAGCCATTGTATTTGAAATTAGAGGTTACGATAGCAAAGCACTTTTAAGTAGTACTTATTTTGCTATTTGTATGAGAAATTAAAAAAAACTGGTTAACGGAAACCTATATTTAGACTTTAGAAAGCACCAACCAACCAACCAAAGCACGGATACATATCAAACACAGCCAGCTCCGAGATTCGGTGCTGTTGCTGAAAATTTCTTTACAGAAAACTCCAAGTAAATACTTTCGACCCCGGCGGATTAAACCCGGGACCCGTTTCGATAACAAATGAATGAGTTAAGACAACCGTCGATACATGGTTCTGATCGGTCGTCCGGCTTTATCAAGTGCGGCACGCACAAAGACTCGCTCCCCGCAGAGGCATAACGGCACGCGTCTTTCCATAATGCACCGAAGATTTTGACATCACAGGTATCCAGTCTTTGACGTCAGTATAGGCCAATGTTCAGTACATTGTACTCAAACTTACTGAACTTTCAAATTAGAATATCTATGTAAAACAAATGTTTTAAATAAAGCTGGTACTTCTTATAATATTTAACACCCCGAAAAAATATCCTACTGCATTTTTCATGTAGGTAAAATAAAACGATTTTTAAATTAAAAAAATGTTCGTCTCAGGCAGGACGCTCAAACAAAATGTAAAACGATTTTTGTTGTTGATCGTGCATGCAAAGGTAAACAATGGACACCACATAAAATTAAAGCCTGAATAATGTCGAAATCCCCGAAATCCCGGAGAATTAAAGCCCAATAGTTTCGAAATCCCGAAATCCCGAAGGTTTGTCCATATTAATATCAGCGTTTGAGGTTATTGACCCTAAATCACTCTACCTATTCCGATCACTGGTTATTACCATTAGGAACACCGTTTCGCTGGCACCATCCAGTGAAGTTCATAAAAGTAAATGCCTGCGAAGTTAACAGATCCTTAGACGGATTTAACAAGTCAAACTATTACCAAATGAGCTATCCTGTGACCACATAGCATTCCTGATATTAAAATCTCCTATAACAATATATCTTATATATAAAATTCTCGTGTCACAATGTTCGTTCCCGTACTCCTCCGAAACGGCTTGACCGATTCTCATGAAATTTTGTGAGCATATTGAGTAGGTCTGAGAATCGGCCAACATCTATTTTTCATACCCCTAAAGACCACGCAGACGAAGTCGCGGGCAACAGCTAGTAATATATAAGTAGTAGTATTTATACCTATTTATTAAGTATGTAATGTTGGCGTGTATATATATATATATATATATTATAGGTTTTTTTTTCTTGCTGCACCGCCTGTATTTCTCTGTTTGATCACTGGTTGACTGGTAGAGAATGCTTCTTGGCATTATGGCAAATGTGCAATAAAGTATAAATAAATAAGTGATTAATTATATCAATATTAGTTAGAGCTCTTTTGGGTAGCCTACAATTCAGTTTTTTTTCTTGGAAACGTAAATTCCGATTCCATCTTTGTAAGGCTTCAGATGTAATCCTTTTCCGATGCACACTGCTTTTATTTGCTTATTATGTCTTTCAAGTTCTGATAATTGTTTTTTGGCTCATTTGAACTCGTTTATAGTTTTTGCGACTCCAGCAACACCCCCTACCAAACTGCCAGCAGCAGAAAGGCCAGCAAACATCGGTATCAAAGGGAGAAATCCACCAGTTTTTGGTACAGGTATAATTCTTGGCACTTTAATAGACAAATCTGAAGCTAGCTCTTGCGCGGTTGCACAAGCTAATTTCATCAAAGCTTTTTTTACATTGGGGTTTTATGTTATTTATGTGTTTTTTAGTATGTGAAACGATGGTTTTGAACGTTTTCTTTAAACTTTTAGCTGATGGCTTTCTTAATAGTTCATTAGATCTATCTTTTTTCTTTGAAGCTAGAGTAGGTCGTTTACTTTTCATTTTATTAAATTTTTAATTTATAATTGTGAATATTAAATAAGTAATAGACTATATTGTCTTAAGAACGAATATAAAATGAAGAATGATTAACAAGAAATGTCTTTAAATAAGCACACAATTAAATGTTGTCAAGGAAAAATAGCAACTACAATACATTTGTTTTATTTATCCAACTGTTTTCGTTACTTGGAAGCCCAAGCCATTTCACATACACAAGGTTACCTTTTCTTTTTAAAACCTTTTCAACTAAATAAACGTCATGATATTTAGTTTTTTGAAGTTCTTGGGAATAAAATGCACCAAATATTGGACGTGAGTTTGAATCTTTTATTAAATAAGTCGTAGGATTTGTATTTTGTACTTTAAAAATCTTAAATATTTCCGTTGACCAGTTAGGTGTATAACTCTTATCAAAACAAGCTTTTTGTTTGCTAAGTCTCACATAGTCACCGATTTGATTTTTTTTATATTCTTTTACTTTCTTATCAGCAGCCAGTTTCTTGTATCTCCGCACAATATTTACTTTATTCGTATGAGATATAGTTGCCGGTGGTTGACCAATAGTTCTGTGCACATCATTATTGTATTCGTGTACTTTTCTACTAAGTAATCCGTTAGTTCATTTATAATTCCCATTTAGGTTAAATTCTTTGTATAATTTACCCTTTAGCGTTCTAATAAATCTTTCAACTATTGAAGCTTTTTTAGTAGAACACGTAGAATAATGATTAATATTGTTGTACTCGTTCGTATTTTTTTTCAATTTGTCGTTTTAAAATTCTTTTCCACGGTCGGTATGCAATTTTTTTGGATCCGACCATTTAGCAATAACTTTATAAATGCCTTTGATACAAGCTCTTTGTTCTTTTGCTTTAATGGAATACCCCATGCGAATTTTGAAAAGCAATCTATAACTGCTAATATGTATTTATAACCACCATTGACATGCGACATTGTTTGCATATCAATTAAATCTGCTTGCCACAAATCGTCAATATCTTTTAAAATCACTCTTCTTCTCGGATAATTAATTCTAGCATTTTTACAGATTTCGTTAACTACGTCTGCTTTGTCCATAATGTTTATTTAAGGTAGCTGCGAGATCTCTAATATCAGCACTTCTTTCAATCTTTTTTATTTTATCAGATAAAATTTCAAGACTTTTATTGATATTTGCATTTTTTAAAAATATTTTAACTTTAAATTGATCAGCGTTGTTTCTGTCAAAGCGAGAAGAATTTTCAAATTCACTCAAAGTTTTCAAAATATCTATGTATTGTTCATCTTTGTGGTTATATTGTATTGGTTTAGTATTAAGATGCTTATTATTTTTATTACCTACATTCATTGTCAATGTAATTTTAGTGACTGAGTGTTATATATGTTGTTATAAGCCTTATATTATTGTATAATACCAGCTTCCTTTAGATGTACGAAACAAACCCAATGATAGTTGTTCTAACACTGATTTAATTCCAAAGTAAATATAAAAATGATAGGTACTTAAGCAGACGTACGGACGTTATGCATGTGTGCATAAATAAGTTAGTGTAAGTGACCTAAATTAGCATGTCATTGACATTATACCTATTGTGCGGTAACCCGTACATCTTGCCGGCCCAAACAGGGGATGAACATTAAAATGTTTCACAAGTTTAAAATATAAAATAACTACAAGTGTAAAATGAAGTAACATAAATAACAAATCAAATGTAAATAAAGGTAATGTATTATGGGGGGTGAAAGGAACAGGCTACATCACTCCCCTCCGAGACCGGAGGTCGATAGCAGGTTGAGTCGTCCATTGTGATGCTTGCCGGGCCAGTGGAATGTTCCAGTGAGTCGGAACTAGATGCCGCATAGTTCACGGTGAGTCGGAACTGTCTGCGGTGATGCTCCAGTGAGTCGGAGTGGTGCAGTGCTGCGTAGTGGCTGGCTGCTGCGTCGACCAGGAGAGAAGTGCGTCTCTGCTTGCTGACCGGCCGAAGTGCAGTGTGCTGTGCCAAGGTCGCTGAGAAGGCTGTGGGTGATGACCAGGAATGCGCGTCCGCTGCATGCTGGTGGTCAGGATACCCGAAGTAGCCGTGAGTGCTCTGGCTGGCTTTTTGACTCGCTGCTCGAAAGCTTGGGGAAGTGATGATGACGTCACGATGACGTATCACGTCGGGGTCACCAGTTTGGGGGGTGAGAGGAACAGAGTGTTGTTCCTCATCCCCCATTGAAAAGGGAGGATCCTCCGACCAGACGGGAGTTGTGTCTGGTGGGCAACTGCCCGACGGTTGTTGTCGGGTTCTTGTATATATGCTTCAATCGCTCCGATAACTTTAATATCGCGATGTAGGATACGTCAGTTTTATATGTAGCGAGATAGATGTCGCTACAGTATAAAGAAAATTATGTAAAATAGCTTAAATGTTTTATCACTGCACTACACTTGTAACAGGAATGTCCAGTCGCACTGATCGCGGTCGGGTCCTAGAAGGAGTAGCCATGTCCTGGTCGACGCTCGCGACTGCTGCCATCGGGATTGAGATCGCAGAACCCGCAGGGGCGTTCATAGTTTCCATGTTTAGAGCTCCCTTGTTTTTACGCCATCGCATGAACAGGTAGATGCACCCTGCGATGATAATCAGTCCCAGTGTTATGTATAAAACTGAGTACTGATGTACATCATGTATGGAGAGTTGTGCGTTTTCTTGTTCTTTAAGGGTTGTGATCTGAGTCTTCATATGGCGCCACTCATCTTCATGGTCTTTGGGTGTAAACTGTTCGAATCCCGAAGAGTTCAAAATGGAGTTCAGAACAGACGACTCGGACAATAATTGTATGACTTGCTGAACTTTGACAAGACTCAAATAATTATTATGTCCAAGTATGGAGAAAGTATCACTCTTTATGGTAAAGCCTTGTCCAATTTCTATTAGGCCATTCCCGGTCAGTGACTTCATTATCATTCCAGTGTCGGGACAAAATATGCGGATAGAGCATTTCGCACAGCATGAAAATAGCCACCTGTTATCGTGGTGTAACTTGATCCATCGCTCGTGACACGGCGCCTCCTTTGCACTGCACATTATTTTGTTATGAATACTCAACTTGTAACGGGGTACCCTTACGGCTAGCTCACCTGAGTAGCCCGTTAACATGTAGGAACTAATTTAGGCCCTTGTCCGCGGCTTGCGGTGAGGGATGTGTGCCAACTTAAGGTTATCCTACGGGGAATATTGACCAATGGAAACACACGGTTAAATAACAACAAACGGTAATCTATATTTGTCTTTCCACAAAGGTTTTTGCTTATAACTAGGTTCACTCTTAGATCTAGGCGCGACGCGGTTTCGCGATTATTGCGAGGGTAGGAGTATGACGCCAGAGGGGCGTTTACTGACGCGCTTCGAAATAGGGTTACGGTCGACGGCGGTGCAATGTGGGACGACGGGAGGCGAAATAAAAGAAGTGTTTAGCGCGCACTGTAGGATCATAATGGCTAATAAACGACACTAACCTAAGCTTATATATTAACTTATGTACTAATTGTGGGGTTAGGTGGTACACACACTACACCTCCACCGTTTTTTTGAAAAAAATAATCTTTAATAAACATTTTTTTTTACAAAAATAATAATAGTGACAATTACTTTATTTGTAATAATACGTTGTATAAATGAATGAATATAAAACTGATATTATTGCGATTAATTACAATACAGGTTCTAAAATATTACAAAAGTATAAAATAATTTAGACGTCTAAACAAAAGTTTATAAAAAAATAAACTGCTATGATTTTATCGCCATCGATATAAGCAGATAAAAATACATTCAATGCTACAGAATTAAAAGTGTTGTATTTTTTTTTTCAACAAGTTCTAAATTAATAAGTATTTATAAAACAAGTATAATATCTACCTTGCAACCAGAAAAGTGAAAACGAGTACCTAATTTCCAAATGTATATTTTTTACAGTACCTACTTAGCTAGAATATTTGAAATAAATCGATTGTATCGATGTGGCTACAGTTTTGTAAAAAAAAAAGTTATATAATTCAATACGTTTACGTTTCACAATGCACTATACTCATTACAATGAAAGTTTATTAAAACAAGTTTTAAATTTTAAACTTACACAAAAGTTAAAATGTAATTAACATTATATTTTAAAGAAACATGTTTTCATTACACATCTTTATAAAAAAAAAAAAACTGCAAAACAATAACCGATACATTCTCTTAGTTATTTGATACATAGGTAGTACTTATTGATAATTTGAAACTACTAATACACTTTTAACTAAGTATATTTTATTGGCTAGACGGGTTCAGGATCCAATTCTATTTATATAAAAATAGGTTCAAAAAAACATTGTAAAATATTAAGGTTTAAAAAAATATACAAGATATACAAAAATACACAACATTGTTAGTAGTAAATGAATTGGGAAGGCTGGCTCAAAAACGCTGTATTTCAACCGCTCGCAAGCTCGCTCTTTGAAATACATCGTCTTGATCTAGCCTTTCCAATTCATGAAACAATCAGACATACCTGTTCACAGCAACCGATGAATGATGCACATTTAACACCACTATAACAAACACTGTCACCGTTATTGTTTGATTACTTATAAACTTATTTATAAAATAGAACTGAACTGTTTTTTTTTTCTTTCTATTTAATTCGTTAAGCGTAAATATTTAATTTTAATTACTTAACAATTTAATAAATTTATGAATTGATTTCGCTTCAGTTTACAACCGTACCGAAAACGGGTACTTCTTTCTGGTTGTATCTCCGACCAGCAGAGCATACACTTTGGCAATATTATAATTTATTAACTTATGAATTGTTAATGTTAAACATTGATTTCGTAGGTATTGTTCAAATGCTTCAGTTTACAGCCGTACCAAAAACGGGTACTTCTTTCTGACTGTATCCCCGACCAGCAGGGCATACACTTTGGCAATATTATAATTTATTAACTTATTCATTGTTAATGTTAAACATTGATTTCGTAGGTATTGTTCAAATGCTTCAGTTTACAGCCGTACTGAAAACGGGTACTTCTTTCTGACTGTATCCCCGACCAGCAGGGCATACACTTTAGCATTGTAATTTGCAATTTATTAACTTATGAATTGTTAATGTTAAACATTGATTTCGTAGGTATTGTTCAAATGCTTCAGTTTACAGCCGTACCGAAAACGGGTACTTCTTTCTGACTGTATCCCCGACCAGCAGGGCATACACTTTAGCATTGTAATTTGCAATTTATTAACTTATGAATTGTTAATGTTAAACATTGATTTCGTAGGTATTGTTCAAATGCTTCAGTTTACAGCCGTACCGAAAACGAGTACTTCTTTCTGGCTGTATCCCCGACCAGCAGGGCATACACTTTAGCATTTTAACAATATCAACTTAATCAATGAGAAAACTTTTTACGAATTTTATATTATTACAGTTTTATTATGGGAGACATTTTAAATGATTTGTTTACAACCATACCGTAACGGGTATTTCTCTCTGGCTGTATCCCGGGCTTGCAGGGTACACACAAAACATATGAAACATAGCCATAATAAAAAAGAATGAATATAAGTACGTAAAAGTTATTTTAATCAAATCACTACTTACTGAAATTATGAACCAATACTTACTGAGAAAAAAACGATTCAGTTCGCGTAATTGTTTCACTATTAAGTTATTCTTTTTTCGTAAAACTAATAAATAATCAATAACGGTAACTGGTAGTTCGATCAAAATTAAATAGGAAAGATGTTATGCACACGGGATTATTGCTTCAACTAAAAGGTAGCTAAGGTCACCGTGACGCGCATGTATGATAAAGGGAAGTGCATACTGCTTGCACTTATGAATAATGAATAATGAGTATGAGTAAAATAATGAAATAGTCTATTTTCTAATTTATTCTCAACCACAAACTAGGTGTCGTGGGTCCGAATCCGTCAGGGTAAATGTTTGTGTAGTGAGCATCGGTTTGAACCTTTGCCTATCGCCGCATAAAAATATTCTTAACGAGGCTTGTTTTAAATACACATTTTTATCATCTTAGCTGATTAGTATTATTTCTTGCACTATATTCTAATAAACAGCTTTTAGAATATTACTCATTCAAAAATGCATTTAAAAATCAAGAAAAGAATTGATAATAGACAAGTAGGTATTTGCTTACGAATAAAATAACAGGGATTTTTTTTTTCCACAGTTTATGATTTCTTCCTTAGATTATTCTCAGGTTGTGTATACAACGCTTTATATTCTGCGTATCGCTAACTTAGCTTCCTAAGCATTCGAAGTGTGTAAACCTAAATCTGCTTACATGACGTATCTTGTTACATATTACACTTACGATCAACGAATTGGGAGCTAGCAATCCTTAAAAATATTATGGTGTATGAATTTGTTGATGATAGCCTGAATAAATTGATCTTAATAATTTCGTTTGGACATTGTTTGAGCTGAATTTATATATATTTATATATATATTTACCTATTACGCAAACCTTTGAAGGAATATCGTTGATATGAGCAATATTTAAAATTTTATGTCTTATTCATAGTTTATAGATATTTGAGGTTTTAATATTGTAACGTAAGATGGTGAATCCGATAATTTTGCCATCAACTGTAAACGATGTCAAGTGTGATCGACAAAGGATTTCATGGTATTATTTAATATGTTTAAATAGATTTCGACAAATTAAAAACCTCCTTCTTTGTAGTCGGTTAAAATGATGTTTTACTCAATAACGTTTATTGAATAAATGGATTTGAAATTGATTATAGGTAATCTTGATTTTTCATCATATAACATTGTTATTTTTATGTTAGTAGGTAGGTACTTTCCGACTTCCTAATTTCAACGCCTTGAGACTGGTTGATGATGAGACTTGGATATAAAATAAATATGCTAGACAAGTTTTAATCCAAAAACTCATTAACGATTAGGTTATTAATATTTTTAAAAGGTCAATTTGTTAAACTTATGGTTAAATCCTACTACAAGTCAATCAATAATTTATGAAAAATTATATTAATAATCTAGTGTGAGTCATGCCGTGGGCAGTAACTAGTACTTGAAATAACAAATATTGCAAGTTGACGATTTCCTAAATAGGTAATTTTATAAGTAATTTGATCAACTTGTTTTGTTCGTTTTCAATCAATAGCTGATCGGCATTATTTTCATCGTGTGTATAATTTGGTAATTTTTACTTTATTAGTGTGAGTGTAAATTTGGTATAAAATGATCGGTAAGTACATCAATTGCTATTACTGTCCGTGGTCACCTCCCGATCATCTTCCTGCGGAAAACTTCGAGGTAACGCTGCTCTTCATTCTCTTGGAAAAATGTTCGTGAGTTATTTTTATTTTATTTTATTGGGCTCTCAATGGCCTAGACAGTGAAACTGTGTTTGTTCTGTGTTTGAATTAATGAGTCAAGGCCTAAAATACCTAAACGGTCTTTTTTTTTTTTTTTCTTTGTGGTGAGGTTTTGTATTTTCATTGTCTATTTTAGAGTAGAGTTAACCGAGTTAATTTGTTTGAGAATAGGATATTGTATTGATTTTTAGAGGATATTGTATTGATAAATTACAGTTATTTTGTATAATTCATATTTTCAGGTCGGAATCAGACTACAAAAACCGTTGCGCCGCCGCTGCTTGCTTTGACTCAGAGTCAGAGTCGTTGTCGGATCCGGAAGAATATCCAAGGTAAATATAGATTACTACTTAGGTTATGAGTGAGCATTAAGTGACGAAAAACTCTAAATGCATTTTAATCTTAACCAAACTTATAAATCATATTTATTGTTACAGCCCACCTAAAAAAACTAACAAAGCCAGCAAGGCTAAAGTGGTGAAGAAGGAGAAATCCACCAAAAAGTCTGGGTACGTATTCTAACTCTGTTAATTGTGCCTATATCATGTCATTTAAAAGTGTTTTTTGTAAACTTATTTTTATTTGTTTTATATGTAGGACCGATTCATCTCGCAGAAAACGTAACATCGTTGCAGATTTGGGTGTGGAGTCTGAATCGGAGTCTTCTTCAGGCGAAGAAGATCTCAGGTACAGAGTTGTTTAACCTTAGACCTCACTCCTCAATTTTTTCTTTTTGTATTTTGTTACTAAACATATGTTTCTATTTCTCCATAAATACAGTCTTCATTAAAATATTTTATAGTGATTAGATATTTTACTTACAAACTATATTTTGTTACAGGTCTTCTAAGAAAGCTAAAGCCTGCAATAGCAAGGCTAAAGGGACGAAAAAGGAGAAACCTCGAAAAAAGTCTGGGTACGTTAATTTTATTATAAGTAACGCATTTATCGTTTGTTATTTACTATACTCGTAGGTACTGATCATTATTTCTTTATTGGAGCAGTAAAACCGGAGGCATCGTCTGTGAAGACCTGTTTGGAGGCGCGGCTGAGCCTGCTCCGAAGCAACAACCACTGTGGTCATCGCTATCGAGGCGCGTCGCGGGCGGGATCAGCCGTCAAGGCACTCTGCAGGCTGACGGCGACGTCTACATCGACCTACGAGTCTTCAACGTTGCCGAAATCATCGAGGTGGACCCCCGGGAACGCTTTGACAAGTGGAGCGGCTGTTTGAGGATTCGGCTCAACCACGACGATCCCTTGTGGGATAGCGTTAAGAAAATATTTAAAGATAGTAATAAGGTATTTAATAATATAGAGCCGACGTTTTACGCGGAAAAGAAAAAGTAAGGTAGTCAGTCTTTTTTTTTTTTTTTTGTTTAGTAAATACTAATAAGTATGTTATTTTAGCTTTCATCCATACAACTGTAATGTAATTCTTAACCTAAAATAAGAGTACAATAATTTTAAAATAAATATAATAATAAATATGTAAAACATAAGTAATAATAATAAATCAAAGGTAGTATGTAATATTAGTTTCACTTAAGCGTTTACATATTTAATTAAATTTACTATTGCCTACCATAACTTCCATTCTATTCTAATCATGCATAGCTCAAAAACTATTTTTTGTTCAGTATGTAATAAATCCATCCTCAGGAAAGTTTTTCCTGGGCACTTACGCAGTACTATTCACAAAGATAATACCGCATTAAGCTATGACAAAGGGATTGAGACGGTTAATTCAGCTTTTCGAGGTCGCATCGTGTCGTATCGCATCAGTGCCGATCGCGAACAGGCTCCTGATGGTCAGAAGTTGCCAATTACTTCACCACAGCACTTCATGCATTCCGTTTCGTCTAGGCTACGTAAAGTACTCGATTCTGCCATAGCATGTCACACTAATGTAAAAGTTAACTTTGCATTATTTGCCAACATGATTTTACCTAAACATGATACAGTGGAAATCAAATCATTTGCAACAGAAAATATTCCAACCTTTCATAATTACACGTTTGATGATTTGTTGAATAATGTTTCTCAGGTTATTTGTAAAAAGATGGATGATTTCCAAGAAAAGGGAAGTGGTTGGTCCCTTATGGACATTCTTTATCTCGAAACTAACATTAATAAATATTCACCATTAGGTGGTTCTAGTTATATAGATTTACCAAAAAATATTAAAGCAAAAAAAGCGTGCATTAATATAAGAAATAGTGATGAATACTGTTTTGCTTGGACAGTAATGAGCGCTTTATATCCTGATGTAAAAAACGCTAATCGAGTCTCATCATATCTACACTTCTCTGAAGTTTTAAATACCGATGATATGCATTTTCCAGTATCATTTAAAGATATTAAAATGTTTGAGAATAATAATAAAGAGATTAGCGTCAACGTATATGGGATTGACAAGAAACAAAATATTGTTGGACCGTTATATAAAACATTGTCTCGAAAAAGAAACCATGTTAACATGCTTTTGTTAGAAAAAAACACAAAATCTCATTATTGCCTTATTAAGGATTTGACAAAATTAGTTCGCAATCAAATTACAAAGCATCACGGGAAATTACATTTCGGTGAAGAATGTTTGTTGTTTTTTAAATCAGATCGAGATTATGATGAGCACGTTTGCGGGGGAGTGGTCACGGTACTACCAGATAGTGGCACTATAATGCAATTTAAAAACTATCATTGCATGCAGAACGTGCCTTTCGTTATCTACGCTGACTTCGAGACGATATTAGAGCCTTGCTCCGAGAGCAGTGGCTCCTATACGGCAAAAGTACAAAAACATTTGCCTGCAGCGTTTGCTTATTACATTGTTTGTAATTACGATAATTCGTATAATCGCTTAGTGACATATCGCGGATTCGACTGTGCTACTGTATTTGTTAAGCGGTTGCAAAGAGACATAAAACAGATTTACAAACTAATTCAATCTGCGTCTGAAACTCCAGTTCCTATAATTTATCGAGAAGAAGACAAATTGAATTTTGAAAATGCTGAACGTTGTTATTTGTGTTCTAATTTACTAATTGGTGATAAAGTACGGGACCATTGTCACTTCACCGGTGAATATCGAGGTGCCGCTCATTCCAGTTGTAATCTTAAATTTAGAATACCAAAATTTATCCCGGTGTTCTTTCATAACTTATCAGGTTATGACTGCCATTTGTTTATTCGCGAACTAAGTAGAATTCCTGGTGAAATAAAAGTAATTCCTAAAAACAATGAGAACTACATTTCTTTTACAAAATTAATTCAGTTTTCAATTAGCGACTTTATCGCGGTCCGATTTGTAGACTCATTTAAGTTTTTGGGAACTAGTTTAGAACAGTTAGCCAATAATCTACAGCGAAACGATTTTATAAATTTGAGTGCATATTGTGAAAATGAAAATCAATTAACATTGCTTAGTCGAAAAGGTGTATACCCATACAATTATATGTCAAACTGGAATGTTTACGAAGAAAATAACTTACCGCCAAAAGAAGAGTTTTTTAACAATCTAACCGATGAAGCCATAAGTAATTCTGACTATGATCATGCAAAAAATGTTTGGGATAGTTTTAATATAAAAAATCTTGGTGAATATACGGATTTATATGTAAAAAGCGATGTTTTAATACTAAGCGACATTTTTGAAAAGTTCCGTAAAACGTGTAAGATAAACTACGATTTAGATCCTGCATTTTATCTCACAGCACCAAGTCTCAGCTTTGACGCCATGTTGCTAAAAACAAAAGTGAAATTAGAGCTGCTTTCAGATTTAGAAATGATACGAATGATACAAAAGGGAATTCGCGGAGGTATTTGCTTATGCTCAAAAAGGTATGCTGAATCAAATAATCAATATCAGTCGGATTATGATAACTCCCAACCAAGCAAATATTTAATGTACGTGGACTGTAATAATTTATATGGCTTCGCTATGTGCAGTTATCTGCCTTACGCGGATTTTAAATTCCTCGATAAACAGGAATGTAATGAACTCGACATTACAAACATTCCCAACGACAATGACTACGGTTATATCCTCGAAGTTGATTTGGAATACCCTGAGAGGTTGCATGACTTACATAACGATCTTCCATTTTGTGCGGAAAACTTTACTCCTCCAGGTGCTAAAAATGTTAAACTTACACCAAATTTATATAATAAATATAACTATGTTATCCACTACGTTCATTTAAAGACATGCTTACAACATGGATTACGACTTAAAAAAATTCACAAAGGAATATCATTCAAACAAAGCTCATATTTAAAGGAATATATCGACTTAAACACCCATTTGAGACAAAATACTAACTCACCATTTGAACAAGACTTTTTTAAATTGCTCAATAACAGTATTTTTGGAAAAACCTTAGAAGATACTGAACGTCGAGTAGATGTTAAACTAGTAAGTACGTGGCGAGATGAGAGAAATAAGACCAAGAAATATTACTCAGCTGAACAGCTGATATCTCGTCCAAATTTTCATAGTGCAACAATATTTGATGAAAATTTCGTAGCTATACAATTAAAACGTGAAAAAGTTATTCTTGACAAACCCATATACATTGGATTTACAGTACTAGAGCTGTCTAAAAATCATATGTACAATTTTCATTACTCAGTAATGAAAAATTACTACCATGATAAAATATCATTGTGCTACACTGATACTGATAGTCTCTTGTACTCCATAGAGACAAATGATTTTTATTCCGACTTGAAAGAAAACTTTTTGTCTTATTTTGATACAAGCAATTACGATCTGGAAAATTGTTTTGATATTATACCTAAAAACAAAAAAGTTCCAGGGCTATTCAAAGATGAATTAGGAGGTAAAATATTATTAGAGTTTGTTGGGCTGCGATCTAAACTGTACAGTATTAAAACAAACAATGCTGAAATCAAAAAAGCAAAAGGTGTAAAAAATAGGGTTACAAAAAAATTAAAGTTTTCTGACTATACCAATGTCCTATCAACTGGTAATGAATTAAGAGGTAAAAATGTACTTTTTAAAACAATAAAACATCAAATCTTTACTACAGAGCAAAATAAAGTGGCTTTGTCTAGAAAAGATGATAAACGCTTTATTGCAAAAGATAATGTCAACACTTTGTCTTGGGGACATTATTATATTACTGTATAATTTTTTGGAAATAAATGGATGGATGTAAGATAATTATCATTATGTTAAGCAGCTAAACCAGTGTATTATAGTATTAGTATTATATTTTATTGTTTATTATACATTGATTAGTTTTAAGATAGGTAACGTATTTTTAATAAATTTGCTAAACAAAGTTAGTGTTTTATTTACGTCTTAGGAGACCCAACATTTTTATAGCATCGGATTATTCAAGTTGCAACTTGTTGTAAGTATAAAGCTAATTACTGTAAAAATAAACCAGACACCTAATATGGTTTGCTAATTTGACGGTTTTGCAATGGTGTTATTTTACTTGTGCACATACATTATATATGCAACAAACATGTCGTAACAAGTAAAAATGCTGATATATAGATTACGGTTGACTGTGAAAAGCCAATTCAACAATTAAAAAAAAAACGTTTTTACTAAAACCGCTTATTCATAAGTCATTATAATCATTCTTCATTCAGCAGCGTTGAGATTAGCAGCGAGCCAATTCGTGAATTTATGTAAGTAATGCAATTTTTTTAAATAGTAAAACTTTATTTTGATTATCTTTGCGAAATAGTATTTGTACTAAACTAATATATATTTTTGATTGTTACAGAAAATGGAAGATTCAGCCAACATAATGTTCAGCCAATATGCTCAGGATCCGTTAGAAAATTTTACCCAGCAATACCAGGAACTAATGAGGAATCAGCCGACAAATTATGAGAAAAAACGAAGACAAAAACGAGAAATCAATAAAAAAAAGACGAACGTCTCTAAGTCTTTTGTTATAAGAAAGGAAAACCGTGGAATTAAACTAGTCCAAATCAAAATATTGGATCTTCAAAAAGAATCAGCGGTGGCGAGTTCATGTAAAGAGAAAGAAAATGTGGTGGTCAACGCGCAGTATGTGGTGCAGGATTTCGTAGATGAAATTGCAGATCTTACCGAGGTTTTAGTAAGAAAGATTTCTAAAAAGCTATGTGGTGATTTTGGTTTGTTATGATTATTTTGTAAGGTTTAATAATAGTGTTTATAATGTACATTAAAATTATATTTAGTTAAAATTGTATCTTACTTAAGGAATGAATAAACTTTATAAGTAACTAAAAATGCATTTAAATTACTTTCTTTTTGCTTTTAAAATCAAGTTTAAAAATAGTTATATCTGTATAGAGGTATCGTGAGTAAAACAGTATATATATATTTTAATTATATTTATTAATTGTTTGCTAAACACCATTTTTTTATACACAAAACATTTCTCAATGCACAAATATTCTTATGATTAACACAATGAGTTATAAAAACATCGTTTCTGTAAAGTTCAGATAATTTCTTAAGATTGGGAATACCTTCATCATTAATATCTATAACATTTTGATGACCACATAAGTCTTTTAGCCATTTCACCTTTTCTGCTCCTTTAACAATAATTATTCGATCTTTAAAGTATGGTTTCATTATTCTTAGAAATTCTTTGTAGTCAATATATCTATCGCTCCAGGAATATCCCCTATTCCTTTCTAACCACCGAACACGCCTTTTTTCTTCTTCAGTAAGTTTAGAGAATGAATGTGGCGGTTTTATTAAAAAAATATCAGTATATTGCAAAGTAGCTATAGCCAATTCTTTGACTATGAACTCATTGTGTAGATTTTTAAATCCTTGCACATCCACTATTACCGTATTGTTATTCATGTTAACTTTTTGACAATATTACTCAGCGGTTTGTATTCGAATATACAGTCGTTTAAAATCAAACAATATGCTGCTGTGTGATCGGGTATATCTTGGTCTGCTTCAATTTCAACTCTAACGTCGATCGACCCCTTTAGGGTCTCGTGTTGTCGCGAACAGTCGATAACAAACATAGGAGCTATGTCCCTGAATTCTTTTAAACTCAACAACGGTTCTGAACGACGTCCGTGATACGACTGTTGAAATCTTGTGTATTGTTCGTATAATAAAGTAAATTTGTCATCTGAAAAACTGACATTTAATCCCTCATATGGATAATATGATGAATTTAAATAGACTCTCACATCACGTACATGACAATGATCAAACTCAGCCATTGACAATTTACTATTTTGTTTTCGATTGGTTTGTAAGGCAATCACAACAAATCGTGGTTTCTCTGTTTGGGAAGAAGTTTTGATAGACCTAGTATGCTTACGTGTTTTGGGCAGTAACGGGTATTCATACAGATCCCAATTACGAAAAGCTAATGGAATAGCTCGATCTTTCTCTAAATGTTTTAATAAATATATTCTTTCACGATCGGATACTTTAATGTGTGGTACTCTCCAAATTATCTTACTTATTGTAACATCACTAATAACTTCTCCTGAATTTAACTTAACCGTGTTAAGATTTGAGTTGCTTCTTAGTAACACTAACTCGTGCTTGCAGTTCATTATAATTTTTTCATAATCTTCTGCAAATCCCAATATTTTGTTCAACGGGATTGATACGGAAAATGCTCCACCAGTGACATTATTTGTTCCTTCAGGCGACCAGCCCCAAACTCGTGCATATTTTGATTCATTTTCATTTAAAGATAGATAAGATTTTATAGTAGTAGTAACACCAGCGTTCTTAATTTTATCAATTTCTACTCCATTTAATTCATATCTCACGTCTTGAAATAAAAACAGAATTGAATTATTAACAAAATGTACATTTGAAACTCCTGCTTTAGAAGTGCTGTCGTACACATTTACTTTTCCTTCGATGTATAGGCTACTAAGTGAAGGCATACAAGTCTTGCTGGTTGATAGGAATTCTTATTTCATCATTCGTGTTAAAACTTGAGACGTATGGTTTGTAAGAATGGTACTCAAAACTTTCAATGGTATTGTCATATGACGTTTGTTGAGATATATTTAAAATATTCATTTTATTAACCCAATTAGCTTAAGGAAATCTTTGTTGGCTTTGGTAAGCTTCTTTTTAAGTTGAAGCGATGTGCCTTTGTGAGATGATCTTTGAAGACTGTCTTGAAAAGTCTTTGTGCTGGGGTTTTTATTAAAATTTATCATTTTTTCTTAAAATGTAAATATAGTTGCACTTCTTCACCTCGTAAATTTATCTCTTTATTGTCTGCGTCCAACAGCCTTATGTTGGTAGCACTTATAGAATTTTGATTTACAGGAAAATAAATCAAATTTTTAGGTATTTCAATTATCCGGTATCCAGGTGGCACGTTAGGTACAAATTCATAAATTATATGGCTTGCTTTTCCATTAACAAATGAACCACTAACTACATCGCATTCAATCCGCACGATGGTTGTTGATAGAATGCTAACAGGATATTGCGATTCAGTACTTATATTTGCTTTTATTGTTTCCGTTCCAAATCCTAATATTTTACCCAATGATTCTTTTTTATTAAAATGGATCTCTTTGGAACAAAATATATTCGTTTTCAATGTATTGTTATTGCAGGTCAATTTTAACACACTGTTTTTAATGTTACTTTTTAAATAATCACATATATCTTGAAGCTCATAAGAATTTGTTTAATTTCATTTTCACCATAATAAAACTTATTGTTTCTTTCATCTATATTAGGAATAGAATTGACCGTTGAAAAATAGATCAGACCACATTCGTAGTCTCCTCGGAGTTCCAAAGTTGGGGAATAGTTTGTAGACAAAGAGGCTCCGCTCCCAGTTATAGACACAGTGAAAGACATTTTTATAATGACATTTTTTATTTCAATCACTTATTATATAAATATTTTTTCCAATAGTTTCTTAAAAATTTAAGACATAGGTGGCCACAGTTTACAGTGCCAAAAGATTGATGTCTTGTATAATTGTAGTTTATAGGCATGTTATTCATATACTTTACAAATTCTAAAGGCGGTTTTAAATCACCGAAACTATCATAATATTGAACGTAATTGTTTTTCTTTACAAAGGCTACCCAATGCGTGCCAGGATTTGAGATGCTATCTAAATTCAGTATTCCACATTCAATTTTTCTAGGTTTCAAGGGCAATGTATCTCTCATGTAAACGCCACGAAAGTGTGGAATATCACTGGAATGTTCTTATATATCTAGGCTAGTAAGTGCACGTCTGGGTAACCGGTTTATTCGTTTTTTGAAGGGTTTAGGTATAAACCCGCTCCTTTTTTATGAGGTTTAATGTATAATCCTTTTCCGAGAGCTAGCGCTTCCATCGTTCTGTTATGTCTTTCAGATTCTTGAAGACTCTTTTGCGCGGCTTTAGAATCATTCACAGCTTTTGCTATACCAGCAGCTCCTCCAGCGAGTGAACCTAATGCTGACAATCCCGCAAATATAGGGATAAGTGGTAAAAGGCCTCCTGATTTTGGAAGTGGAATACAACGGGGCAAGCGTATTCCTTTGTTCTTACTAAATAGTTTTTTTGCAGCTGCATAAGCATATTTTATTGCAGAATGGTGGTCCTTGTATTTACTTTTTTTCAATTGAGACTGAATTACTTTAACGCCTTTCTTAAAACATTTTATACCACTGCCTGCCCTTATTTTGGCTTTCATAGCATTTTTTACAATCCAAGAGGCAATTTTTTCTCCTTTACCAGCTTCCTTTGATTTCAACCTCTTCTTAGCCATATCCAAAAGTTTTAAATCAGCTATACGTCGAGCGCTCGAGTCTTTGTTAATGTATGCAATATCGTGGTACATGCAGGCTTCATCTAATTTGTTCACTCCTCGTTGACCTTTACTTATCCGTTTTTGAAGTTTAGTTCCAGGACCGCAAAATTGATAGCCAGGTAAATGAACTTCGAACGGTAAATGATCTATGCAGCTATTAATTATACCACTACCTCCCTTCATTGATAGGCATAAAGTGAGTTTAAGAAGTATTAGAGTTGTTTATATACCTATTTGACTAATTCACTTTTGTTAACCCAACTGTTTTCTTCATCACTTAACCCTAACCACTTTACAAACAGTTTGTTCCCTTTTCTTTTAATAACCTTTTCGATAAGATAAACGTCTGGGAATTTTGTTTTTTGTAGTTCATAGCCGTAAAAAGAACCTAGGATATACTGATTGTGTTTGTCTTCTAATTGATACGTCTGGGGATTTGTTTGATTTATTTTTGCAATGCGAAATATTTCCGTAGACCAATTAGGAGTGTAACCTTTATAGAAATCACCTTTGTATTTACTTATACGAACAAAGTCTCCAATTTGAAAGGTAGGTCCTTGACGTATTTTTAGCTGATGGGTTTTATTAATTTTAGATTTTACTTTACTTTCATTCGATTGATTAACGTCATTTGGCTTAAATTTTGTAATGCGATTGTGGGGTACCTATTCTATTACTTAAATTATAATAAATAGCTAAACCTACACATAAACCTATTTCATACATATAAATATAATCTGTATTAGCAAACATGTAAATACATCTATAATACTACTATTTACTTAAGTAGCTACATAAAATAATATTAAATACATATTAACATCACATACATATTTACTCACTAACATTTACAAACGCGAAATAGCCTACAAGTCGAATTCATAGCTTTGCATATCTTTCGCATATGGCATAGATATTACCGCAGCGCACTGGAACGGTCGCCGGCGCAGCCAATTGAATCTACGTCACAGCGGCGGCCTTAGTTTGTACCGGGCGCTCGGCGAGCGGCGCCGAACGCGAGCATCCGCATCTCACGAAACAGTCCGAATTAGAACACGACGCGGAGCGTACGCCGCTCGCTTGCTACCATACCTATCGGCTCACGCGACTATAACCCGTATCCAGTGTCATCATTTCTTCCTTGCACTCCTTCCAAATAATTAATCCTAGCAGTACACCCCACTGCTAAACTGGTGACCCTATATTGTGCACGAAGATTATAACAATGGAAGAAGATGGCAGCCATGAGTTTCACGACGCTTCAAAAGGGCAAGCCTCCAGTGGAAGCGATACGAGTGATGTTCATCATGTCAAAGTTAAGAACATACCATTTTATCCAGACAAGCCAACGCTTTGGTTCTCGATGTTGGAAGGTCAGTTTATCTTAGCTAATATTACTAAGGACAGCACAAAATTTTACCACACCATTGGCATGCTTGACCACCAATACGCCATCGAAGTAGAAGACGTCATCGAGACGCCTCCACCACACAATAAGTACGACAAGCTGAAGAGCGAATTAATCAAGCGTCTATCCGCTTCAAAAGAGCGCAAAGTAAAGCAGTTGCTGGACCACGAACAGCTAGGTGATCGTAAGCCTTCCCAGTTTCTGCGGCACTTGCAACACCTTGCAGGCCCTAGCGTCCCGCAAGACTTTATACGCACTATTTGGACCAGCAGACTGCCAAATAGTATGCAGACGATTATCGCATCGCAGGCGGCTTCATCGTTGGAAAGCGTAGCTGAACTCGCTGATCGTATCCAGGACATCGTGCCAGTATCTCCGTGTGTAGCTTCAACCTCAGCATCACCGTCATCACACAACCGTAGTCCAGCTGACAAGCTCGACATGATGGCGGAGCAAATAGAGAAACTGACGAAGCAGGTTCACGCACTTACTATGCGACCCAGCAGGCTCAGAACTAATTCCCAGACCAGAAACGGCAACCGTCATCGCAGCCGCAGCAGATCACAGGCCAGCTACCGCAAATACCCGATTTGCTGGTACCACTCCAAGTTTGGTAGTAAGGCTCATTCATGCAACAAGCCCTGTGACTATCACGCGGAAAACGGACAGGGTGGTCGGTAATGGCGACTGACGATTACCCGAACAGCAGCGGTCGCCTATTCGTCACTGATCGGAACACTAAGACTCAATTCCTCATAGACACCGGCAGTGACTTGTGCGTGTTTCCCCGTTCGGCATTTAAAGAGAGACGGCCCAAGACCAACTATGACCTTAATGCAGCCAATGGAACCGTGATCCATACGTACGGCTACGCAAGCCTCCGGTTAGATTTAGGCTTGCGTCGAGACTTTGTGTGGCGTTTTGTTATAGCTGACGTAAATAAAGCTATTATAGGCGTGGACTTTTTAGCTTATTACAATCTTGTTGTAGATGTAAGAAATAAGAGATTGGTTGATAATGTTACATCATTAAATGTTTCAGCCGTGTCAGCCGATAGTCATTGTAGCATTTCGTCCGTCAAAATTCTGACCGGCGATTCTATCTATCACGAGATTTTAAAAGAATTTCCCGATTTAATTCGACCTGCTGGCTCACCACGCAACACAAAACACAACACAGTACATTACATCCGTACAACTCCGGGCCCACCTGTTGCTAGTACACCTCGTCGATTAGCCCCCGATAAGTTGAAAATTGCCAAACAAGAATTCGACATCATGCTACATGATGGGACAGCTAGACCCTCTGACAGCCCTTGGTCAGCTCCATTACATTTAGCTCCGAAGAAAGACGGCTGGCGTCCTTGCGGCGATTACCGTAGGTTAAACGCACGTACCGTTCCTGATAGATATCCAGTTAGGCATATCCATGACTTCACACATAACGTTTCAGGTTGCAAAATATTCACAACTATAGACCTCGTTAAAGCATATAACCAGATACCTATCAGTAACGACGATATTCCCAAAACGGCGATCACTACACCCTTCGGCCCCTACGAATTTCCTTATATGACCTTTGGTTTGCGAAATGCTGGACAAACTTTCCAGAGATTCGTAGATGAGCTGACACGCGGCATGGATTTTGTCTATCCATACTTGGACGATTTTCTGATTTCATCTCCCGACCCCTTATCGCATCAAAATCACCTTAGGCAGCTATTCGAAAAGATGTCAGAATACGGTATTTTAATAAACACCTCAAAATGTGTCTTCGGGGCTTTGGAGGTGACGTTTTTAGGATATAAGATATCGGCGGATGGCATCAAACCATTAGATGAGAGAGTCCAGGCTATTAAGGATTTTCCTCAGCCGGTTACTGTCAAACAACTTAGGAGGTTTCTCGGTATGCTCAATTTTTATAGGCGATTTATTCCCCGTGGAGCAGAAATACAGGCACCTCTTAACGCTCTTCTAACTGGTTCAGTCAAGGGGAACCATCCTATCGACCTGACAGGGAATGCACTAAAAGCATTTCACGATTGCAAGGACAGTTTATGCAACGTAGCACTTTTAGCTCACCCAGACTGCCAAGCACAACTAGCAGTTACCGCTGATGCTTCAGACGTGGCAGTAGGCGCTGTTCTTCAACAGCGAATCGAAGGCGTCTGGCAGCCACTAGCATTTTACTCATGCAAGTTGAGTCCTTCACAACGTAAATATTCACCATACGACCGCGAACTCCTTGCTATTTACCAGGCCATTAAATATTTTCGGCATATGCTTGAAGCGAGAGAATTTACAATTTACACTGATCACAAACCACTCAGTTTTGCCTTTCATACGCGGAAGTCAAACTGCTCACCTCGTCAATATCGTCACTTAGATTTTATTTCACAGTTTTCAACTGACATACGTCACATTTCCGGCAAAGACAATGTTGTCGCGGACACACTTTCGCGTATTGAAGAGTTGGAAAGTCCTGTAGATCATGATTCTCTCGCCAAGGCCCAAAATGCAGACCCTGAACTAAAAACCTTACTCAAAGACAGCACATCACTCCGTTTGGAGAAAATGAAAATACCTGGAAGTCGCCATGAACTGTTTTGTGATGTCAGTACACCGATTCCCAGGCCATTCATACCAAAAATCATGCGTCGTCAAATTTTCGATTGTTTGCACTCGTTAAGTCACCCCGGTTCTAACACCACTGCCAAGCTCGTAGCCCAGAGGTACGTTTGGCCAGGCATACGCAAAGACTGCAGGGAGTGGGCTCTTGCCCACTCCCTGGCATGCTCTTGCATGCCTAAACTGTCAACGCGCAAAGGTTAGTCGACATGTGTCCACACCATTGGGTACATTTGATTTACCACGCGCCAGATTTAAGCACGTCCACATAGACATTATAGGCCCATTTTCCGTATCCAATGGCTATCGGTATTGTCTCACGGCAGTCGATCGTTTTTCACGATGGCCTGAGGCAATACCCATAATAGACATTACCGCGGAAACTGTCGCGAAAGCATTCATAGAGGTGTGGATCTCACGCTTCGGTTGTCCGACCACCATTGTAACAGATCGCGGTAGACAGTTTGAATCTACATTGTTCACCTCTCTGTCACAAAGGATCGGATTCCAGCACCGTAGAACTACAGCGTACCATCCAGCGTGTAATGGCCTTGTTGAGCGTTTTCACCGACAGTTGAAAGCCGCCATAGTCTGCCATGCTAAGAGTAACTGGACAGAATCCCTACCGTTGGTACTTTTAGGTATTCGCAGCACTCTCAAAGAGGATCTCCAAAGTTCACCAGCAGAACTCCTTTACGGTGAGCCCTTAAGACTTCCTGGTGACTTTTTCCAGTCCAACTCAAGCGGCACCACAGATATGACCGACTTCATGGCATGACTTAAGTCTTTTGCTCAAAAACTTCAACCTTGTCCAGCATCCCGTCATAGTTCAGGCAAAGTCTTCATTTTCAAAGATCTAAGTACCTGCAGTCACGTATTTTTACGTGATGACACTGTGCGGGGCACTTTACAGCCCGCATATACAGGGCCATACAAAGTTTTAGACAGAGGTCATAAAACATTTAAATTAGATGTCAAAGGAAAATCGGTCACAGTAACTATGGATAGGCTTAAACCGGCCTATATACTGTCACCCGAATCTAATTTAAAGTCTAATGAGGAGCCAACACTTGCGCCGGATATAATAGTTCCTACCACAACAAAAAATATGCCAGAACCCAGAACCACACGTTCTGGCAGAAAAGTGCGGTTTCCAGATTTTTATCGCCCGTAGTGACGGTCTCTGGGGGGGTATGATGTGGGGTACCTATTCTATTACTTAAATTATAATAAATAGCTAAACCTACACATAAACCTATTTCATACATATAAATATAATCTGTATTAGCAAACATGTAAATACATCTATAATACTACTATTTACTTAAGTAGCTACATAAAATAATATTAAATACGTATTAACATCACATACATATTTACTCACTAACATTTACAAACGCGAAATAGCCTACAAGTCGAATTCATAGCTTTGCATATCTTTCGCATATCGCATAGATATTACCGCAGCGCACTGGAACGGTCGCCGGCGCAGCCAATTGAATCTACGTCACAGCGGCGGCCTTAGTTTGTACCGGGCGCTCGGCGAGCGGCGCCGAACGCGAGCATCCGCATCTCACGAAACAGTCCGAATTAGAACACGACGCGGAGCGTACGCCGCTCGCTTGCTACCATACCTATCGGCTCACGCGACTATAACCCGTATCCAGTGTCATCATTTCTTCCTTGCACTCCTTCCAAATAATTAATCCTAGCAGTACACCCCACTGCTAAACGATGCACAGTATTATTGTAGTGTTGCACAACTGAATCTAAATTATTCTGAACCCAGTGATATTTACCACATAGACTAAACAATTTGTAAAGGTGTGATTTTAAAGTTCTAATCACACGCTCTACAATAGAAGCTTTCTTAACAGAGTATGTGGAATAATGATTTATATTATATCTTTTCATTAACTGATTAAATAAATCGTAGAATTCTTTACCTAGGTCTGTTTGTAAATTTTTTGGTTTTCTTTTAGATACGGATAATACACTATTCATTGCATTTGTAACACATTGCTTGGATTTTGACTTCAACGGTCTCATCCACACGTATTTTGATAAAGCATCAATTACGATAAGAACTTATTTAAATCCTTTATTAAATGAGGAGAATTTTTGAAAATCCATTAGGTCAGCTTGCCATAGATCATCTAATCCCTTAATGATTGTACATCGACGAACGAAATTTCTTCTTACAGCTTTATGAAGCTCATTTACTACTTCTTGTTTACTCATTCTTAACAGGTTTTGGTGCAACTATGTCATCAATTTCTTTTTTTGTGTAATACAGTTTACTCAAACTGACAGAAGTCAATTTTTCAAGATTATTAAGGTATTTTTTAATATCACTTTGAATTTTTTTCATTTCATTTCTTAGGTCTTGAACACAATTATCTACGTATTTTTTATTCACAGCCTCATCATCTTTCTCGGGAATTTGTAGTCCTGTTAATCTTGATAATTTTAAATCAAAATCACCTTTGTCAGTTCTTATCAATGTTTCGGAAATAATGTCAGTGAATTCGGTTTGTCGAAGACGTTTATGAACGTGGTGACCGAACTTATCAATATTCATTGTCGTCCAGTCCGCTTCTTTAGCGCAATGATACTGCCTAATCCTCCCGATGGAAGCTTTATATATTTCACTTGTTTTATAAGACCAGCTTCGTGCAGTTCTTCTATTATTGAATATATTTCATTTTGTACTCCAGTATTACCAGCAGCCCATGAAGCTAGTAATAATTTTAGCCGTTCCACTAACTCATTTGGATCATCCCAATAAACTAAATCAGTATCTTTTTTAACTTCTTTTAAAATTTCGATACCTTCCCCTTGAGGGAGACTTTCTACACTGCTTGTATGTGGTCTAGAAAATTTAAACAATGGTTTGATCACGTTCATATATTTAAATCCTTTGTTGCTTTTTATTGGATTCATTGGATTGTAGTCTCGTCTGTGCACATTAGTGTACGTAAGTATTATTTTATAATTTTCTAAGTCTTCTACTGTAACAAATTTAAAATTTGGTATCTTTTTAAATAATAATTCTTTTAAGCCTTGAGTTTTTTTGAAACTTCGCTTCCCTATTTTCAGAATGCAATCATCATAATCATGAACACGAGTTTTACCGAGCATAAGTTTTCCATTAACAACTCTTACACCATAAGGTATATTTGAATCTTGTATTGCTTCAGATGTCACCGACCATGATAAAGAATCATTGTCAACACTTGGTAATGACTGAAGTGATTTGAATGAGCTATCAGGGCTATCGTGCTCTTCAGCGGGTGATGAAGTGAGAGTTTTAGGTGTTCTACTAACATCATCATCATCCGAGATTTCTTCATTTTGAACAACCTTGTTGAAGTAATCGAAATCCTCGTCCAAATTATTTGAAGACTCACTGTCGGTATTTTTTGTTCTTTTTATTAATTGGTTTTGTTCCATTTCTTCATCTGTGTGACGTTTGTTATCAGTTTTATTTGTTAACAGCTTAAGTGGGCTAACAATAGGTTTAAATATTGTTTCGAGAGCCATATCATTCGTATTTTTCGAATCTTTTATCATTTCTACTTTTCTTTTTACAGCTGCTGCAGATTTTACAATTTGCTCCTTGAGACTTCGTTCCATTGTAGAAGGTTCCACTCTGTTTGGCTTCTTATATGAAACTGATTGATTAATAACTTAGCAGCTATTTAAAGCGTTCAATCCACTACTATAAATGTATCGAACTTCATTCTGTAACAACCTTTATTTCGTTCACAATCTTTGTTAATTACAACGTAATTGAAAGGTTTACTCTAAACAGTTGAACACATTTCCCGAAACTGAGACCATGTCATGTCAGATCCCACATGCTCATCATAAACGTGTTTCAGGTTGATATCGTCTTGCTTAAATAATATAATGAGGTTAGAATTATCTCTTACTAGTTGTTTTGGTATTTTTGTGTATGTTTGATTTATATAGAAACAGTCAATATTTTTATGACGACCCATAGCGAAGTAGTCTCGTATATTGTTTTGATTTTCACAAGCAACATCGTCGAATATGATTATCGAGTTCGGTAATGCCTCGTGTGGACTTAAAATTTCACTGTTATGATTATATTTGTAATAGGACGTATTTCCTACATTTTCCAATACTTTCTCCAAAAATACGTATTTAGGTTGATACAAAGATTTTGAATAAACATATAGGTTACGAAATCGAGGTCCATTCTTATGTAACAACAAACTGATTACTAAGTTAGTCTTTCCACAGTTTGATGGACCACAAACAATACTGCGAATAGAACTTGGTAGTAAATTTCCATGACGTTTAACCTCACTCGTTGGAGCAGGACAGATACATTCCAATTTAAGAGATTCTTTTTGTTTAAGAAATTTCATTATTTATACGCGACCGTTTAGATCAATGGGTTTCAACAAAATAATTTAACATATTAATGTCAAACCCTTTTTACTCATGAATTGGGGAGGCTAGATCAAGACGATGCATTTCAAAGGCGCGGCAGGCCGCGCCGTTAGCGAGCTTGCGAGCGGTTGAAATACATCGTTTTTTGAGCTAGCCTTCCCAATTCATTTACTACTATTGTTGAATTTGAATTTGAAAAAAAAAAAACAAATATTTCTTCTTGTCAATCCAATCGATATTTAAGTAATATTTAGGTATGCCGTGTTAAATGACGGTTATTTATTATAAAAAAGAAAATTTCACCTCTGTTTTTAATTATTATTTTAAGTATATTCAAAACGTATATCTCTATCTTTCTGTCTACTTATTCCTCCTGCTTAACTCCAATATCTAACAAATAATTAAATAAATCTTATTCGTTATCTCTAAAATTACGTCATCATAATGTTATTAACTCGTTCTTATTCCTTAAGTACAACATTAATTAATCATACTTATGCCATATAACTTTTATCTTTATAACAGTAGAAACATCACACACATAAAACTATGGTCATACGACCCATAGGTAGTAATGGTAATTTTACCCGTTGGGTATTTCTTATTTGGGCCGGCCGGTCCCCTTTTTTATAATATTTTATTATTTATTTTAGTACAGTTTATAATAATAATATATTTGTCGACTTTTTAATTTTATAGATGTCGTAGCCAGATCGTAAAATTGACCAATTCATGATGTGACCGATCATTTCATAAAATGGTGGTATTTCATGTTAAGGCCAACTAAAACTGACCATATCGTTTAAATGTCAACATTCGATGAAAAGTCAATCCACGTTTGGCCATATCATTAAAATAAAAATATGTTTACAAGTTACGTGAATTTGTTTAATAATTGTAATCTTGGTCGATAGATAAATTAAACATTTTAAATAGTTATTATTTATAAACAAAACTAATAAATTAAAACACTTGAATAGCTAAATAACCTAACTAACCTCTCAAATTACGTTCCGATATCCTTGATTTTTTGACGTTGCGCTCATTTTTTGAGTGACTTTCATAAAAATTGCCTAGCTTGGTGTCGTAACAATATTTCACTGCACTTTCACCTTCAATTTACACATTATTATTCACTTTTAGAATAAAATATTTGTCCGCCGCCATTACTCATCACAAATACAATGCAACATTAGCGCCTCTACCGGTGGGTAATGTAACGATTTTACGATATGATCACTAATGTTTAAACATTTCATGAAGTATTTGTGCGATTAGCTGTATAAATCGTCAAATGCTGAGTATTCATTGATCTGGTCAGACCACATCATGATGTAGGCAGCTTGTTCTGTTCTATATCATGAAATACCACCATTTTATGAAATGATCGGTCACATCATGAAATGATCAATTTTACGATCTGGCCACGACATAGACATTTAGTCTTATTGAGTGGCAACATAACACATTCCTGTCTCTACTTGTCAGGGATTGTATGCTCTTAGCAGTCTTGCCAGAAGGTTACTTTTGTAACCTTTTAGGTAACTTTTGAACTGCATTGGTTACTTTTAGGTTACACTAATGAAAAGGTTACTTTTAGGTGATTTTTTAGAATTTGTAGAATTAACTTTTAATTTCTTACATAAAAGCAACGTGAAACGGAACGCTCGTTTTGGAATTTTTCATGTTGGTAAGCTCCGTTAGCAGTAGAACTAAAACCACAGACTTCAATCGAAGAAAAAGCGTAGCCGTCTCTATTGGAACAACACGTTGTACTCTTTCACACTTACACCACTTACACACTTGTATCTCGCTCTTTCGCTCGATCAGTCTGATCGGATCGGATTCATTCGTTATTGTTCGTTTGCCGTCGTGTCGTGCCTGCCCGTTGCCGCGCCGCGCGCCGCCATACTGTTACTAATTTGTGCACTTTATTTTGTTGTCATTGTCAGTCAACGAAAGTTTTGTGTCTGTATTTTGTGATTAATTTAATAATTACAATACAACATAATTTCCTACCGGACATTTACTGGAAGCTTGGTAAGTGTATCTACAAATTACAGTGCATATTTGTGTGTGTTTGACTTTGTACTTTTTCTATGTATTAGGGACTAATAAGTAACGATGAATTTGAAACTGACCAATATGTAAGTACCTATTACAAACCATGAATGCTTTGTTTTTTTTTTACTTGGTTTTAGTTAGACAATAAAATAGTAGGTAGGTACAAGTCAGTTAGTAATAGTACAGTACAAGAAGTTACTGAAATTAAACCAAGAGGCTTCATGTTTTTAGGATTCCGTAGCCAAATGGCAAAAAACGGAACAAGCAAAAATAGATCTAATGTCAATGGCATAAAGACTTGACAGTACAAATCTAGTGTTCTTTTTACATGACATTATTATAGTAGTGTTACCTCATCTAAAGTTTTATCCACAAAATATGGGAGAATTTTTGTAATGAATACACACCGACCCAGTTACTTATTAAAATACACATTTAAGTCTATTATTGAGGTGTATCGGGTTCACCAGCCGTATTTGCGTTTCCGAGAAACGTCTTTTTCGAATCGGAAACGTTCTTCTTGTCTCTCTAATTAACTAATTTATATGAGAGTAAGAGTAAGATGTTTTAGAGTAAGATGGAGAACGCTTCCGGGTCGAATTTGACCTTCATCGCAAACGTGAATACGGGGACAGGAATCATTCACACGTATTGCATTAGGTATCTTACTTTCATACTAATAACGTGGTGGATTTATTAATTTTATTTGTTTGATTTCTTTTCATGACTTTGGTGTTGGTGCTTATGCTTGGCATGGTTTTAAAACTTAATATACTAAAAAAATATATGAATTCAGTCTAAGCTAAGCAAATGGACAAATTCTTGATTTCTCCGAAGTCGTTGACTTCAAGGGAAGAGGAGAGGAGAGATATTAACAACGATTGCGATAGTAGTAGTACGATGCGTGAGGAACCTTTGCCTAAGAAACAAAAACAACATAGCGACTTCAATGAAAATTGGCTAACAAACATTACATTTAAAAATTGGATTGGAATTGGAGAGAGAGCAAGAATGTGGTATGATTACCGCTTATTGCAAAGTGTGCGCTTGTACTGTTTTGAATCATAAACCAGCACTTGTCAAGCACATGAATACGGCGAAACATGTTACAAATATTAGCTCAAAAAGCCAAACAACGCCTATTCAACAAATGCTGAAACCCAAACCAGAAGTGAATTAAAAAAAAGAGCAGAGCTTAAAATATGCGCTTTTCTTGCACAGCACAATTTGTCGTTTTCTTTGATGGATGATTTAATCCCATTTAAAAAAAAATACTTTTACCGATTCTAATACAATAAAATCCATTAATTTAGGCAGAACGAAAGTAACAAATACTATAAAAACTGTCCTTGGCAAGATCGGATTGGATCGGCAAATTCCTTTAAAACATTTTGTAGGTTTTGCATCGGACACAACTAATAGCATGGTAGGCGAACACCACTCTGTGTTTAGTCACTTAAAACTAAAAGTTCCACACATTGCATGCATCAAGTGTAGCTGCCATATGATTCATCTTGTGGCATCCAAAGCGTGCCTTAAGCTGCCAAGATCTGTAGAAGATTTTTTAAGAAGTATTGGGGCTCATTTTAGCCGAAGCACCTTAGTGCTTAAAAAAATCCTGGAACTCTTTTAATTTGTTTTGCCTCTTAAGGCAAAACAAATTAAAAGAGTTCCAGGATTTTTATAAAGTCGACATTCATAAGATATTAACCCCGGCAACAACAAGGTGGCTATCATTAGAGGCATGTGTCAATAGAACCTTGGAACAATATCATGTACTCTGTGAGTACTTCAAATTGGAAGTATTCGAGGATCCAAGCAAAGTAACTGAAGACATACTTACAATTCTAGATAATAAATTTACAAAATTTTATCTCGAATTTATGTCTTACGTACTAAATCTGTTCAATGACTTCAATAGACTATTTCAATCTGAGAAACCATTGCTACATCATTTAAAACCAGAAGTACACAAATTAATTAAAACAATAGCCAGTAATTATATGGATTTCAATTATTGTAAGACTACTGATGCCTACAAAATAGAGTATGCCAATCCAAGATTCTATTTGCCACTTGAGAAGATATATTTAGGTGTGGCAGCACAGGCATCAATTGATGAATTTTCGAGAGAAATACCTCCAACACAAATTTCCGATTTCCGAAAAACATGTTTAGCTTTTTATATCGAAGCTTTAGTACAAATATGAAAACGCTTTAGTTTTGAAGATCCTCTTTTTGATTTATTAGAAAATGTTCTAAACCCAATCAAAGCTCAAAAATTTGAAGTAAAAGACTTATCATGCGTAATAAAAAGATTCCCAAATATTGTTACTGATACAGAAAATTTACATAAAGAATGGAAGAAACACGCTTTTCTCGACTTCAGCGAATTAAACATATCGCCTGACTTGCCGGTCGAAGAATACTGGAATAAAATCCTAAAAATGACAGATGGGACAGGAGAACCCTTCTTCCCAAATTTGAAGGAAATAATAATGGTTTTGCTCGTTTTGCCATTTTCCAATGCATGTGTGGAACGAGTTTTCAGCCAATTAAAACTGATAAAATCGGACCACAGAAACAGACTAAATACGGACACAATTGCAGCTTTGATGGCTACCAAAGCGGCTATAAAAAATGCCACAACATTTGAGCCATCGAAAGCATTAATGCATGCTAGAATAAAATACAGCAAGGATAGTGATGATGATGGTGAAGGCCGGTACTTACTGCTTTTACTTATTTTTTCACAAACCAGCAATTTTTTTCCAAGAGTATATTTTCTAAAATTTTATTTGAAAACGCAAAAAAACATATGATTTTAAAATTTCAGATGCTGATGTGCTGTCTTCGCTCATGTACTCTTCGGTCATCATTTTCATTTCTTATAATTATTTTTTTCTCATTATCACAATAATTGTTGTACCAAATCAATATTAATCACTATATACTACAACCCGTTATTGTACCTACTTAAATACATATCTATGGTGCAGTCAGACCTACAGGTAATACTCAGTAAAAAATATTTATAGTATCAATTTACAAATTTTGATATAGAAATCTTAAATTGTACACTTACGAGTATGTATTTACTAATTTTATTTTTCAGAATCACTAGATGATTATATAAAATATAAATTTTGGAATTATAACAACTAATAAATAAATTGAAATTCATATTTAGTATGTATCAATATGAATCAAAACAGAAATGCGGGCAAGTGCTCATCGATGTTTCTGTAAGTCAATACAACTGATATTCTATTCTATCAAATTTTAATACCTTTCCAGTACAAAAAATATGAAAGGTTACTTTTTTTACAAAAAGGTTACATTTTTTTATATTTCAGGTAATTTCTGATAAGCCTGACTGGCAACACTGGCTCTTAGTAAAAATGTCATCAAAAAGTTAATTGCTCTGTGGTCAATCGTACATTGTGTAAAAAAGGTGATATGGCTGCGGCCTGAAAAAGCTGTGTAGTAATTATTATAATAGTAATAAACATTATAATACAGGAAGAACGTCGTATTAATCATCATAACCCATAACACTAACAATAGTTATGGGCCCAGGTTTGGCCGAAAAGGCAAGAAAAATCGCAACCACTTGCGTCTGGTTTTTTGCATTGGGAAACGAAAACAAGTTAGAAGAAATCCAAAATTATCTTTAACATCATGGCGTTTAGCAGTCAAAATAGTAATCGATACAACATTACTCCTTTCGGCGGTGAAGGATTTTCGAATTGGGCGTTCAGGATAAAGAGCGTTCTCAACGAGGCTAATTGCGTACAGGCGGTCCTCGTGAAAGATTTTTGTAAAAGTGATGAAAATAAGTCATTAGAAGCGAGAGCACAAGCCCTACTAATAAGTGCTGTGGCAGATAGTCACCTGGAATATGTTAGAAAAGATAGTGCATATATGATGTTCAAGAACTTAGAAGAAAATTTCAAAGAAAAAGGTACACGTAGCAAGTTATTCCTAAGACGACAACTAAGCGAAATAAAATACAATGAAAGTAAACCACTGAAAAACCATTTTACGAAAATACAAGAAATTTGCACACAATTAGAGGAAGCAGAGTCAACATTATCGGACGAAGAAAAAGTGAACTATATATTGTTATCGATGCCTAAAAGCTATGAAGCAGTAGTCACTGCACTTGAGACCATGGGAGATTTAAAACTAAGCACGGTAAAAGATAGACTTTTAGCAGAAGAAGAAAAGAAAAAGAAATTTAATTTTTATTAGCTGCTGCAAAAAATGGAGTTAGTTTGGAAGCTATAGGGATTGGAAACATTGAGGTAGTGAGTAGTGTAGGTAACAGACAGCATAAATGTATTATAAAAAATGTCTACTATGTCCCTGATTTAAGAAAGAATTTACTATCAGTATCTAAAATGGAGAATGCAGGATTGGTTGTGACTTTTTCTCAAGGCAAGGTAAGAATTTTTGAAAATGATTACATATTAATGATTGGTAACAACTCAGGTACTTTATACACAGTAAATCTAAGTGTGCCTATTAAATCTTGCAATTTGATAAACAAGCCAGACATTAATCTTTTTGAACTGTGGCATAGACGTTTTGGCCATTTAGGCTCAAATAACTTGAATTTATTAGCTAAAAATTGTATGGTAAATAGTTTATTTGACTTAAAAAATAAAACAACACAGAGTGAGTTATGTGAATCTTATTTGTTAGGTAAAAGTTCTAGACAACCATTTAGTCATAAAGGCTATAGAGCCAGTAGACCGTTAGAGTTGATTCATAGTGATGTATGTGGTCCAATTTCACCGACTACTTGGGATGATAAAAACTATTTTGTAACATTTATTGATGACTACACACATTTTACTATGGTATTTTTAATAAAACAAAAGTCAGAGGTTTTCAGAAAGTTTTTATACTATCATAATGTGGTAACTAAACATTTTAATACTAATATTTCAAAGTTGCGAATGGATAACGGACGCGAGTATTTGTCAAATGAGTTTAGGGATTTTTGTTATAGTCATGGAATAGTCATGCAGCATACAGTACCTTATAATCCAGAGATGAACGGAGTAGCAGAGAGAATGAACAGGACACTTATGGATAAAGCAGGAACTATTTTGATCGACTCAAAAATGAAATAGGAATTTTGGGGAGAAGCAGTTTTATTTTCAACATATGTTACAAACAGGAGCCCTGTTTCAGGAAGAGACAAAACTCCCAGTGAGCTATGGGAAGGAAGAAAACCTGATGTTTCAAATTTGAGAGTTTTTGGATCTATTGCATACAATCATGTTCCAAAAGAATTAAGGAAAAAGATGGATGATAAAGGCAAGAAAATGATAATGATTGGATACAACACTGACTAATTAGGTCAAACATGTGGACATATCATTTGTAAAACATCTTGTAAAACTATGTTAAAAGCAAATAAATATTTCTGATTTCTGATTTCTGATTTCTGGAGGATACAAGCTATTTGATGAAGAAAATAACAATGTGGTGACAGCAAGAAATGTTGTTTTTGATGAACGACATAAACGAGGGATATAAATAGTCTTTTCTGGTGTCTTGGACCAGAAAAGACTATTTATATCCCTGATTATGACGTTATTGAAAAGGAAGAGGAACAAATGAATGTTGAAGAACCTATAAAAAGTATAGAAAAAGAAAAAGAAATCGAAAAGAGAACAGAAAACAAAGAAAATAAGGAAGATAATAAAGAAGAGAGAAATCAAGAAAGAGGAAAAGAGAAGAGAAAGATTCAGAAACCAAAATGGCAAGAAAATTATGTTTTAGATTTCAGAGATGAAAGTGATGAAGCACTGTTTGCATTATTAAGTAGTCAACATGAAGATGCACCTGTAAAATATGAGGATATTGAAGAAAGAGAAGACAGAAAGGATTGGGACAAAGCTATAGAAGAAGAATTGAAAATATTAGAAGACAGATACTTTTGAGATTATTTTGAAACCAAAAGATAAGAAAGTTTTAGATGGAAAATGGGTATTTACAAAAAAGGAAACTAATAATGGAAAAATTTGTAAAGCAAGACTTGTCATAAGAGGTTTTCAGCAGGAAGAGAAGTTTGAAGATGTTTATTCACCAGTTTTAAAAATGCAAACTTTAAGAACTTTATTATCAGTAGCTGCAAAGAGAGATTATCATATTCACCAAATGGATGTTAAGGGAGCCTTTCTATATGGAAGAATAGACGAAGATGTATACCTAAAACCACCTGAAGGAATGAATGTAAAAGAAAATTATGTACTGAAACTTAAAAAATCTTTATATGGATTGAAGAAATCACCAAAGTACTGGTATGAGAAGTTTAACGAGACTATCACATCTTATGGCTTTGAACGTTCTATTAATGACTATTGTTTATACAGCAAAGGGGATTTATACCTACTTTTATATGTTGACGATTTATTAATCCTAGGGGGAGATTTAAATAGTATTATTTCAGTAAAAACTTTCTGAGGACACAATTTAAAATGAAAGATTTGGGGAACAATAATTTAACTTACTTGGGTATTTCTATCAAAAGGACTTCTGAGGGAATTTCTATTGATCAAACAAAATATCTAAAAAGAATTTTAAAGATTTGTAATATGGAGGATTGTAAAGGCGGATTGTGATACACCTATGGATCATAATTTTAAATTTGATGAAAAATTTGAAATTGACTTGTCTTATGAAAAACAATGTAGATCTCTCATAGGATCTCTTATGTATGCAACTTTAGGATCAAGGCCAGATTTAGCCACATCTGTTTATTACCTAAGTAGATTTCAATCAAAGCCTAATGTTGAGCTTTGGCGTGCCTTAAAGAGATTATTGCGATATGTTAAAAAGACAATTAACTTTGTATTACTTTACACTAAGGATGAGTCTAGTAATCCACTTGTTGGATATGCAGATGCTGATTGGGCAAGGGATAGTGACCGAAAGTCTACATCTGGATATTTATTCAAGGTGTACAACAATACCGTTTTATGGAAATCTAAAAAGCAATGTACTGTTGCACTTAGTACAACTAAAGCAGAATATATTAGTTTGTGTGAATCTGTTATGGAAGCATGTTTCATGATTAAGTTGTTAAATGATTTAAAAATAGATGTACCATCTGTAACAATATTTGAAGACAATCAAAGTATTATAAAATCTCTGAAAAGTTGTAATATTAAAAGACTAAAACACATTGATGTAAAATTTAACTTTATTAAACAAAAGGTAGAAGAACAAGTTGTAAAAGTAATTTATGGTAACACTAAGGAACAGTTAGCTGATATTTTAACGAAGCCATTGTCTAAAAGTTTGTTCTATAATTTAATTAAAGGATTAGGTTTGTATGATAGGAATGTTTATGTTGAGGAAGAGTATTGAGTGGCAACATTACACATTCCTGTCTCTACTTGTCAGGGATTGTATGCTCTTAGTAAAAATGTCATCAAAAAGTTAATTGCTCTGTGGTCAATCCTTCATAGTGTAAAAAGTGGTATGGCTGCGGCCTGAAAAAGCTGTGTAGTAATTAATAAGAAATATAGTAATAAACATTATAATATAGGAAGAACGTCGTTTTAATCATCATAACCCATAACACTAACAATAAATCGCAAAAATAGGCAACAACAAAAATCGCCTTTTAACGAGTCTTTAAAAGATAAGATAAGATAAGATAATGTTTATTACGCATAAAATTGGTTTACAAAGATAGGTTGACAAAATTGAATAAAATACATTTAAGTTGTAGGCACGATTAATGGCGGTCTCGCACTAGGTTATACCTGTATCGCGAGAACCATGTTTAACGACTGTATTATCAAAAAGTTTTGCGTGTGCGAGGTGGTCGAGTGAGATAGGCTTGAATTTAGTAAATCAGTGCAATTTTAATTTAAAATGTGAAAATTAGTGAGATGTTATATGCTATATGCGCGGATGTGTGTGTTTGATTGTGTGTGTGCGCGCGTGTATGTGCGTGTGTGTGCGTGTTGTGATGAGTGTGTGGTTGTTTATGTCAGGTTTACTGAGGGATTTTCAGTAGACTTTCTGTGTCGTAATATGACAGAGTAAGAAGCCAGTTCATCACCTCTTTAACGGCTAGTCTAACCGAACTATGTCTTATGTCGCAGAAACGTGCAATTTTATTGTAGATGAAGGGCAGTTTGAAGTCGAGATGATTTTTTGCAAAAGCTGTCAAAAAATGTTAAGTATATTTTGAAAATATGATTAAACTTTACCAGCAATTAAAAAATATTTGTTTTAGACAAAGATTTGAGAATATACTTGTCGTCGCACGCGTATACGGGCAACATTATAATTGCTGTTTTGACTTTGTAGTATCTTTAATTTGATTGGTTGATTTAATTTGTAAAGTGCATTGAACGCAGTGTGATAGCGCTAGTATCGTTTTGGCGCGATTACACGAGGACGGAGTCGATGGGGCGCACTTTGCTCACGACCGCCGCAGAACACGGGTCACCCCATCGAACCTGTCACGTTCACGGTATTCCTACGGCTTACTGTGATTTTGGAACAACAGCGATATCATTGCAAACTGCGTTTTCCTTGCTTCACCTAACATGGACGCCATACCTCGAGATGACACTGACGAGCCACCTACCGCTTCGCCTCTGCTCCCGCTGTCATCAGAAGTGGGATTCGCTCAAGCCCCATCATCGGATGCATTATTATTACGGGTGCTGCTCGAACAACAGAACCAGAATATGATGCGACAAATCGAAGCCATCCGACCACCAGTTTCAGTGGCAATCAAGTTGCCTGAATTCGATCCTGATCAATCGGACGCTGATCCACGATCCTGGTGTTCCACTGTGGATATCTGCCTCGCCGAACGACCGTTAGAAGGAGGAGCGCTCATCATCGCACTAAGCAAGGCCTTAAAAGGATCGTCATCAACGTGGCTTTCTCACGTCGCGCACTCAGGTATGACATGGAAAGATTTTCAAAACCTGTTCTTGGCGCGCTATGACACTGCTGAAACATGCGCGGCCACTATTATTCACGTCAATAATAGCCGGCCCAATGAAGGAGAAAATCTTGCCGCGTATGCTAGTCGCTTAATTACGTCACTCATGGCTAAATGGAAGGACATGCAGTCTGAAGAAATCGCCATTTCATACGTGCTCGCACATCTTGCACAGATTGACGGTAGAATCAACCGTCTAGCGTTTACAACGGACATCAAAACAAGGACGAAACTAATCTAAGAAGTGCAAGCATTGTCGTTGAAACGCAAGCAAGAAAGAAGCACAGATACCTTTACACATGAAACCAAACGACTTCGATCGAGTTTCACCCCACGAGATGGAAACAAGCCCATTCAGTGCCACAATTGTCATAAATTTGGGCACAAATCGGTCGATTGCTACGCTCGAAGTAACAAACCGGCACTGGCTGCACACACATCGTCATCAACAAGCTCCATTCAAGATTCGAAGAAGTTTGTAATATGCTACCGCTGCGGAGAAGAAGGTCATGTCGCCCCACAGTGCATAAAGAAAGCAGGCAACGGCGCGCCAGGCGTTGTCGTCGGCGGCGGCGCAGGGGGTACGAGCGGCGGCGCTGCGCTCGAGCGACGGGTCAACATTTGCGAAGTCACCGGTGTCCGTGGCGAACTTACACAATCCGGTGAGTCATACCCTTTTTATTTTGATAGTGGTGCCAAGTGTTCTCTTGTGAAGCTAAGTATAGCAAATCGGTTTTCGGGAGTGCGTAGTGCAACAAACGTGCGTTTAACATGCCCGGTAATTATTGACGATCATTGTTTACATTTGTCGTTCCTTATCTTGCCAGACGAACGTATGCCGTATGACATTATGATAGGTTCGGATATTTTAAACTTAGGACTCATTGTTAATTTATCGCGCGCGCGGTTGTCCATTACAAAACCGGTTGACTGTTTTAGTGCAATCACGGAAATAGATTTGCGTTCAATCATTACGGACATTACACCGTTATTACACGATAATCTTGTTAATTTATTGACGGAATTTTCGTTTGCTTTTATTGACGGTTTGCCACTGAGGCGAGTGACCACAGGTGAATTCAAAATTCGACCTAAAGACCCAACACGTACCGTTTATCGTCGTCCCTATCGTCTCAGTCCGCAAGAGCGAGATGTAGTGCGTGCTAAAGTGAACGAGCTATTGAATGCTAATATAATTAGGCAAAGTATTTCTCCATTTGCGAGTCCCATATTACTCGTAGATAAGCGTGACGGAACGAAGCGTATGGTAACCGATTACCGCGAATTAAATGATAATACAATTCCAGACCGGTTTCCTTTGCCGCGTATTGATGACCAGATTGCGCGTTTGCACGGTGCGAATTATTTTACATGTTTAGATTGCGCTAGTGGTTTTAATCTAATCCCCATTAAAGATCCTGAAAGTGTTGAACGAACGGCCTTTATAACACCCGATGGGCAGTTCGAATACTTGGCTATGCCCTTCGGGTTACGTAACGCGCCGAGCGTTTTCCAACGGGCTGTGTCCAATGCTCTAGGGATCCATTCTATCACTGATTCAGGGGTCTTAACTAGTAATTATGTGATCCTTTATATGGACGATATTTTAATTCCGTCACAGAATATAACCGAGGGGTTGATTCGACTGCGGGAAGTGTTAACTGCCTTAACCAATGCTGGTTTTTCCTTAAATATGTCAAAATGTTCGTTTCTCATGCGACTTGTGGAGTTTCTTGGGTACGAGATCTCCGCCGGTCAAGTTAAACCTAACCCAAAAAAAGTCGAGGCCCTCACCAAACTTCCACCACCCGAAAATGCAACACAATTGAGGCAATTTATAGGCCTAGCCTCTTATTTCCGTAAATTCGTCATGAATTTTTCTCAAATAATGATCCCATTATTTCATTTAAACACCAGTGTCCAGTTCAACTGGACTCCCGAACATGAGGAAGTCCGACAAAAGATTATTTCAATCATAACAGAAAAACCTGTGCTCACGATTTTTGTCCCGGACTTGCCAATTGAATTGCACACTGATGCGAGTTCTCTCGGTTATGGGGCAATTCTCTTTCAAAAAGTTGACGATCAATTGCGCGTGGTGGAGTACTACAGCCGACGAACCACGGACGCCGAGTCAAGATACCACTCCTATGAGTTGGAAACTCTGGCGGTGGTGAAGGCTGTTGAGCACTTCCACCATTATTTGCAAGGGGGACATTTTGTAGTAGTTACTGATTGTAACTCCCTCAAAGCGTCTCGTGCCAAAGTCGATCTTTCCCCACGGGTCCATCGTCATTGGGCTTTTCTACAGTCTTACAATTTTGAAATCATTTACAGAGAAGGCAAACGAATGAGCCAAGTGGATTTCTTGTCTCGCAACCCTTTGCCTAAATCGCCTCTAGTAAAACCGAGTGGAGAAATACCACATGAGAAAGTCGAGCAAAAGCTAGTCAATATAACCACCTTATCTGACAACTGGCTTCTGGCTGAGCAGTTGAAAGTCGATGAAATCCAGGCTATTGTCATTAGATTAAAAGAGAATCAACTTCCTTCAGACATTGCGAAAACTTTTGAAATTCGTTCAGGGATATTACACCGTCGCGTCCAAAGAAACAACCGCACGCGTTGTCTACCAATTGTGCCGCGTGCATTTCGTTGGGCTGTTATCAACCACGTACACGAGTCTTTGATGCATCTCGGTGCGGATAAAACTTTAGAAAAGTTATACGAGCACTATTGGTTCGACAAAATGGCAAAGTACGTTCGTAAATTCACCGAAAATTGTATCACGTGCAGGGTTTCAAAAAGTCATTCGGGGAAAGTACCAGCTGAACTCCATCCCATACCCAAAATAGCTGTTCCATGGCACACGGTGCACGTAGATATAACCGGCAAATTAAGCGGCAAAAACGACCAAAGAGAGTACGTAATCGTACTTATTGACGCGTTTACAAAGTTTGTGCTTTTGTATCACACTCTTCGTATCGATACTCCCAGTGCTATTAGGGCTTTAAAGTCTAGTGTCTCCCTTTTCGGTGCTCCCACGCGCGTAATAGCAGACCAAGGTCGATGCTTCGCGAGTATAGATTTCAAAAACTTTTGTGAATCGCACGGTATACAGTTACATTTGATCGCAACAGGTTTGAGCCGAGCTAATGGTCAAGTGGAACGTGTGATGGGCACATTAAAGGCGATGCTTACGGCAGTAGAGACGTCTGATAGGTCATGGCAAGACGCTCTTGAAGAAGTACAGCTAGCGCTAAATTGCACAGTTAACCGCGTAACTAAAGCAAGTCCACTTGAACTCATGATAGGTCGTGTAGCCCGGCCACTTAGTATTTTAATGGCTGACGATACTGAACACGAGATCGATATTAGTGAAGCAAGAGAACAAGCGGTTCACAATATTGAAAGGAGTGCTAATTATGAGAAGTCCCGGTTTGACTGTAATAAGGCAAAATTTGATAAGTTTGTTGTTGGTGACCTAGTACTCATCCAAAATGAGGAAAGAAACCAGACTAAACTGGATCCTAAATACAAGGGACCTTTCAAAATTTTAGAAGTCCTCGAAGGTGATCGATACACGTTAAAATCTTTGACTAATAACAGAAATTACAAATACGCTCACGATCGCCTCCGAAGAATGCCTCAAAGTACTGTACCTTCTGAACTTAATGTTTGTGACCTAGAATCTAATTCTGATTGATCAAAAGATTGCACCTACACACACGAGTACCTTACTCTATAATTTTTAGGTTGTGTGTGCTACAGCACCGGCGTAGTTGTAACTGCGGTCTCGTTAGAGACCGAACAGAGCGCAATGTGCGACTGTTGCTGTGGCAGCAACCTGTCTGACAGTTTATGTAGTCAGTCTATGAGGACAGTGTTTTACCATGGCTCCAGCGTAGTTGTAACTGCAATTCTGTTATAAGTTGTCAGGGCGCAATGTGCGACTGGAGGTGTGGTGTAATGAATGGCCCATGGGGGCCTAATGGTTGATTTATGAAAACCTAGTGATTGATCCATGGGGATCTGGTTATAATTAAACGTGGTTAACGACTGCTAGTATATCGTTTGAGTTGTCGTGTGTGTTTGTGTGTAGATATTGTTTTGTTTACTGTACATTGTTTACTATTGAGGCTTTCGTTTCAATTTTATTTTGTTGTAAATTTGTAACCCTTTGGTCAGGGTAAGCCGAGCGATTGGGTATTCCAAACTTTGCTTTTGTTGCAGGTATACACGAGGACGTGTAACCGGTCAGTATGGCCGTGTCGTCGCACGCGTATACGGGCAACATTATAATTGCTGTTTTGACTTTGTAGTATCTTTAATTTGATTGGTTGATTTAATTTGTAAAGTGCATTGAACGCAGTGTGATGGCGCTAGTATCGTTTTGGCGCGATTACACGAGGACGGAGTCGATGGGGCGCACTTTGCTCACGACCGCCGTAGAACACGGGTCACCCCATCGAACCTGTCACGTTCACGGCATTCCTACGGCTTACTGTGATTTTGGAACAACAGCGATATCATTGCAAACTGCGTTTTCCTTGCTTCACCTAACATGGACGCCATACCTCGAGATGACACTGACGAGCCACCTACCGCTTCGCCTCTGCTCCCGCTGTCATACTTATATATGGATGTTTGATTTAACACGTTAGCACATAGTATAATTTTAAATCTATATCGTTTATATTGCGCACATCAAGATTTGGAAGTGAAAATTTTAGTTATTTACGGAAAAATTAAAAATATATTTATGCATGTAAAATGTAACCCGTCTAGTTACATAAACTTATTTTACCTTAACTGGTGTAGTGGCCACTAACAGAAAGTAATATTATAAGGAATTAAAAAAAAAACTAATTAAAACGTAAATATTTGCGCCACTATCTTAGTCGCCATCACTCTGTGTGAACTCCCGGCGCCCATCACCTTCATCAAAACCATCACTACGACACGTACTCTCCCGGCAGCGAGCAAACACAACCTTCCGACTCCATCATCACCCGGCTGCCGGCAAACTTTATCCTCCATCGGACTCCATACTTTCTCCCGGCAGCCAGCACTTTTTACTCAAAATTTGTCCATAACTTTTTTGTTTTTTTGTTTACTGCACCTTCACTCGTAAAGTTGTTAAATTCTCCATACTTTTTTTTATTGTCCTTTTATTATAACTAAGTAAATTCAGTTCAAATATTTGCACGAAAATATATCACAAAAATAACTGTGCACAGCACTGCCCAAAGGCAGCACTGGCAGGGTCGCCATGCAATGTGGGACGACGGGAGGCGAAATAAAAGAAGTGTTTAGCGCGCACTGTAGGATTATAATGGCTAATAAACGACACTAACCTAAGCTTATATATTAACATAAGTACTAATTGTGGGGTTAGGTGGTACACACACTACAGCGGTACGGTAGGCGTTAGTGCGGACGTTGGATTCGGGATGGTTCGGGAAGGGGTAGGTTAGGGATGCGAACGAAGGACTGCGCGCCTCTGAGGGCCGGCTACAGTCGCGGTCGAACACAGGGTTGGGGAAGGATCGGGAGAGGGTAGTTTAGGGATGCGAATGAAGAATTGCGCGCCTCGGAGGGCCGGCTACAGTCGCGGTCGAACGCAGGGTTGGGGAAGGATCGGGAGAGGGTAGTTTAGGGATGCGAACGAAGGACTGCGCGCCTCGGAGGGCCGGCTACAGTCGCGGTCGAACGCAGGGTTGGGGAAGGATCGGGAGAGGGTAGCTCAGGGATGCGAACGAAGGACTGCGCGCCTCGGAGGGCCAGCTACAGTCGCGGTCGAACGCAGGGTTGGGGAAGGATCGGGGAGGACGGCGGTACGGTGATGTTAGTGAGAACGCGGGGGGAACACTCGCTGGGTAGCCTTGTGGGTCGGTACGGTACGGTAGACGTTGCGCGGACGGACGTCTTGCTAGCGCGGTGACTCCCGAGCGAATGCACACTGGACTTTTTTTTTTTTTTTATGGACGGACCTATCGCTGAATGCCTTTGAGGAAGACATTCTTCAGCTTAACCCGGGCAGTTGTGGCGTGCGCTGAAAGCGCACAGCCTAGGTCCGCCCCACACCGGACTGCCCGCTGCAGCGCCTTATATAGGCCTCGCGGCGGTCGCTTCAGTATGGCAATCGGTTTCGGTAGGGTTATCGGGTGGCTTCGTAACTTGGACGGGTTGTCGTGCCGCCGGTCTACGTCACACTCACTCCCTTGTTTCGGAGATTTTTACCTGTAAAAATCACAAGATCCGGTACACAAGTTGTCTAGTTACCTACTATACAAGGTTCGGGTTCCTGGACAATCCATTCGCTATTTTGTTTAGGTTTTCCGGTCTATATTCTGTCTTGTAATCGTGTTGTGATGGATTGTCATTCGGAGTAGGCTTGCTGAGTGTTGTTTCATAGTGCATTTTTCTGGGTTTGTCGGGCCATTGCAATGTTGCTCCCGTTTTCAGTAGTATATCCATTCCTAGCAGTGGTCTAGTTATATGTGGGTGGTACAGTAACTGATGGTTTATCGTTTGTATATATGTCGATGTCTTCTTGCATAGCTTCTGTTATCTTTAACTGTGATCCATTTGCCATTACTGCGGTTTCTGATACTGTGTCTGTTTTCATGTTGCTGGTTATGTATTTTTCGTATATTGTTTTGTTGGCGTATGATCTCGTTGCTCCTGTGTCTACGAGTACGTTTATTTCCATCCCTAGTACTATTATTTTTACATATGGGCGGTTGTCTTCTAGTGATGTCTGCGTGTCTATAACTGTTGATTGTGCGACCGTTGTAGGTATGTTACAACATTGTGTGCTTAGTTTGCCGATTCTGCCGCAACCGTTGCAAAATAATATCTTCTTTGATCTGCATTCCATTCTTAAATGTCCATGTTTTCCGCAACTCCAACAACATATCTTACGGTCATAGTTATGGATGTGTTTCGTAGGTTCTTCTGTGTTTGTGTCTTGCCGTATTACTACTCTTTCCGGTTGTATTCTTGTGTCGTTTTGAGTTTTGTAAGGTAGTCTTCTTTGCTCGGAATCTGTACGATTGTGTATCGTGATGTTTTCGTATTCTTTCGCTAGCTGTACTAACTGATAAACTGTAGTCAATCCGGTTCTTCTGATGTAGTATTTGTATTTTGTATTAATATTTTCGTATATTCTGTCTAGTTCCTCTTCTCTGGATATTTTTCCGTATCTGCGCATCAGCGTCTGTATCTCTATCATGTAATTTATAAAGTTTTGTCGGTCATGTTGTGTTTTATTGACGATTTTGCCCAGGAGATCTCTTTGGTAATTTAACGGGACGAAAGTTGCTTTGAAACACTCTACGAATTCTTCCCAGGTTTTCCACGAATTTTTATTGTTCCGGAACCACAGCACAGCCTTACCTTGTAGGAACCGGGGTAAAACTTTTAGTACTCTGTCTAGTTCTACCTCACTTGATGCTGTTAGTTCGTCCAGCCGTTCCAGGAATTCGACTGGGTCGTTGTATGTGTTGAAACTTGGACACTATATTATCGCTCTGTTCTGCGTTGTTTGACATGTTTGGCTTGTTATTTATTGTTTTTTCGTCTACCTTTTTGTCTTGTGACATCTGTGCGTCTTCAAATTCTGTGTCTGGTTCGCTGGTCGAGTTTTCAGCGGGTTGGATTTATATCTGCGGTGGCGACGTTGGCTGGATATCTGTCCTTATCGCCTCGGCGAGATCGTGCCGTAGATCTCGTACTGTCAAGCCTTCGGTTTGTAGATTTCTTTTCTTACACTCCTCTTCGAGTTCGTGTTTCGTCAGGTAGTAGATCCACGACGTGGGTGGATTGGACATGCACATGGACATTTAACCTAATTTGGTCACTCCCTGGACGTTGCGCTCTTTCGGTAGTCTGCCTGGGTGCGACGTCCTGGTAAGCGGCCTTTCCCCGAAGGTTTTTAGTGAGTTTTTCCGTTGGGCGCCAATGTAACGGGGTACCCTTACGGCTAGCTCACCTGAGTAGCCCGTTAACATGTAGGAACTAATTTAGGCTCTTGTCCGCGGCTTGCGGTGAGGGATGTGTGCCAACTTAAGGTTATCCTACGGGGAATATTGACCAATGGAAACACACGGTTAAATAACAACAAACGGTAATCTATATTTGTCTTTCCACAAAGGTTTTTGCTTATAACTAGGTTCACTCTTAGATCTAGGCGCGACGCGGTTTCGCGATTATTGCGAGGGTAGGAGTATGACGCCAGAGGGGCGTTTACTAACGCGCTTCGAAATAGGGTTACGGTCGGCGGCGGTACAGTAGGCGTTAGTGCGGACGTTGGATTCGGGATGGTTCGGGAAGGGGTAGGTTAGGGATGCGAACGAAGGACTGCGCGCCTCGGAGGGCCGGCTACAGTCGCGGTCGAACGCAGGGTTGGGGAAGGATCGGGAAAGGGTAGTTTAGGGATGCGAACGAAGGACTGCGCGCCTCGGAGGGCCGGCTACAGTCGCGGTCGAACGCAGGGTTGGGGAAGGATCGGGAGAGGGTAGTTTAGGGATGCGAACGTAGGACTGCGCGCCTCGGAGGGCCGGCTACAGTCGCGGTCGAACGCAGTGTTGGGGAAGGATCGGGAGAGGGTAGCTCACAGGGATGCGAACGAAGGACTGCGCGCCTCAGAGGGCCAGCTACAGTCGCGGTCGAACGCAGGGTTGGGGAAGGATCGGGGAGGACGGCGGTACGGTGATGTTAGTGGGAACACGGGGGGAACACTCGCTGGGGAGCCTTGTGGGTCGGTACGGTACGGTAGACGTTGCGCGGACGGACGTCTTGCTAGCGCGGTGACTCCCACAGATTAGACAGAGTATGTCCAAGGTGACTCCCGAGCGAATGTACACCGGACTTTTTTTAAAAAAAAAATATTTTTTTTTAATTTTTATGGACGGACCTATCGCTGAGTGCCTTTGAGGAAGACATTCGTCAGCTTAACCCGGGCAGTTGTGGCGTGCGCTGAAGGCGCACAGCCTAGGTCCGCCCCGCTAGCGGTCGCCGCGACCCGACCGAGTGTGAGGCCTCAGACTCGTACGTGTCGAGCCCCATACTAGCAGGCGTGATCGGGCCAATGTGGAGTGCAAAAGGCACCCTACCAAGCGGCGAACCCGCTAGTGGTGGCGCCGACGGGACCGGAACTGCCGAAACAGGCCGGACCGCTGCCGGGCTCCTTTCTAGCGGGCCCGATCTGGGGGTGAGTCGGACTCTGGCCTCAAGGGCGCCTCTATAGGCTCGGACCTCGGCTTGGGCCGTCGTCCGTAGGGTGGGCAGGGGAAAAACGGCCAGGCACATGTCTGTGTCGGCCGAAATGAAAGACGGGACCTCGCACCCTTCGGCGGGTGCGGTGATGCGAACTACGATGTTGTGCAGTACTTGAAGTGCTTAAGGCGGTGTTGGCTGTTGTTCTACAGTACGCGGTGTAGGAATCGTCAGGGTCGTCCAGAACGTGCCGTGGCCGACGGAGTCGGGCAGCGACATCCTCCTGGGGCGTGTACGTGGCGGCTTTGACTATTAGCGGATTGGAGTGGTTTTTTGCCTTATCAAAGAAGTGCTCAGACGCTTCTTTCATATATTGGGCTACTGAGGGCATGTCGAAATCTCTATGGAGATTCTTGCGGCGTATGAACCACGGTTGACCCGAGGCTCTAAGCAAGAAATTGTTTTGGAAACTTTGCATTTTATTAATGCTGTTAGAAGAAGCGTGAGCAAACACCGGACTGGCGTATGTCATCACGGGGCGGATGCAAGTTTTGTAAATTGTCAACTCATTTCTAAGCGACATTTTACTCTTGCTACCGACAAGGTGGTATAGTCGGTGGGCGTAGAACTTCGCTCGCTTGAGAACGCGCGGTATGTGATGTGGGGTACAAACGATAACCGTTGGTCGAGAGTGACATCTAGATATTTGACCGGACCGTAGCGGAAAGTACGATTCGATAAGAAGTCTCGCAAGATGAGTACGAGCCTATCTGGCACACCGAGTTGGTATAGCTTGTAAATCAAGCCATTGTGCCAGACTTTATCGAACGCTTTCGCCACATCGAAGAATAGCGCTCCCGTCTCTAAGGAGTGGGTTCTGTTGAGTCCGTCCAGAATGTGTTCCGTTAAGCGGTGCACCTGGTGGACGCAAGAGTGAGTGAGTGGCTCTGAAGCCAAACTGCTCATTAATTAAAAGATTATTGGAGAAAATATAATTAATTTTTAGTCGGAAAACTAATACACGTTCGTATAACTTGCCCATGGTCTTTAGGAGACTGATGGGCCTATAACTGGTGGGGTCTGACCGGTCTTTGCCCGGTTTAGAAATGCCTATGACCTCTGCCTCCTTCCACGCAGCGGGAAAGATACAGTGCGCCATGGCGGTGTTGATGATAGACACCAATAGACAGAGAAGCTGTGCGGGGAGGGCGCGTAAAACTCTGTTAGAGATACGGTCCGGGCCGGGGGCCTTGTTGGGACGGAACCCTTTGATTATCGCCTGTACCTCTTCCACATTAGTAGGGGAGAGAGGGGGGTACACCGGACTGGCCGCTGCAGCGTCTTATATAGGCCTCGCGGCGGTCGCTTTAGTATGGCAATCGGTTTCGGTAGGGTTATCGAGTGGCTTCGTAACTTGGACGGGTTGTCGTGCCGCCGGTCTACGTCACAAACTTACAAATCGACTGTGTTATTATTTGTAGCTCGTAAATCGGTTTATTTATAGAATACAGCAGGTTGTTTGTTTGTGTATGAACACAACTTTGAACATCTGTTTCTGTTAAAATAAGGAGCAAGTCTTTTTGCAGATTGAATGCGATGTAGGGTGCAATGAATTCTACGATGTAGGACTGCTGAGGAAGACTTATTACTTTGTCCAGCTCATAGGCTTCCTTATCCACAAATATAATTTTGACTTCTATTATTAAGTACGATGAGCCAATATCACCATTGATCTTCAACAACTTATACAACTCCTTAAAATCATGTTTGTCGGCAGGTCATGTCAGGTCGTTTGGTATGTGACTGTATACGATGTTCATTTCCTCTTCCAATTGTTCTGGTGGCAAGAAATGTGCATCCATATGACCATGCGAGAGGTCTGTCACGGTATTAATAACATTTTCTTGCATGTTTCGAATGTTCGTGATGATGATCATAGCAGACATGGATGATGATAGGATGTGTAGCTCTTTATTCGTCTCTGCTTGCAATCGATTGGTACCGACTGTTATATTTTTTGGATATTCATGTACCATTCCGAACTGCTTATTCATAATGGCTTCGTTTCTCTGCAAGATATTGTATTGAGCTTCGATCACACTTGTCTGATTTTTCAGTAGAAGTTGTAAGTGGTTCTCGTTCATAGAGATTTTCTCTATGTCCTTTTCGTATTTTTTCGCGAAACGCTCATCCAGGACACCAAATAATGAGTTCGCTATATAGCCTACACAAGCCTCTTTTCTGTCGTTTATTAGCTCGACTCTTGAGTATTCGATTTTAATGTTCAATTTCCGATAACTCGTGCTGCATTTGATATATAATACTCTTGTATTGAGTTGGAAGTGCGGTAGTGTGTAGGTCCAGGGGCGTGCATCGAATATAGGCTATTATGCAGAGCCTACCTTCATAAAAAACCGACAGAACAGCTAACCATAATTATTAATTACGTATTCAACAATAAACAATAAATATTCTGTAACCATTTTGTCGTCTACCTGTACTTATTCCTTACTAAAGCGCGCAACTTAGATAGTTCCTGTGTAATTTAACCAATGTTATGCTGCCGCGAGATCGCCTACTGTTTCACGCAAATTTACTCAATTTTCACTCACAGCCTACCCCCATCTGAAACCAATGCACGCCCCTGCTGTGTAGGTACTCTTCCAAGTGACCTACGTAATTCTGCACGTGACGTAACGCTGACCAATAGGTACTCATATTATAGTAAACAATTAACTTCCACTCGTCTCGAATAAGATTAATATCGTACATCTTATCGAAATAAATGTTTTGGTTGTCTTTAACAGTTGTAATATTGTATGTGTACGGTCCGTCACCGTACATTTTCTTACATCAGCAATAACGTTACTATGCGTGGCTGACCCAAATTCAATACTTTTATTAATTTTATAATTAGTTCGCAAATACATGCCTAGCAAGACGGCTGCGGCTCACATCAATTTATTAATCTATCAGTTTTGTGTAATTTACGTGAATCAATAAATAATCTACGCTCAACAAGGAGTTTTGGATTTACACTTCATCATCATCATCAGCATAGCAAGAAAGTTGTACGGTTAGCAACAGACCGTACATCTTTATGGTCCTTCGAAAAGGCTCAGTGTTTTGTGGATCTTGTGCATAGAGCGAATCGGTTCATTGGCCTCCCAGAAGCGGGTCTCACCAATTGAATTGAGAAAGCGCATATCTGTGCCCAGGACTGCAAGGAAATTGAGAACCAGCAAGCAAGCAAGTCAACAAGCATGTCATCATTGGAAGATCTATTAGTTAATCAGCATCAACTTATCGAAGCAATCCTTCAAATCTTAACTAACTTTAAAAAGGATGGACGTGATAGAAAAACAACCGACTACAGCTACTGGATGGAATTTAACAACAATCATCATCAACTGTGGGCATGCCAGGACAAGTCTCATGCCTACTTCACCGAAAATAAGTACGAAAAAACAAAAGCTACTTACGAAAGTATCAAAACAACGCTACAAACATACGATACATCGGCGGAAGCAAGGCCGCCGACTCCTAGTATACTAAAACCTGCGACACCATTAGCAACATCAGTCTCTGCGCCTCCATTACCATCCAAGGAGTCACGAGGCACTAACAGCAAAACTGAAGATTTACTCAAAACGCAAGCAAGTAACTTCAGAGCATTCCATCGTACAACTTCGAACATAAACATTGATTCTGTAACAGAAAAATGGGAATTAGAAGATCTCCTTCATTCTCTACAATCAAGATGGTCTGCTATTGACAATCTACACTGGGAAATCGACAGTGAAACTCAAGGTACCAACAACGACTATGAGCGAACATTTTCATCTTACGAGCAAATGTATAACAGCACTAAACGATCCATTAACAGCAAGTTGTGGTCTGTGTCCCATCGAGAAAAATCTACTCCGCAGATGGACATACCTACTTTCGCGGGAAACTATCAACATTGGACATCTTTTAAAGATTTATTCGTCCAAACAATCCACAACAACCCCTCGTTATCAAATGCCCAAAAAATGCAGTTTCTCAAGGGCAAGGTAAGAGGAGAAGCAGAGAGATTGTTACAACACCTACCTATTAGTTCTGAAAACTACAACGTATGCTGGCAAATACTTAACCATCGATACAACAACAAGAAACTCATATTTACCTCGCACATCAACAACTTACTGACGATTCTTGCCATGCAACAGCAGTCTCTAAATCAGATCAAGCGTCTTCATGATACGACATTTGAAACAATCAATGCTGTAAAAAACCTGGGCATTGATATAAGCACCTGGGATCCACTCCTGGTATACCTACTCTCGCAAAAACTAGACAACGAGTCATTCAATGATTATAATGAATGTCTGGAGCAACCACGAGACTTACCAAGACTATCAGATTTCTTAAAATTCCTGGAATGTAAGTTTACAACAATGGAGTCCTCACGTAGTAAGCAAGATCAACCTACAATAAGGCCTCAATCATATCAACCTATAACAAAGCAAAACAAAGCAAGATTTCAAGTTTATTCTAACAACAACACGGCTGAACAAACAAACATGAAAAACAATCAAAATCGAGCTTTTAAGTGTCCACTTTGCAATAACGATCATGGAATCTACTTTTGTGAGAAATTTCTATCAATGTCGCCACAGCAAAAACTCAGCACAGTATCAAGACTCAAGCTGTGTTCCAATTGTTTATTTAACCATCATGGAAAATGTACCTTACTAAAAAGATGCCGTGAATGTCAAGGTCAACACAACACTATTTTGCACGAAGCATTTGCAACATTTAACATCGCAAATCGTCCGAGTACATCGAGAATGGCTAATCATAGCAACACGTTCAGCATGAAGTCTCCAACGCAACAGCACGATATATCTGAAATATTATTAGCCACTGCAATCGTCCAGGTTCAGGCCGCCAATGGCCAATACTATCACTTGCGCGTACTCCTGGATCAAGGGTCGCAGACATCCATAATAACCGAGAAAGCAGCACAACTTTTATCTTTACAAAGACGTCAATGTAAAGGGGTCATAACTGGAATTGGAGCAAAAGAAAATAATTGCAAAGGAATAATAAACATTACTATCAAGTCAAATTACAACGAATATTCATTAAATACCGACGCACTGATTATGAAAACTTTAATAAACAACCTACCGAGTCATACATTATCAAGACCATCATGGGCGTTCCTGGAAAACATACAACTGGCAGACACTGAATTCTACAAAAGTCGTCCTCTAGACCTACTGCTGGGAGCAGAGGTATACTCTAACATCATCCTGGATGGCATTTGTAGAGAGAACAATCACCAAACGGCAATCGCACAACAAACTCGATTCGGGTGGATATTAAGCGGAAGCGCTAATTCAACAACATTACAATGCAACGTCATATTAAACAACATTGAAGATTTACAACGATTTTGGCAAATTGAAGACATTACACAAGAGTCAACATTCTCATCTGAAGATCAAGCATGCATAGATTTTTACAAGTCAACAATCATTCGACGTGAAGATGGGAGATATGAGGTAAAACTTCCCCTTAAACCAAACTTCAAACAAGAATTGGGGACATCAAAACACAAGGCTATTGCGCAATTCACACAGCTGGAACAAAAGTTTACAAAGCAAAATGAAACCGCAAATAATTACAAAACATTTATTGACGAATACCTAACATCGGGTCACATGCAGCCGACTACCGAAAACACGAGACCGGAATATTTCTTACCTCACCACTGTGTATTACGATCGGAATCAAAACAACAGCACTTAAAGTTGTATTTAATGCATTTGCGAAAACCTATACTGGAATGAGCCTCAATGATCTTATGTACAGGGGCCCAAATTTACAAACAAGACCTTCAGTTTTTAATTTTGAAATGGCGACAATACAAGTATGCATACACAGCCGATATAGAAAAAATGTTTCAACAAATATAGTTGAGTGAAGAACATCAACAATATCACAAAATCGTATGGCGAGACAGTCAAGCGAAACCTATACAAGTTTATCAATTAACCACCGTCACGTATGGCACCAAGGCCGCACCATTTTTATCAATGATGACGCTAAAGCAACTGGCAGATGACGAAGAGCAAAATTATCAAGAAAATCAAGCTGCTACTATCTTACGAGATAGCTTCTATATAGATGACCTAATTCATGGAAGTCAATCATTATCTTCAGCAAAGCAACTTAAAAATGATCTCACAAAACTACTTAAATCGGGCGGTTTTAACCTAAGAAAGTGGTCATCCAATGTGTCAGAGTTAGTCGAGGATACAAACAAGGAAGAAAACTTTGACTTTCGTAGAACTGAATCCACAAAAGCTTTGGGGCTACGGTGGAACCCACAGGAGGATAATTTTACGTTTGAGTCAAAAATACAGACGAAACAGTCGAAAACAACAAAGAGAACATTACTATCGGCTATATCAACTATCTTCGATCCTCTCGGGTGGCTTTCACCTGTCACAATTAAGCTGAAGCTATTAATTTAATCTACATGGCTGTCAAAGATGGACTGGAATGACACACTGTCAGATGACATCAATTTGGAATGGAAAAAAATCATAGATGACATACAAAATATTAATAAAATTAAAGTTCAAAAATGGCTCGAAACTCAAGAAAACGATGTCATTGAACTGCATGGATTTTGCGACGCATCAATAAAAGCATACGCGTCATATACTGCAAAATAACACGAAGAGGTCACAGTACAGTGGTTCTGGTCGCTGGAAAAACTCGACTAGTTCCGGTCAGCAAAATGGTCACGTTGCCTCGATTAAAGTTATGTGGCGCCGTTTTATTGTCACAATTAATTGAAAAGGTAAAGGAGGCTTTACTGAATTATCAAATCAAGTCTTACGGCTGGACTGATTCAACAGCAGTACTGGGGTGGCTGCAAGGTGATCCCAACAAGTGGAAAACCTTCGTGGCAAACAGGGTCAAGCAAGTGACTCAAGTATTGCCTGGAGGCGACTGGCGGTACGTAAAATCTCAGGATAATCCAGCTGATTGTGCGACCAGAGGCCTGAATGCCACGCAATTAAAAAGGCATTCATTGTAGTGGCAATGTCCATCTTGGTTACTTTTATACGACGATCAACCCGAGCAAGTATCATTCGAAACAAACGAAGAGCTGAAACAGAAAAAGCAAGTTAACGCATCTACATATCAAGACAAAAAAAACAACATGATTATCAACGAAGTTTTACAGAAATGCAGCACATTCAAGAAAATTATTAATATCCTAGCATGGATATACCGTTTTAAACTGACGTCACTTAACAAGAAAAATCTACCATCATATCTTACCTTAGAAGAGATAAGAAGTTCTAAGTTAAGAATAATTAAGCAAGTACAGCAAGAATATTTTTCAAGAGAGATAGATGACCTAAAAACAAGTAGCAGTGTCAACTCGAAGAGCAAGATATTAAACCTAAACCCACGACTTGATGAAGAAGGTGTTCTTCGAGTCGGTGGAAGACTGAGACACGCAGAGATCAGTACAGACATGAAACATCTCATCATTATTCCACATGCAAGTAAACTTACAGACCTGTTGATAGATGAAGCTCATGCCCTCACTTATCACGGAGGAGCACGACTAACAGCTTCATTCCTGCGTCAACGGTACTGCCCAAGTAGCACAGTAAAGCTATATAAAGGTCGACATACGGCTTTCCTGTATCCTTCAAGCACTCTGACAAATTCCTATATCAGTTTTATGTACGTTTATACAACTACTGTAATGCTAATTTGGGCACAAATTAAACAGCTTTAGGCCGTTAATATGTTCACAATGCATTTAACGGCACTACGGACGCATAATACTAGCATTGTTATGGTCAAAGAAGTAGCTGCACGCATTATAGAAGCATCATACCAGCATTATTATATTCACGAACTTGCAGCTTGCATTATACTAGCATTATTATCGTCAACGAAGTTTTTGGTCGCATTATACTAGCATTATTATTGTTGACAAAGTTGTTAATTGCATTATAGAAGTATTTCAGAAGCATCATACGTGCATTGAAATGAGCATCATCAACTAAAAGAATTATACGAGTGCGATTAGTGTTCACAGTATGAACTTTAATAAATTCCACATTATAGAAAAAATATCCTTATTGCCTCGGTACAAATACGTTATTAGAATAAACTTGAAATCTAACTCATCGTCTCGCAGTTTGACTAATGGTGGCGAAGTCAAAATCAAAGTTTGTTGTTTGTATTTTATTTTATAGGTAAGTAATTTACACTTTTTTTATATTTCTTGCATTAATTTTACTGCGAAATGTAGTTTACTGTGAGTATCTATATAGGTTTCATTGAAAATTTTCACGCGCCTTCAGTAAACGGAGGTTTCGTTATAAAATGTTTAAATATGATAAGTGTAAAGTAAAAACATATAAGCGTATTTTTGGTATAAAACAAAGTTTTGCATGATTAAGTAATTAGTAATAGTTTAACAGTATTAAATCAAGCTGTCACGTCATTAAGAGTCTTCATTTGAATCTAAATAATCTTATTTTTAGGTTATGAATTATTTACAAAATGGTGCTCGTTGAAAATAGCTTGGTGAACCAATAAAGGAGCTTATTAACACCGTCAGTTGTATAAATATTCACAAGTGAACAATTAATGAACCAGAGGCCAGAGAAACTATTATGATAAACTATCTGTAGTGCCATCGTTTGAAAAGTGGTTTTTTACGTGTTCACATACTTACCAGTAGGCTTCATGTAAACTGCATTAGTTCCGTTACTCAAAACGCTATTTTAGAGATCCCTAACAAAACGAAAGAATCCATATCCCTTTTTTTTATGTTAACAAAAAAAAACATTCTGAATACATTATTCACATACTTTATAAATTAAAAGCAACACATATACATAAATACAAATATATCCATAAATAAGTACTTATATCATCATCAAGTACTTTAATAGTAAAATAATATTATAAAGTCCTACAAAATATTTTAATAGCATGTAAAGTCTTGCTGGACTAAAATTGAACCTATTATTATCGTGTTTACTATAGCTACGTAAAATTAATTAGGCCTATTGTTAGTGTTATGGGTTATGATGATTAATACGACGTTCTTCCTGTATTATAATGTTTATTACTATTATAATAATTACTACACAGCTTTTTCAGGCCGCAGCCATACCACCTTTTTTACACAATGTACGATTGACCACAGAGCAATTAACTTTTTGATGACATTTTTACTAAGAGCATACAATCCCTGACAAGTAGAGACAGGTATGTGTAATGTTGCCACTCAATACTCTTCCTCAACATAAACATTCCTATCATAAAAACCTAATCCTTTAATTAAATTATAGAACAAACTTTTAGACAATGGCTTCGTTAAAATATCAGCTAACTGTTCCTTAGTGTTAACATAAATTACTTTTAAAACTTGTTCTTCTACCTTTTGTTTAATAAAGTTAAATTTTACATCAATGTGTTTTATTTAGTCTTTTAATATCACAACTTTTCAGAGATTTTATAGTACTTTGATTGTCTTCAAATATTGTTACAGATGGTACATCTATTTTTAAATCATTTAACAACTTAATCATGAAACATGCTTCCATAACAGATTCACACAAACTAATATATTCTGCTTCTGTTGTACTAAGTTCAACAGTACATTGCTTTTTAGATTTCCATAAAACGGTATTGTTGTACACCTTGAATAAATATCCAGATGTAGACTTTCGGTCACTATCCCTTGCCCAATCAGCATCTGCATATCCAACAAGTGGATTACTAGACTCATCCTTAGTGTAAAGTAATACAAAGTTAATTTTCTTTTTAACATATCGCAATAATCTCTTTAAGGCATGCCAAAGCTCAACATTAGGCTTTGATTGAAATCTACTTAGGTAATAAACAGATGTGGCTAAATCTGGCCTTGATCCTACAGTTGCATACATAAGAGATCCTATGAGAGATCTACATTGTTTTTCATAAGACAAGTCAATTTCAAATTTTTCATCAAATTTAAAATTATGATCTATAGGTGTGTCACAGCCTTTACAATCCTCCATATTACAAATCTTTAAAATTCTTTTTAGATATTTTGTTTGATCAATAGAAATTCCCTTAGAAGTCTTTTTGATAGAAATACCCAAGTAAGTTAAATTATTGTTCCCCAAATCTTTCATTTTAAATTGTGTCTTTAGAAAGTTTTTTACTGAAATAATATTATTCAAATCTCCCCCTAGGATTAATAAATCGTCAACATATAAAAGTAGGTATAAATCCCCTTTGCTGTATAAACAATAGTCATTAATAGAACGTTCAAAGCCATAAGATGTGATAGTCTCGTTAAACTTCTCATACCAGTACTTTGGTGATTTCTTCAATCCATATAAAGATTTTTTAAGTTTCAGTACATAATTTTCTTTTACATTCATTCCTTCAGGTGGTTTTAGGTATACATCTTCGTCTATTCTTCCATATAGAAAGGCTCCCTTAACATCCATTTGGTGAATATGATAATCTCTCTTTGCAGCTACTGATAATAAAGTTCTTAAAGTTTGCATTTTTAAAACTGGTGAATAAACATCTTCAAACTTCTCTTCCTGCTGAAAACCTCTTATGACAAGTCTTGCTTTACAAATTTTTCCATTATTAGTTTCCTTTTTTGTAAATACCCATTTTCCATCTAAAACTTTCTTATCTTTTGGTTTCAAAATAATCTCAAAAGTATCTGTCTTTTAATATTTTCAATTCTTCTTGTATAGCTTTGTCCCAATCCTTTCTGTCTTCTCTTTCTTCAATATCCTCATATTTTACAGGTGCATCTTCATGTTGACTACTTAATAATGCAAACAGTGCTTCATCACTTTCATCTCTGAAATCTAAAACATAATTTTCTTGCCATTTTGGTTTCTGAATCTTTCTCTTCTCTTTTCCTCTTTCTTGATTTCTCTCTTCTTTATTATCTTCCATATTTTCTTTGTTTTCTGTTCTCTTTTCGATTTCTTTTCCTTTTTCTATACTTTTTATAGGTTCTTCAACATTCATTTGTTCCTCTTCCTTTTCAATAACGTCATAATCAGGGATATAAATAGTCTTTTCTGGTGTCTTGGGTCGTTCATCAAAAACAACATTTCTTGCTGTCACCACATTGTTATTTTCTTCATCAAATAGCTTGTATCCTCCAGTGTTGTATCCAATCATTATCATTTTCTTGCCTTTATCATCCATCTTTTTCCTTAATTCTTTTGGAACATGATTGTATGCAATATATCCAAAAACTCTCAAATTTGAAACATCAGGTTTTCTTCCTTCCCATAGCTCACTGGGAGTTTTGTCTCTTCCTGAAACAGGGCTCCTGTTTGTAACATATGTTGAAAATAAAACTGCTTCTCCCCAAAATTCCTTTTTCATTTTTGAGTCGATCAAAATAGTTCTTGCTTTATCCATAAGTGTCCTGTTCATTCTCTCTGCTACTCCGTTCATCTCTGGATTATAAGGTACTGTATGCTGCATGACTATTCCATGACTATAACAAAAATACTCATTTGACAAATACTCGCGTCCATTATCCATTCGCAACTTTGAAATATTAGTATTAAATGTTTAGTTACCACATTATGATAGTATAAAAACTTTCTGAAAACCTCTGACTTTTGTTTTATTAAAAATACCATAGTAAAATGTGTGTAGTCATCAATAAATGTTACAAAATAGTTTTTATCATCCCAAGTAGTCGGTGAAATTGGACCACATACATCACTATGAATCAACTCTAACGGTCTACTGGCTCTATAGCCTTTATGATTAAATGGTTGTCTAGAACTTTTACCTAACAAACAAGATTCACATAACTCACTCTGTGTTGTTTTATTTTTTAAGTCAAATAAACCATTTACCATACAATTTTTAGCTAATAAATTCAAGTTATTTGAGCCTAAATGGCCAAAACGTCTATGCCACAGTTCAAAAAGATTAATGTCTGGCTTGTTTATCAAATTGCAAGATTTAATAGGCACACTTAGATTTACTGTGTATAAAGTACCTGAGTTGTTACCAATCATTAATATGTAATCATTTTCAAAAATTCTTACCTTGCCTTGAGAAAAAGTCACAACCAATCCTGCATTCTCCATTTTAGATACTGATAGCAAATTCTTTCTTAAATCAGGGACATAGTAGACATTTTTTATAATACATTTATGCTGTCTGTTACCTACACTACTCACTACCTCAATGTTTCCAATCCCTATAGCTTCGAAACTAACTCCATTTTTTGCAGCAGCTATTTGTCTCGGCTTCTGTAATTGTATATAGTCCACAAAATGTTCCTTTGTCCACACAAAACGTGATATCACTATGATTTTCCACACTTTAAACACTAAAGAATGTACTAGGATTGTCCTCTGCCATGTGTATCTCTTCCCTTCTCTCTTCTTGACTTTGATAGTACCTTCCTCCGCTACGGCCTCTTCCTTGTCCTCGTCCTGAATTGAAATTGCCTCCACGTCCAGTATTAGAAAATCCTCTGTATGTTTGTCCTCGGCCAGTGGTAAAGTTTCTTCCTGAATTGAATCCTGTATTGTTATTCCCTCTTCCTGGACGACCAGCCCTGCACTGATACTTTTTATGCCCTGGCTTTCCGCAGTTATACCAATTAAATGCACTCGAACCCGTCTCTCCAGTATTTTCAGTAAATTTCTTTTTCTTTTCTTCTTCTGCTAAAAGTCTATCTTTTACCGTGCTTAGTTTTAAATCTCCCATGGTCTCAAGTGCAGTGACTACTGCTTCATAGCTTTTAGGCATCGATAACAATATGTAGTTCACTTTTTCTTCGTCCGATAATGTTGACTCTGCTTCCTCTAATTGTGTGCAAATTTCTTGTATTTTCGTAAAATGGTTTTTCAGTGGTTTACTTTCATTGTATTTTATTTCGCTTAGTTGTCGTCTTAGGAATAACTTGCTACGTGTACCTTTTTCTTTGAAATTTTCTTCTAAGTTCTTGAACATCATATATGCACTATCTTTTCTAACATATTCCAGGTGACTATCTGCCACAGCACTTATTAGTAGGGCTTGTGCTCTCGCTTCTAATGACTTATTTTCACCACTTTTACAAAAATCTTTCACGAGGACCGCCTGTACGCAATTAGCCTCGTTGAGAACGCTCTTTATCCTGAACGCCCAATTCGAAAATCCTTCACCGCCGAAAGGAGTAATGTTGTATCGATTACTATTTTGACTGCTAAACGCCATGATGTTAAAGATAATTTTGGATTTCTTCTAACTTGTTTTCGTTTCCCAATGCAAAAAACCAGACGCAAGTGGTTGCGATTTTTCTTGCCTTTTCGGCCAAACCTGGGCCCATAACTATTGTTAGTGTTATGGGTTATGATGATTAATACGACGTTTTTCCTGTATTATAATGTTTATTACTATTATAATAATTACTACACAGCTTTTTCAGGCCGCAGCCATACCGCCTTTTTTACACAATGTACTCTGTGGTCAATCACAGAGCAATTAACTTTTTGACGTCATTTTTACTAAGAGCGTACAATCCCTGACAAGTAAAGACAGGTATGTGTAATGTTGCCACTCAATAAGGCCGCGCCAATTATTTTTTTTTCTAATTGAAAACAACTAAAATCTGTAAAAAAACATATCTTTCAGTAAAATCGAAATGTTACTCAATAAAGAAAAACAATAAATATTAAGTTCACGCGCAGCAAAACAGTATAGTACTGTACTGCCTACGGTACTATGCATAATATCACGCTACGCGGGGACGACAACCGATTCGTAACATTTATCCATCTCGCTCTCGCCGCGCCCGTTTGTAGGCACGCCCGCCGGACGGGACGGCGACTGGCTGTGTTTCGTCTTCTATAGACCTCAGTATATTACAAACACTGGCGTCGCGCTAGCGTTCCGTTGCCATCGTCTGTTGCATAAATAAGTGTTAATGTGAGAATTGAGTTAGTTGCGTGAAGTTGTAGATTATCTTAAAATACTCTCAAAATTGCATAATTTGCGCGCTCTAGTCAGGAATAACTATAGATTTTAGAGACAAAATTATTACAGATATTTATTTAAATTAATGGATGTCTTTTTTATGAAGGTTGGCTATGTATGTGTAATAATAGCCTACATGATACTGAATGCACGCCGCTCACACCGTACCACGGGATCTGAAACGACCGGACCGAAGTCTCACTTAGTTGTGAAAACTGAAAGACATTAGCGTGCTAGACGTCTGACATTTTGTAATGATATTACTTGGGTATACCTACCTAAATAGTTTATACTGTACGCGCGCGATCTGAGGCGCAGCTCCCTCCGCCAACACACATCACCTCGCTCGCCCGCCGCCAAAGTAGTGGTTGCGTCTATCGCTGTCGCGCGTATCGATAGCGTTTTAGTCTAGTTGCGTTCTCTCGTGTCCTTTGTCTGATCAAAATTAAATATATATTTTTTATATTATTTTTATATTCTTATTTTCAGTAAATTAGGTAACAAAAAAACCGGGAATGACGACGGTAGAAAGAGGCAAAAAAACTCTCGTTATTGTACCTTCTTTTTGGGAAAATAAAGGCAATTTGTGGTGGCTGCCAAAAAAGTCACTTTTTAGACTGATGAAAGATGAGCAATCTAAACCCACAAAAGATTGGAAAGTAATTAAGTGCACATTAAAGAGGAGCAATATTCGTACATACCAGCTTGCCGAGTGTGAATTATCCATGATGGAAAAAAATTCAGATACAGATGTTCAAGATAATGACACAGCTGTGTTTATGCCCCGAGAGACCGGCAGGACGCCCAGTCAAAACCAGGAAGACATAAATTTTGTGCTTTTGGCTACTAACTTGGTAAGTTGCATGTTTAGTAAGTTGATGCAGTGTTTTGCGACTTTTCGTATCTAGAAGGAACGGATGTAATACCAAGCAATTTTCTGGGTTATTAATGCTGGGTTAGGAATGGATCGTTCGAACGACCCATTCCTTCAGTACAGATTTTTAGGGTTTCGTGGCGAACGTAACCAATTTAGTTTTGCTATGTGCTGTCTGTATGTCCGCGGCTTGGCTCAAAGACTCTTAGGTTAGTAGGTAAACACTACTTATAGTACTTACCTAGTACTAGAAAGTAGTATTTACTTACTAAGTAGTAATGTAATTTGGCATGGGTATACATATTTACACCGACAAAGTTGTCAAAATTGGATGAAAATATTATTTATTTATTATATATATAAGTATTTATTGTGTACTGTACACGCAAAGTACCTATTGATTGTTTTTCTTGTTTATCCTATGTTGTTGCCTTATTAATGTGCAATAAAATAAAGTTTTATAAAAAACTAAAAACCGACCGTAAAATTAAACTAAAAAGCGAAAAATAATATTGTTGTATTAGTCAAATACAACATACCTAATAAGTTCTTTTTGGAGTCGGTGCTAGCCATATGTAACTATTGAGAGTTAAAATGTGTTCATTCACACCGACTCTAAAAAGAACTTGTCAATATTATTTTTCGCTTTTTAGTTTTATTTTACGGTCGGTTTTTAGTTTTTTATAAAACTTTATTTTATTTCACAATTTTAAGTGTTAAGCGAATTTGAGAATGGAACTTTTAAAATTTTTTTTTCACTGCGTGTGCTGGTTTAGGCCCCCCAGTAAATAACAATTTGGTGTCTGGTATCTCATAAGCTCGACGTCTGCTTAAAACACTGCGAAATACGTTCTTTCGACTAATTGCAGTACTATCTTCTAACTCCTATCCGTTAAGGAGTTCAGTGGCTTTCATCATCAGCTCAGCAACATGAGATGATGATTACCAGACCCAAATATCAGTATTGAGTTAGAAAATAGTAGGTAAAATTAATTCATTAGTAAAGTATATAATTAATATTTTAATAGTACATAAATGAATGGCTTTGATAATGAATCATTATCATCATTCATTAATTTACTGTTAAAATATCATATCATTTGAATATGAAAATACCTAGTACAATTGATTAGTATTGTAAAAAATATAGTTTTTAATAATAAATAAATGAACGACCTCCGTAGCCGAGAGGCGAGCACGCCGGACTGTATAAGGCGTCGCCATCTCCGAGGTTCCGGGTTCGATCCCCGGTCGGGTCAATGTAGAAAACGAACTTTTCTACATTGGCTCGGGTCTGGGTGTTGTGGTGCCGTCGTTGTTTCTGATTTCTATAACACAAGTGCTTAAGCTACTTACCTTAGGATCAGAGCAATGTATGTGATGTTGTCCAATATAAAAATTGTAAAATATATATATACAAAAAAAATACATTAATTATTTGAAAATATGTATCATTCATCATTTGCATAATAAAATAGTACAATGGTGTAATTTTAAATTAAATTATTATACAAGGTGACTTTTTTATCACCATCTAAATTTTAATAAAGTGTTCTATTGATGGATAGAAACAACTTTTACTATATAATGAAAAAAAAAACAGTTGTTCCATACAAATGAATATATTGAATGTATTGAACAACTGATGATGATGATCATTAAAAAGTCACCTGTATTAGTTACTAGTTATATTGGTAAACATCAGCGTTACATTATTTTATACATAAATATTTTAATTTCAGACATGCAGTCAAGAAAATCACGAAAACTCAGGATTCAGTTATAATACCGTGACAGCTTCTGAAAACATTACTAATACTGAAAACGTTGATAATACCGAAAATGTATTACAGATATTCAGCACCGAAACTATAACCTTCGACCAAATATTAGCTAATCAAAAAGATATAACAGAAAAAATAGACAAAGTGCTCCAAATTCAAGATTTAACTTTAAAAAACCAACAGAAACTAACTCTAGAATTAGCCACACAATCTGTTTTGTTAAAAGAATAAACTGTCGAACTTGCAGCCATAAAAGAGGGTGGCACAAAGGTTACTTTGTTGAAAGATATAAACCCTGTAGATAAAGAAAGTTTTTTATTAAAGCCTATCGAAAATCAAAGAGAACTTATATCACTAGACCAGATGCTGGCAGATAAAATAGAAAAAAATAAACTACGTCAACATTTGTCGTTCTTATGCAATTATTCAAATGGCGCGGGAATAACTTGTGCCTATAAATTGTTGGACATTCTATTTACTAGGGATTTCCTTTGCTTCTGTTCATGGGCGGGTGGGAGTAGAGGGGATAAGTCGAAAATCACTCTTAAAGATTACAAAAATGTTCTAAATTTCTTCCGTGGCATGATTCAAACTTGGGATCCGACATATACTGATCAAGACAATAAAAAAAATTTTAAGATTATTACGAAAAATTCAATGCAAAGAAAATCTATGAAAAACCTAAGAATGTCTTCTAAGAGATGTCGCAAGAATAAAATAAATTTAGATAATGGTAAAGAAAAAGAAGATATAAAACAATCAAATAATGAGACCATAAAAACTAAAGGGGAGAGCATGCAAGTTGAAGATTTAGCTGAAGAAAAAGAAAATGGGGATATAAAACAACCAAATGATGAGATCAAAAAAACTAACGGGGAGAGCATGCAAGTTGAACATCCAAATGATGACGCCACAAAAACTAGTAACACTGTTACATGATTACAGAAGTCTGTATGATTTAAAAAAAATACTTTTGGTACCTATTTTTTTAAAATAATGTCATTAATTACTGTAATTTAATTATGTGGTTAATTAATCGTAACCTTAAAAGAAAGAATAGAAATCTTTCTTTTTTTTTCATACTTTTTTGTGTTTAAAATTCAAGCTTTTTACCATAATAAAACAACAATACCTTAAATAACCTTTTTTATTGGAATGTATGCAATAATGGCATGAAATATAAGTACTCACGATGATCTACACATACTAATTTACATTGTATATCCCTGTGATCTAAAACAATATCAACACTAGTACCATCCTGAATCTTTGCTTTGTAAATATGTAAACGTGAGGATTTTATTGGATACGTAAACACATCTATTTTGTTATTTATTTTCATGCCATTAACAAAAATCTCATTGGCTTCTTCAACTATATAATTTATTTCAACAATATCGTTGTTAGTTGTCAACACATATCTGTCCTTTCTTTTTAGAGAAACTTTAAACTGTTGCAATTGAAGTGTTTTATTTTTATTTCTATTTACCGTTACAAACGGATTATCAGATTTCTTACTTCTTCCAGGATCTTTAACATAAAACTCTTCCGTGGCTTCATTTATCCTCTTTGCTATCTGTGGTAACGGATTCTTTCCACCTCTCAGCAATCGTTTTATACAGTATAGCTTATTCTCAAATGGGTAAGCACTGAATGAGTGTAAAGGTCCAAATCTTTCTACCTCTGCAGTTACATGGACTAAATTGTGCACGTTACTAGTAACGTAATCTGCTCCATAGAATTCTTTATAGTGTTTGACAAAATCTTTTAACAGTACTTTAGCTAGTGGCAACAATGCAGGTGACGTGCAGTCGAACAAATTGTAATGCCACAGTAAAACTTCAGAAAATGTGAAAATACGGGATTTGTGAGCACATCTGGTAGTACAATGATACTCAGATAGAATAAAAAAGTTCTATATTCAGTAGCTTTTCAAAATGCCAGATGTTCAAGACCTCGTACTGCTCGGTGAATTTCGGATGGTAATTTATTGCACTTGATCAAAAAGTTTGTTACTGCTTCAATATCCGTAGCGCGCCATTTTGTTAGATATTTTCCAAAATTCCCATCACGCCATCCTACTAGTAGTCTCTTCATAATACCTAGGTCAACTAAATGTAATGAATCACCAACTGGAAAATCATTGACCATATCAATTGGAAGATTAAGCAAAGGGGAATCAATCTTGTGGTGCGCCCCATAGTGTTTACTTCGGAACCTATCATTTGTTCTTTCAGAACAATTTATATCAGGAAATGTAACTGTGTGAGAATTGTGTGAATATTCTCCAACCGTGACACCCTTCATACAGCCGTGTTTTCCATTAAAGTTACAAACGCCTGAAAAATTAAAGGGAATGTTATTGAAAAATAATTTAATGTAATTTTATCAAATACCTAAAAAGGTATGAGGCCTATGTCCAGCAGTGGACTGATGTGGGCTGATTATGATGATGATGCAAACCTAATAATACAACTTAACTAGGTAGGTTTGTGGTATAACAGATAGGCTGAGCAATACTTTGAGGCTTTTTCGACCATCCAATTTAACTATAGATATGGCAAAAAAGTCAAGAAGTGAAAAAACAACAATTCTTTTACATTCCAATTAAGCAAGACAAAAAAAAAAAAACTAGATGTTTACCTTTTATAAATGCTCTAGCAGGTGAGTCACAAATAAAACACCTGATCTTCACTTTAACATTCTTCCCAGAATGTTGTACAAGTGTAATTCCATTCTCCAATAAAATACCAACATCGTTTAAGAAGTCTTCTAAAAAAGCCGATAAATTTTTAGGTTTTCCTACTCCATAATAAATTCCAATCACAAAAGGCTTATTGTCAGGATGTTCGTGAATGTTACCAAGTATAGGCCAAAATTCTTTTTTGGAGCTTTTAAAAATTGGCAAACCATCAAAATTAAAATTTAAAGAAATACATTCTGGAACATCTGACCACTTTTCCAACAGTAAAGTTAAATTTTTAGTTATTCCGTTATGCCAATATTCGCCACCTTCAATTTTTTTTATGTTGACATATCTGGGTGTTTTTATAATAGTCCTTGGATCGCTTGGTAACATATCCGGAATCAGCTCATTTATAATTTTTGCGAGATCTTTTAACGCTATTTGAGTAATATTCCTTTCAATAGCCCAACTTCTTATATTTTCACGAAACGAAGACATTTTGGAATATTTAACAATATCACTGTCACCTTCACTTTCCTCGGAGCTCTCAGGTCGTAAATTTTGAGCATCATATCCAGCATTATGAAACTGATTGCTAAATGAACAAGAATCGTTTTGTTGGATGACATTATTCACAGAGTCCACTTGGTCGTGGTAATGGCAATTATATTCAGTACCTACGGAACCTTCTCTGATATCACTACACCCCGCTTGGCATGAATCATTAAATTGTATGTTTTTGTCCTCATTCGAAGTCGACATAATTCTTTTATATTCCTTCGATATTTTTCGCCTGATTCCTCCGGTTCTTGCTTTCATTTTCCAAGTTTTTTTAAACATTTTTATAAATGAAATAGGTAACAATAACCTATGTTCGACGGCAATGCAAAGACAAAAAATAGTTATGTCAATTAAATTTTAACGTTGTACGGTTTCACATTAAACAATTTGATTGAGAAAATCACTACTTCCACCATAAAAATTGCTTTTTTCAGTGTCGAATAATCGTGGTTTACAAATACCGTGAAGTATAGTATGTTCTTCTTATCGCATTACTATTACCAACATGTATATGATAAAAGAACTGTTAGATGGATAATAGTACTCAGTTGATCTTTAAAAATGCCAGCATTACAATGATTTAAGTTTGTGCTGCTCAGCAATACTAAGCCTTTATTTACCATTTAAAAATGCTACTATACATCCAAAGGCACTGACAACATCTAAAAACCGTATAGTCAATTTACGGAGCATTATATTAGTTCAAGTGTTTGCCATTATGAGGCATTAGGCACTAGTAACTTCTAAAATGCTTCTATAAAACCTAAGGGACTAAAAACTGCTAAAAGCTGTACAACGGTTTGACAGTGCATTATAATGGTCTAGGTTTGTGCTACTAAGATGCATTAGGCAATTCCTAACTACTTTAAAATGCTCTTGTTGGTCCAAAGCTGTACAGTGACATTGTGGCAAGCTGAACTAAAACTGAAGGTGTTATAAAGAGTAAAAGAAAAAAGAGTCATCCAACCGTTATGCAGTGTAAAGTATTACAATGGCTATGAGATGCCTATACAGAGCGACAGACCATTGGGTGAACTTTTCTAAGAGCCCAAAGAGACCTTAAGATTTGCATAAAGTCACCATTGATTAGTTAAAATGCTGAATGTTAATGCTTAATGTTACTTGGGTGGATTGTTGGTGGTAACAGAGCCACCAAAAAACGTTTGCGTCAATGTGTAAGATGCAGGCGATTCGACACAAGCAAACAACATCAGATTATGGGTGACTTACCACATGCTAGAAGTAACCAATCCCGCCCATTTTGTCACACTGGAGTGGACTTCACCGGTCACATCCTGATAAAGAGCCGAGAGAGAGAGAGAGATAAGAGAGTATGGCGACTAAAGCTATACATCTCGAACTTGTGTCAGATTTGACGACACCAGCATTCCTGGCAGCTCTAAAAAGAATGGCTGCTAGACGAGGAAAGCCACAACATATCTACAGTGACAATGGCACAAACTTTGTCGGTGCCAACAAGGTTATACAGCAAGAATATGAAATACTGCAAGATACTATTAGCAAAAACAACAGAGAGTTCATGCAAGAAGTTACGGATATGAACATTTAGTGGCACTTCAATGCTCCCTCTTGGCCTTCAGCAGGCGGTCTATTTGAGAGTGAAGTGAAAAGTTTAAAATACCACCTCAAACGCGTCGTTGGTGAACAAAAACTGATGTACGAAGAATTCACTACCATATTGTCACAACTAGAAGGATGTTTAAATTCAAGGCAATTGTGTGCCCTCAGTGAAGACCTGGAAGACTTGGACTACCTCACTCCATCGCACTTCCTTTCAAGTGGTCCTGTGCTATCATTATTCGAAACAGAGCACGATTTAAGAACAAGATGGTATCTTTGTCAAAAAATTTACAACGATATCTTGAAAAGATGGCGTTCAGAATACCTCAGTCAACTAACTACCCGAAGCAAGTGGAGGAAAGATCAAGAAAATATAAAAATTAACGACCTCGTAATCATACACGAAGATAACGTACCAGCAGGACGGTGGGTAATGGGACGCGTCATCGACGTCCATCCGGGATCCGACGGATATGTGAGAGTTGTTTCACTAAAAACCAAGAACGGTTACCTGAAACAACCGGTAGTGAAGCTATCTTTACTCCCTATCAATCAAAACTCAAATCACGACCACAAGCCAACAAACACAGCCAGTACCACCAAACCATCAAAAATCGCAGATAAACATATTAGAAAACCTCGTTTTAATTTGAAGACGCTAGCATTGGCTATGTTACATTTTATGAGCATACTTACCAACTCATCGTGCACCTTTATTAACACTCCGCTGAAATCGAATCAAGGAATATATTTTGATAAAGTTTCTGATATGCAAGTTATCAGAGACGACTGGACAATAGTGGTATATTACAAGATGGAACCCTATTGGCAAGGAATCAAAACGTTTGAAATGTATTTTAACTATTTAGAAGAAACATGCAAGAAAAATAATGAACAAGTACAGTGTGGCGTCATTATCGGGCAACTACGTCACAGCTACGCTGAACTTTAACACTACAATACAATATTGATGACGCAACATTCACGCACGCGCTTACGCAGAAGGCGCGGCCTCATCAACGCGATCGGATCAGTCGCAAATTCGTTGTTCGGAATTCTTAGATGAGAAGTTTGCTGAGCAATATCAGAAAGATATTACCCTCATACAGGACAACCAACAACATTTGGCATCTTTGTGGCGAAATCAAACGTCGATTGTTGAAGCTGAATATACTTTACTTAAAAGAAGCGAGGACGCCATAAATAAGCAACATAAATTAGTAAACAAACACCTACTACAAATAGAAAACGCGGTGAACACATTAAACTTAGAGGTGTACAGTCAACAGCAAAAGTAGATGATCAAAATCAGAAATTCAGTACTAATGAACAGAGTTTGCGTCAAAACTGTGTGGCGTCGAAGTGATTGAAAAGTGTGTGATTGTAAATTATACCAAAAATTTACTACAGGTACAGCTGCCATATATCTGTGATCAATTTTGATTCCTAAAGTTATAAACGCAATTCGCATCAGAACTAAGAAGTGAGAAAATGATTCAAAACTAGTGAACTGACAAATGTATCAGAAATTAAATTAAGGTATGTTCTGGCGCTACATAATCAAGAATGAAATAAATAAAAAATTTAAATGAATAAATATTGCTCCTGTTATTAATTAGTAATATTATTGAAAATTTATTGATTACTAAATAAATCATACATCAATAATAGTTATTTGTTATACAAGAGTGCAAAGTTGCTTTTTAACCGCGTGTTCAATTTTGATGACCGAGCAAGCGAAGGATTCTAAAATTGAATCACGAGCGCAGCGAGTGATTCAAAATTAGAATCCTGAGCGTTAGCGAGGGAATCAAAAGAGCACGAGGTGAAAAATCTTTGCACTCGAGTGCAACACGTAACTTTTCATTCCACCTCAGCGAGGAAATGACTAAATGCAAAAAAAAACGTTTACAATCACAAGATAGGTACACTTTTATTTCAGTTTAGGTATTAATTACAACATTATGACAGGTAAGTATTACAGAATAATCTTTAAATTATAACAATACTAAGGTATAATTAAGAAAATTTTAAAGTAACGTTGCTACAGTTATTTAAATTGAGTGTAATATTTTTGTTTGGTACTGTAATATTGGTGTTAGTCACTTGTGTACTGTTTTTCGGTAAACTATCTGTCATACTTAATAGTTGTACCGATTCATCGGATTCCCTTGGCGTGAATGTTGGAGAGAGAGGGAGATGGTTAGGTGTTTCATAACGGCTTATTTTTGATGTATAAGGGCCAGTCCAAGGATCCGATTGAGGCTCTTTCAGTGTAATGGCTCCTACGATGCCTTCACATATTTTAGACTTATTTTGGATGGAATCCTCTATGTATCCCTCTACAACTGCATTGGACTTCCAGCCTCCGTGGCGCTTAAGGGACAGGAGATCAGCTCCGGAATCAGCCAAAAGTGTGGCTGAAATTCGTCGGAAACAATGACCCGTGTACAACAGGGGTTCTGGAAGTTCAAGAAATGTTGCTATTTCTCGTGGGATACTGCCAATGTTATTAGTACCCATGGCTGTCTAACACACTTTCCATTGCGATACTGTAGAAAAAATCGATTGATTGGAGTGTTAGGCGGGCGTAAGGCTTGATATTTCTCAACAATCGTTACGTATTCCTTGCGAATGACGAAGTTGCGGTCTCTTTTTGTCTTTGTATTAGGTAAATTAATTAATAGTAAGTCATCTGAATGTTTATCAATGTTTTTGACATTAAGTTGTGTTAGTTCATTAGTTCGACATGCTCCGTTTATTCCAATAATAAGAACAACCTGTAACGTAAAGAGTAGTAGATAAATGAATAAAATTATGCCTATCAACATCTACTAAGTATACTATTTAATTGAGATTAATATACTTAAGTAGATACTGAATGTGCAACTGACTTACTTTTGCCGCCAAATATACGGAATCGGGTGCTTCGTTAAGAAACTTTTCAATATCAGATACTGTGAAAACCTTCGATTTTTTTGGTTGATGACCAGATGAGGCTCTTTTTAAAAATGCCACTAATTTAGGATAGGTATCGATATGTAGGTATGTCTTTTTTCATCTTTATTGTTGCTTTTAGCATCGAATACGTACTCCATAGAGTGCTTGCTTTCTTGTTCTCGGATAATTTTATAAAATATGCCAGCAAAACGTTTTCTGAGAAAGTTTTGGCTCCTTTTGCTAGTCGCCACGTGTTGAACATATCGTACTGTTTTAAATACTTCTCGCGTGATCGTTGAGGGAGAAAGCTCATTTGCGCATTATTAACAGTTTCAGTAAATTCTGTCGGCGTCAAACAATCTTCCTCGTCGCTAGAATCACTCATTTTAGTTTTTTCACTTGTTTTCAAGTTTCTTGTTTTTAATATAAGGTTTAACAATGACGTGAAAAAATGCCGCGTAAAGAACCGCGTACAAAGCAAATTGAAAAAAGAACACCAAGAAGGTTCCGAGTCTGAGTTTTTAACAAATTAATAAAAAGTTGTATGATATATTCGGCACCATAGAGGTAGCAGTAAATAGGTTTAATGTTTTTTTTAATTCACAAACTTAGTGCACACGATGTTCTAAATTCAATTTACTTTATCCTCTAGAGAATAAAAACGGCTTTTCCACTCAGATATTGAAGATTAAAAATACTCTTTCCGAGATGGTGGGATGAAAATATAATTTCTTACATTTTTACCGGAAATCTGCTTTAGTATACTACTAGTATACTAATTAAAACCATGGGAAGCGTAGGAATATGTAATCCAGGATTATATAAAACTGTTGTACTGCTCATATAAGTAACATTGTTTACTGTGGGACCGGAATTTGACGTAGGGTTCAAGAAAAAAAAATATCGTCACATATTTATTATAATCAAAAATTACGTAACTAAAAAACAAACATAGAAAACAATTTTCATTGTAGATATGGAACAAAACTTTTATGACTTATAATATGATCTTTTTTTATTTGTTTATATAAGAACAAATTTATAATCATTACATCCAAATCACGGATTAAAGTTATTATCTATTATCGCTTGTAGTCTATCCCTCAATCTGAATGATTCCCATATTTCAACCACATGACGTTGTATATTGACCCGGGAGCGGGGTGTATCTGAGTCCCACTGCTGAACCATGAGGCCCCAGAGATTTTCAATTGGGTTTATGTCTGGGCTTTTTGGGGGAAAGGGAAGAACTCTTATGAGGTCACGATTATTTTGAAACCACACATTACAGATTCGTGCAGTGTGCACTGAGCTATTGTCATGAATAAATGAGAAAGGCACAAGATCTGGGTGGGAAATATTAACAGTGGGTATGAGCGTGTCTCGAATAATTTCCATGTATTTTTGACTATTTAAACGCCCTTCTATTTCAACTAACTCTCCTGGTCCAGCAGCGGACATCCATCCCCAATAGCCAATATTAATTCGTCCACTACTTCTATTAGGAACAATATTTTCTTCATGGTAGCGCGTGTTATAGTGTGCGGCGACCCTGTTCACTCGAAGAGAATGTTTTTTCGTCAGAAAATATCACATTTTGAAAATCAAAATCTAAATATCTTTGCGCAAAATTTAGTCTCTCTTGCTTGTGCAATGATGATAATGATAATTTCCGTGCTGGCTGACGGTGCCGTATTCCGGCGTCCTTTAAACGTCGACGAACAGTGGTCATAGACACTCTCATATGAGTGGCGATATCTCTGATTGGCGTAAACCCATCATTTCTCATCCTGTTTACAATTTCTCGATTTTGCGTAGTTGTGGTGCAACGAGGACGACCGGACTTTCTTTGTGTGTTCACGTGACCCTCATTTTCCCATCTTCTTATCCAAAGGTGCACAGTATTTCTCTGAAATAAACAATATAATGTATATTTATCATAATACAGAGTGTAACGAAAAGGTGAAATAAAACTTTAAGGGACCAACATCGAAATCTAAAAAAAAATATTGACGTTTCCATACAAACTGATGCCAGCTGGAAATATGTAGATATACGTTATTACGTAAAAATGCAGCACTCAGAATATCCTACAAATTTCCGTTTTGTGTAGTGTGGGGGAAGCTTCGTCACCCTTTCACAAATCAAGGAGAATAATATTATTAACATCTTCAGAGAGAAATACTTAATTAAGTAGTCTTAAATAATAATAATATCGTCTATACTGGGTATATGAGAATTGTCGTCTCGGTGTGGCGGGCGCAAGGCAGTGCCAGACAGTAACTTCTTAGTTACTGTTTGGCACTGCATCTGTCTGTGTTTGTGTAAATAGAAATATAAAACATATATTTAAATATACTCTTAGTTTTTAAACAAAGACAAATAGTAATTCTAATTGACAGGTTTAAATTAAAACTGTCTTCACTTTTTTCCAATCACCAAATGTTAGGAGATATTTCAATAAAGAATTCATTACTTCTTGCTTACCGTGACACCTACTCTTCTCATTATATCACTAACACTCAATCCGTCTTCATGCAATGATATAATTCTATGTCGTTCATGCTCTGTTATATGGTGCGTCATTTTTTAAATCTATTAGTTTTTGGTTATAATATAAATAATATAAAATATAATAAATCAATGCAATAGATAACAGACGCACTCACTCAACTCAACTAAACTCAAAGTGCAACACGTCAATATAAATAATGCCCTAAAGATAAAAATATCAATCTACCTTCCGGTTTTAATATATTGTAGCCGACTGGGCAAAAGCCATTCTAATGAAGTTTTCATTTATCTATTATATTTTTTTTAGTTTAAAATTTAAAATATTTGAAATTGATCAGAATAAAATTTGATAAAAAATTACTAAGAATTTTTTTTAATGATGTTTTAACTAAATAGCTTCAATGCTAATTTACAAATATAATACATTCATTGGGTTATGATTTTGTATCGCATCAGCTACTTTTAAACATTGACATAAATTCACAAACATGCAAAGATATTAATATTTATTGAGTTATGATTCTGTATTGCAACAACTACTTTTGAACATTGACACAAGTTCACAAAATGCAAAGATAATCATATTTATTGAATTATGATTCTGTATTGCATCAGCTACTTTTGAACATTGACACAAGTTACAAAAAAAATAAAAATCAAACAGTTAAAATAGTAAAGTTTTTCAAGTTTTTTAATGAACATATGCTTTTTCCGGGGTTCAATTGGATGAAATTCTCCATGTATGAATATGCAAATTTGTATCCAATTCAGCTGTTTTTTCCGTAAAAAATAACAAATTCAATTACTTGGATATTTATATTGCCTCATGATTACGTGGCTTCAGTTTCATCATTGAATTTTTGATTTTAATTGTTCACTAGTTTTGAAAAAAAAAAACACTTCTTAGTTAGGATGCGAATTAAGTTTATAAATTTTGGAGTCACGGAGATCACGAATATATGGCAGCTGTACTAGTAGTAAATGTTTGGTATAATTTACAATCACATACTTTTGAATCACTGAAACGCCACATAGTTCTGACACTAACTTCGTTCATTAGTATTGAATTTCTGATTTTGATCATCTACTTTTGCTGTTGACTGTACAACATTTCGCAATCAAATTACATAACATTGACCGCTGTAGCTGCAAGTAACATGATATTCGAACTGCGAAATATTCAAGAATCACTGTTAAATACCATCACAGATGTCTATCACGGAAGATTTAACTTTCATCTGTTATCACCCGAGCAACTTAGAAATGAGCTTAGCGTCATAGCAAGTCAGATATCAAGTGAGCTAACTCTGCCTATTGAAAACATACACACAAGTCTACAAAACATCTATCACTTACTGAAAATTAAAGCCAGGATGTGCAATGACTATCTTTTGTTTGAAACAAAGGTTCCACTAGTTAGCAGAGATTCCTTCGAAATGTTTCACCTCATCCCTGTACCGACCGTGACAAATCATAGCAAGATGATAGATACTGTCCCGATTTCGGAATATTTCGCCATTAATCTAGCAAAAGATGCTTATATCACTATGAACAAGGAAGATATCACTACATGTTATCAGCAAGATCAAACTTATTTATGTCATCTGAAGAAACCTGTATATCATCTTAAGCAAGAAGAAAGTCTCTGTGAATTCGACATTAACAAGAAACAATGTAAAACAGTCATTCACCCCTGCATCAATAAGTGGGTCGAATTAAATACAATAAACAAGTACTTGTACTTTTGTTGTGAGAAGTGTCAGTTACGAGTGATATGCGCGGATCAGGTGACCGCGCCACAGCTGGAGCGAGCCGGCGTCGTCAGCATTTCACACGGGTGCATTGTCAAGTCTGACCGATTTACGGTGCACGCTCGTAACCTTGATCGCAACGTTATCAACACAAGCTTCGATATCAAAATACAAGATATTAGTCCGATCAACAACATCATTAACGCCTCAATCCCGATAACATCCATAGTGGACGATACCATCAATGATCGTCAAAGACAACTTTCAGACATAGCGAAAGGACTGAAAGATTTAAAAGAGCAAGCAGTATTAAGCACAGACGTATCATACCACGATGTACATCAGTACGCTCTACTCTACATCATAATCGGCCTCGCGATCATCATCGGCGCGTGGTTGCTGTGGCGGCGAGCGCGGCGCGCGCGGCCGGCGCTGACGGCGCCTCCGGCGGAAGAACGCTCGACAGTGCACCTCTCCTCCATTCGAAGCAGCACTTGTGAAGACGAAGACCGTTAACCCAACCAGATACATAGATAGATAGATAGATAGATACTCTTTATTGCACACCATACAAGTAAAATACACATGATTTTTACAGAAAGATGTACAATTTAGGCGGTCTTATCGCTAATAGCGATCTCTTCCAGACAACCTTTAGGTAGAGGACAACCATTAAAGAAAGGGGAAGGTGTTGCAGAGTTCTTAAAATTCTTACCTGATACAAATAGAATTGCATAAATTTATGGCATAAACGTAAACATACAGTAATAAATAAATAAAAATAAAATAAAATAAATACATAACAATAATTATACATACATACAATAAACATACATACTACTTGATATATGCGAGGAGATGTCGAAACTAACAGTGACCAGTAATATTTTAAGATATAAAGGCAGTTTGTGTCAAGAAGAAAGAAAGTGTGCTTTAAGCCGATTTTTAAAAATAGCAATCGATTCGGATTTTCTGATTGTTAATGGTAAGGAATTCCAGAGGCGAATGGACTGGACAGTAAACGACTGCGTATAGTAATTAGTAGAATGGGGAGGAAATTGAAGATGTAGTTTTTTGGATGACCGCATAGTGATAGACATAGTGTTCAGTGTTTAAATAAGTCTACGTCGCCCATAGTAACGAGCGATGCATCTTTATTTTCTTAATTATAGTTTTATCTCTTCCTCATCTCTGGCGGCCCGCAGCATGTACGGTCCGTCACCGTACATTTTCTTACATCAGCAAAACGTTACTATGCGCGGCTGACCCAAATTCAGTACTTTTATTAATTTTATAATTAGTTCGCAATTACATGCCTAGCAAGACGGCTGCGGCCCACATCAATTTATTAACCTATCAGTTTTGTGTAATTTACATGAATCAATAAATAATCTACGCTCAACAAGGAGTTTTGGATTTACACTTCATCATCATCATCAGCATAGCAAGAAAGTTGTATGGTTAGCAACAGACCGTACAGTATGAGCACTCTGCAGGGGTGAAGAGAAACGTGAACAGAATCATTGCCATCGAAATAAACGTTCCCAAAGGCTTTCTTGTCATACGCCTTGCCTTGGTCGTTGTTGACTTGTTTGCGTGTCGACTGGTGTGACGTCATCACATGTCGATGATTGCGCGTCATCACCTGTTTGTTGTTGTGCGTGTTCATCCGTGACAGGTAAAACGGATAGCTTTAAAATTGGCCATTGCAAAATCCCGTTCTTGGTTTTTAGGGACACCACGCGTACGTATCCGTCCTTACCAGGATGTACATCGATGACTCTACCCATGTCCCACTTGCCAGGGGGTAGGTTTTCGTCTTTAATTAAAACGATGCCGTCAACCTCAATGTTTTTAGAGGGTGTTCTCCACTTAGTACGAATTTGAAGCTGTTGTAAGTAATCAGATGACCACTTCTTCCAAAATAGCTCATAGTCTGAATCATCTGCCATCTAGTGCTCAAGTTCATATGTTCGGGATCTGTTTGTGGTCTTAAAACTAGTGATCCTCCAACTAGGAAGTGTCCTGGTGATAAATATTCATCATCTGGACTTTCACTCAAAGACAGTAGGGGTCGTGACGTGAGTTTAGGCAGGCCTCAATCTGATGAAGTAGCGTGATGAGCTCTTCGTATGTGAGTTTCTTTTCTCCTATGACTCGTCGTAGGTGATGTTTAAAACTTTTAACGGCACTTTCCCATAGCCCTCCTGCTGACGGAAAGGCTGGCACGTTTAAATGCTATTGAATATCGTAGTCGTTGATCTTGGTCAGAACATCTCCATCGATTGTTTGAAGGATCTCTTTATATTCTTTCTTCAATACTTTGTTTGCTCCAATAAAGTTTCTTCCTTGATCACTGTATACATGACTGGGCACAGATCTTCTAGCGCAGAAACGTCGAAATGCAGCCAGAAACCCAGGTGTGCTGAGATCGGATACCAGCTCGAGATGAACGGCTTTTGTCGACAAGCAGACGAATACTGCAACGTATCCTTTGTGGACCCGTACGCCACGGCCTTTGTTTGCTCTGATGTCAAAATGACCAGTAAAATCGACTCCAGTATGACTGAATGGGCGTGAAGGCGTAACACGAGGCTTTGGTAAATCTGCCATAATCTGTTTTCTTTTCTTCTTTAAAACGACGACACGTGACACATTTGGGTAATTCTCTCTTCACTGTACGAAGTCCACTGAGTATCCAATATCTCTCTCGGATGTATGATAGTGTCAAGCTTGGTCCACCGTGTAGCGTGGTGCAGTGAGCTTGACGTATGATGAGTTCGGTAAGTTTGCTGTGACTCGGTAGAATTATGGGATGCTTAGCTGACTGGCTAAGCAAAGAATTATTTAATCTTCCGCCGACCTTGAGCAGTCCATCGCTGGCATCGGTGAAGGGGTTAAGGCTTAACAATTTACTGTTGCCCTTTAATTTCCCTTGTTTTTGTAACAGATCAATGTCCTCTTCGAATTCGATAGATTGAACAGTCTTTATAATTAAATTGAGGGTGTGGCGATACACATTGTATACATAAACGCTGATGAGACAGAAAAGCGGCGACTGCGCCATATCGCAAGTCCGAAACGGCAGTCGCGCACCGCACCCTCACCTGTTAAGTCATACACATAAGTAATCGTTCCGTATTCAAATTGCTAAAATAAGATTAATTAAGAGTCAGATATTGTATTGAACATTACCGACGTGAGAGACAATATGCCACAGTGAAACCCATACACGTTTTTTTGATTTAACTTCCGGTATCCCTGTCCCAGACGAGCGCCATAGTAAGATCACCAAAGTGGTGACCCCGCGTTTCCGGTGTGCGCGACTCACGTTACGGATGGCTTAACAGTGCGGTAAACACGCGGTATTGGAACGTGCTATGTGCAGCAGGTTATGTGCAGGAAATAAAAACTTTTGTGGTACGTCTATAAGTGATAATTTAAAATGTACGAAGACGCAGAGCAACAGCCCATCGCAGCGATGAGTAATGTAAGCGCGGTAACAGTGCAAGTTAGCATCCCAGAATTTTGGACGGACATGCCGAGGACTTGGTTTGTACACTTTGAAATAAATGATCATGGCACCACAAAAACAAGGGGACAGCACAAAGTTCGAGATGGCAGTTTCAAGGCTTAACAGAGAAGCACTGCGGCAAGTAAGTGATTTATTGGAATCACCACCGGAGTCGAACAAATATGAGACATTAAAGAAAAGGCTATTGACAGTGTATGAAGAAAGCGCAGAATCGCAGTTCCAAAAACTAGTCAGCGAGATGGACTTGGGTACACAGAAGCCCTCACAACTATTAAGGGAAATGTCAGAGCAAGCGAAAAATGTTGGTATTACCGGCGGTCCATTAAAAAAATTATGGATAAACTGGCTACCAGCACACGTAAGAGCAGTACTGGCAGTCAGCGGAGACACCAAGCTAGAGGACTTGGCAGCGATAGCCGATAAAATAATGGAAAACTTGAGAACCGGTGAAGTAGCGACAATGAAAACTGTAATACTGGTAATAATATTGTAAAAAGTAAGGTAGACAATAAAAATATGTATAATGAAACAGACAAAAATAAAAATAAAAATATTGTTAATAAAGTTCAAGTAGAGTCGAATGTAAATCATAGTGAACCAAATATGTTAAATCAGCTCTTAAACTACGCGTACGGGTAGAGTTGTTAAGCAACCAGTGCGATTTTTAAGGTTCCGTAGCCAAATGGCAAAAAACGGAACCCTTATAGATTCGTCATGTCTGTCTGTCTGTCTGTCCGTCTGACTGTCCGTCCGTATGTCACAGCCACTTTTTTCCGAAACTATAAGAACTATACTGTTGAAACTTGGTAAGTAGATGCATTCTGTGAACCGCATTAAGATTTTCACAAAAAAATTGAAAAATAATAATAAATTTTGGGGGCTCCCCATACTTAGAACTAAAACTCGAAATTTATTTTCGTCAAACCCATACGTGTGGGGTATTAATGGATAGGTCTTTAAAAATGATATTGAGGTTTCTAATATCATTTTTTTCTAAACTGAATAGTTTACGTGTGAGACGCTTCCAAAGTGGTAAAATGTGTGTCTCCCCCCTGTAACTTCTAAAATAAGAGAATGATAAATCTAAAAAAAATATATGATGTACATTACCTTGCAAACTTCCAGCGAAAATTGGTTTGAACGAGATCAAGTAATTAGTTTTTTTTTAATACGTCATAAATCATATACCGCTATTTACCTTTTGTAATGTTATGGATTTCATTTTGCAATGAAAATACCATAACTATGACTCGATTGTCGTGATGGGTGAACTTTTACTTATATAGGTACCTACAGGTTTGTACGGAACCCTCGGTGCGCGAGTCCGACTCGCACTTGGCCGGTTTTGCTGAATTGAGAAAGTTAGTTATTATAACAGTCGATTTCTGTCATTTGTAAATAGTAAGTTATATTACTACAGTACACTTTACATACAGTTACGAGTATTATTCATTTGGTATCGTCATGGGTAATTACCAAAATAAAGACGTCGTAGTAAGTGCGCAAGCACAAGTCGCGAGTACTGAGAAGCTTTAAAATCAAGTAAATATATTCAGTGTTGTGTTAATAATAATGGCAATATTATTGAGCATCGGAACATTATACGCAATCCGTAGAGGATGCGTTAATAATATTAGAAAATGGATAAAGAGAGAGGCATCCAAAGCAGAGATACCAGAGGCTATACACATACCTCGTAGCGCTGCCCAGGCTACTACCGGGAGAGCAGGAATAGTGTAATAGTGTAAATAAGTAAAATGTAAAGTGGTTATATTGGTTTATAAACTTTGTGTAATCGTCTAAAGGCAATGGTCCAAAACCCATACACTAAAAACCCAGATTCGACAGCAATGAAATGTTACCAGCGGGTAGACTATAATAGACATTTAAAGGTAACAAAGGAACAACCCTGAAATCCGTAGAGTATAGAAGCTATACCATATTTAAAAAAATATATAAAATTGAATTTATGTTGTAATTGTGTGTAATTGTTGGTCGTTATGTTGTTTCGTTTTCATGCTGCGGGTTTGGTGGTAAAAAAAATAATTTTCAATTATTTTATTTTTAGAACAATTAAACATTATTATATCGATATATCGATCCTCGTATCTTCCAGGGAACAATATTGGGAGTTGGCGACACGGAGTCGGGACTTCGGACACGGAGGATTGCACCGGCACAGTCTACGGCCAGCCATCTGCCATCTACGGTTTTCACCACAACAGGGAAGTCCAGACCTGCGGAAGTAGCTATCAGTCGGGCCCTTGTCAACCCTAGTACCCAAATAAATTATTGTGTTTATGTTGTGGGTTTCTTTACACACCTTCATTAGGTAGGTACCCACACGTAAAACGTAACACACGACGGTAGGAAACGAAGGACTGCGTCGAGTTATGTACCTGAACCAGGGACCGGAAAGTTAAGCCTATTGATAGGGTAACCATATTATAAGGTAACCTAATCAATAGGGTTACCCTATTGATTGGGTTTCCTTATATATTTAGGTTACCCTTTGAATGGGGTTTAACCACTTACCATTATTTTAAGTGTTACCCTATTGATTACCTATCTCTTTTTCTCGCGTTCAAGTGGACAAGAGAAAGAGATAGATCTGTTGAAGCCGACCGAAGCCTGACTTTTAGGTAGGATAACCTATTAATTGACAATTTCGGTTTTGACGCGACGGATGGAGGGCGGTATTTCACTCGTAAATTTTCGTGATTGCACATTTACAAGATGGAACCATACGGAACAGGTGACGCTTCTCAAGCAGAACTAAAAAAATTTATTAAGCGGGCCTTGAAAAGTGAGTACCATTTATATAATAAACACGGGAGATTCAATAGTTGTATGTGTGTGTGAATTTTTATTACTTAGACTTTATGATTGATAAAACTAAATTGTGGTATGGTCAAGAAGAGCATGGCCTTTACACATTCCCATTTGCTCCGCTTTTATATACTGCGCCACTAGGTCAAAATTGAATGGCAACTGTAAAGGGCGTCCCCCTTTACGCACGCACTTGACTGTACAGTCAGAAACACATCAACTTACCCATATCTGTCAAAATATTCCTATAAATATTGAACTTTATGTCCTTGTCATTAAACTGAAAATTGATTGAAGAAATTTGACAGATTAGGGTAGGTAGATGTGTACATTTTGTAAGTAGGTAGGTATTTATTATTTTATTAAGGAAAAAAATATTATTTTATTTTTGCAGATAAGAGCATTGTAAGACCAAAAGTGCAACCAAGTGAGATGGACTCAAAAAAGCAAGTAGTGGAAACTGCAACACAGTGCTCTATTGAAGCAGAACAAACACTGTGTTCCTGCAATTGTTCCAGAAATGTAATCGCCGTTACAATAAGAAAAGCCTTAGGTGTCCCTGAAATTTATTTACAAAGCTGCTTCCAAGAAATCATGGCAGTAATGGAAAAATATGAAACGAAATAAATAAATAAATATTTAAATATTTTACAGTTATTTATTTAAAAAAATATTTTGATCACATCAAAATCTTATTAAAAACAACCTTGTTATAAAAGATGACTAAATATGTGGCTCAGTTGTTAACCTATTGTGTGATTTTGTAATGTTGATTATTAAGAGCAATACTTCTGAAAAATTTAGCTATATTTAGTTATCTTTTATTGTTTTAATAGAATTACTAAGGCATAAAATTTTTACTGATCATGTAATTAACAGTCTCATAAAATAATGAAAATTAACAACCTTTTGTATATTGAAAAAAAAGAGATTTAAAAACAATTGTTTAGACTACAAATTGCAGTCGTAGGTACTAATCATAGCATAACTGAATAATTAACATTCTTAAGGTAAAACACAATGAATCATAAAAGAACTGTAATTGAAGTAATAATCCTAATAAAAATATAAATGTAACATAAGCCAAGTTTAACATAACTTTGTGGTCAATAATTGAGATCAAACAGGTGCCGCTTCACAAATTCGCAATAGTTCGTCAATCGTTACTGTAGGAGCGAACAATATAATTGTTTAGACTACAAATTGCAGTCGTAGGTACTAATCATAGTAACAATCACATTCACTAACTGAAGATTTTTTATTTTTAAATAAGTACTTAAGCCAAAACATAATGAATTATAAAAAACTTTAATTGAAGTAATAATTCCAATAAAAACATAAATGTAAAAAAGGAGCCAAGTTTAACATAACTTTGTGGTTAATAATTGAGATCAAACAGGTGCCGCTTCACAATGGTTCGTCAACCGTTACTGTAGGGACGAACCTTCAGTTATTAAACTAAATTAATTTATAGTACTTCAGTACTATATGTACTTGCGATAATCTGAGATTTTTATCTTGGAAAAAATCATTCCATGATCCCCTTAGGTGAAATTCCCGACCAGCGTGGCAAGACCCGATCAGGTCATAAGTTGTCCATGCCATTAACCCTTCAGTAGGAGAGTTGGGAAAGTGCACCGCTGCGTTTAATCGGGGACGTAGGTTCGGGCTCACCTGAACATCATAGAATGATATTTTCCAACTTAAAAACCTTTAGTTATGATTGAAGGATTATCCCGACCGAAAACCTCTTAACAGATATTGGGAGGTAGGTGTACCTGGATTTTATAAAAGGTCTTTGTTTTCTCTCACAAGCATTATGTCTCTTAAAAACGTCGTCATTCATAAGGTTTAGCTCCCTTTGATTCATAGCATCACGCAGGGCGACTGCAAAGTTGTGCTCAATTAGTGACAAATTGTTTTTGCAGTTGAGCCACGTGATATAAAAATCGCCCATGGTTAATTGTTCTTTCTGAAGTTTTATTATAGTATTATTATAGTGGCTTCATTTAGCGGTTGCAAGCATCTGGCAGTTATATCGATTTCTTCCCAAAACTGATCTGAAATTAATTCAGATATTTCCCTAATGTCCACACAAAATGTTTGAAGGCCGATTAAACGAACCAACATATTATATGTTGCGGTCCACCTGGTGGCACAATCTTTAATGGGTTTCCTCAAATTAGCTTGCCTTAAACGGTTTAAATTATTCGGCTTGCGTAATATATTGACAACATGTTTTGCCATGGTTATCGTTGATTGTACTGTGACGTCAGAGGTAATAGCATCTTTAACTGCTAATTGCAGTGTGTGTACTGCGCATAACATTCCTCGAACTTTAAATGTCCTACTATCATTATTAACAAAATGTTGTATATCAACGTCAATATCGTTGAACATATTATCAACGCGTTCCTCTTCACTATTTTCTTCCTCACTATCTTCATTTTCGTCCGTGACTCCATCTTCTTCCGTAGTGTAATAATGTTCGGAAACGTATGTACCTCCCTGTACCTGTATTAATTTCACCATTTTTATCATGTTGCTGCCGTTGTCTGTGCAAATACTGTATATTTGATTAAAATCAATGTTAAAATCCGTCAATAACTCTTGTATCGTTGTTTTTAAGAACGAAGATGTTTGCCTGTCGCGCACTTCCAGGACAGCTAGATTTCGTACGACAATTTTTCCATTTAATATATATTGTATATTGACACCAACAAACTTCCGTTCTAGACAAGATGCGCCATCTAATTTTAAGGAAATCATTCGATTTTTCACCTCATTTTGCTTTTAATTATGATAGCTTCTTGTTGAATTTTTGATTTAATAGCTTTAACATTTATATTTTTACTTACACTTGGAGCAGCCATATTAATAATTATTTGGAAGGCTTCATCTTCCATCATTTGCAACGTTCTGCCGTGGGTTGTTACAAGTCGCACACAAATCATTTTTAAATTTTCAATTGTTGTATTATTTTCATTAAAATTTGAATTTGATTTATTTTGGCAGGCCATTTGGCAGTTTAAATCATCGACTACCTTATATTCATTTGTGTGTTTAACAGCTAAATGGTTTTTTTAATTTGTTGTATGTTTCCCCTGAAAAACAAAATTCTGCATTATATATATAAGGTCTAACAAAATCAACTACATTCCTTTTAATGGGGGTATCTGTACAACGAGCTGAGCAGGCTCACCAAATTTGAGCCAAAAATTCAGGCTAGTTACAGAGATATTGATCATAACAATCTCATTCCGTAACTACGAAAATCTACACCCTTTACAGCTGTTTACTACTACATTGACACACTACGCACGCACACAAGCAAACGTGACCCACACATGCACACACTCAAGAGAACAGCGCAGTGCGGCGACAGCGACTCAGAAATACCAACATGAAAGAATTACCCTGATTTTAGGGTAAAATTAAGTTTGTTTGTTTTCTTTTATAAGGATTTTTTTCACTACGGATTGGAGTAGAATTATGTGTTTCGCATTTAGAGAATTAGGAATTAGGGGTTTTAATTGGTTGTTGATTTTTGCGGTCACGTAACCGAACCGACGTCAAGAGAATCAAAAGTTGGCGGTACTTCATAATCGATCAAGATACTAAGAACAGCTGACCGCAGAGTGCGTTGTTCGCGAACTGACCGGAGAGTGTGACTGTGTTGTTGTGACCTAATTTACGTAACAAAACTTCAACGACTCACCAGTTTTCGTAGTAACCAAAGCTGTATTCACATATCATTTTGAAAAAACGAAGATACCGCGGAGACAACGACAATTTCGATCAATGCACTTGTCTATTCAGCTTCAATAAAAATGGCTGTACGACGTTACGTCTAACCGTTCCCAAGTCCCAACTTCCCATCACGGCTGTAAACTCGTCGTGTAATGTGCTATTAAATTAAATTAAATTTTACAAACAAAACTACAATCGAGTTGTTTAAACTGAAAATAACAAGGTCATTAAAGTCTAATTTCTCGCCTTCTTTAATTCTAATTTATTTTTAATTAATTTTGGGGGTAAAATAATTTTGGAGTTAGCAAGACCAAGTTTCAAAGGTGGCCCCGACAAAAGTACCCCGCCGTGTTTGTCGGTATCTTGGATAGGGTGACAAGCATTTTGTTTAGCTAAGATAAGATCGTAGGTATTCGTAAGGAAATGAAAGATTTTGCTATTTTAGGCACTGAAATACATTTTACTTATTATTTAAGTTTCAACATTTGAGATATTATTATTGTTTATAAGGAAAATTGTTGGAATAAAAAGGTTTTGCTATTTTGTAATTAATTCTTGACTAGTCGTCTAGATAATGAAATCGACACCATAAAAATTGATATTAACTTGACAAACCACGGGACAAACTCATTTTAAAAAATGCTTCAAAACTTACCTAGAATTTAACTCATAACCGGTCGCAATATTACAATAAGAAAAGTATTAAAATGTGATATTTCGTTCAATTAAACACGATTATAATTGTTTTGCTTAAAATAATTAAATAAAAAATGTTATGGGTTGTTTTAATAAACCTACTCAAACATTCGTGTAAAATCGTAATCCTAGAGTCCTAGATATTTATTTAACGTGGAAGCCCTACCGTACTCGCAAACTGCTGACTATGCCGCTCGAGCCGAAAGGCCGGTGTCGGGCACGTGTCGGGGTCAATCAAAGTGTGCATGCGGATAGATAGGGATGTGCCACATTTGATCTGATTTCTAGGCTCATAGTTTTTTACGAGATCGGATCATTCATTCATTACATTACTAATTAAGATTTTATTTTTGTTTAAACTAAAATTTGATTTTAACTAAGTTATTGAGACGATAACAATGTTTTATGAGTTTCGAAAAATAGTCTTATTAGCGCATATTTCATATTAAGTAAGTAATACATGTTATTAGTGTTTTGATTTCTCTCGCAGTTGTTTCCTTTTTGCCACTTACAGTAACTCAAGTAAGTAGTTATGTGAATAAGCATTTTAAAAATACATTTTGGTAATTTTGCGACTGTCAGTTAAGAAATAACTGCTAGATAAAGTACGATATGTCCGAGTTTAAATGCTATGGCCTAGTTAGTTCGTTAAAAATAATTCTTAGTGACTTTTTAAATTCAGTCGTTGTATGTTTTATCAGTCTTTGTCTGTCTTAAACTGACACTTTAGAACATTTATTACCGGTTTGGACAAAATAATTTTACTCTAAAAACAAGAGTTACACTTAACTAGATTGGCGAGTTGAAAGCTAAGGTACAAAAAAAACTTGTGTCGCACTCACGATTTCGTTTAAGTAGTAGGTTACCTCGCCATAATACTTAATTAAATGCGAGGTTTGAGGTGAACAATTCACGATCAGTTATCCGGTATGTTTTAGTTTTTAGTATCCTTTAAATTATGATCCCATCTTAAGCGCATCCCTAGCTTGAGCCTTTTCGGCTTTTGCAGGACGACCGCCCGGGCGCCCGCGCCGCGCAGTCTCTAATTCGCTTCCGTGCGGCGTGCGTGTGCGACGCCGCAACGGTGTCAGTCCAGGGTTATGTGCTACCAGGATCGCAACTTTAATTTGTGCTAAAGCAGCGCGCCTTTACGCTGATATTAAGGGCGTTTTCGTGAGCGGTTCAGGGAATGGAGTGAGATTGTTTATGCCCGTCGGGGACCAGGGAAGGCCACGCCAGCCTGTTCAATAAGAAGACAGTGTGATGCAGATTTTTGATCGGCAACCCAATCGCAAGCGCGACTGATGCAGCGTCCGTCTTCGCCAAGCGCTCATGGGCGCAGGCGTCATTATTGCGAATTCTGCGGCGAGACGTAAGACGAGGGGCAGGCGCCTGCATCATTTTACACTAGTTCAAGAGCTGAAGCCGCATGACTTCACACTACGAGTCCAGTTTTGCAGAAGTCGCAGAAGCTGCAACATTCTCTGGATGGACGACAGAAGCTTCACCAGTGGTTGGATGTTTAACCTCTTCGCCGCGGCGCCTACTATTGGGCTGAACAGAACCCCCACCTAGTTCGGCCCGATCATTTTCAGACTAGATGTAGCAGTAGCCTGAACATTTGGGCTTCCATGTGTGGGGCTAAGTGTAGGACTTAGTGTATTGTGAAGGTGATTATAACATTGAAAGTGCGACACAACTACGACAGCGAATTTTATTGCAAACCATGTGAACGCTTTAAAACATAAAAAGTGACAGAGACTGTTATTTCGCGTAAAAGTGCACGTCGCATTATGTGATTACGTAATGTGATTATGATTAATGTAATTTGTTGTAAAGATTGTAAACCTCTTAATGAACTTAAACACGCCAAGTAAGCGTAGATTGAGAGTAAGTGGTACCTACTTGATTGATTTGTTTGTTTAATTTTTTTTTAGTCAGATAAATTATGTACCAGGCAGATAAATTATTTACTACGCTAACCTACTTGTTAGTCCAAAGCCTGTGAAAGTGTGATAGAGTCAGTCAGAGTCAGAATTAAATATTAAATTAATAAATGTTTTAAAACCGCTTTATTTTCCTTTATTTCTATCCACCTTGCCATTCTGCTAGGAGTGATTCTAAAGAGCTTCGAGAGGTAAATAACAAATTACGTACAACAACAATTACAAGAAAGTAAGTAAATACCTACCTAGTTCCTACAACTAAGATTTAATCTAACTCATAAAACATAGAAATTATCTTTCCTTAGAGCCTTGAAGTAACAAAAAAACTATGTTGGTTATTAATTTAGTTGACATTGTTTGTTTTGTTTGTTATCGAAAACATTATTATCATGAAAGTGCATTCTACACACACTAGTGTACTAACATGTGTGTATGAAGCTATTCTTCGTTGCAATTGATCTGTGATTGGTCGAAAAAGCCTAGCTGTGCCACTCGACCAATCGCAGATCAGCTGGTTTGACAAGGGTGATGTACACAACGATCTTTGGTAATAAAATGCTGGTGTGCGCTGTGTACGTACACACCATCTGTGAACTACAGTTTGCATGAGTAAGAAAAGATACAGAGTGTTTCATTTTTGACTGCGTTTTAATTTATTTATTTTGTTAGAAAACAAAACTTTTAAAAATGACTATAAAACAATACCTTATTTTTTGTCATCGCATTCAGTATGACGTATAGATACCCCCCTTTGAAGGAACGCAGTTGATTTTGTTAGACCTGTATATTGAAATTAGACAGATAGATAGATAGATAGATACTCTTTATTGCACACCACACAAAAAAACAGTACAGAGAAACAATAAATTTAGAATGGTACAATTTAGGCGGTCTTATCGCTAAGAGCGATCTCTTCCAGACAACCTTCAGGTAGAGGAAAGTTGAAAAAAAAAACGTTATGTGGGGGAGGCGGTGAAGAGTTTAAAGTAATTTTATATTTAATATATTACATAATATATTATATATTTATTACATAGATACTAAAAAATAAAATAATATACATACTTACACATTGTTATAAATAATGATCATACATACTATAAATACATATAAGTACTTACACTAATTAATAACCCTATTAATATTAATATGGATTTTGATACCATAAGTGTTAGGAAAAGTAAAGAAAGAAGTAAATCAAAGAAAAACATAGGAGAAAACTAAAGTCCAAGGAGATATGTTTTAAGTCTAGTTTTGAAGATTTGTAGTGTTTCAGACTGCCGAATAGACATCGGTAAGGAGTTTCACAGGCGGATGGATTGCACAGTAAAGGACTGTGAATAGGTGTGTGAAAAATTTAGGGGAGAGGTAAGTCGGAGATTATTGGAAGACCGCATTTCGTGACCCAGGGCAGACTGCAAAAATTTAAAGCGCTCCTTTAGATATGGCGGTGACTTTGGATTGAATAATATAGAAAATAAAAAGGAAAGCATATGATACTCACGCCGACGTCGTATAGGAAGCCATTCTAGCAAAGCTCGGTATTCTGAGACATGGTCGTACTTACGTAGACCATAGATGATACGAATGCAGAAATTCTGAAGGCGCTCGAGCTTGCTTAGGAGTTAGGAGACATTCGTTAAGATCTGGGTAGCAACAATCTGCATAATCAAGAATAGGAAAAAGTAGGGCCTGTACAAGCGCAATCTTAGTAGGTATTGGTAATAAATTGCGTAATCTATTAATTGAGGCCGCCGCTGCAAACATTTTCCTGCTGACCTCCGAAATTTGCGTCGTCCAGGTAAGCGCGCTATCAATGTGAACACCTAGGTTTTTAACGACTTTGCTGTATGGAATTTGGACGCCGTCGAAAGTAATGGATGGCAAAGTGCTCCAGTCAATTCCTGCAATTCGCCGAGAGCCACCCAGAACTATTACCTGCGTCTTAGAAGGTCTTAGACAGATATTTTTAAATCCATAATATCTTTTGTAAGTAAGTAAGAAATTTATTTATTTGCAGCAAAGGACACACATTATACAATATATATATAAGGTGTTAAAAAATCAGTGTCAAATATTTTAAGGGTAATGAGTTTACGTTGTGACTAACAATTTTTGTATGAAATTTTTTTTAATTTAAGCCTTAGTTTTCGAGAAAAACACGATCGAAAGTTTGATAATAAACTCAAATATCAACATCCTATAACACCTGATCACTACTACGGACAAACTACTCCGTACAGCAAGAAACGCTCGCGTGTGCGTGCTACTATGATTTATTGCCAAAATCTGCCGAAGGACGAACGACTTTTATTCAATTATAAACTCTAAATCGATGTAAATCGATTTAAATTTCAAAATTTTAGTGTAAAGGCGGCATTTGTCCAAATGCGAGTCAAAGATACCGCTTTAAAAACAGTCGATATTCAATTTTAGATTCTAATTCGTTATTATAAGGTTGATTTTATTTTTTAAGTTTCTGAGGGCGGCGGAACACACACGATTTAGGAAATGCCGAAAGACCGAGAAAGTACTGTTAACAAAAACAGTTTCTTATTTTACATTTCTTATGAATTAAAAAAGGATTGATGGCAAAGTGCTTTTAGGGTAAGGTTAAGGTCTTGGATCCGATCCCCGGCAAACTAGTTATGTTTCGGAGTACTCTTACTGACCTTGACCTAAGGTTAAGGACGAGTACGCTTATCTAAAATAAATAACAATTAATTTGAACCTGCTTTTTAAATGATTTTTTATGCTTTGTGTTGTGCGTTGGTTTATTTACTAAGAACTAAAAGTAAAGTCAATGAGACAGACGTTGCGTAGGTACGCAATAATTTATAGGTATCAATAAGGTTAAACTGGGGTATACCCTGTACAACGAAACTGTTATTCGTCTCCCAAACACTCAAACGGGGCATAATTTAACACATTTTTCTGAATCCCGTCTGGAAGTAGACTGCGACTACTTCACCACATGTAGATACATAGTAAATTTACATGATAAATGCATTTTAGTGATTAGACAGATACATTTTTGATTGGTTTATTCAACGTAAAGGATAAAATGTTGAATACTTGTACTTACAGTATCCGGCGGTAGGGAATGCACGCACATGGAGCTAAAGAGGGAGGGAGGGAGGGTACAACTGGCTAGTACCTTCAAAACTTAAGATTGCTAAGCTACTAGTTAATACCAATTATAACAAGTTAAATAATTAGTAGGTACAATACGCGGCGCTAGAATGAACATCAAGCTAACGAGTAAGATAATCGGTTAGTTTCGGCTTTCATAGAACGTCGTTTCTGTCGCACGGATTATCTCTCTTTTTAGCTCGATGTGCATACTGCATACTACCGCCGCGTACTGTACCTATTATTTGATTTGGTATCACTGGTAAGAACTAGTAGCAATCTTAATTTGTAGTTTAGCATGGTAATACAAGATTCGAATTGATAAGTAAAAAATAATTACACCAAAAAAAACAATAACACCAAATAATTGAGTGATTTTTTTTTGCTAACGCTACACTTACACGTGCCATAGGTATGCGCTTTTTATTTATTATTACTCCTGCAAATTGCAAAACAGTCACAACAATCAATCAATCGGCGCTAGACCTTCTCTTGTGTTTGACGTTAATTGCGAAGTCTCACCATGCCATACAGGTATTCGGACTCTGATTACCTCAACATGGTTATGTGCTACCATGAGGCAAACTACAGTTTAGTGGAAGCAGTAAGGCTGTTCCACGAACGGCACGGTGTGCGCGTGTGTCCACGCACAATCTTAGGGGCTGAACAACGGTTTCGTGAAAGTGGTAGGTTCATGCCTTCTGGTGACGCTGGCAGACCTCGCACTTCAGTACAGCTTGAAGAGGACGTGCTGAATTTCTTCGAGCTCCACCCGACCGCCAGTACGAGGGATGCTGCTGCCGTTTTCAACACTAACCATGTGTACGTGTGGAAAGTACTGAAGAGGGAGCGAAGACACCCCTACCACTTCACGAGAGTGCAGGAGCTGATGCTGCAGGACTACGCGCCACGCGTGGAGTTCTGTCAGTGGATCCGGCGTAACAGCCTAGCCAACATATTGTGGACGGATGAGTGCACCTTCACCAGAGTGGGCATGTTCAATATCCACAATGCTCACTACTCGTCTGAGGAGAACCCACATCTGGCGCGTCCAGATCATTTTCAGACGCGGTTCAGCGTGAATGTTTGGGCTGGGCTACTAGGACATCAGCTGATAGGACCAGTATTTTTTAATCGGCTGAATGGCGCCGTTTACTTGGAATTCCTTGAAAGAGAGTTGGAGGAGTTGTTAGAAGATGTGCCGCTAAATCTTATGCAGCAGATGCACTACCAACACGACGGCGCGCCCGCGCATTACGACCGCCATGTCCGCGAGTACCTGACGGCACGTTTTCAGGATCGGTGGATCGGACGCGGTGGGCCTATTGCTTGGCCAGCACGCTCGCCAGACCTGACGCCGCTGGACTTCCACGTCTGGGGCCGTGCTAAGGATCTCGTGTATGGTCAAGATGGCCACACCATCACCAGTGCCGAGCAATTAAAAGCACGAATCATTAGTGCTTTTGAAACAATGCGCGGCGACAGTGAAAGTTTAGTGCGTGTGCATAGGCATATTTTAAAAAGGGCTGCGCTTTGCATTCAGGAGAATGGGGGGCACTTCCAACAACTATTGTAAATAATTTTGTAAATAAGTGACTGTGATTTTGTACATAATAATGAACTGCCTTTAAACACGCCAAGTAAGAGTAAGTAAACCTTGTTATCTGCATTGACTGATAGAAATAGCCTAGTATTACCTATCTCCATAGAATTATGTTGCATTAAATCAGGTGATGAGTAATAAATTATTTTACGCTTACTTGCCAGTCCAAAGCCTGGAAAAGTGTGATGGGAGGTGGAAATTCTTTATTTGTTTTGTGTTCTTAAAATAAAAGTGATATTTTTAGTAATAAGTGTATTTATTAATTGTCAACATGTGTAATTTAATTAAAAATGTTTTTTTCAATTTAACTGTATTTTTATTTTACCGTAAGAACTGATAGAAGTAATTAACATTAAAATTACAACATAAAGTGACAAACTGTCAGTTGCTGAAGAATGTATTATCTTTAAAGACAGCATTAACACTTATTTTTCTATTTTGTGTACAAACGTTATGTTACAGACCTGCATTATAGCTATAAGTCGTCTTTAAAGATAATAAGGCCCAGTTTCAATACTTGCTGATAAGTTCTGGATAACCTATCTGGCACTTGTTTTGACAGATAACCCATACAATTAGCTTTCTTAAGCCTTTCTGCAACTCGCGGCAATTATCTAAAAGGAGTAGGTACGTCACACATGCACACACACACACACACACACACACACACACACACACACACACACACACACACACACACACACATACACACACACACACACACACACACACACACAATGACATGAAACGAGTGAGACAGAAATGATAACAGTGTTTCTATCTCAAAGAAAATTCATTCATACACACACACCCAATGTCTAGCATGAGCTTGTGTGTCGTATGATTTTATGTGCGCATGAATGAGATCCTAGGGATTATGAATGGGTTTTGACTAGTATTAGCATCGTGCGAGAGTGTTTGTTTGCGTTTGTGGGAGTTTGCGATCATGTACAGGATGATATAAATTATTTATATCAATAAACATTTTCTTTTTTCGATTTATTCAAATCCGTTCTATAGTTTTAAATTTCTCTTAAATATGATCCATGTGGTAGTCTCAGTTACCCCTTAAAATATTTGACATTGATTTTTTAACACCTTATATAATTCGAAAATACACTCGTAAAAATTGTTACGGTAGTGTCACAGGCGGGATATATATAATTTTCCCAAAAAAAAAACCAACTTTAAATTAACTACAAATTTAAAAATTAAGTACTTTTTGAATGCATATGCTTGATTTGTTACTGAAAATACCTAAACCGTCATACGTCTACCGATAATATTTGAGGAGTTCCCTCGATTTCTCCCGTATCCCGCCATCAGAACTGAATACTGATGACAACGGAACCAATCTGTAGTTATATCCTTTCAAATATATTTTTTTAATCGGTTTCATAGCTTCGCCCACATGCCCTGTACATCACCCTGAACAATGTTTGTTCTACGACTTATCCAATATATACATTACATTTTTCGACTTCCCATACAAAATTACCAAACAGCTGATTTTTTAAACTTTTATTTTGTCACGAAATTCGCAGCTCTTAAACTATAAATTACAGTGTCTTAATTTTAATCTTATAGCTTAACGGAATTTAATTTACATACATTACATACTTACACAAAATAAAAATTCTAGTTTTAAAAAAACAAAAAATAAATTAATAAAAGATGAAATGAAGTTTAGTATGGGAAGTTAAAAATTTAATGTCTGTATTGGACAACAAACATTGTTCAGGGTGATGTATAGAACATGTGGGCATAAGGATAAAATGAAACTGCTTACGCCCTGTATATCCACCGACGACAATTACACTTTACTGATGAACTTGGCACTTGGACACTGACATACGGTAGTGTATCCTACCGTATGTCAGTGTCCGACCGAATTTTTAAGCAACACTGGCTTTGTTAAGTACCTACTTACCTATGCAATGTCGCTTACTATCGAACGAAAATGACATCGTTTTACTTGCAGATTGTATTTATTTTTCGTCTTGTCATAAAAAATACTTCGAAGTATTAAGTAGGTACTTATTTTTTTTTAAATTTAATCTACCATGAGCGTTTGAAATTTCTCAATTCGATAATAATAGGTGTGTACTTAATGGCTTAATTATTCTGTGGTAATGGACCCTAATGGCTCCTTTAGGTACTTACATATTTACGCCTTTTAAACATATAAAGTAAGTAAAACGTTCTTAATATGCGTAATAATAACAAAAACTCACCTTTAATTTCTTATTGCATAGTTGACATACGCTCGTATTCGATGTTTTATCGTAATGAAAGTAGCGATGAGCGGCGTCCTTTTGTTTTGGAGCCATTATTAATCACACTCGCACACGATTTCCAACAATGATTGCATCAATAATTATCCAAAGCAATTAAAATTCGAACGAACGCCGTAAACAAACAAATACTAGCACGCGCCTACTGCTAAGTACCGCACAGGTCATAACCTGTCGTCTCGTGGGCCGGCCATGGCGTCCCGAACCGAGCCGAATCCAACCAATCGGCTGCCGGCTTTTGTAAGAAGCGCAATAATAAGTCAAATTTTTGGCACGTAGAAACTAAAACAGCTTGGCCGCATTCTAAACTAAAAGTGCCGTGGAAAGCCCAAACAACTATGGAATTTACTAAATATCCTAACGAAAAACAAGTTAAAGCAAGGGTGCGCTCCTTCAAAAAAGAATTCGCAAATGAATAGTTTTGAACCATGTACTGAAAAAGAGATCCTTAATATTATTAACAACCTTGATTCAAACAGCAGTGTTGGTCTGGATGGTATCAGTACAAAAGTTATTAAATGTGTAAAGGATTTAATAAAAAATCCATTAACGCAAAGCTTTAACAGACTTTTACAAGACGAATCATTTCCGGACTCACTCAAAATAGCAAAAGTAACACCCATATACAAATCGGGAGCAAAAACAGAACCTGGCAATTATCGACCTATTTCAGTATTACCAGTATTATCAAAAATTCTCGAAAAAGTCCTACATTCACGGCTACAAAATTACTTGGACTCTTTAAATTTCTTTTTTGAGCGACAATTCGGATTTCGATCTAAAAGTAATACACTCACAGCGACAATTGATCTCGTAACCAAAATTAAACATAATATTGATAAAAAAAACATTGTACTAGGAGTATTTATTGATCTAAAAAAGGCCTTCGACACCGTTAGTCACAAATTGCTTTTAAAAAAACTGGAAGTTATTGGCATTGCCGGGAAAGTCTTAAAAATGTTTGAATCTTACCTCACAAATAGATCGCAAATCGTAAAAATAGACAGTAACTCTCAAAGCCCCCCACAGCCCATAACTTATGGAGTTCCACAAGGGTCAATACTAGGTCCTCTGCTCTTTCTAGTCTATATTAACAATATGCACGAATTAGGCTTAAATGGTAATATCACTCTCTACGCCGACGACACATGTCTTTTTTACTTCGGTTCATCAATTCATGATCTAGTCTCTCAAGCCCAGCACGATCTTGACATCCTTCATGATTGGTTTCAGTACAACTTACTAACTATCAACATCTCCAAAACTAGCTTTATAATTTTCAAAGCTAAAAATAAACCAATACCCAAATACTCACCTCTCGTAATAAATAATACACCTTTGCAGGAAAAGTCTCATGAAAAATACCTCGGCCTTAACATGGATACCTATTTAACATGGAATGTCCACGTTAAGCATTTAATAACCAAATTAATATCACTCCATGCTTCCCTCCGAATTAATGTTCGATGCATACCATACAAATTACGTTTCACAATATATAATGGTCTAGTAAAACCACATCTGATATATCTCATCGAAATCTGGGGAAGCGCTGCCAATGCAAGTTTAAAAAAATTACAGGTCCTACAGAACAAAATAATAAAATTGCTATTCAACTACAACTTCCGAACAGCAACTTCAAAGATTTATCGAGAAACCAATTTGATGAACATCAAACAACTATACATTTATAACACCTGCATTTTTATTCGTAAGACCATAAACAAAAAAGTCCGCACTGACCTGCAATTTACCAAACGGAAAAAAGTTGGGCGCACCTGCACTCGACGCGCGTGCTTCATTGTTTTGCCCAAGACCCGAACAAGGTACGGCCAAACCACTATTACATACGAAGGTGCGCGCCTTTTTAACAGGATACCCTCGGAAATCAAAAATATTGACTCGTTCCTCGTATTCAAAAAGCGGCTAGAAAATTACATTATCATAAAGGACTAATTCAGGAGTGTGTAGAAATAATATTCAAGATCTCAACACTAACTTCTTGTTTATTTACTTCCCTTTTCTCTTTGAGCTCCTTACAGTAGCAATACCCGCAGCGGAATGACCCCGCCGATTTCAAAACGGCCGATAACGTTAAAATAATGACAGTGCGCAAATCGTTCGGAAACAGACAAAAATTAATGCAGCGTTATTGGATTTTAAACGTTATTATATCAAAAAAGCTTACAGTCGGCCATTCTGAATCAACGGAGTCCCTTCCGTGTAGACTACTTTATTAACAGATTTGTCTTAATATCATCCTTTAACTACAATTATTGTAATATCAAATTTTATTTTATATTAATTCTTAACTCAATAACACCTTAATTAACTTTTTGTTATTATTTTATACTTTTTCTTAAACTAATAAACATTTCGCGTTCGGCCATCTCATATTCTAATTGTTCCCACAATTATTTATACACAATTATATTTAACACTGATTTCTTGAATTATATACTCGTTTACTTTATCACACATCTTAATCAAAATTTTATACTATTATGTACTACTATGGACATACATTAAAATCTCATATTGATCTCATATCTAACACACTCACAATTTGTCATAAGACTCCATTGTGTGTAGATTCACTAACTGCGAAAGTCATTTAAATCATATCTAACACACTCATAATTTGTCATAAGACTCCATTGTGTGTAGATTCACTAACTGCGAAAGTCATTTAAATCATATCTAACACACTCATAATTTGTCATAAGACTCCATTGTGTGTAGATTCACTAACTGCGAAAGTCATTTAAATCATATCTAACACACTCATAATTTGTCATAAGACTCCATTGTGTGTAGATTCTCTAACTCATTATTATATAAAATCTAACACACTCTTAATTGTCCTAGGACTCCATTGTGTGTAGACTTTCCATTCAAACTTATCATTATATAAAATCTAATACACTCATAACAATTTGTCAAAACGACTCCATTGTGTGTAGATTTTTATATCAGAATTCATCACTTACAAAATCTATTTAAAAACACTTTCATTTCATGATTAACTAATAAAAAAAAACGCTTAATCAAAATTTCAAAATCAGTCATACATTTTCATTTCATGATCAATAATCTAATTTGTTTAATTAGTATCTCGTATCAATTTGAATTCTTTGCTTTTTTTTTTTTATTATTTTCGAATCATATACGCTATCATATCATATATTTTTATAGAGCCAAAACCAATAAACAAATTCATTTGTATAATACACTCAACTGCTCTCATCGACGCTCTCAATAGCCTTATTTTGTGAAGTTTCACTATCGCTCTCCATCTCACCTTCATCCGAACCTACTAATGCATTATTTACATCGCCATTCTCAGTACTTGTGACTGAACTACCCTCATCGGAATCCACTAAACTTTCTCGAGTGAAGCTCAACCAAGGGTGGATTTTATCTAAAGCAACAACTGCTTCATATTTCCTGTTCTGTTTACGTGTCAGTGGTGTGTCTTCAATCACGTACCTATCCTTATCCAAAATTTTAACAATTCTATATGGGCCTTGTAATTTAGCCATAAGTTTTCTAGATTGTCCATTATTACTTCCTATCTCCCTCTCAACCCTAACCAAATCACCTTTTTTGTATTTTCTACCATTTTTCATACTTTTATCGAATCGTTCCTTTTGTTTTAATTGTTCTTCACTAATTTTAGCATTCACGTCTTCTCTTATTGCATGCAGACTCTCTTGAGAATTACCGACTTCGCCCTGATCAAGTAAGGAAGCAACAATGCCATCGCTTTTAGCTCTTAGTTTTATTCCAAATAGCACTTCAGCCGGTGTTTTTCCGGTACCCTTATTAATTGTTGTATTGAGACCCAATTGTATCTCTTCTAAATGAGTATCCCATTCGTTTTCTTTACAATTATGGTTCTTAACCGCAAGCGAGGCCAATATGGTACGATTGTATCGCTCCACTTGGCCATTCGCTCGCGGTGTTGCTACCGCGTTTAATACGTGTCTTATGCCATGATTATTGACAAAATCTTTAAAGGTTTTGCTCGTGAACGAAGTGCCTCTATCACTAATTAATCTACTAGGTATTCCAAATAAACTGAAATATTGGTTTAGAACTTTAATGGTCGATTTGGATTTGGTATTTTTAACGGCATACAATGTAACATATTTTGTGTATGCATCTACTAGCACTAATAAATAACAATTCCTTGACTTACTCCGGACAAATGGACCCAAATGGTCCATATGTACCGTGTGAAATGGTTTATCGATTTTAGGGATTGGGTGAAGCATGCCTTGTCTTTTCCCTGTTGGTATTTTGTGATAGCTACATTCTAAGCACGATTGGACATACTTTTTTACGAATTTAGCCATTTTTGGGAACCAATAAAGAGATTTTAATTTATCTAACGTTTTATCTACCCCAAAATGTCCTAGTTCATCGTGACATTTTTTTAGTAACTGCCATCTAAATCCTCTTGGAACTAACCATTTCAATTGACTGTCAACTACTCTATAAACTTTTCCACCTTTCAACTTATAACTTTGGTAAATATCGTTAATTCTAGGTGTCTCAGGATCTTCCAATATTTGTTTGACTCTCTGAACTTCCTCGTCAACACCTTGAATTGTGGTCAACCAATCTTCAGTTTCCAGGCCTAAAATGTCGAATACAGGTTCAGGTTCGTTTGTTTTTGGAATTGCATTTCTACTGAGTGCGTCAACGTGACTCATACGGTTACCTGACCTATACTCGATGGTGCAGTCGTACTCCTGCAGTTGAAGCCACCATCTGCCTATACGAGGTATCATATCTCTTTTAGATAGAGTAGTACGCAATGCGTTACAATCGGTTACTATTGTGAACCTTATTCCTAAGATGTATACTCTAAACCGTTGTAATGAGGCAATAACTGCCAATGTCTCCAATTCGAAGGAGTGATATTTCTGCTCTTCAATTGTGGTTTGCCTACTGTAATAAGCGACCGCTCGCCACCTACCTATATCATCCTCTTGCAACAACATGCCAGCAATGCCAGCTTTACACGCATCCGTATGCACTTGTGTATTGGCTTTTACATTATATAAGGCCAAAATGGGTCTTTTTATTAACTCTGACTTTAAAGTAGAAAAAGATCTATCTTGATCTCGGCCCCATTCCCATTTTGTATCTTTTTTTAATAATCTTGTTAATGGGCTAGCAATTATGGCAAAATCTTTAACAAAACGGCGAAAAAAACTTGCCAGGCCTACGAATTGGCGTATCTCATGCTGGTTAGTGGGACACTTGAAGTTTTCGACAGCTTCAGTTTTCTTTGAACCTGGCCTAACCCCCTTTTTGCTCACCTCAAAACCTAAATAATCTATTTCTTTAGAGAAAAACGTACATTTAGATAACTTTAATGTTAAACCGGCAGCTTTAATAAGTTTTAGTACTGTTGTTAATCGTTGCATCCCCTGCATTATACTATTAGCCGGAATTATAATATCATCCATAAATGCTAGGGCTTCATTTTTGACGTCCTTAAGCATTTTATTAATTGTTTTTTGGAAGACAGAAGGTGCGTTAGCTAAGCCAAACGGCATACGTGTAAACTGATATTGCCCATCAGGCGTGACGAAGGCAGTTTTGTCCTGTGATGACTTAGCTATGGGTATCTGGTAATATCCAGAAGCCAAATCCAATGTTATAAAATATTCATAACCACCTAACTGATCAATTTGATCTTCGATTCTGGGAAGTGGATAATGTTCTTTGACCGTTTTAGCATTTAGTGCACGGTAATCAACGCAGAGTCGCTGATCACCTGTTTTCTTTTGCACTAAAATTATTGGACTCGCATAAGCCGATTCCGATTCCGTAATTACCCCTGAATCAAGCATGTCCTGAACCATATCCTTCACTTTATTTCTCTCTGAATAAGCAAGTCTATATGGCCTATATACAACTGGCGTAGAATCTTTTAGTGTAATTGACATTTCCGTGAGATTGGTAAGTCCCAAATCAGATAAACCAAATGAAAAACAACTCCTATATTCATTTAATAAATTTACTAGTTTAACCCTATCATTGATGCTTAATTCTTTACCAGTCTTAAGTTCACTTTTAATAAGATCCTCTTTATTGCAATCTATTATCCTAATATCCATGCATTCGTTTTCTTTTATTATGTAAGCTCTTGTTAATAATTGTCCCTTTTTTAACTGAACTTCATGTGAATTTAAATTAACTGCCATAATATGCCCTTTACCTCTTTTAATTGTATATAAACCCGGCATTAAAAAATAACTATTAATCCCTATGTTTCTTATGGAACCCCTTACATAAAAGTTAACAGAAGTATCACTGTTACCCGCTATTATTGGTACCATATTAATAGAATTCACTGTAACGTCATAATTTACCACTAAATTAATCTTTTGACTTTCTCTCTCCAGGTCAGTGTTGATATCAGGTCTCTTTTGAAAAACTAAATGCTCATCAGTTTTGATTATAACTACTCCTGCTTGTTCCGTAAAAGTATGCCCTAACAAAACAGGGTGTTTTAACAATTCCTCAGGCACTACTAACACTTCTACTAATATTTTTACCGACTGAACTTGTATTTGAACCTCCGCTTTACCTATTGGTTCTACAAGTGAATTACCAAAACCCTTTAACGATGGTAAGTCATTTTTACTGTGTGAAACATTTAAGTCTCTAAAATTACTGTACCGTATCAATGTGCTTTGACTACCCAAGTCAACATAACACGTCATTTGTTTTTCATTAACTACAACCGGCAAAACATACTTCTCATCTAAATTTCCTGCTAATTTAATTTCAGATACTATCTTATCCTTTTCAACAGACCTACCTAAATCCTGGTTACTTCTGGGTAATCGTTTACAATTGACGCTCAAATGGCCTAGCCTTTTGCATATACTGCAAGTTAATAATGGCTTAGTGCACTTAAAAGAAGGGTGACCTATCTCGTTACAGTTAAAACATTTTATAAAATTTGGTTTTGTTGTATCACTAGAGCCATCAGGACGTCTTTTTATAAACGTTGGACGATATGATTTATCTTTAACATCATCAATTTTAATGGATTTAAAGAAAGAAAGTAATTCTTCTGGTTGCAAATAGTTAGCAGCCTGTGCCCCTAACCGCATTCCTTTATCTTCTATTCCATCTAAAATACAGTCTACTGCCTTCTTTCCTGATATGTCACATCGATTCAATAAGTTGACTTTATGATAATAATACGTCTCTAGTAGTTCATTAGGTTTCAGTTTTCTGTTTAACATATCATGTAAAATTTGAGCATAGTTCTCAACGGTAGGAAACTGCCTAATTAACTGCTGCTTCCATTCTGCCCAATTATATTTTAAGGAACGTAAACCATTGTACCATACTTTGGCTAAACCTGTGAATTTAGGCAACGCATAGTGAAGCAATTGTGTCTCTGACCAATTATATAAAGCCGCGCATTCCTCTACTTTATTAATCCAGACATCGACAGTCTGCTCCTTATTGGCAGGATCGAACTCCGGTAATGCATTTGTTGACATACTAAAATGGTTTTGAGATTGAGGCGTCGATGAGGGCAGCGATTTTATTAAATCCATTACATCCCTAATACTAAAGTTATGATTATCTACAGATTGGCGTGCATTATTATTACAAAATCTAATGTCTTTATTATTTTCCGAATAGCTAACCATACTATTAGCAGATGAAGATGGGCTTACGGTTTCATGACGCCTCCGCTTGTGAAGTCGTGTGTAGCTCTTATCCCGATGACTGAACCTTCTTCGGCTGCTCTCACGATCCCGCAGGCGCCGTCTCGTGCTCCGCGAATGACCTGACCTCGATCGCGAGCGAGACCGCGAGGGTCGCGACGCAGCAACTTGTCGCGAATCTGCTTTGCGACGCCGTCGATACTTAGGTCTCTCATCGGAGTTGTCTCGCCTTCGCGTTGAGCGGCCTCTTGACCTTGCACGACTCGACGAACTAGAGTTTCGGCGCGAAGGTCGCGAGCGCAATCCAGCGGAGCGGCTCCGCTTCTGACGCTTGCGAAGGCGCCGCGTACAACTACGGCTGCGGCTGTACGGCGGCGTGCCTCCATCATACTGCGCCGTACTTCTTGGTGCGTCCCGGCGGCATTCGTCTCGCGTTGTCAGTTCCACACGATTTTTCGACATATTTCAATCTGCAATCAGTTTGGGTGCGAAAATCACTCTCTGCATTGTTTTAAAAGTAATGAATATTCTATTTAAGCACACGGTCTACTAAATGCTTTTTTTTTTTTAAAAAAAATTATATGGTGTATTCAAATATAAGATTTTTCCAAAATAAATGCATAGTAAGGACAATCGGCATCATTAAATGAAACTCTTAAGTTAATATACAATTAATCATTCATGATTCCCTAGATTCATATAGATTAAGTAGCAAAAAAATTTACTACAAAACAATTATACCGAGGGTATTTTCAAAATACAAATTCAAGAACGTTAAATTAAATCACCAACTAAGGTTTTCGCTTTCAGTAGCAATTAATAACTAATGATCGATTAGATATCCGAAGATTAAATAAAAATAAAGTACAACTCACCTTATAACTGCGTGTATATTTTTTTTTTTACCTGTATAACTCAGATGAATGGCCAAAATGGGCGTGATAAGAATATTAAGTAATATTCCCTTTTATTCCACTTCTGAACTAAAGGACTAATTCAGGAGTGTGTAGAAATAATATTCAAGATCTCAACACTAACTTCTTGTTTATTTACTTCCCTTTTCTCTTTGAGCTCCTTACAGTAGCAATACCCGCAGCGGAATGACCCCGCCGATTTCAAAACGGCCGATAACGTTAAAATAATGACAGTGCGCAAATCGTTCGGAAACAGACAAAAATTAATGCAGCGTTATTGGATTTTAAACGTTATTATATCAAAAAAGCTTACAATCACAAATATATCTATTTGAGTGCATTGACTGGGTTTGTGTCTGCTCTTGGTTTGTATTGAGGTGTTTTGTCGATAGGTTACTAACTACCTAGACAGTGAATCCCAGTAAGTAGGTAATTGTGAGTGGCTTGCTTTGAGTTATCGTTTTACATATTTATACCTATTTTTTATTTATTTTTTAATCCCGTCGATTTTTTACCTAGATGCTTACCAGTTCATAACTGTTTGTTTGCTGTTGTCAATGTACACGACAACGAATACTTATTTATTTCTTTTTATTTATGTTCTCATGTAAGTGGCGTGTAAATGTCTTTATGAGAATAAATGTCTTTAAACCTTAAACCTTAAACCTAAACCCTTTACTTTAAGGGTAACCCTATCAAGGGGTTTTCAGTGTCGCAGGTGCTTGCCGCAATGAATTGGTTACCATATCGAATTAGGTAAGCCGATAATAGTGTTACCTATTTGATAGGGTTTTTGAAAACAAGTCTATCAAAAACCCGAACAAAAACCCTTTTAAGGGTAGGCGGTTTCGGTCCCTGACCTGAACCAGGAACCTGTTTACTACAAAGCGGGCGCCAGCGCAAAAACCATTGTTTCGGAACTCGCCACCCGCCGCGCCGAGTTGCCGCCGGGCGGGGTGTGCTATCTCTTTTTAGCTTTAATAAAAAACAAGGATAGCGGGTTAAGATAAATGGTGCATTGCTATTTTAATGATATAAGTGTATTCCTATGATAAATATCCATAATAACTAAAATAAAATAAAATAATTTATAAACGGTAAAAAAACAAAAATCCTACAGTTTTTGAAGAAAATAAAAAATTTTTTTTAGGTACATAATAAGACCACTCAGTTTTTGTCGACTCTGGGTTTTTTTCGGGCCATCTCCTTTAGTTTGTGTCCTAATGTTGTTAAGGAGCAAGTATGTAATTCTGTGTCAATTCATGCGTGGCGTTGCTGTAAAGGGAGTTGCCGAGCACAAAGCGGTTATTTTTTTCTTTTTATTGCAGAACTTGCCTTTATAGTAACTACCTAGGACATGGTTACTTGGTTATGTTTCTCATGAAACATTTTAAAGTCGACCCTGAAAAGCAGGTGTTCGCAAATGTATGTGTAGTAATCAGATTTAAGCAGTTAAATAGTTTCATATTGAGGATAAATGTAAAAGGGAGTTAAAATAAAACATAATAATTCAGATGATAAAATGTTTAACGAAAGAATTGATGTAATGTAACTTAGCCTTAACAAAATTTCTGTTCTATAAATAGAATAACATGTATTCGCCTTAAGCGTCGCCGAGTGACGACAGCGATAAGAGGCCACAGTCCAAACAATGTATCGCAAATTGAAACGTAGCAATGTTAGTCGAATCAATGAATAGTAAGCATAGTTGATTAGAGTTGTTTAATTGTAATAAGGTTCCGTATGTAGATTCTCATTTTTTTCTTGTAGTGTATTTTTAAGTTACTTTTTTTAAAAAAAAAAAAGGGGGGTGTGATGTGGCGATACACATTGTATACATTAACGCTGATGTATACAATGACCGACTTCAAAAAAGAGGGAGGTTGAAAATGAGGAAGACCATTCGTTACTGCCTTGACCGATTTCGATAATATTTTTTTTGTTTGAAAGGTAATACTTTCAGAATGGTCCCATATAAATTTGGTTAAATTCTGATGATGGGATCTATACGAAAATCATGAAACATTGCATGAACTCCGTACCACGCCAACTGATTTTAGTATCTATCTTACTTAATATCTTTGCCAAAATGTGAACCGATTTTGATGATTCTTTTTTTAATGAATAGCTTATACTTCAAAGATACTCTATTAAAATATTTTCGGAAATAAATTCACCCCTAAGGGTGGAAAAATAGGAAATGAAATCTGTGTTCAGCAGTTAAATTATGTTTGCACTCGTATGATTTGTTTTGATTAGGATTTATCACTAAAATGGATGAAATAAGTTAATTTTATAAAAAAAATAAAAACCGACTTCAAAAAACTAAAACGCTAAAAATAATCTTAACACTTAGCGTTTTAGTTTTTTGAAGTCGGTTTTTTATTTTTTTAATAAAATTAACTTATTGTAAGCTACGGCTGCGTTCACACTGGTTTTCTTGGCTTCTAATGTCGGCGGCTGGTATATGCTATCTTTGATCGTGTTTGGATCAAATGTAGAAAGCCACTGCGGTCCTTGCCACCACAAAGGATGCTCTGACAATTGTAGCGATGTCTAACCTCTCGTAGCGCAGTCTACCGCGTTTTCCTCAGATCGCACATGATGCCAGGATGATGATGGGATAGTGTTGAGTATTGTACGAACTCTGTTGGCCACAAACTGTTTCCATCTGTTCACGTCTCCGTAAATAAATAAAATAAATAAATAAAAATTCTTTATTTCGGACAATTAGAAATCCATAGACGGGTTAGTGTTATTTGAGAAAAAGTAATATTGCCTTACAAAAACTATGGTTAGTATATACATGTGAGAACAAAAACACAAAATAGGTACCCTGTGCCAAGCCATTAGGAGGGTGGATACGGCCCCGTGATTAGCCTCTGCACAAGGCACTTCCACAGCGGTGACGTATATCTGTCCGCTAGGGTCCTCAGACCCTCCTCCTCCGTAAAGCCAACCTAGCGCCACCATGGAATCTGTCCATGCGTAGATCTGAATATTTTCTGATAATGTTTCCTTCACTTTCTTCATGAGTTGCGATAGTAGAAGTGCGCCACAAAGTTCCAGTTTAGGTAGTGATAACTTATTCTTTAAAGGTGCCAACTTTGTTTTAGCAGTCACAAGCGTCGATGTGAACTCGCCCTTAGAATTTTGTGTGATGACGTAAATGGCCCAGGCGTATGCCTTTTCCGACGCATCGCAAAAACCGTGAAGTGCATAATAGTTTTTATCTTCCAAGTATCGGATTTTAAAAATTTCTAAATTTTGAAAGTCACGCCTTAGTTGTATCCACTCATTGTTGATGTCTTGAGATAAATCCGTATCCCAATCAGCTGTTTTTTCAGACCACGTTCGTTAGAATAGAAGTTTTGCGCGTATAGTGAGTGGAGATAGCCATCCCAGCGGGTCGAAGATCTTAGAGATGTGTGACAGCAACTGTCGCTTTGTTGTTGTAGCGTTGCTTAACTCATCTTGAAACAAGTTTTTAAAGGTAAAAGCGTCTGAAGTGGGGTTGTAACGTAGACCCAAGGTCTTTCGGTTCTCAGAGCACTTGAAGTCAAGTGGCATGTCCAGTTGATCAGCTGATAAATGTTCAATCAGTTCGTTAGTGTTACTAGATCATTTTCGAATGTTCATTCCCGCGCCTTTTAATATGTCAATTATCTCTTGTTGCAGCTGTTTAGCTTGAGATATGTTATCACAGCCTTCCAGCAGATCATCCATGTAAAAATATGTTTTTAATGCAGCAGCAGTCAGAGGGAACTTGTCTCCGTCGTCCATAGCTAACTGCTTCAAAGTACGCATTGCAAGGTAGGGAGCCGTCTTTGTACCGTAGGTGACAGTTGTAAGCCGATACTCTTTCAGGGGCTCCTCTGGTGTGATTCTCCAAATTATGCATTGTAGGTGTTGATCAGGTTCTCGAATGATTATCTGGCGAAACATCTTCTCAATGTCAGCAGTTATGACGTATTTATGTTGACGCCATACTAAAATTAGATGCTGGGGGTCCTGTTAAAGATTTGGACCTCGTTCCATTAAATCATTGAGGCTGTGTCCAGATGATGTTTTTGATGATGCATTGAAGACGGTTCGTAGCTTTGTCGTAGTGGAATCGGTTTTCAATACACCGTGATGAGGGAGATAGCATGATGGTTCACTGTGTTGCGTAACTGGAGACATATGACCTTGTTGTTCGTATTCTCGCAAAAAAAAAATTGTAGCTTTCAGAGAATTCTTTATTTTTTGACATCTTGTGTTCTAAATTGAAGAATTGTGCGATCGCTTTCCATTTTGATTGGCCCAGATCTTGTTCGAATCCAGGTTTCATCGGTATAGCGACTTCATATCTTCCAGATGAAAGGCGCCTTGTTGTAGACTGATAGTGTTGCTCGCAGTATTGTTCATCTTGTGTCAGATCAGAACTTGCGTCATTGATGTCTTCGAGCTCCCAATATTGAGATATTTCTGACAAGTTGTTAACTACAACGTGACATTGAAACGTTTTCACGTTGCCTGAGAGTATCCAGCCCAATCTCGTTTGTTGAGCGATAGGTGCCATGTTTGGACCTTTGATGAGACCATTCATGATAATGTTAGAGTATATGCTTGCGTCCAGTAACAAGTCAATAGGCCTAGACACGTTGTACCTCGGATCAGCCAGTTGTATGTGTTGTAAATGAGGCCACGACTGTTTATTGAACGACACATTTAGTAAATTGTTGATGACTTGCTTGATGACTAATGCTTGTGTCGTAAATTGAGCGTCGTTTAGCAGAATGCGACCAACGCCAAAAAAGCAGTTTCGAGATATGAGCAGTTTTAGTTATTTTCGTCACTGCTTGAAATATACGACGAAAATTGTAAAACAATAAATGAAAAATATGAGTTTGTGTTAGTAGCTAATATACAAAATACTTTTTATTGCTAAATAAATATGTTTTAGTATTAAAATAGAGTATTTTCTTGTGGTCGTTTTAGGTAAAATTGACGTTTTCAAAAAAGAGGTTTTAGCGGAATGCTACCATCAGCGTAGTCGCTTTCAGCTTATTGAGATTTGGAAGAAAAGAAAAAAAAAGATTTAGGGTTAATACCCTACCAATAATTTGGTCAAGCCTAAAAATTGTTTCGATTCGTCAAGCGGTTTTTTTACATTATTTTTATTTTCTATTCGTCAAATACTAATTAGGTTTCGTTTTGCCAAAGCATGTAAAGGTTCTGATTGGACAAGTCTACAAAAAGTACTATTTCGTCAAGTCTGTTAATAGTTTTAATTTGTCAAATGTTAAAAACTTCTGATTCGTCAAGCCTATTATTAGGTTTGATTTGTCAAGTCTTTAGCCCAACCAATTTGCTTTAATATATTTAGTTTGCAAACTTATTGCAGTTAATGCAAAACAATTGCAGGTAGTTGGGCAAAACTAACCGAGATAAGTACTTTACTTTACTTCTATACTTTACTCTTTTAAAAATAGATACTAAAAAAATAATAAGAAAAATAGATACTAAATAAACTGAACCTGATAGGAAAAAAAGTTTTAGGAATTAATAAAACAACATATTAATTGCACAGATCAAATTTTTTTTTATAGCACGTGATATAATAATCATTGAATTAAAAACATCCAAACATCCGATTTATACAATATTATTCAATTTTAATTTTCTTATAGAATTTAAACACTGAAATATTGATATTTTTCCTTTGAAATATTTTTTCAAATGTTGATTTATTTTTCCCTCCATCGTTAAGTATTTTGCCGATCTTTTATTACCTCCTAATTTATTTAATTTCATTTTAAGCAGTCTCATATCTTGAATGCTTAACTCGGTGTTCATTGTTTGTATAAAGTGAAAAAGTGATGGCTTTTCAACCGACTTCAAAAAAGGAGGAGGTTCTCAATTCGTCGGTATCTTTTTTTTTTTTTTTTTTTTTTTTTTTATGTATGTTCAGCGATCATTCGTTACTGCGTTGACCGATTTCGATAATTTTTTTTTTGTTTGAAAGGTAATACTTTCAGAATGGTCCCATATAAATTTGGTTAAATTCTGATGATGGGATCTATAAGAAAATCATCAAACATTGCATAAACTCCGTACCACGCCAACTGATTTTAGTATCTATCTTACCTATATCTCTGCCAAATGTGGACCGATTTTGATGATTCTTTTTTTAATGAATAGCTTATACTTCAAAGATACTATAATAAAACATTTTTGGAAAAAAATTCACCCCTAAGTGTGGAAAAATAGGAAATGAAATCGGTGTTCAGCAGTTAAATTATGTTTGCACTCGTAAGATTTGTTTTGATTAGGATTTATCACTAAAATGGATGAAATAAGTTAATTTTATAAAAAAAATAAAAACCGACTTCAAAAAACTAAAACGCTAAAAATAATCTTAACACTTAAGTACCTAATCAGTTACTTTTGGAGTCGGTGCCAGTCAATGAGAGACCAATGTTTTCGTTTGGTTTTTATTTTTTTTAATAATCTTTTTATTTAGACGAGAGTGCCAGCCTTCAACAGGGTTAGTAGTGTTGTGTTTTTGTTTATAGCAACTTATGGGTATAGACTTGTTGGATAGCCACTGCGTTATAAAATATTTTTTAAATTTTCTAATGTTTATACCGTCAGGTGCATATTCAGAAATTGCCCTCCATCCTTCATCAATACTAGTCTGGGGTAGATAAGGTAACTGAAGGCATAAATACAAAAACTTTTTGCATCTGTAATATTGCTTAGATTTTAGCTCCTTGATTTTTTTCATATAAGATTTTAATTTCTTTGACTTTTCGTTAATTAATTTAAGTTCCTTTGCTTTTTTTTTTTTTTTTTATATTTCTATTTATTAATTTCAATTCTTTTGCCTTTTTCCCCCTGACCCATGACCCCTTTTGTAAAATGAAAGTAGCAACCTGAAGTATCCGCTTCCGGGAAATATTTTTTTATAGCATTGAACATAGCCAGTTCATAATCAATTTTAAAAGAACTTGGCTTCATTTCAGGCAATTTTTCTTTCAACAATGTTAGAAATCGTATATAAGTATTTTCCGATTTATCGGGTAGGAGAGCAAATACTAATGGAATCACATTTGTAGCACTGAGGCCCCCCCCCTACATCTGCATGAAGGCTACATAACTGTGAAAACGGCTTAGGTGCTCGTTTAAAAGTCCCATCTCCGAAAAAATTTTTATATTTTCCGACAGCAGTTCTTGCCTGTTTACTTACAAAAATTAAAATTTTATCATCCGTACCATCCTCACAGCAAATTTTTCTTTAATTATTCCGGAATCTCAATTTCTTGCAGCGTTGAAAATCTTGAATTTTTGATATTATGCGTCTGATTTCGCCATTTATATAGTTTCGGTTTAATATCTTTAAAATCAGGTACATTACCAACTAAATTAATTCCTTGATTTAGAAGAGGCTCCACTGCTGTTTCATATATCTGTTGAATCGGACCAAAATCCCGTCGCACTGTATCCTTGCATTTTTGCATACATATCGCTATTTCATTATATTGTGGTAAACACGAGTGTACAGATTCTCTTAAAATTTGTTTTTCGTTTTGACTTAGCGTAACCGATCCATTACAAATTCTTCTGTTAGTACATCTCCAATTAGTTGTTAGATTTTTGTTTTTTATATTTAACGTAAATTTGTGATTGTTATACAAAATAATCCTTCTGCATTTCTCACTTTCAACAAAACACAAGCGGTCACTCATGATTTTTAATAATAAATTATAACGCAACGGTTCGAACTGATTCTGTTCTGGTTCGGTTGCCACCAGGATAAATTGTCATCAAATGTAAGAAATTCTCAGTGAAAACTAACTAGTTACCTACATATTAGATAATAAATAATGATAGCATACCAACCTTTTTTTTTATAAAAAGGAAGTGTAGATACATGATGAATAATTTATAGGCAAGTGACATCAATTACCAATATCAGGTTTGGTTCTGTCGGTGAGCGGAGGGTCATTGAGAGGACACGAGAGGGCCGAGATGCCCAAAAAGAGAGGAACGAAAACGACGGTCAAGCCCATCAGGCAAAATCCTGGAGATCGATGATTAAAATAACCTAAACCTGTTTGGTCAGAGATTGACGCCATTGCGAGTGGATCGTCATGTTGCTGCTATTTTGCAATGATACCTGGAGATACCCGGTAGGGGCGGGTTGCACGCGTCGGTTCCTGTAATGGAAATGTTCCAGGATTCTCGTAACTCGTGAGTAAAGTTTTCATAACCTCCAATTGACCTCATGTCGACCCACAGAGGGAGACACGAATGGCGATAGATTCTAAACGATTTTGTCTTGTTCCAGGTGCGGGATTATTTACATTAGATTTTATCAGATTTGATATATTAAAATTATTATCTTACCTAAATATTGAAGATTTATTAACAACATATTTTATGAAGATTCAGCGGAGTCCGGTAAATGGTCATTGAGGCGGGAGCAGTGGGTAATTCCAGATGCAGGTACCCCTCGGTATTATTTTTAATTAACGGACGTAGTAATTCTTTTAAATATAAGACAGTCTCTTTTATAACTCTGAGCGCAGAATGATAATGGAAAATTGAGAGTAACCGCCGAACCATCTAGTATACCCTGATATCTAATTAACTAATTTACTTTGAGAAGCACCACCTAATTAAGCTCTTTTAACATTTAAGAAACATTTTTGTCAGTAGATTAGATCACTTATAAGTAAAACCATATAATAAATTGTTATAGCATTTGAACATTTCCCATCTGAAATAAAGTAACACAACCAGTCTCAAAGTATCTTGTTTCGTTTTCTATTTTTACAAACACAAGGTTCATTTTTATAAATTTCTGTAAGCCGAGCACACATTACTTACTGCCCTTGTCAACAGTGCTGGGATCCCAACGCAGCCCGTGCTGAGTAGGAACAGAGACTCAGATTATCCGAGCAGCGCGAGGACTGGTATCTTAGTACTGGTGACAGAGGTAGATAATGATAAAAGCCTTGCAATCTCGGTTTTGAATATTATCCCCGGTTCTAGGCCACACACTGTATAAGCACGCCGCATTGGTTTCAGATGGGGGTAGGCTAGGTACATACACATTTCAAGTTATTCAACCACGAAAGCCTAAACCATAACTCATAATGAGCGTTTAAATAAATGCTAGATACATTTATTTCTGGGTGTATCACTGGAATTAAATTTAATCCTGTATTTTGTTCACTTATATCTACGTCACAGTAAGGGCCGCGTCTTAATGCTTTTTAAATATAAATTGTACTCGTCCACATCTCGCGGTACACGAAATGTGAATACTAAATAGAAAACAATAAAATTGACATGTTCACGTAACAAGCGCCATCTTAAGAGAGATAAGTTAATAAATTGGTGGATTTTGCTAAAGCAGGGTTGATGATTAATTATGTGAAAAACTCAATAGATGGAGCTTTAAAAAATGAAATGATAAAACCTTTAAGTGGAACAGTAGGCCTCGGGTTTTTTCACAACAGTTAGCTTTGTATTTTTTTTAGGTAACCTCTATTTCAGATTTTAAGTCAAAGTGTCGTAGGTGGGAAGCGGCTCGCCAACGTTCAGTTTATTTTAGAACCGTTTTAAGTATAGCTCTTATAGCTCAGATTTTTGTTAGAAAGTCTAAGGTGGTAAATGTTGTTACGAAACAGGGAGTTTAAAATGGCGAAACTTGCATCTAAGTTTGAAATGTAGGGTCAAGGTTTTGTCGCCTTTGGTTTGTGAGTTGGAGAGAGTTTCTGACGGTCAGTTGATTGGCTCCTGGGCCCTGGCACATCAAAATTAAAAAGTAAACATTCTCCGTATGTTTGTGTTTGTGTGTACAGTGATCATGACTGGGACACTCATGTATGCAAGCTGATGTAAGAACGAATGTGGATGTATACCAGGAAATTATATATACCCTTATAAGGTAACTGAACCATTTATGGTCAACGTTCTAATGATGGTCAATTTCGGAAAAATACTACAAAATAAGAACACAAAATGTTGTAGGGAAAATGGCAACACTTAATAATAAACCATAGACACTCTGCTTGTCAAAAAGTGACGTTTCTCATTTTGACACTTTACATTTGCAACATGGCGAGCCCTTGAACAGGGCGCAGTAGTGAACTTATAAAATAAGTGTTACTTTTGTTAAGGTTGGTGAGTATTCCTGTTTAATTTTTTATACAAAGGACCTCTGCGAGACAGTGTTATTTGCGGATGATATTTCATTGATTTTTAAAATCAAGAGAGGTAAAGATTTATTTGACGATGTAAATACTGCTCTCTCGCAAGTATTGCACTGGTTCACTATCAATAATCTTATGCTTAATGCAAATAAAACAAAATGTATTAAATTTACAATGCCGAACGTAAAACTGGTCCCAACACATATAACTGTAAAAGATGAACTGCTAGATACATCTAGTTCCACTACCTTTTAAGGAATCACTTTAGATTCCCGTTTGCAATGGGGTGCTCATATTAAGACTCTGTCAGGAAGACTGAGTTCAGCTGCTTATGCCGTGAGAAAGATAAGACAGTTGACTGATGTTGGAACGGCAAGATTGGTGTACTTTAGCTATTTTCACAGTATAATCTCATATGGAATATTATTATGGGGCTCAGCAGCAGACATTGAATCTATTTTTGTACTACAAAAGACAGCTGTACGGGCAATTTACGACCTCAGACCCCGAGACTCGTTGAAGGAACTGTTAAGGAAATTAATATACTAACAGTGGCTTCTCAATTCATTTATGAAAATATCATGTATATTCGCAAAAACCTGCATCTATTTCCTAAAAAGAGTGACATGTATAAAATTAATACCCGGAATAAAGATAAACTTGCCGTTCCAAATTTCAGACCGCATAAAGTGGGTAATTCGTTTATGGGAAAATGTATTCGCTTTTTTAACAAATTACCACAGTCAAAGAAAATTAATAAAGGTAGAATGCTAACTCCATAGTACGCAAGTGAACTCGTTTAAAACTTATTATCTTCGCCGGTACCTCCTAGTTCTACTTAATATATTAGATGGGGTTACTGTGCACGCTGAAATGTGGCTTACCTCGTGCCATCTAGCAAACACTTGATGCAACTCTATCATCCAACAACACTCAGTATACTACGTGTCACGAGATGGCGTTAAACATTATTGATACTGATTTTTATAAAGTGACGTCGAAATTATTTCCGTCACAAAGTACCACGGTACAGATAAATTCATCGCTTTAGCTTAAGCACGTATGGCCTAACGGCATGATACCCTAACTTATTCTCGTGGTTGCTCTAATACGAGAAAGTTGTGTTGTTGAATTTTGTCTTTTTTGTGTTTTTGCATTTACATGTACTTATCATCTACATAAAAAAACGACTGCCATAAGTGGGACTCGATGTTTTTCAAGTGCAAATCTCAACTGATAGTTTAAATATTTGCCTTCATTACCGGTCATAAGACGAAAATAATTTTCACACACTACTACACCGCATTGCTGCCACGCGCCCTTCGTTCATTCATGTTACGAGTTCAAAGCGGCGCGGCAACAGACATAACACCTAGCGCTAGTAAAGTATTTTGAAATTTCAGCTCTATGGAAAGGTTATAGGGTTGAGTATTGTTTAACTTGCGATACTACTCGCATGGTACCTATACGGTTTGGCAACGTCGCATTTTAGTTATTACGAAGTGCAAACTTGGATTCGCGACTTGCTTGCGACACAAATTATTAAACTGGGATTGGTGTAAAATATGAACTGGCAATCGCCCGCAGCTTTGCCTCCGTTCTATTCGGATTAACACAAAATAAATAGTAGGTAGCTCCTGACAACAAGTGTGCAAATCTTATAGCGATCAGGTAGTTCGTTTAGGCCAGATAGCGTAACAAAACAAACTTACTTTCGCATTTATATTAATATACTAGCTGTCTCGGCGAACTTCCTACCGCCCCTTTATAGTTTTTTTGTGAATATTTCGTGTTTTTTATAGTTATACTGCTATTCGGGGCGGAGACAAATTCAACAAATCAAAGATCATAAAAATCGGTCTAGCTAACTAACCCGACTCTTTTATAGATTAAAAAGTTAGGATTTCGTTGTTGTTAAGTAACTTAAGTTATGGGTGTTGAATTAAATAACATTTTCAGTGTTAAAGATATTGGTGATTGAGTATAACATATTAGTACTTACAATAGTGTTAAGAAATATAAACAAATTAAACAAAGTTTGTTAGATTATTACTTGAAAACAGTTCTACCGATCTGGCAAATATGTCTATGTCGACCTCCGTAGCCGAGAGGCGAGCATACCGGACTTGGTGTCGCTATCTCTGAGGTTCCAGGTTCGATTCCCGGTCGGTCAATGTAGAAAAATAACTTTTTATATTGTCTCGGGTCTGGGTGTTGTGGTACCGTCGTTGTTTCTGTAACACAAGTGCTTAAGCTACTTTTCATAGGATCAGAGCAATGTATGTGATGTTGTCTAATATTTATTTATTAAATGTTAAATATAGGAACGATAGTCGAGATTTCATTAGCAATGTTTCATATTCACGTTCCATCTCAAGATATATATAATAATAAGTTTTCACTTAATTAAGGAAGCACTTACTTAATGATAATTTAATTTTCACGATGTACGTAGCCGAGAGGCGAGCACGCAAAACTTAGCGTCGCCATCTCTGAGGGCTTAGGTTCGATTCCCGGTCGGGTCAATGTATTGTCTTGGATTTACGTAGGCTGATAGGATAGGTTAAGTCGTCGTTGTTAAGTTACATCTTTATTGTATATGGAAAACAAGGTTAAGTATAAAATTATCTTAAAATAATTACAATCATTTATCAATTGTTTCTGATTTCAAACACAAGTACCTACTTTAGCCACTTATATTTGGTTGGACCAGAGCAATGTATGTGATCATGTCCAAATTTTATATATAATATCACATAAAATTATTTGTAAAATATAATAAAAAATAATAGTAGTATACCAAGACAGTATATGTATTTAAGGAAAGCGTTTTTGCTAAGTTAGTCGATTCTCTCATACACGATTACTGTTCAACAGGGAGCCTGAACCAGGGCTTGTTAACGTTACCAAATTCACATACAGGTAACGGTAGTTTAGTATCGATACCAATATGATAATATTAAAACGTAATAATTGAGTATCGATACTTTTTCCATTACCTAAAACCGTCGTTGCCAACCCGTGCGGTTAGTTTTACAACAAATAAGAGTTGTAGGCTTCTTTCGTAGTCTTGAATACCTTGGCTGTGTTTTCTTTACATAATGTATAAATATTAATAGAAAAAATGAAAATTAATGAAGTTAATTAACGGTACTTATAGTATTAATTTGGTAACGTTACCATTTACCGGTAAAATTATCAATAATGTTAAGACAGTTTACCGGTAAAAGGCCGGCCAAGTTTCGTTACCAAGCATAACGTTACCTTTGCTATTAACGTTATCTTGGTATGATGAGGGTAACGATACCTGATTTTTAACGGTATTCAAAGCCCTGGCCTGAACAACTGAATGGTTTTGAACCCTATTTGCAATAAGATTTAGCTTACATTTATATGATTCAATACATAGGACTTACTATAATGAATTAAATTTAACAAAAATCAACTTTATGACAAGGCCGTCCATTTTCATAATCTCATTTCTCTTAATAGAAATGAGATTATGAAAATGGACGGCACTGTCACCTATCGTTTATGGTGAAAAACCCAAACCAAAAAAGGTTTGAATTTGAATCTGGGTCTTCAGAACGTTATTAGTGTAATTAAAAATACAATGGATGTTTTTAAATATTTTTATTATAAGAAGTAATTTTAGTAAAAGTACGAGCGATAAAATCACATGCTTTTTGGCTCGTCTTTTTTTTAACACCTTGTCTGAAACCAGTCTCAACAATGGAAACTAAAGGGTAATAACGATATAAAAACAAAAAGTTTTGTTAAATATTTTTTAATAGCCGTAATTTAGAATGCATTTTGTTTTCTAACACATTTTTTTTATGCATTTTACAAAAATCATAAATTTTTACTAAAAGAAGATGATTAATTATATAATCCTTATGTTCTTTACAAATAGAGCTGCTACAGATATTTTGTTTGATGCATTTGTAAATTTTTTGTTTTAAATTTTGTGAGTGTTTTAAACTTTCAAAATATTCTGTAAATATGGTGAGTGACATTTTAACAAATTTTATTAATTCTTCCGATGGTGCCAGCAGTTTAGGACTGTACTGACCTGGGTAGGTTTTATTTAAAATTAACAATTGATTTTGGTCTGTTAGTTCTTCATTACTTTTAATTAGAGACGTTTTACAATTAGCACATTGATTTGTTTCAATACATTTTTTTGCAAGGTACCCAGCAAAATAAACAATAGAACATTCTTCCAAACTCTGCTTTACAGGAAGTTTCATGTCCACATTTTTTTTTTGTATATTTGTGCTTGGTCCTTCTATGTTACCGGATGAAGTTAACTACTCTTTATTGACCTCGTTTTCTTGTTTTTTTTTGCGGTTTTTTAAATTCGGTTTCCTCAACAAAAACATCATCATCTTCTAAACAATTTTTTGATGGTGATGTTTTTATTAGAGAATTTACTAAATTACTTCTAAAAATTGTGCGAATGACTCGCGCACTGGGATTTTTGTTATACCCTGCTTTTGACCTATAAATGGCAAAAAGGTTTTCTAGGACATCCTGGTTCAAACGGTTTGTCAAAATATATTTTACGCCACCTGAAGCTTCTTCTTCAAATAATTGAAATAGAGCTTCAATAGATTGGAGGAAGCCATCAAAACTTGGTGGTCTTGTTATAATTGTGGAACCATTTTTTTTAAAAAGTATTTTCTTTAGTTTTTTTAGTAAGTTTTTAGCATTTATCAAAGCTTGCCGAGCAGGAATTATTTTTTTTGTAATAGCGCTGTTAAATGGATTTTTTGAAAATCTTTTTCTGCTATTTAAAGCATCAAAAGCATTATTTATTATTTCTATAAAATTTGCTGTATCTAACGCTGTCTGACTAGCCAGTTCTCCTGTTCCTACAACGGTTCTAATTGCTACTGCTACCGATCGACTCAAAATCTGAGCAGCCAGACTAACATTCATTTTTTGAAAATTATTTGGGTTAAGGTGTGCCGGTGTCAATTTATGAAGGCATTTACTTTTATTATTTTTATCAATTTCGTAGGTTTTTTTAATATCTTTAAATGAAAATATTTTTTCACCATCTGTTAAGTCATTATTGAGAAAATTGTTTCTTATATTTTTTAAAGCGTGTGGAACGTCAAAAAAGGAAAATATTTTTTTCCATTGCAAAAAAAGAATGGCGCATTAGGTGACACTCCTAAACTTTAAAAGTTTTCTGATTCGTCGAAATTTGGTCTGAAACTATAGCTTTTGGCAGAAGGCCGATGTCAAATAACTTAGTGATTATAATTTTTACTAAAAATATTAGTTTGTTGGCTGCGACATTTCCAGCAGATAAAAAATATGCCACAGGAAGCTTCCACCCACTATAGAGGCCCCTTATTAAAAACACCAAAACATACTTTGCCAGAAGGGGTGTTCTTTCACCTTTTCCATAATCTTGAAAGCCTTCAATTTGGTCATATTTTTTAGAGTATTCCAGATGCCATTATGGACATTTCGTCAAACACTAATACGCACGTTTTTTCTTGTAATGTAGCATTTTTAAAACGTTTTTCTATATTTCGGAAAACATCTTTTTGGAGCCCAGGCAGACAATTAGTTTTTCCTAGCCACATTCTGATAGTTGATGGTGCAGCCATAACAATTCCTTGTCTCCTCATATGTATATAGGTTGAAGGAGATTTATAATAAATTGAGAGACAAAGTTCTTTCTCTGCTTTAGTCCATTTTTTTCTTGATGCAGGGTTTCGTATTTGCATTGCAGCAAAAGTTTTGGCACCCTCGCTAGAAAATCTAAGCGATTCCAAAAACATATTTTTCTTTTTTTTACTTTTCAGAGTTAAGCGGCGTATTTTATCTCGTTGTATCTGATTTTTCTTTTTTAAAATTGCTACTTGTTTTCTTAACCGTTTAACCTCAGGCTGATCTTGCTCGTCGAAAATTCTGCGACGTTTTTGTGTAGGTCTGGAGTGTAGAGGCGTGTCTAACATAAATGTTGATGGAGATGGGTCTTTCTGCATGGACAGGTCAATGCATTTTCTTGTATAAACTTTTTTTGGTGTTGTAACTTTTAAAATATCTGGAGATGACTCTTCAAGACCTAAAACCAGACATATATGTAAATATATGGATGTGCGTAGCAAAAACTTACTTAAAAAAAAAACAATTTTTCTGTTGTTTAAAAGATACCCAAATAATTTGAAATGTATTATTATAATATCAGTTTTAATCATTACCTACTATTAGTGATAGTTATACATTTCAAATTGTTTGGATGTGTGTTTGTACTTAAACTTATAGCAGCATCAAATTAAGCCGAATATGGGCAGTCAGGGAAAATATTTCTTGTAGTTTTTAAAATAGGTACTGGGTAATCACAAATCTTATTTTACTGAATGTTAATAATACGAAGTCCTTTTTTCCAACCATCACAAGTACGAAAAATTAAAAAATCGTAGTGTCGTTATTGGTTTGATTCCCGGTCGGTCAATGTAGAAAATTAACTTTTCTATATTGTCGCAGGTCTGAGTGTTGTGGTACCGTCGTTGTTTCTGATTTCTGTAAAACAAGTGCTTAAGCTACTTATCACAGGATCAGGGCAATGTATGTGATGTTGTCAAATATATTTTTTTTATTAACCCGAAAACAGTATTCCGATTATTAATATTCCGAAAATGGGACGAATAATCAACTAAGTCAACCCCGACTCGCCGTGGTCTTTCGGCGTGGTACGTGGTGGTCAATACTTGAGTGTAATTTAAAAGTCGGACCCCGAAGAGCGAAAATGCTTCACTTCCCGCAGCGCCGGAGAAGAGGAAATCCTAATGCATGCATGTTTGCTTGCTCGTATGTATTTTATTGCACGCTGCATTTGCTTTTAGTTTACTTTTACGAGGCATAATTATCATTTCATATAATAATTAAGATGAAATCCGACTTGAGTCAAAACTTGTCTAAAAGATCATCTGGGTTAGGTTAGGTTAGAACTGTGACCACATAAATCGCGAAACCGAGTGAGCGTGCCGCGGATTCTAATACTCGTTCTAAAATGTTTTCATTGTAAACCTTAAAGAAATTACTTGCTGTACACGGACACTTGCCTGAAGTTGCTTGTACAATAATAATGTATGCTTGCGTTTTTAGATAATTTAAATAACTAAAACTGAAACTAATGTTATATTTAATGAGATTTATAACTTTTTATAGTTATTTTAAAGTTAACGATTATTATCTAAATGAAATTATAGAATGTAAGATTATATGCAACGTTCATTAAACATTGAATTGTTTAAGAAAAAAGAATACCTATATTAAATAGAATTATAACAATAAATCGTCATACTAATAATATTTATTTTAAACATTACAGACCCGAGATTTAGACGTTCCATTTTTGGAATTTTAATTAATAAATTAAGAAATATAATATAATTAATAAAATTAAGAATCATAATCTTCTTGATATTTCGGAATTTTGAAAGACGAAATTATGATAAATAGGAATTTACATTTTCGGAATTTTATGATTACGAAACTACGAAAGACTAGACGACTACGAAACAACCTTAGTTATTTACAGGATTGGAAAAAGTGACAATTCTTAAGTTTAAAAAAACAACTATCAAGGAATAGCAGACATTTTCTCTGACTCAACTTGAACATCGGCAGCCATAGCAAGTTGACCTGACCTGACCAGTGTTCTTTGTAAATTTATTTAGTTATAATCGTGTTAAATTTAAAGACTAAGTTTCTTTGAAATCTAATCTAATTAGACTCTTAAAACGATTTTAAACAGAGATTTAAAAATAGTAAGCATGTTTTATTACTTAATATTACTAAGAACGATTTGTCAACTTACATAGTTGCAATGTTAAAGAAAATAATAATTAAAATGTAAATATGTATTTGAAAAAAGGCAATAATAGTAAAACTCACATTGTGAAGTTATTGGTTTATACATTATCGGTACAGCACTGGGTACAAGTCTAGATCTTGCAGCGTGTTTGAGCACATCTTCAGCATTGAAGTGGTCTTCACATATGAATCGATGTTTTAATTCTTGATGTGTCAAGGAGGATAGGTTTGCATTGCCTGAAACAGGATTACGTTAAAGAGATAGGTCTCTACATAGGTACAATAACAATAAACAATCGAGCATCTAAAACAACGTTTTTAATATTTGTGTACATGTGCTCTTACCTGAATGTTTTATCCATAATTTTAAACGAGAGTCTTCATTAATTGGTAATGAGAACATGGACTTGGTTTCATTTGTATTATTACAATTATAGTAATAACATTTCACTGGAGCCATTGTGCACTGCAGAAAACAAAATAATTTAAAAAATACACTTAAAAAAACAAAACACAATACAACATGAAAAACTACAAATAATACATAGTATTTCATAGTATTTCAGTATGTTTATCCGTTATCTAGTGGCCATAGTGCAAGCTTTACTTAGTTTGGAGCTAGCTAGATAACTGATGTGATTGTGAGAACAAACAAACAATCTATTTATTTATAACACTATACAGGGTGTAACGAAAAGGTGAAATAAAACTTTAAGGGGTTATTCTACGGCTAAATTACATCAACTTTTTCTATGGGACCAACATCGAAATCGCAAAAAATAATAATATTTATTATAAACTAAGAATTAAAATGTATATGGGAGGAAAAGATATGTATTACATAGCTAGAAAAATATTTGGAAATTGGAATTTCAAACACTTTACACTTTAATTTAATAATTTATCCTAAAAGAGCAACTGAAAAACGAAAAAAAGCATGGTACCTACCTAAAAGAAAATAAATTCTACCCTATTTATTTTTCGGACACCTACTGAATTTACCTAGGTACCTAATAATATTGTGGTTATACTCTTTACACTGTCGTTCTTTTAGAACATACGATATTAATCAATTTGGAACTTACCGTGACCAGCGTCGATACACAGCACAATAAGAATGTTGGAAAGTAGTAGCCCAAAACCAATCATAAGTTAAAGAACAGTCCAGTATCAAGCAAAGGTCGGCGGTTTGGCAATCTTCAAAATCCTGAGGCGAGCACAAATAATCGGGTTGGCAGAGAATTTCAAGAGTCCTTTGGGCAGATCACAATCACAAACTATAAAAATAAATCTCAGAAGCACACGTTAGTCGCAAGCGTAAACAAACAACGAATATGAACGAATAAACGAATTAACGAATGTGTGTGGTAGTGTGACATATAAGACATGTGAAATGAACCTTATCTCTATATCAACAAGGTGTATAATCGCGCCGCGCATGTTAGTACGAGAACGCGATTCGCATAGTACCTTTGTCGAACTGGCAACGTCGCATGATCACATTTGCATTCGACCTCTTATTTTCTATAACATTAAGTTTAAAATCGCGCAGCACTCAAGTCGAATCCAACTAGCTGCACTGATCTCGAGCGCTGGGCGAAAAATGCGCAGAAGACCATTCCGATTACGTGATTGGCTAGTCGCGCGCCGCGCCCGCACCGCCGCCGCCGGGATTGGTTGCTTGCTCCGCGCGCACGCGTCTCTGATACGATGATCGTCTCGTAACATGCATAAAGTCTAAATCGTCTCCATGCCGGGTTGTATTCGCAACTTTGTTGTATTTTGTGTTTTGAGTTGCAACCTTCCCCAACTTTGCACGGGTTACATGGGTAATACCTAATACATGGTTATAAATGATTTCTAATACAAACCTTTCTCATACATAAGTTTAAATAATTGTGCAACTTAATTGTTAGTGCCTACCAAAGAAAATTAATATAGGTACTTAAAGATATCTTTGGTGCCTACCTATATAAAACATCTTTGTTTTCGTAGCCGAGATGCGAGCATGCCGGGCTTGGTGTCGCTGTCTCTGAAGTCAAGGGTTCGATTCCCGGTCAGTCAATGTAGAAAAATAACTTTTCTGTATTATCTCGGGACTGGGTGTTGTGGTACCGTCGTTGTTTCTGATTTCTGTAATACAAGGCTTTGGCTACTTACCATATGATCAGAGCAATGTATGTGATATGATGATTTCCAATATTTTTTTAAATAAAAAAAAAAGATAATTGGATACTCTTTAAATAAGTAGATAAAAGAAACAAAGGTAACAGGAAAAAGCACATTAAGATTAGCTCAATTCAGGGGGTCTTATCGCTTAATTTATTCTAATAGTAGGTATCAGTTGAGTTCATGAGCCAGCTACTTACGTTTATCAAATTATCAATTAGCAAAAAATAATTATGACTTTATATGGGAATCATTGAATCTAGGTTTTTGATTTCTTAAAACTAACTGAAAATGTAATTCTCAAAACTAACTGAAAATGTAAAAAAATAGTTTCGAAAGAGAATCGAACTCGGGACCACAAGTGCATGAGGTATAACATTGAGTTCACTGCTTCTATTTAAAATAACAAGTTTGCGCCATCTAGCCTATTTTAGTATAACTGTATGCAATGCAAAGTTGTGCTTATACGTGCTATCTATCAGTATGTTCAAACCATCAAAGCTGAAATCGAATTTGCTTATTTTAATTTAAATAAATAAAGAAAATGCAGTTTTCATCTTAAAAATTAATAATAATGACAAACCAAAACAGACAAATGCGATATTTCGCCTCTTTCAATATTTTTTTTACATACAAGCAAAATGCGAGACAGGTAACACCATCTGTCGTAATTTAAAGAAATGAAAAAAAGTTTGTATGGAGTTGTCAATCTACCAATATAAAGAAATCTTTGCCACAGTCCATTGCTGAACTGCCTATGTATGAATTTAAATCGCATGTCAAGATGATTTTAATAAAAAAAGGTTATTACACTGTAAATAAAACCGTTTTCTACCCCGTAGGGAGGAAAACGTATATTTCAGGTCTTGCTGAGGCTTGACCTTTCGGAGATTAGCTATCATACCTAACAGCACACAAGATCCGCACCTACGCATAGTTTAGTCTACGAGTGAATGGAGTGGCGCGGGGGGCGTCCCCCGCGGTGGAGCCGGCAGGGGGCGCGAGAGGTGCATAGTGCGCTCTCGCGACGGCTCTTCAGTACCTGCTTCCGAAAGAACCGGCAAGACCTTGCTCAGGTCAAGCCTCGGCAAGACCTGAAATATACGTTTTCCTCCCTACGGGGTAGAAAACGGTTCTATTCCAGTTCTGTGCCTTCGGCTTGACCTTTCGGAGAAGTGTTTCTAATCTGACGGCTCCAATGTGACTGGCGTACTGTGACTATAGCTGTTGAGAGAAAGTGGGTAACCAAATGTCTCGAAAGGAAACAAAAGTAAGAATACTCAATACGTTTAATAATTTGGCTAAACAAAATCAACTACACTACTTCAAAACAATTACCAGAAACAACATTTGCCCCTAAAGAGGGCTTTCGAACCTCTTTACAATAGTGTTTAAAGAAATTTTTGGAGCCCCTCCAATTTCCCCGTTTTAGAATGTAATCTAAGGGAGTATTATTCTCGTAATCAAAAGAGGCGACAGCTGACCTGATAGAGCCCGGTGAACAATTAATACCTAACTCTCTAAGAGTCGTCTTTAACCATCCTGCTATAACGGCCCTAGAGGCCGCTTTTACCTCACCCTGCGTTGTAATGAACAAACTGTACAGGTTTGTTCGAGAACTACGCCTCTTTGCTGAAATGCTAATCAAACATATTATCCAGTTGACTAAGTCAAATATATAATCGTTTGACCTGTTCAGTAACCACCCCGACTGACGATTTTTTAACCCATACGTTTTTGAGCCAAACATGGGCCAAAAAGTAACTGAGGACTCAGTAAGACTATACTGGTCTTCATCTATGCACAAAAGAGTTAAATCATGGATCCTTCGTCCCGATGCTAATAATAATAGCATAGCTACGTGTCCGTGATACCTGAAAAATGCTGTCTTTATTAGGTGGATGAGTTTTAATCCAACTTAGAAGGTCCTGGATGTTCCAAATGTCAGATTTACTAATAGTGGCGGCTTGCTTTTGTAAGCTAATAGCCTTTAAAATTGACGTTATAAGTGGATGTGAAGATAAATTTTTTACTTGTTCTGGATCAGAAAGAGTAGCAATGAC